>CM024245.1:11514476-12714476 GCA_013421045.1 Propylea japonica
TTCTAGTAAGGTTCTGTTTCCGTAGTTACTTTGTCGAAGAATTTCAACTAATTAATCATTCTTCTGATCTTCTGAGATATTGAGAGATCATGTCCGATAACTAATCAATTAATCACTCGTGAAGTAACGTGGTAATCATACGTTGTTACCATTAAAGAGAGAAAAATCGATAAAATAGTTTAAATAGCGAAATAGAGTCGAGAGACTGACGCTGCCAGTATCACGAAAACCTTTCATGGCTACGTCCTGGATCGGTGCCAGCGTTATGAAAAATGCAAACGTTGCAAATTCGAATGTAATGTCCCGAATTGCAATCGGCGAACTAGAGACTGATACATCGAATTGCGATTCGTTTCGAATTTAATGATGTTTCATAGATAGGAGGCGGTTCCGGTGATGGCACACACTCCTGGGATTCTTTTTATATTGTCTGCAATCGCTTCTGGTCCCACTGGAGTTTTCGATAAGGCGGAACTCTCTGTATGAATGTTTGAATGATTCAAGTTAGGATTTCTTCCGGATGTAGCTCAAACGTTAGTTATTATAGTTATAAAAGGGGTTACAGTTCACTGCGACCTCAAGGTCTATTGTGCCCATTACAGAACACTGTTCTCACCACACCCTTTACAGCTCTTCCAGTTCCTGAGATCTGATGAAATGCAGTATATTTAAAAGTTTCAACGAGGGTAATTCCTCACTCCTACAAGTTTCTCGTCCAAGGCATCCTTTTCCTTGGTTCGCAACGACAAACCATTCCGTGACTTGGTGAATGGGGGTTTCTTCCTCCTCCTCACAGAACCTACACTCGTCATTGTCCTATAATCCCGTTCTCAACAGGTGCTTCCTGAGGCGTAGAATGTAGTTCTTTAAAGAGGACCAAACTCTCTGATTCTTCATTCTCTCATTACCTGTTCCTTCCTTAGATATTCTGAGGATAGCCCGTTTACTTTAGTTTGTCTTCAGTATTTTTACATGGTTGCCAGATATTGCCAAATTATGAGCGGTCACACAGTTAGAACCATGGTGTCTGATGAACTGATTATTTCTGTCGAATAACTTTGGCAACAATGTTAATTAATAGAAATAGTTTCAATTTTTGGCGGCTCTACAAAGAGTTCTCAGCATAGTCAAAACAGGACTTGCGAATGATTGCACTTCTTATCTATCTCTGTTTATTGTATGTGCCTTTGTGATGATGAATCGAAAGTGTGAAATTATTGAGGTGAAAAAAGTGAAATGCGTGAAAATTGTTTTGGATACAGAGAAAAGTTCATTTTGGCTGATGATTCGAGGAGAAAATCAATACTGTTTGAAAGTAAGTACTACGAATTTGAACTTAAACAGATTCAGGTAACTTCTTTCAGTTTTTACAATCGTTGAAACTTTCCTTTTTGTATAATATACTTCATAAGGTTATACGGTGGAAATATTTATAGTGACTTCTGTTGAGATTATTCACCCATATATTTTCAATTGACGGAAATAGATATTGCTGAATCACTTCAATGCATATGTGAGGAGATACGATGTACAAATTTACATCCATTTATATAAATGAATGCTTATATCTAATCTTTCTTTAAGCTAGTTGAAAACCTCCCCCCTTTGGTTGTTATTGGAAGATACCTCTACTGTCAACCACCTCACTTGGTCTACCATCAGGTACATATCTATATGTTCATTATGTATTTATCAGTGTAAAGAAAATATATTTCATCAACAGAAAAATGTTTTTTGATTTGAATGGTTTCAAAACTGCACAGCAAACGAATACACTAAAAAAATTTTAAGGAATAACAATTGCAAGACAAGATTGAGGTAGGGAGTAAGTACCTAGCTAAATAATAATTAATAATTGGTTCATGATGCATTATGATTTCACTTCGAAAGAACCTATTTATCAAATATCTGATATTCCAATCACTGAATTGCTTTTTTAATTTCAGATATAAATTTGTCATTTCTCATCTTAACTAATTCAGTGCTAAATAACACCGAACAGGTTATTGCAACCTCACTAAGCTAGTGCAAATTAAGACTGAAACGGTGCGATTTCACACCGAAACGATCGAACTCGTATAATATTTCACACTAGTAAATTGTGAAAAATAACTGAGTCAGTGTCAAAACACACTGGATGATCGTTTGAGATCACAACCGCTCTAGTGCGATTTAAACACCAAACAAGTGCAAAGTCGCAAAGAACCGAATGAAAATCACACTCGCTTCAGTGTCAAAGTTGATTTATTTATATGGAAAAAGCAACTCCTTTGAAATCATGAAACACACCAGAAAATTTCTCGGTGTAATTTTAGAAGGTGCGAAATAACACCAAAAAATCAGGACCTCTGAGGAAATACGGCTGGTGTCAGCGGGTGTTGGCTGGTGTTCAAAAATTTCTTAGAGTGTATATGAAATTGTAGGTTATGTGGCTTATTTTCTTGTCAGATTGATACGCAATGTCGTCAGTATTCTATAGAGTTCTCTGATAACTCGCAAGTTCGTCGGACGAGGCCAGATACATTCGGCAACGTTGACTTTATTTTACGTTATGACAGTAAATACTGCCAACATCAGATAAATAAACAAACGCCTAACATGCGCTTAAACTTTTGTGAACCGACTATACATCTAAGGGACTTTTACATTGTATCTTGGCAAGTTGACGTGACTGTTACGAAAATTGACAGATTTATACCAGGTTTCACAAAACTCCAATTACCTTGATCATTGCATTTCATCATTTCTGTGCAATTTGGATTTCATTTTTAACAGAAACCATCGACTTAATTCAGAATCAACGATTTGATTGTCCAATCAAGCTTTGTGAAACCCACGGTAAGTTATTTGAGGTCGAATCCTTAGTTTCAAATGATGAAATAATTTATTGCTTTATCTCATAATTTCTTTGAAATGGAAAATTAATAATTGTATTAACCTGCAATGTCATCTTGGAAAATATACATCCTACATAGGAACATGGAGCTAGAAATGTCAACCATCTAAGGATGGGTACTTGTAATGTAATATACAATTCTTTCATGGTTAGTACGTTCTGTTTCGGTGCCAGCGTTATGAAAAATGCAAACGTTGCAAATTCGAATGTAATGTCCCGAATTGCAATCGGCGAACAAACGACTGATATCTACATCGAATTGCGATTCGTTTCGAACTTAATGATGTTTCATATATGGGAGGCGGGTCCGGTGATGGTGAACACTCCCGGGATTCTTTTTATATTGTCTGCAATCGCTTCTGGTCCCTCGAGAGTTCTGGAGAAGGCGGAACTCTCTGTATGAATTTTTAAATGATTCCAGTTAGGTTTTCTTCCGGCTGAAACTTATATGTTACTTCCGATATATTTTATCCATCATAAAAGAACATGGGATCAATTCTATTTCAACTCTAAAACCTTCCATACTCAGTTCTTAATGGCAGTTACTCAATAAAGAAGTAAAGAAGATTGTTGAGGGAAATGCTTTCAATTCGCTTTGTTCTCAAAAAATTTTAACATTTTCCGTAAGTTTGAAGGTATTTCTACACTATCTCTAACTGGAAATGATTTAAATTTGGCTCTGAATCAATAGTAAACTTATCAAACTGAAAAATTTAATATTGATTCATTCAATCACTTATTTTGCTGCAGATGTACCATGATACGTCGTGAACAAGTTGCGTTGCTCAGCTCTGCCAAGCTCTTTGGGTAATTTATGCCGATTGCTGGCGCCCCTTGTGGGCGCGTGGTCAACCCGGTCGCCATTATTAATTATTCTCAAGTATAGAGGTGTTTTTGTGCAGGTTCAAAAAGGATATTATAACAAGTTCCTTCATATCTATATAATCATCTTCTGATATAGGCACTATCTTTCCACCTTTTTCAATTTCGTCTGTTCTTCTGAGAGAACAGATTGACCAATTTTCGAGTGAAGTGCGGATCTCGACAAGCTGGTGTAGAAAAAGGTCTATAATCCCTTTTCCTATCCCCAACGTCTTTTCTGCCACCAGATTGGGGATGACTTCACCGACACCTTCTGTTTCAACTCTCTAGCTAAGTGCATGCATATTCATTCAGTGAATTGCTCAATCTTTTTGTTCTCATCTGAAATTGGTTGCAGTCTTTTGCATTTTACTGAAATATTTTAGACAATCTAGAAAAAAGGCTATAAACCTAACTACACAGTAGAAAATTTTGACGGTGTAAATTTTTACACCTTAGAGTAGTTCAACTATTTGTCACCGAATGGTGTTAACTCTGACAGAATTGACAGCGGTAAATCAGAAAACTCCTATTTATATGATCACCGACCAAAAGACATTGTCACTGTTTTACACCATCTGGTGTTCAACATTGAATCCGCAAGTGGTTGAGAGTGTTGAAACAACAGAGAGCGTTTTAAAAACTAAGTCGCCAAATCAACCATTAGTTTCCCTTGTTTTCAACCGGGTTTGTCAGAACTTGTCTAACCTATTGAAGTCCGAATTAAGTAGATTCACATTCATTTACTGACTTACTGAATGAATGATTAAATTTTAATTTATGATTTCCATGTTTCTTTATTGTAGTCTCAAAATACTTATTGAATTCGACCAATCTTCGGTACGACAATAACTAATTCAAAATTTTTACCGTGAAATCTTCAAAAGTTATTGGTGTTGATAAACCATTGAAGAAGAGTTTAATTACATCTGGTGTCAAAATTGATTCCCCGTTCGGCGAAACTGAACATTATCTGGTGAAGAAATTACACCATGGGGTGCTTTTTATACAACGCAAAAAGGAAATATTTATTCCTTCCAGAAGTCAAATTGATACCATAGGTAGACAAATATCCAATTGCCGGTATAAATATGTACACATACATACATATGTTCACAGTGTCTATTGAACACTGCATCTATGGTGTGAATTCACACAAAAATGGTATTTATGGATATAGACACCGCAGGTGTTATTTCGGTGTTGAAAATTTCGTAGAATTTTTACTGTGTAGTAATGATAAACCGTGATATTGAATTAATGATTTTTATAGATAGGAGGCAGGATCTATTAAAGTCCAGTGATAGCACACCCCGCGGGATTCTTTTTATATTGTTCGCAATCGCTTCTGGTCCCACGGGAGTTTTCGAGAAGGCGGAATTTTCCGTATGAATTTTTAAATGATTCCAGTTAGGCTTTCTTCCGAATGTAGCTCATATGTTACTTCCGACCCATTTTATGGAACACAAAAGAACAAAGAGTTAGGATCAATTGTATTTAGAGCTCTAAAACCTACCATACTGAATTCAGAATGTTGTTTCCGGCTCATGTAGTCCTATTTTATCGAAAAAGAATGTCGAATAAGATGCTTTATAACTCTTTTTGTGACCATGTGGATCTTCTGAATCTTCTCTCCGGAAATGTATCACATAAAATACTCACATTTACATATGGATATGATTCTGAACAGTGCTCTGATATCATGATGAATCAATAATAAATGTTCCTATCTGAAGAATTCGAAAGAGTCAACTAATGATTTTGCTTGTACTGTGAGAGAAAAATGAGTAAAGTGAGATAATTCCGACGACCTATAGAAAAGGCTACGAAACTAACTAGTAATGATGAAATATGCTATTGAAATTGAATTTTATATAAACACTGAAAGCAGAGAATACAATTAATCGATTAAAATCAACTAATATAAAACTCATACTACGGAGCTAATAGTTGACGTGAATTTATATGTTACTTCCGACATATTTTTGTAACACAAAAGCAAAAGAATGGAATTGATTGTTTTTCAAGTCTGAAACCTTCTATACTCAGTTTCGAATTTAAGTTAACGGATAAAGTAGTCTTATTATTGGGGAGGAATGTTGAAAAATGCTTCAAAATTCTATTATTCTTAATGGCCTCGACTGAGAACTTTATCCATCATAACAGAACTGAGTATTCTGGCCAAACTCATACGAAGCTCTTGAGGTATACCGGTATACGTAAGTTGACCACGCTACTCTTTATTATATTATACCGATTCGGAAATTCACATCGAAAACATACGATATACAAGGCATCAGACAGAGAATTCTTCCCTCCAGTTGCACATATAAATAGCGAGATAATCAAGTGCGATAACTGAATGAATTCAACTGTCCTACTACTGCGATATTCTAGTCTTGTCTCTCTCTTATCACAGTATGGTAGGGAACCCGCACTAGACGTATAGAATTTTTAATTTGTCAGGCTGCCCGTAATACTCGATCAAGTATTTACTGTTGCCTACCATACTAAAGAACTAACGCTCCTCTAAACGATAAGAGAGAGACAAGAGTAGAATAATGAAGTATATATATTATTATATTCTTTTGAAATCAGAGCTAACATAATACAATACATAAAACAAAAATAAAAATCCCTAACTGAGGTTGGTGCAAAACGGGGAACCATACTATTTTTTCGTGTGTTACCAGCAAGTGATTGTCTCGACTATCATGTGTGCACTGGAGGGAAGAATTCTCTGTCTGATGCATTGTATATCGTATATTTCAGATGTGAATTTCCAAACCTGTATATGCTCTACTACTATTTTCCAAGCTAGTTGTTTTATGAAGATTTATGTAGAGAAACACATTCACGGAGCTTATGACTAAAATTCTTTAAAAAAGTTTTTTAGGTCAACGTCATGTTTGGCGGCTGCTGGTATATACGACTATTGAGCACTTCTTGAACAGGCTTGCTTCAACTTATTTTCTAGCTCAACTGTTCAATGGACACACTAACTTCGGGAGATGATTCCTCGATGGAAATAAGCAGGGGTAGGTTATATAATTTTTTTTCGAAATCGACCCCCCTTACAAGATACAGCCTTTGGAAGGCGATGACGAGTTGAGAGTTTTTAATATTTTTCCGCCGACCTCGAAATAAAAGGTGCTTTTAATGTCTACGAAATTGAGCATTAATGACCCATTTAAATGCCTAATTTTTTTAGCCATTTTAATGTGCAATCCTCATGGCAACCGTACACAAACTATCCAGAAGCACTACGAGAAATGTCAAAACTCTACTGGAACATAGAAACATAGAAATTCCTTTACGTCAAATGTATGTCTTGTGCGAATTGAGAATGTATTTTAATCAAGAATTTATACACTATTCATATTGAGATCGTCGGAAAAATCTTGTTATAAACTCGGTTATTAATCGAGCGACTAATGGTCACGAACTATTAACGCGTTCGCTCCGCTCACGCATTAAAATATCTTGACCATTAGTCGCTGTCTTTAATAACCTAGTTTATTAAATAACTATTAACTGCTTCTTAAAAACACCGAGTCATAAAAAACTACTACTAGTACTAAGTAGATATTACTCACACACATTTTTTTAGATCTCATAACTTTATTATTAGGGGTTGAAAATAACAAATCCCTATGATTTTGGTTAAAAAATTGTTTGCGTGGAATAGAAATTTAAAATTTTCCATTTCCCATTCAATTCTGGAGAAAGAAGTCTCCTGCAAGTCTATGTCAGGAGATAAAGATGTTCTAAGTATAAATCTTTCTGAAGGTTTAATCACTAATTTCTGAAAGCCAATAATATCCGTTATATTTTTATTTTCCGCCGACTCGAAATAAAAGGTGCTTTTATGTGTACGAAATTGAGCATTAATGACCCATTTTAATGCTCAATTTTTAAGCCATTTCAATGTGCAATCCTCATGACAACCGCACACAAGTATTCAAAAGCACTACGAGAAATGTCAAAACTCTACTGGAACATAGAAACATAGAAATTCCTTTACGTCAAATGTATGTCTTGTGCGAATTGAGAATGTATTTTAATCAAGAACTTATACACATTCATGTTGAGATCGTCGGAAAAATCTTGTAATAAACTCGGTTATTAATCGAGCGACTAATGGTCTCGAACTATTAACGCGTTCGCTCCGCTCACGCATAAAATATCTTGACCATTAGTCGCTGTCTTTAATAACCTAGTTTATTAAATAACTATTAACGAATAAAACTTTTCTTAGATTGATAAGCATGATTGACACCGGATTTGCAGATAATACTAGAATAAAAACATTTTCTACTCGTCAGTGAGCCTCAGTAAAGATATATTTATGAAAACCAGAGCAAACCAAAACCTTCGAAACTCCTCCTTTCTACTACCAAGAACCTAATCTAACCTTCAAAACCTCTTCGTTCCATTAGGAAAATCGATTCAACATAAATAACGACTTGGTGTAAAAACTAAGAAAATTTTCTCATTTGTTTCTTATTGTCTCCCCACGAAACACTACTAATGAAGAATCTCAGAAGATAACTCAATAAGAAATGCGTACTTCTCCACCCCCTAAGGCCCTCCAAATGGTTCAAGGGTTAGACAAAAACAAGAAATCGACGACATTCCAACTGATGTTGAATAATCGTCGTTTTGTTGCCCCACAATCCGAGTTTCTGGAACATTTGCCAGAGGGGGCAAAAACCGTGTGCCCACCCTAAAGGGTTCGGACCCCTTTTTCACCCTGACATTCCTTTTCTGGCTAATCGCTGGAGAGGCGACGATTATCCCAGTTTTTAGCGCCCTGTTTGTTTATCTGTTCTGCGGGGTTTTAAGCGGAATTCGTCAGACGTTTGCGCTCGTAAATCATTTGGAGCAGCTAACGATGAAATGAAATATTTGTTTTATAGAAGGGTGTCTTAATTCTAAATTATGTTTCCTCAGATTTGTTAGAGAAATGTCGAGATGTTGATTTATCAAAAATGTAGCAAGGGTGTGACAGGTAACAGTAAAATATAACTGATTATTATTTCCGGTTTCATTTACATAAACTGTCCGTCAGATAAAATGGTAGGCTTGTTCATTACTGTTCGAATGATCAAGCCCCCTAGGTTTCTCAAGAAATATACATTCTATGTTGTGGAAATTTAATGAATGAAATAATAATTTTTTTTGTGTTTATAGAAGGGCATCTTAATTTCCTAGATTGTTTCGGGAAATGTTGTAACGTTATTATTTGAATTTGTCATAAAATGTAGTTTTGCCATCTTTTTCCAAAAATTATTAGTTAAGTAAACTTACCTATTGGGATGCTTCATTTTCTAAATTTCCTTATTGTTGTAATTATTCACTCTCTCGTTACCTGCCCTTTTCGCGAATTGCTTTCCATCAGAAAACGGTTTGTTTTTTATTTAAATTATGAGGTTAGTGGTTGTTTTTGTCATTTTGTGGTTGTCATTTTGTAGTTCAACAGCAGTGATTCGAATTATTTGGCCTCAGTAAACTACTTCGGAAAATCGTGGAAGAATTATAGAAATGGATTTATAGAGACCCTCCTTTGGTATAAACTGCGTAGATTATCAGTACCGTAATGATTCCTTTATATATTTGGGTTTTGATGTGTTTTTCTTCTTCTTCGCTATGAAACTGATAGGCTCTGTGAACTTTGAGTATCCGGAAATTTCTGTGCGACTGTCAGAGCGGACATTTTGTGGTACGAAATCTTGTTGAGAGTTTAGACATTTTTCGAAGATAAATTTTGAATCTAGATTCATCCTCGTTGTGAGGGATTATAACTTCGAGTGTCATTATTCCCTGAGAAGTATTTTGGAATAATTTGGGAAATACGTTTTATACGTGATCATAAACTTTTCCACAAGGATTCGTTTGGGTATGCATACATTTTCTATCTTGAACCAGTTGTCTGACCATTTTCTTTTATTAGGTTGTTGTGTAGCGAATATTGTATTTGAAGGAAGTTTTCGACTGAATTGGAGGTTTGAACCTATCTCCCTCGAACAACGGAGGTAACTAAAATATCCTTAATAGCTTATGAACCGTTTCTTATAGTATTTTGTTAGGGTCCACGTATTGGTGTATCTGAGTTCCACGTACCTTAGTTATCTGGTACCTGACAAGTTTTGAATAACAGTTTCCACGTATCTGGCGTTATTAGAGGTAACCTGTCAATTATTACAAGTACCAGGGTGCAGGTTATTCACGTGCCCGAGTTCCACGTATTGGGTGTAGGTACCTGAGTTTTCACGTAGTTGAGTTATTCCACGTACTGGTCAGTTTCCACATACGTGTCAGTTATACACGTAGTTCGGAGTCCCGAGTACCTGAGGCATCTACGTACCTGTCAGAGGGGTATCAATTGGCATCTTGGAGTTCTACGTACCTGGCGTCATACGTTCAACTTACCATTTAATAGTTTGTGAAGGTAACCAGTGCATAGCACTGGCTTTAAAATTGTAAATCATTGGTTTCTTTTATTTTGATGATTTGTGATATTATTCTATAAGGTAATTTTATATATAACTGTGAGCAATTATAGTGAGGTGCACTTCATAAGTTGGCGTTGGGTACCAACAAAGGTGCTCGTGTATTCCTTCAGGATTTTGTTATAGGATAATTGATCGGTATTCCCTTCAGGAACCATTGTGTAGTTTAGCGTAGTTATTGACAATCTAAACCAGAACGTTAAGCTGAACGTAAGCCGATTAAGTGGGTTTATTTGGTTAGCTTAGATTAATTGTTCCTATCTGATTTAATGTGTTTTAGTAAGTTTTCTTCTGACTACCCCTTGGGGGAAAATATTTATCCGTATTATATCAACCACTGCACATACATATTTTGTTTTTGGGTAATAAATAATTGTGACTTGAATTTTGAGGAATTTGTTAACTCTTACTCTGGTGGAGGAGTAAGCAGTTCATTAACCTTGAGTAGGCAGGCATACTCTACCTGGCGCCCATTAAGTACATTCCATCCGATAAAACTCACTCCCGTCTTCACTGAGTGTAGCCGCGAGCCTATTGCATTGAGACGGCTTTCCCCAAAGTCTACGTTTCAATGTCGAGGTGTTAATTCATCAATAATATAGCAAGGAAGTGACAGGTAACAGTAAATATGACTGATCATTATTTTTGGTTCCGGCACCATGATGGGTTTTCAGTTCTTCCCCACAGCGTGAGAGACTGTAGCATATTCCTTGGCCAGTTCTTATCCTATTCAAGTTGATCCAATCTATACGTCCAAGGTAGAACCCTCTACTTTCGATGTGGGTCTCTTCGATTACATTGGATTTTCTGGCCTCGTGATGTCTCCATTGTGTGCGCCATAGTTCGAGGAAGCATAGAATTACGTTAAAAACTAGAAAGACAGCTTGGCATATGTCCCGTCCTGTAAGAACACTGTGTTGCTACACTCGTTTATTCAAGAACCTACCTCAAACCCAACTCACCGAAATGCATTCTTTCCGCACATATTCATCCAAGGGGTAAGTAATGCCCGAAAACAAACCACGATCACACGTTCGGTGTGCCGCAGACAGCCTGGTTGCAGTGTAGCCAACGGTAAAACGATACGACGAACGTGTACCGACCGTCCGTCGTGAGGGCGATTTCGTATGCAACCAAGGATCAGCGCATCGCGCATACGAAATGAGACTTTCGGAACGCAGCCATCCGTGAAGAGCGGAAAAAGCGCGGGTATCAAAAGGTAGCGTATCGGTTACAGTTGTCGCGGATATTTATGGGAATAACGCTGGGTTAGGTATGAATTCGTATTACGCTCAGGTAACGGCAGTATAAACGATCGTGACAGGGAACGCTGCCACAAAACCAAAGATACTGATAATATTTAATACCGTCTATGGTGGGTAATCGATTGCTTCATCGAGGTCTGTGGAAAAGGGATAATGTGGAGGTTGCGTTATGTCAAGATTTTGTTGATGAAGTGGTATTCTGTATGGACTTCCGAAAACTGTAGAATACGCATTCACTGTCGAGTGGAAATTTAGAAAAAAGCAAACGTTTTCTCGTGAAGCTAGGTGGTTCTTCAGGGGAAAATAAAATGTTTTCAACATTCGAATGAGATCATTTTTGTTAATATGGATGATGTTGATGCAAGGAGAAGACTCAACTCTTATTTTTCAAATTTCGATAAAACTGCATACCTCACTTCAGTTCATTAATCGACCAAAATTGTCCATGCATTGAAGATTTGTGATGGTATATCGACCACTGAAAACGTCGTAAGGACGATTTCGTATGCAACCAGGGATCAGCATATCGCGTATCCGAAATAAGACTTTCCGAACGCAACCTTTTGTGAAGAGTTGAAGAGTATCAAAAGGTAGCGTATCGGTTACAGTTGTCGCGGATATTTATGGGAATAACGCTGGGTTAGGTATGAATTCGTATTAAGCTCAGGTAACGGCAATATAAATGATCGTGACAGGGAACGCTGCCACAAAACTAAAGAGACTGATAATATTTATTACCGTCCATGCTGGGTAATCGATTGCTTCATCGAGGAAAACGGATGATGTGGAAGTTACGTTATGTCAAAATTTTGTTGATGAAGTGGTATTCTGTATAAGCTTTCAAAAACTGTAGAATATGCATTCACTGTCGAGTGGGAATTTAGAAGAAAGTAAACGTTTTCTCGTAAAGCTAGGTGGTTCTTCAGGGGTAAATAAAATGTTTTTTACATTCATTTCCATATCACAACGGACACGCCTCGCTGAGATCCCTGGAATAGCATTTCCGGGAGTGCCGTAACACCATGAAACAACTGGCAAGAGGATTAAAAAAGACTCAACTATTGGCATCAGGTTATAGAGGTAGTAGGGGGAATGGAAAAGCCGATGAACTCAAAAAAATTGCATCAATGTTAACACCTGCTGAAGCTGAGATTTTCTATGGGCTCGGAAAAGATTAATAGCTGTTCAGCTATGGGAGTTGAACTCAGAGTAAGAAATAAACCCCTACCCGTGAATAGTACTGCATTGTAATCAACCAAGCATGAAAGTGAGATGAAAAGCATTTCACTACCGCACTAGGGTGACGTGAACAACAGGTTAGATTTTCATTTATACACTTCCTGAATATAATACAACATTTTTGTAATTTAGTTATAATTACCGAAATAGTCCTCAGCAACAATAGACTGAAACCAAATCAGTAAAATAATTCAGTTTATGAATCGAGATATAAGCACATCGCATCAAGAAACTAAACACTAACAGACGATGGTGCCAAACTGCAACAGACGCAAGCCGTTAGTATCAGAGTAGGGGAGCAGTATACCAATTATTCCTATGCGGTATAAAATACGGACCGAGTTCGAACGCAAGAATATTGTTCGCGTGCATAAACAGATTCTACTTGGCTGCATAAAAAATGCGCAAAGACACCTCAAGGTTTTCTTTTCACTCAAATCTTGAATCGCTTGAACCCCAAAATAGACCTTCATAAAAGTACTTGTACAACTTGAGGTTTATAACCACGCCCTGATGAATATCTGCATAATAAGAATATAGAAGGCATCTTATACCAAATGGAGTTCACTATGACATCGAGATAGAAGCCAATTGGCGCATCTCAAAGATGATTAAACATACGAATCGTGTAATATCCGTCGCATTTTCCGCTCTGTTGTACAAACCCCATCCCCCTGCCGTGGTGAGGCCTATCCTAACCTATGCCTCTATGGTGTGGTGGCCTTCTATGGAGAGGGCCGTCAACCAGAACATTCAGAACATTATGACTAAATGCCAGAGGAAAGCTTGTTTAAGTATTACAGGCGCTCTGAGGTATACCACTACAGCAGCGATGGAATGTCTGCTGGGTCTCATTCCTTTGCACCTAGTTGTGAAGGAGGTGGCTATGAAGTTGTGAAGGAGGAGGACTCTTCACTGGGCACGCAAGGGCCCTCAAAATGGTTAAGGATGCTCACGCTCCCCTTCTCCAAAGAGGTGACCGCGCGCGGCACTAAGTTCTACTTCGACGAACCTACAGGGTAATTGTTCCTGACAGAGAACTATGGTCTTCATCAAACAGGCTTCTTAGTCCAGATGGTCCCACCTGGTTCACTGATGGCTCTGTCACAGCAACAGGGTTTGGTGCCGGAATCGTGGGTCCTCACTTCAATCAGGCTATCCCTCTGGGGAAGGACTGTTCCATTGTGCAGGCTGAGCTATTTGCGGTTCTTGCATGCGCACTAAAAAATATTCGCAGGGGGATACTCTGGCCAGCACATTTACATATGTTGAGACAGCCAGGGAACTCTGAAATCTCTATCCGATGTTAGAGTTGATTCTCTTTTGGTAGAAGAATGCAGGAAAGCTCTGCGTAGGCTGGGCTCTGATAACTTTTTGAAAGTAATCTGGTGTCCGGCTCATGCGGATATACCTGGTAACGTTAAGGCAGATGAACTTGCTAGGCGGGGAGCCGGACTAGCATTTGTTGGTCCGGAGCCTGCGCTGCCAATCTGTCGCACATCTGTCAGAAGTTTCTTCAGGAACTGGCTGAACAGGGAATTTTCCTCGGAATGGAGCGCAAGCTCCTCTGGTGACTAGTGCAAGCATTTGAAGAGAATGGGATTGACAAGCTGCTCCCTATGCCGATGGTGCAGGAGTATGATGAAACGGTTGAGCATATTTTGTTCAACTGTGAAAACCTTACTGAGTTAAGGTCAACACACCTAGGAAATCCAACACCTTCTATCCCTATGGTGAGAGGGACCACTCCTGGCAGGCTCGCGACATTTTGTCTTCGTGTCTGAGGAGCTGAGTCTCTATAGAACGATGCGGGTGAACAATGGGCCACTAGGCTCAGTTCGGCCGGAAGGGCACCGCACAGAGAGGAGAAGAAGAGAAAAGAAGAACCCCATCCCCGATAATCGTTGTCAGGAACGTGGATGCTACCCTCGGTATGAATTATATCAGACGACCAGCGTGAAACTGATGAAAATTCACTAATATTAAATCTCTCAAGCTCTAGGAAGTGAGCGATCTATTCTACAGACGCTTAGGAGTGTCTTAAGATGAAAGTCAAGGATGCGCATATCCACATCACCATGGACAGACAGGTCAAGCTGAGATCTCTGGAAGGGCATTTCCGGGAGTCTGCTAACCTGAAAATGCTCTAACACCATGAAACACCTGACAAGAAGATTAAAAATGACTCAACTATGGGCATCAGGTTATAGTGGTTGTAAAGGAAATGAAAAAGCTGATGAACAGAATAAACCTATCGAGAAACAGCCCTGGGTGTCAATTCTCGGGATCACTCGTTCGACGAACGATACGTTCGTGACATTTTGAGAGTAGATTTCTTGAAATTGTAATGATTTTATCCGTTCAAATGAATGTATACTTTCGTCCGAACGATTAATTGACGATATGCTCAGGAATTAACTTATTTCGAACTATTTCTTGGATTTTACTCACTCAGGAACGTATACGTTCGTGAGCGAGTGATCTCGAGAATTGACACCAGGGGCTTACTCAGCGCAAAAAATTCTAAGCGATTTTACCAACCTATACAAAAAATCTCATGAAGCTTGCACGAGCTGAGCTTCGGGTGATGGTGGACAGGATACTTGAATATTGGCGCATCACAAAGATGATTAAATATACGAAACATGATATATCCGTCGCATTTTCGCTCTGTTATACAAACCTAATCCCCGATAATCGTTGTCCGGAACGTTGATGCCACCCTCGGTATAAATTATATCGGACGACCAGCGTGAAACTGATCACAACCCACTAATTATAATTCGCTGAAGAGCTGGGAAGTGAATCCTCTATTTTACAGACGGCTATTTATATATGCGCTCTGGAGTGTCTTAAGATGTACTTCAAAAAGGGGCATGTCTACGTCACCACGGACACCAGGTCGCACTTTCATGGGTCTCTGCTGACTTGGGAGTGCCGTAACACAATAAAGCCACTTTCAAGAAATGAAAAAGTCACTCTACTATGGGTACCAAGCGCAAACTCTTGTCTTAGGTACCAAGCTATTGTGGCGGTGATGGAAATCGTTGTCCGGAAGGTGGATGCTACCCTCGGTATAAATTATATCGGACGACCAGCGTAGAACTCATAAAAATTCACTAATTCTAATTCTCTAAAGCCCTGTAAGTGGACGCTCTTTTTTCCAGAAGGCTGTCCATTTATACGCTCAGGAGTGTCTTAGATGAATCTCAAGCAGGCGTACAGACAGACCACGCTGAGATCTCTGGAATCGCACTGCCAGGCATCAGTTATCAGCAACTGATAAGAGGCTGTAAAGTGGGTCAACTATGGGTACCAGGATATTGTGGTGGTGAAAGAAATGGGAAAAGCCGATGAACTTGCAAAAATTGCATCAATTTTAACACCTGCTGGAGCTAAGCCTTTCTTTGGGCTAGGAAAAAACCAATTTAACGGTCCAGCAATGAGAGTTGATTAACAGATTAACCCTCTGAAACAACAGCCCTGTACACACTCCAAAATATTCGTGACAATTCCACCTACCTATACCAGAAAGCTAATGAAGCTGTCACGAGCTGAGCTGCTGACGGACCACTGTCAGAACAAATTATGTTTGTATGTTTTTTGGGAAAGTCAAAAAATGAGATTTGCAAGCTTTATGGATCAGAAGCAGAAGCAGCTGAATACGTGCTAAACAGGGCTGACGGACCTGAGAACAACTCAATTGAAAAAACCGGTCTTGGGCACCTAAGAGGTAATAACCAAGATAAGAAAGTTGGTGGTCTTATCAACGGCATTGACCTCCTCAGATTTATTGCAATGAGAAGGGTAGAAAACGGAGGACTCTAGCTCAAATAAAAATCGTAGTAATAATAGGTTTTAGTTAAAATTTGTATTCTGCAGAATTGAAAGAATTCAATTATTATCTGACTCAATTATACCTATCCTTCGAATCACCTGAATCTACCCTGAGTGATCTTAAAATTTAATATATATTAAAATTTCGAAAATAAGAGGGTCATAACAGTATGCAAGTATATAACTTGGGGTTTAATAACCACTCCTTCTGACGAATATCTGCATAACTGTAAACGAGAAATCACCTCATACCAAATGGTGTTTACCATGATATAGTAATACCAGCGAATTGGTGCATCTCAAAGATGATTAAACATACGAATAGTGTAATATCTGTCGCGATTTTCCGCTCTTAACATTAAGTGGCTTCTCCATTTGAAATTCATTAAATCTATTGCTATAATCTACACTTAATATTTCTTGTTTAAAATCTCATCATTGCTTCAAACCTCAGTCAGCCAGAATACATTGAATTCTGAGTTTATATTCAAAGTATCAAACCAGTTCTCGAAAATTTCAGTGAAGTACAACTTTTAGGGTTGATCACTACATCCTTTGATGAATATCTGCATTATAGGAATATAGAAGTCATCTTATACCAAATGGTGCTCACCATGACATCGAGATAGCTGCGAATTGGCGCATCTCAAAGATGATTAAACATACGAATCGTGTAATATCCGTCGCATTTTCCGCTCTGTTATACAAACCCCATCCCCGATAATCGTTGTCCGGAACGTGGATGCTACCCTCGGTATAAATTATATCGGACGACCAGCGTGGAACTGATGGAAATTCACGCATCGTCGGATAAATCACCATTATATTGGAAATGTTTTCGTATTGAAATTTACCCTGGGACGGGAGACAATTGAAATATAATTATTGTCGGGTATTACGAGACTTTTGCCCTGTTCGTTGCTGAGTTTGCCGAATTTTTAGCGGGAGCAACAACAATCGAAATTCAATCGGGTGGGTATGGGGGAAAAACAGTGGCGGTTCAAGCGTGATGATGATCCGATTCAATTATAAATCGAGACGGCATAACATAACAGATATTTTTATAGTATGTATGCATAGTGTTTAAAAGTTTTCGAGAAAGGAATTGTAATACGAACTCAAGATTACATATTTTCGTAAGAATTCATGAACTAAAATAATTGAAATTTCTCAAGCGGAATCTATTTCTGCTTCCACAAGACACGGATGTGAATTTCGTTTTCAAATGTATTACCTTTCATATTTATACATATTCAAATTCTGCACTCATTAAATGTATGATATGCGCAACCGTTTCAAATGGTTGTTGAGTTAAGGCCTAATCGTCAAATTTTTTGACAGAAAGATTGTCACAAATTAGTGTTTATCTTTTCGAAATCCATCAGTGTAAAATAATTCTGCAACAATGGAACAAAAGGAAGTATTTCGATACTGCTTCTTGTGTAAATTATCAGGAAATATTATATAGGGTGCCTGAAACATGGCTTCAAAGTGACCCCCCATTGAACCATGAAATCTCCATTTCAATAATTAGTTAGAGTGTACCAAAAATTTCATGTCTTCAAACTCAATAGTTTAAGGGTTATATAATAAACTTCGAATTTAACGGCTGAATGAATGAACACTTGAAAAAATCACCCTGTATGAAAAGGTGAGAGAAAATATGGGAGGTGATTCATTTAAAAAAAATAGGAAGTGTTTTTGATTTGATTTTTTTTGAGCTTCTCCTGCTTAGTTACAGCCTTCTGGAGTTGGCACCTGAAAAGCACATTCAAATTATTCCTTCAAACCAAGAACCTGCCACTTCCATCACGCAGCCATCATGAACCAAGACGTTAGGTTTACTGGTCTGTCAGCAGAGTTCAGTGAGCAACATCCGCTCCAAAATATACATAGGTTATCTCTCAGGTGATACGAAGACGACAGTATACAGATTCAACCTTAGACCAAGGATTCAACCATAATTTTTTCCGCTACAGTTTGTAACTGATATGAATATTTATAATTCTAAATTATTTTCATTTTGGTTTACCGTTCTTTTATTGGTTATTATCATTCAAGTCTCCATTTGAATGTGGCGAAAACAAACAAAAGTGCGAAATTCTTAGGTATTCAAATTCAGAATGATTTCAAATTCAACAAACATATAGAGAATCCCACAAATAAAATATCAGCAGTTATATTCCACATGAACATATTGAAACGACTAACCAATGAGGTTGTCTTAAGGGATATCTACTTTGCACTATTCCATATCTCTTTATCTTATGGCATACCAATTTGGAGAGATGCGCCTGAATCGAACGCAATTTTCATGGAACAGAAGAGAGCTATAAGAACTCAATCAGGGATCAATAACACCACTTCTTGTAGAGAATATTTTAAAAAGCATAACACACCGACCTTTTACTGCCAATTCATTTATGCTTGTTTGATTCATGTTCATGAATATAAGAGTAAATATATAATGAGTGACAAACACCATCAGTATGCCCCACGGAAAAGAAATGATCCATGAATACCATACCACAGAAAAAAACAAGTTCAGAAGGCCACGAACTATTTAGCGATCAAATTGTACAGGGTGGGCATATTTCGATGTTTTAGCACTACAACTTTTAAACCAGAGGAGATAGACAAAATCTGATACCCACTTCTCGATCTCTTTTTCTTAGAAACTAACAACAGTTGTATTCATTTTTGGCTACCTTCTTTTGTTTTCGAATTATAAGCGAAAATTGGAAAAGTGGCAATATCGAAAAAATTCATATCTCCGCTAATACTGATGATAGAGCTCTGAAATTAAAACATTATACAGGCACTTTTTTACGTAGAATCCAGTGGCCTACTCGCCTTTTTTGCACCATTTCTAATTACGGAGCTATGACCCAAAGTTATGTTTTTTTAAATAGAAATACTAGATTTTTGTGGCATTTTCTCAAAGCTTTATTTTTTCTGATTTCAAAAATATATAACATTGTATGGTTTGTATCAATATGAGTATAGAAAATGGTCAAAAACCTATTTTCATTTGAGTCTCAATATTTTCTATGGTTGACGAGCACAGAAAAATGGAGCTTCGTATAACAAGAGCAGTCTCCGTCCGTCAATCTCATTATTTCTATGCTTTCAACTAATTTCTCCAAAAAATTCGAACATGAATATATTTCATAAAAACTTATATCTTGAAATGGATTTGGAAATAACAAAAAGATCCACATGATCCTCCGTTCCAATCGATATACTTAGTTATAGTGAGATGGATGCAAAGAATATATTTTATTGCACTCCAGAATAAATACGCACAAGTGCTTAGTAGTCTATTTCAAATCGCATATATAGATATGATTGAAGTTATCAATTCAATCAGAAAAGTAATAAAGGAAAAATATTTTTCAATACCTAAAAGTGATTACAATAAAAGGTCAGTAGGTTATAACTAAGATGTCTTTTTTTAGACATCTTAGTTATAACTTAGAATGAGGGATCAAGTTTCACAGCAGTTCATCTTGGAGAAATTGAGTAAAGAGCATAGAAATGAAAAGAATACTGGAAAGATATTGAGGTAATTATACGATGCTAAATTTTTCTGTGCTCATCAACAGTTGAAACCATAGAAAATATTGAGACTCAGATGAAAATAGGTTTTTGATAATTTTCTATACTCACATTGATACAAACCATACAATGTTATATTTTTGAAATCAGAAGAATTAAGCTTTCAGAAAATGCCACAAAAATCTAGTATTTCCTTTTAAAAAACGTAACTTTGGGTCATAGCTCCGTAATTAGAAATGGTGCAAAAAAGGGGAGTACGCCACTGGATTCTACGTGAAAAAGTGCCTGTATAATGTTTTAATTTCAGAGCTCTATCATCAGTATTAGCGGAGATATGAATTTTTTTCGATATTGCCACTTTTCCAATTTTCGCTTATTTCTCGAAAACAAAAGAAGGTAGCCAAAAATGAATACTACTCTCGTTAGTTTCTCAGAAAAAGAGATCGAGAAGTGGGTATCAGATTTTGTCTATCTCCTCTGGTTTAAAAGTTGTAGTGCTAAAACATCGAAATATGCCCACCCTGTACAATCATCGTCCAGATGATATCAAACTCTGCATATGTTGGAAAGCATCTGAAACATTTCCTGAAGTTCAGGTTTTATTACTCGGTTGATGAATATCTGTCAGATGAATTCAAGTGGTATAAATATTAAAATAACTTTTTTTCCTTTGTCATTCTGTTAGTTTCACTGTTTTTTTTTCATTGACTTTAATTGTTACCTATCGTTTTGTAAAATTTTGTTGAATAAATTCAATTCGATGTGATTTGAAGTACAATGAGCAAAAAATGTGAAGATTAAGATGTTATAATGAAGCGATTTATTCTATTTGAAAAAGAACTTATTTTTTTAAGTGGGAGCGAATTCATATTTAATCGGATATCAACGATTGGCTGCCAATTAAATCCTTTTAATGGCCGTTCGTTCATTCGACCATGAAATTGTTGATTCCCCAATCAATTGAGATTTAAATCATATATTTGCCATATACAACGTATTGTGGAACTCAGTGTCAACATACGAGTCGATACGGCAATGGGGAATATCAAAAAGCACTCGGCTTGAAAAAAACACATTAAACAATAATCATTCAGAGGATTCAATTCAGCACAACGTCAATACGTTTATTGTGATTTCAACAATGATTATAAATCGTTGGTTGGTCCCAATTCATCTGCAAATAATGCAGAACAAAAGTCGACCCTCGAATGAAGTAGAAATTTCAATCGTTCAACTCAAACAAATAATGTGTGGCAGATTTATGAAATGGTATTCGATTTAGAACGGAAAATGACATTCTGAGGTTTTAGATTTAGGGTTGACACTAATAATCCAGTCGAATTGTGCTTTCAGCAGGAAAGTTTTGGAGTAGTTTTGATTTCTTTAATTTTTTATGTTTTTTGGAGTGACGGAACATAAATACGGAAAAAGATGAAAAATCTCATTCTTGGTCAGTTTATTGCTTATTACTAGGAAACTATCAACTTTTTCCATGCAAAATGAAAGTCAATAGAATTTCCTCCAAATTGTACTGCCACAGTGTGTTCTGCGACAACCTGTTCAATTTTATACGAATTGTGCAACAACAGCTCGTTCTGCGACCACCCGTTCTGACTCAAATTATGGTTGAAAATAAGGTGTTTTCTATGACTCAATAAAAAAAGAAAATTAAATTCTATGGTTCTGATGATGCGATCCTCTTGCATGAACATTCAGTATATCAGTCTCAATTCACAAAAAAAGCTCACTCGAATCGGTTATCTTGTTATGGAAATAGAAAGATCTTTTCAATATTACAATTGAATTTTCAATGGTTCTGTTCACACTGTGTTCACACAAATTCATAAGGCTCACCTATTGTGAACATCTTGCATTTGGCGGCAACATTTCATTTCGATTGGTTTCGTTTAGTCTGAGATATTGAGCAACAGAAGTTTTGAATGGCCATATTATTTTAGGTCATAAACATCTCATTCAAAATTTTTGTCCCTCAATATCTCAGACAAAACGAAACCAATCGAAATGAAATGTTGCGGCCAAATGCAAGATGCTCACAAGAGGCCTTATGCGAAATTGTGTGACCACGGTGTGAACAGAACCATTGAAAATTCAATTGAAATATTTTGAAGAAGAATTCTCATATTTCCATAACAAGATATCCGATTCGAGTGAAAATGATCGCATCATCGGAACCATAGAATTTAATTTTTTTCATTCATTGCGCTATAGAAAATACCTCATTTTCAACTATAATTTGAGTCAGAACGGGTTGTCGCAGAACAAGCTGTTGTAGCACAATTTGTATAAAATTGTATGTACTTTCATTTTGTATGGAAAAGTTGATAGTTTCTGAGTAATAAGCAAAAAACTGAACAAGAATGAGATTTTTCATCTTCTTTTGTATTTTTTTCTATGTTCCGTCACGAAATTTTGTAAGCAAATTTTAGATTTGGAATCAGCACTCCAAAAAACATAAAAATAGAAAGAATTAAAACTGACCCAAACCTTTTTCGTAAGGGGTTCTTTTCAGCACAAATTCACTGAACATTATGGCGATGCAGTTTTCGGCTTTCTTTTTGGGCCGGATATTTATTGCCGCTTGTTCAAGGGTAACCTAATCTTAACTTCCTAACCATATCATTCATTTCATGAATTCAAAAACAGCCGTCAATACAGTTAACAAAAATCAAAATCTTCTAGGTACTAAAGCTTAATCCGCTATAGTTTTAGGAAAGAAGACCAAAAAGAAAATATGTTGTTAGCAAATCAGTGTTTTTTCTGCGTATCAAATCACAAATCTTCATATACCTATCCTGACGAAGTACTCTTT
Source organism: Propylea japonica (assembly GCA_013421045.1). Taxonomy (NCBI): domain Eukaryota; kingdom Metazoa; phylum Arthropoda; class Insecta; order Coleoptera; family Coccinellidae; genus Propylea; species Propylea japonica. The sequence goes on from CM024245.1 coordinate 11,537,475, forward strand.
CACTTTGTACTGATGGAAAATTGTTCAAGAAGCATACAGAAATTCTTGAACTCATATGAATCTTCGAATCGTTGTTCGTGTGACCGTATACGATAATGTATTCCGTTTATAAACAAAAGGGTTACCATTATCTCGCATGAATTATGTTGATGCTTTTTTTCGCTTTCCCTACGGGCCATATGATATTTCAATGCGCTTGTTTTAACGCAACCTAACCTTAACTACGTAACCATATCATTACTTACATGAATTCAAAAACAACCTTCAACACAGATCATTTTTGATCTGACTTTTACCAGCACCAAACCAACATTTTAATACTGGAGTTTGTGCTAGGTGGTTGCGCTGGGGCCAACCATCTAGTTTTTACCTCTCTTTTTCTTGGATCAGGGTTCGTGGGATCTTGGATTGTTGAAAAATGATAACAACTCGTAGAAAAACACTTATAATAACACTCGTACACAATACAATGGTCAAATACAATGGTCAGTACTAAATACGTAATCTTCCTCTTAACGGGCGTTCTCGCACCTCGCACGTTAAGAGTTCTACGCCTGACTGCCGAGTTCCAGGCTTGCGCAGAGGTCGCTCCGTTATTCTCCACACAATTCGGTGGTGCCTTAACAGAGGCGTAACAGACGAGTGGTCTGAACCACCACAAGTTTTTTCCACTATTGTTCTAGAAATATATGCTGGTCAATGTTATTTCTGCGTATTGAATCACAATTCTTCATATACCTAACCTGACAAAATACCTACACTTTGTACTGATGAAAATTTGTTCAAAAAGCATACATAAATTCTTGGATAGGGAAAAAGGATCTCCTGAAGGAATAGCAGAGTAACTCATCTGCATCTTCGTTTTTCTGAACGTATACTATTATTTATTCAGAAATTCCGCTTATAAACAATAGGGTTGCCATTATCTCGCATGAATTATGGTGATGCAGTTTTTGGCTTCCTCTCCGGGCCATATGATATTTATTGCCGATTGTTATAGCGTGAGATAGATGATCTCTCGCTTTTGAACCGATTTACGATCGGTTTTCCACTGTCTTTTTCATTTTTGTTTCCATATTTTACGAAATACGGGCGGAGTTCAGAAACATGCAGTTTAATGTTGAAATCATTTGAAAAGTTTTTATGATGTGCATTAGTGGATATTTGGCATCATAAAAATAACCCTAGCTCTATATTCTAGAATCTAGAGAGCTGGTGGACTAGAGTGGAATAAAATGAGAGATTTTTTACGGAGTATGATTGAATACTGGGATTATAGTATATACGTAGAATTTCATGCGTTTTATAAGTGTGAGTTGAACACTGGTAGAAGTTAACGCTGATTTCAGTCCGATTAATTATTGTCCTATATTCAGGTTTGTGTGAAAGTCCTTAATAAAATTAATATCTCTTGGATCAGTGACATGAAACACGTGAACTTATTTTTACTTGAACTCATTTTTTTCAAGAAAAAATAAACATCTTTCTTCAGCCCCTTAGCTGCAAACCGAACGGATATGTTTTTTCAAATGCAAAAATAATTCGTGTTCAGACTCGTTAAAAGCTCGTGACAAATGGAAATTACCATGCTGTTTTTTATTCTATTTTTTCTGTTATTGAGAAATGAGACAGATATATTCATTCGCAAGACGCTGGACTGGAAGACATGGTACAATTCAATGGCCACCAAGATCCGCCGACTTAACGCTACTAGATTATTTTCTGTGGGAATGTATCGAAGAAAAAGTTTATCAGGCTACTATTGAAGATTTTGAAAATAAGGTTATGGTGGAAACAAATGACATACCGAGATCATTTGAGACTCCGTATGCAAGTATGCAAGCCAAGTAGATTGGGTAGAGATTTTCAGCATCTACTACGTTAAATTCACTCGACGCTAGTATCAAGAGGACATAAGTCTTCAGAGTATTTTATCATAATTCCCTTCGGCACAACCTTTCCAACGAGCCTATATAGGACATACGTTTGCAATAAAAAAAATTGGTGAGATTGCAGCTAACGGGTTGAAGAAAAATATTTTATTTCTACACCAAAAGATGCGTTCAATTCACATAACGTGTTTCAGCTATTCTTTGATGTTACTGATTCGAAAGACACTAATTTAACCCTTTCACTCCCAATGGGTCACATACGTCCCGCCACATATTCGAATATGTCCCGCTGGTAGTTCAGAACCATATCTACGAATAAACATATGTTAATGTTAGGTTAGGCGTGCACGAGAGCAGACGAAGTTCCCGAATATTATCACGTTCGTTTTATTTTTCGAGTAGTTGGTGCTGTAGTTGTTATATTATGTCCAGTTAAGAAATATATCATATTGGAGAAATAAATTCTTTACATGATAGCTTCAAACTTCGTTCCATTGGTCACAAGGAAATAATAATTTTGTTTGGGACATATACGTCCCATTGGATTATTGAATGTTGGGGATCATCTTCCGAATGAAGGAGACGATGTTATAGTTGTGCAAAAAATAACAGAGAAAAACACACAACAACCTTCTGCTCAGCTTGCAATGTTCCTCTGTGCAAAAATTGTTTTTCTAGTTTTCATACATGAAAATTTTGTTTTGAATAAATTTATAATGAGTACCATTGGTTTAAATATGTTCCTTACGAAATTTCCACTGGGATATAAGTGTCCCACTACCCCCTAGCTACACCGCTAAAATTAAAAATAAATCGGCAACGTTTTTATATCATTCAAGTGTTAAATAGCTCATTAAACTGTTGAGTACCATGAATACTCGCAAAAAAACAATTGGAAGTGAAAGGGTTAAGTAGAAAATTTGTGTTAACCCTCTATATACCTAGATGTTCCATACAGTCAATATCTCGACTCTCAGTCAGGGTAGAACGTTCGAACAGTATTTTAAAAAGCAGCAAAAATTTCATCGAAATCTGTCGTTAAAATTATGTTTATGATCATCACTCCTGAAAAAACTTTTCCCTGGTATACAGGGTGTCTATAAACGAATGCGAGGTACTTTGGGAGATGATTCCTCGATGAGAATAAGCAGGGGTAACTCATATATTTTTTTTTCGAAATCGACCCCCTTTCAAGATACAGCTCTTGGAAAGCGAGGACGAGTTGACAGTTTTTCATTTTATTTACGACTTCTTAAAAACACTGAGTCATAAAACTATACATAAAACGAAGCACTAAGTAGATGTTACTCACACAATTGTTTTAGATCTCATAACTTTATTATTAGTGATTGAAAATAACAACCCCCTATCATTTTCGTTCAAAAATTGTTTTCGTGAAATAGATTTTCGAAAAATAAATTTCTCTTATAGTTTTTCATTCAATTCTGGAAAAAAAAGCTTTTTGCAAAATTTCGATACAGTCGATACTTTTCTCGGAAAAAAACTTACAAGCAGTTATGATCTCTGTTCGTTCCATTTCATAGAATAAGTCCATAGGATGAATATAAGATATGTATATTGTATGTCTATCACAGGAGATGAAAGCAAAAGTGCATTTCTACCAAATGCAAATTCGAATAAACTAGCATTTTTATAATAAAAAAAATCGAACTCTTCTGAAACTGGCAATTGTAAGAAGAATCATAGAAAATCTTTTTCATTCTGTCACAACCAATTTTTGAGCATTAACAATATCTCAGAATATTCATTCTATGGAACATACAGGGTAATTGTTCCTGACAGAGACTTATGGTCTTCATCAAACAGGCTTCTTAGTCCTGATGGTCCCACCTGGTTCACTGATGGCTCTGTCACAGCAACAGGGTCTGATGCCGGAATCGTGGGTCCTCACTTCAATCAGGCTATCCCTCTGAGGAAGGACTGTTCCATTGTGCAGGCTGAGCTATTTGCGGTTCTTGCATGCGCAAGATGAAATGGAACGAACATAGATCATAACTGCTTGTAAGTTTTTATTTTTTCCGAGAAAAGTATCAACTGTATCGAAACTTTGCAAGAGCCTTTTTTTCTCTAGAATCGAATGGAAAAGCAGAAGAAAATTTTATTTTTCGAAAATCTTTCCCACAAAAACAATTTCTGAAGGAAAATCATAAGGGGTTGTTATTTACAACCCCTAATAACAAACTTATGAGATCAAAAAAATTTTGTCAGTAACATCTACCTTATAAATCATATTATGTAAAGTTTTATGACTAAGTGTTTTTTAGGACTCCTAAGAAAAATAAAAAACTGTCAACTCGTTATCGCCTTCCAAAGGCTGTATCTTGGAAGGGAGGTCGATTTCGAAAAAAAATATATAAACTACTCCTGCTTAGTTTCGTCAGGCAATCATCTCCCTAAGTCTCTCGCGTTCATTTACGGATACCCTGTAAATGTTAAAACGATTTTTTGTTATTTCACGTAAATTCAGTCCTCAAGAATAATAACTCTAAATTGGGGCACATTCGCCATTTTGCGATTTATCGTGACCTATTTTTGGTGTCCCAACATATAGACAAAAAACACATAATTTTCCTGTACGTAATAAATGAACTGAGAGGTCAACGTCTACACTTGAACTGGCTGTTGCAGTCAGAATGAACATCGTTGAAATATCTCAATCAATCGTGCTTCGCAAATTGGTTCAAACGCTAGCAAAACTGTATAAATCTTTATCCATACTAATATTATCCATACTAATATTATAAATGCGAAAGTAACTCTGTCTGTCTGTCTATCTGTCTGTTACTCTTTCACGCCTAAACGGCTGAACGGATTTTGATGAACTTTGGTATGGTGATAGATGATAACCTAGAAATGGTCATAGGCTATAAATAATCACGCCATCATTCTTAGGGGGTAGGCAGTAGGCAGATAACTAAATTTAGTTAGTCATTTTTAGTCGTTTTTAATGGGACTTTTGCTTTCTCACGTGTAAACGGCTGAACAGATTTTGATGAAATTTAGTAAGGTAATAGATGGTTACCTAAAAACGGATATAAGATCAAAATGATCACGTCATCGTACTTAAGGGGCAGAAAACTGAATTGAGTTAGTGATGCTGGGAGTTTCGCTCTATCATGCCTAAGCGGCTGAACGTATTTTGATGAAATTTAGTTAGGTGATAGATAGTAAGCTAGAAAAGGATATGGGCTATTAATATTCATGCTATCGTACTTAAGGCGTAGGCAGTAGGCAGAAAACTAATTGAGTTAGTGATTTTTAAACGTTTGTTTTAAAAGTTTACCTCATTCACGCCTTAACGTCTGAACGGATTTTTATGAGACTTGGTTAATATAAAGACAGGATACTAGGCACGGACACAGGCTACTTTTTACGGCGGGAAAATTCCTCATTCCCGCGGAAATCTAGCGTGATCGTGTCAAGAAGCGCATGACGCCATAGCTACTGAAATGATTTTGATGTTTTTTTTACTGAGTGTTACTAAGACTTCAAGTTAGTATTTGATCACTTTTCTAACTTAGAGGGTCGGTAGGCGCCATTATTAAGGGAATTTATGATAAAATTTTGATGCAACTGTCTTTATTTAACAGTTTTACTTGGATCGAAACTTAAAGGGTTGGCAGGTAGGTAGTTAGTAGTATTTTAAACCGATTTACATTATTTACTTTCTATATTTACTAAGGAAACATTCGGAGCTATCCATTATGTAGCTTAGGTTGCTTTTGAAAAAAATTTTGATGTGAAGTTGAGGTCTGGAACACGATAGTGGGACATTGTTGCAGGGGGACTTACAGCCGGGAGAAAACAAAAAAACTTGTGCGGACGAAGTCGCGGGTAAAAACTAGTAAGGAATATATTGCAAAATGATGAATCGATTTTTGTTTCCTAGTCCTTAAATAAGTAACGCAATATTCTGCATCATGACTTCCATTCGAATCTTGAGTTGAAATTACTAGGTATACCACTATACTTAAGGGGTTACATGGGTTTCCTCGGGCAAAAAACGGCCTTTTTTCAAAAATTTTTTTTGCATATAAAAATGAAATATTTTAATGAAACTTTGTATTATTTGAAAGATACATATTTAATAAAGATTTTGTGAAATTTTCAAAAAAAAATATTAAAATGTCGGCCATTACGACGCCATTTCCGACAGTCCCTCGGAGAAAAGGTGCCTCCGCGTTGTCAGCAGAACTTTTTTCAGGATCATCAAAAGTAAAAATAAAAAAAAACGTGTTTTAGTATAGACAATAAACTAGGTATTGAACGAAGGAAAAAAAATAAAAATGAAAATTGGATTTTGGCAGACGTTTTCACAAAAAAATGCAAATTTCGATGAAAATTTCTCGACATTTTTTTTTTTAATAGTTGTAATTGAAAAAAAAGAAAATCCTTCGTTCAATACCTTGTAAATGATATCTCGATTACTTGTGTAAAATTTCATTAAGATCGGTTGAGTAGTTCGCGAGAAATTTTGACAACCGACTTTGAAAACATAGTTTTGAGAAAAACGCGTTTAAAATTTTAAGAGACAATGAAAGTGGGAAAAAATTCTCACCTTCTCAAGGCTGTATCTCCGAGACTATTACTCGGATCAACTTGAAAATTTAGGACAATATTCTAGAAATGTTATAGAATTTGATAAGACAAAAAAAATAATCGATTTTTTGAAACCGTGAAACCCATGTAACCCCTTAATTCAACGACCTCAATTACAATTATGTTCCTGCCTATTACGATCACTCGGTGTCATTCTCCAGCAAACTATTCGCAAGATCATTCTCGAAAACCGTCAAAAACTTCCCAACTAGTCCCGGATCCATTTAAGATGCATAGGAAAACTTTTTCCTCCACTTTCCGAAGATTTCAATTTGGGTTTTAGCACACTTGACAAGACAAGGGACGTCTTGTCATACCAAACTTCTTATATTATTCTCAACTCGAAGATTTGTATTGTAATATAAGTTTTTTATATGTATATCTTCTGCTTTTTGATCGCCGTGAGTTGGCGATGAAGGTTCAGTTTTCATTTTCCCAAGGCACGATTTTCCCAGGCAACACTTTCGCGGAAAGTTTTTCTTGTTTTTATTCGCAGTTTTCGCAACTTGTATGCTACTGCCGGCTAGCAAAGTTGGAATTATGGGGTTTTTAGGATATTCTCACAGTTCCGTGAAGACTTGAATGCTGAAGAAATTCGGAAAAAAGTTAGGCATATGTTCAGATTTTTCTTGTTTCAACAGATGGTTTTTCGGTTCGTTAAATATGAATATTGTACGGATATATTTTCAGGGTGTCTATGTTTGAAGTGGACAAGCTTGAAGTGAGCGATTTGCAACAAAAAATGTCAAATAACACATGGTCAAAATGTTAACGGTTGTTCTTCAATTTAACATTTCTTGATTTCACGAAATATTTCGAGTTTTTTCCTATAAAATGATCATCAAATTTAACCACATATTCGGACAATAAATAATAATAGTAATAAATTATGGCGGAGGATGAGCAGTTAGAAGAAAGTTGATATGTCATTCGAAAGTACACTAAATGAGGTATTTTTTACTGAAAAGAAAATAGTTATTCATATTTCATCGAAAAAACCATTGAAAAAATAGGACTAATTTTGTTAACTTCAGAATCGTGATATTCATCTCCTTATCAGGCTCGCAATAGAGATTTTTCCTCACACAGACTCTCTTTTCTTGTAGAAAATTTATTGCCCCTTCCGAATATTTGGCCAAATTTGATGAGACTTGAAGGAAAACTGAATAATGATCATTTTAGAGGAAGAACTCGAAATATTTGGTGAAATCAAGAAATGTTAAAATGAAGATTAACCGTCAACATTTCGACCATATGTTAAATGACATTTTTTGTTGCAAATCACTCGTATAATCGCCTCTTGAAGTTTGTCCACTTCAAAAGTGGACACCTTTAATACTTTTGTTCATGTTTGCTTGGATTCCTTGGGAAAACAACACATGAAGAAGTCCAGCAGAAGCTTTTCGTGAGTTCAAATACGTTTAAGGTCAATTTTTCTAGAGAAAGAAATGTTTATAATTGTTAATTCATCGAGTTATCGTTCATTCATTTTTTAAGGAATGGAGATCAATGCAATGATTTGCTTTTCTTTTTAGGCATAAGTATACAATATTCACGAAGATTGTGATATCTGAAAATCTGAAATCTTTCCATCAAAATGATAGGGATAGCGTAATGTAGTGCGCTGCAGTTTGCTTTTCACTTATAACTGTTTTGTCTGTTTTTTTGATGGACCAACCTGAAAATATTTATGTGGTATTGCTCAGAACAGAATTACTTCCTCAAAGTGAAGGTGTTCTTTTCGCATTTCATCGTAATTAATAAGTAGGTATGCTTATGTGGATATTGTATAAGTTTTTTATATGTATATCTTTTTTTTTGATCGTTGTGAATTGAAAAAAAAGGTTCAGTTTGCATTTTCCCTAGGCGTAATTTTTCCAGCAGCACTTTCGCCGAAAGTTTTCTTGTTTTTATTCGCGGTTTTTGCAACTTGTTTGCGACTGCCGACTGAGAAAAAATGAAATAATGGGGTTTTTATGATATTTTTACAGTTCCGTGAGGGCTTGAATGCTGAAGAAATTCGGGAAAAGTAAGGCATATATTCAAATGTTTCTTGCTTCAACATATAGTTTTTCAGTTTGTTAAATATGGATTTTGTATGGATACATATGCTTGTTTTTCTTTGTTTGGATTCCTCATAAAAACCCACATATATCAACCCAGCTAAATCTTCACATGAGTTTATATACGTGAGGCAGTTCAATGTTTTTGGTCGAGTTCGTTCTTTGGTTTCGGAGAGATGAAAAACTATGAAATGTTCGGCTATTTCCATTGAAAATAAACAATGAACATAACCCAAATATTGTGATTTCTGAATACCTGAAAACTTTTCATTGATAGGAATGGAATTGGTACGATATTTGTCTATTATTCCTTTTGAAACGAATCAATTCTAAAAGTTTTATTCGGCTTTGCTCAGAACAGAACATTTGTTCTTTAAAATGAAGGCATTCTGTTCGCTTTTCACCGTGTTCAATAAGTTTTCTGGTATGGATATTATACAACCAATCGTGCGTTTCATTGAATGGCCGAGGGCTGAATAACTAACGGACAAAAAGCGCAGATAAAATTTGTTTGTCTATGAGCGTTGAAAAGTTAATCACGTAATTAAAAATATAAGAAAAATTAATACCTCACAATTAGAAGAACATCCTCAAAAATGATAGATCTTCAAGAATGTTTGTTAGATTTAGATAAATTCGGGTTGGGTACCTGTTCTTGCTCGCCAGGGAAAACTCTGCAATTTAACTGTACTTTGTAACTTTTTTAGTCTTGATGAAGTATCAAACTGAATCCGAAACGTTGGTGGAAATTCAAAGAAATTTAACAGAGAACTTTTAAGTCCAAATTCCTGAAAAAATTGTTTTTATTGTTGATAACATGGAAGAAAATCCTGATACTGAATGAATTAATGTTACACTTTACGCAGATATTGAAGAAATCATGAGATTCATTGTACAAGGTTATTTCGCGAACTTTTTAGATGCCCGAATTAATATGGTACGGCCCAGCAAATCGACTGATATTTGATCGCTGTTTTCTGGAAATTTACGACAGCTATCTTTATTCCAAATGTAAGATAAATCAGTGATATTGTTCAGGAGCTATAGTTGTTTCAATTTTCATTAATATTTAAACACTATTCTGTAAATCAGAATCTAGAACTCCTAGAAAGAAAAAATGGGAATTGTCCGGGATCATCTAGATATTTCCAGTCTTTCATCAAAATATTTTCCATTTTATCTATAGGGCAGCTTGATATTGTGGGTGAATTGGGCTCAGTTAATATTCCTTTACGCTCCAGATTCGAATATCTCAAAGTGAACAAGAATGCTGCAATTGATAACAGGTGAAAAATTTTACCCGCTTAGTACTTACACGGCCTTCTAAACCTCTTTGTCTTTAGTAGAAGGCCGTGGTACTAATTCATGCGAGTACTATCCGGTCTGTCAATTCATCCATATCAAGAAAACAGAAGCACCTGAATATTTAAACAGTGTCAATTTTTTTTGCAAGATACCCTCCAAAACCATTCTGAAATTTATAGGTAAAGTAACTGCAGAATAAATGATCTATTTCTTCCCCATTTGTACCACATCTACACATGGGGCTATCGACAAAAATTTCTTCGAATAGGCTATAAAGCCGTACTGAATCGATTCAAACCACACGAAATTTTCTTAAGAAGAGGAAAGTCTCAATTGAAGAATTCGTTATGTACCTCTCCCGACAAATTTTGTGAGGAATTTCAGGCAATCACATAAACTATAAATGAAATGAAATTATTCGACTATCCAAAAATATTTCAGGATTCAAAATTGAAAAATACCGCAACAACACTCGTTCTACCGTGAAGTTGTCAGAAAATAGGGATAATATAAAAGCGTAAAATCCATCTGTCACAACTAACTCAGGAGTGAAGGAAGTGGAAAATTCTCGAATGTAAGATCAAGAGGAAAGATAGATGTGAAATGCGGGAATTTGCCAGTATACGTGTGGACAACGTGAATGATAAATGCAACTAGAGAGGGTAGTATTCGCATGAATTTTTCATTTAAAAGTTGAGGATCTCCATTCGTTCGAGTTCGTACGTGCCCCTGCTCATAATTCAACCCGTTGGTGAAAGAGAACGCTAAGAATGTTGTCAGGATGAGTTACTACTTTTTTGTTCATTAGCGCACAGCGAAATACGCAGATCTAAATTCTCATCTACTCTTCTTCGCTAACACTACAGGATGGGCCTTTCCAGAAAAAATCATTTTAGAAAAATGGCCCTCAAAAATTTATAGCGATTATACATTTTTTGGTTCGCAGTCAGGTGTTTGAGAAAAAATTCAAATCGCCGAGTCAAGATAGCGAATTAAACTTATCAAAATTGGCGGTTGAGTGTGACGGACGCATTATCATTCATTTCATTGGTTGAATTATAGTTTACAACGATGCCAACTGGCCACTTTGTTGTGAATAGAATACAATAGAACAGAAATTTATTGGTGATGATAAAAATACAACATTATTTTCACAGGTCACAAATTGAAATGATTGAATTCGATAAAAAAACATAAAATCAGAGATCACACATTGTCAAGGTCATTCAGAGTCGAATGGAAATACTCGTCAACTGAATAAAACTCTTTGGCTGTCAGCATTTTCTTATTTTTTTCCTTAAAATAAGCTATAGCCGAAACTGCACTGAAATCGGGGTCACGTTAGGATCTACTCTCAGTCTTAGAAAATCTTTCGAAATGAGTGATTCATTTTTGGTTCGTAACTATGGACTTCCGATTGCAACAGATAACTTTGTTTATTTCCCTGTATATAAGTAAGCTTTTCCGAAATAAACAGAGATGGAAACGTAAGTATGCCCAAAACTTTGAATGTACCTCTGCAGCAGTCTCGATAACCCAAACTCAGACTCACACCTACGGATTTTGAATCAATCAAGGCGAAGTTGACAATTTGAAATTTGACAGACCGTGTGTGTTTACATTTTCATCAGATGTCAGATTGACGTATGCAAAAGTTGAGTCATTTATGAGAATTATTTTCAAGAAATTCTAATTTTTAAGGATTGCAGCTTGAAATTTTCAGTTCAAGCGTTCAAGGAGCTTGAGCTAATTTGCTTCAGTTCGAATTATTTCGTTTTCAACATTGATATGGGAATGCAAAAACGTTGCCTACTTGATTCAAAGGTAGGTTCTTCTAATTTCCTAGAAAAATTGGTTTTTTGTTCATAACTCCTGCAGTTTTTGAGATATTCAATCCATATTTGAATTGCGAGCTATTTTCGACAGTCTCCATCATTGCACGTCCTGAATCTTAACTAGAATCTCAAGGTGTTTTCTTTTCGGTAGCCATGTCTCTTTTTCTCGCCTCAAACTTTTTTGCGGTAAGCCATTGGTCAGCTTAAAATTAGTTTTTAATATATTCGTTCAATTTGAGAACTTTTTAGCTTCTTGTAATTCTTTCGTATCGAATCGTTTTCGAGCAAAAATTAGTGAACGATTGTATGTTATTCGCTGAAAAAAATAGAAATACTCGGGGTACCTATGCCCAAAATTTGTTTTTTCTTTGATAGGTCATCATCTGATACTCAACTAAAGCTTAATCAATATCAATATACAATAGTTCAATAATTTTGTACTCGAAAACGGTTAGTGATACGAAAAAAATTACAGGAGTCAAAAAAGTTTTTGAATTGAACGAAGATATCAAAAATTGATTTTACGCTGATCAGTGGCGTACCGCAAACAAGTTTGAGAGGGAAAAAGGAGACATGGATCCGGAAAAGAAAACACCCTTTAGAGTCTAGTTAGAACTCAGGACGTGCAATGATGAAGACTGTAGAAAATTGCTTGCATTCCAAATTTCTACTGAATATCTCAAAAACTGCAGGAGTTATGAAAAAAAAACTTTATTTTTGGTAATGTCAACACCCTGTAGCTCCGTAAGGAAGCTTTCACGGACCCATGATTATAGGAACCCTTTTTCTTAAAATTACATGTAGATTCACCCCCTCAAGTTGCGACATAATATTATGTTACACTCTGTAGACAAAAAGAATTCACAAATATTGCTATACCTACCCCTTGTTTGAAAATGTAGAAGTACCTACCTGATCTCTGTTAATGGTTAAACCTCCAATGAAATGGCAACAGAAAAAGAATCATTCATCATTCTCGAATGAACTGTCAGGAGATGACTGACAATCGTATTCAATATTTGTTCATTTAAATAGCAATGAAATTGAGAAGAATTAATAAAATCGTGAAATTCGTGAAAAATAGATTATCACGAAAACGACGATGTTTTTATGGTAGTTATTCTGACAAGAAAGCAAAAATTTTCATCTACATCCCCCTGATGAAATTCTTTCGCAGACCAAACAGAAAAATTTATCATTCGATAACAACCTATAACCGACATGAAATCCACTATGCAACCACTGAATACAACTGGTAGGAAAATTGGTTTGCTGAAAACAGATAATCTAACTGTAGTTCAGTCTCTACGTAGATAACTCGAACATAATAGCTGTTTATGTAACGTGCTTATTGCTAGGCAGTTTATATAATACCCTCAGGATGACAAGGCTCCAACTCAAGGGATGAATGTCCTCCGAGCCACATTATACTTCAGTTAATATGATGTTTCCAATTCAAGGGAAAATTAGAAAATGAATACTCAAGAAGTGAACTTGACTCAAACCAAACCCTGATATGATTCAACAGAAATTATTTAAGTAATGATATGTTCTAATCTAAATTTGGCCAGCTTTATGGCATCGGTCTGAATTAAAATATTGCGATCCCATCTAGCACCAATGTTGAAACTGTGACTCAGTTTACAAATGTTGAAAATGTTCAGATTCGTCAAAAAGTAGACTCTGGAGGAAAATTGCTTCAACGAACATCCAACGTTGATAACTCACTACTGGAAACTTTTTGATTATTATTGACTGAACGCCCCTGAAGATGATGGTGAATGCCTTTATCAACACCAAGGTTTCACAGAAAAAAAATCAAGTTAGGGTTCTTTTAATTACATCCAACCTAACATTGCGCAACACTTTTTGACATTCATAATTTTTTCTTATTTTTATATCATGACGTTTTTATTCAAATAATGCAAACATTTATTGCAATAATCTAGGTATGGAAGTATAATAAAAAAATCAAAGAAAAGCCCTGAGCAGAAACTTCCGAGAACTCGTTCATTGGTGGAGCAATTAGACTATCAACTAAAATTTTATATAGGACTTGAGATTGATACCAAACATATAAATGCCTAATCTCAACACAATAGCGAAATTATATCCTGGAAATTATTCGAAAGATGGAATACGTAAAAAATAAATAATTAAAAAAAATAAATACCTACTATGGCTCTGATGATGCGATCCTTTTGAAACCTTTCACGAACATTCAGTATCTCAGCCTTGATTCACAAAATGATTTTCACTCGAATTGGATATCGTGTTATGGAAATGTAGATATTGTTCTTTTCAATATTCCAATTGAATTTTCTATGGTTCTGTTTACACTATGGCCAAAAAATTTCACATGAAAATTCAGTATCACAGTCTTTATTTATAAAAGAAATTTCACTCGAATCGGATATCCCCTTACAGAAATTTAAAAATTCTTCTTTTTAATATTCCAATTAATTTTTTTTTAATTTTGTTAACACAAGGACTACAAATTTTGCATGAAGATTCGATATAAATAAATTTCACTTGAATCGGATATGTTTTTGTGTACATAATGGCCACAAAATTTTGCATGAGGCTTATTATGAGCATCTGGCATGTGGATGCAACATTTCATTTCGATTAGTTCCGTTTTGTCTGAGATATTGAGGAACATGAATTTTGAATGGCCATATTTTATGGAACAACTTGTTAGATTTGGCTGGTTAATGAACTCCGATGCATTTGAAAATTGAAGTAACATTAAAAATTTCAAGTCTCTAGGACCATCCTTTCAAGAGTCATCATGGAGTCGAACCCTATCGTTTGAGTTCATTTTCGGCTCAAAATTCGAAAATTACAGACATTTGGGTAAAACGATTCAGCACTCGTTTAAGTAGAACGAGCGCTCGATGAAATGAAAAAAATTTGGTCGCATGCAATTTAATATAAAACTGAATTTTGTGCACATTCATGAAATATATTGTTTTTTCTTCAAAGAAATTATACAAATTTTGAACACAACAATTCAAATTTGAATGTTATGACAACATAATAAAAGTAACTTCAGCAGTTTTCGTACTATTGTATCCCTTGTAAATCGAAAAAACTAAGGTATTTTCAGTTTGAAAAATATTCGAGAAATGAAATTATGAATCATAACCTTCGCAACGCACTTAGCTCACTAATAACTCAACCCTGAAAAAGTTAATTATTGTTAAATCAGCTGAAACTTCGATACCTACAGATATTTGGACAGAACTATATCACGCTTTTTTGTCTAGGAACAAAAAACGAAAGTTAATATTTTTCGTATTATCATTATTACTCGTAAATCAATTCCGCTTAGTGACTGTTTAGAATCCGAAATGAATATTATCGTTGTGAATAATTGTCAATTTTATTTCTCCCCCAACGGTCAATAATATATTCATAACACTCACAAAGTTTACTAGGAATTAAATCAATATTAGAATTAGTTTTTCCGTATATTCATTGAATGTTCGAAAACGATCATCATTTTTCGTCAACAAATAAAAAGATTTTGTTATTGCATCGGTCGGAAAATTGAATTTCAGTCACACATAAAACTCTCAGTCCGAACAGCAGATACTGGCTTTCGAAGAATTAAACTACCAACATTTTCATATTTAGTTCAGTAATGATTCTATTAGATTCAAATCGGAATTTTAAGGATTTCGAGTTCAGAAAATCTTATGACTTTTAGACGAAATCTCACTACAAAACCTTACTTGTACAGAGAATACAAAAAACTGGAAATTGAGAGAATTAATAACGCTCATACAAATCAGATTGCTTTTCCCAAAACTAATTATGTTTCCAATTTCCCGCTGAATCAGCTCTGCTCTAAAAGAAATGGAAAAAAGTGTTGGTTGAATGGCTGCTCATTCCAACTTGGTTATCCAGAAGAGGGTTCAACAAACATGCCAGGCAAACCCTTCATTTCAACGTTTATGTAATATTGGAAAGGCAATATACGAATCACTGGATAAATCTATTCGAATGACTGGTCGTAAAGAGATGAGACTATTTTTCATTTTTCTTTTATAGCTTCTACTTCGTACTGATCCAACTTTTGTGATTTGTGAAGGTAATTTTTCCTTTACATATAAATAAATAATATAGTTCTATTGGATTCAAATCAGAATTTCAAGGATTTCGGATTCAGAAAATCTTATGACTTTCAGACGAAATCTCACTACAAAACCTCACTTGTACAGAGAATGCAAAAAACTGGAAATTGAGAGAATTAATAACGCTCATACAAATCAGATTGCTTTTCCCAAAACTAATTATGTTTCCAATTTCCCGCTGAATCAGCTCTGCTCTGGAAGAAATGAAAAAAAGTGTTGGTTGAATGGCTGCTCATTCCAACTTGGTTATCCAGAAGAGGGTTCAACAAACATGCCAGGCAAACCCTTCATTTCAACGTTTATGTAATATTGGAAAGGCAATATACGAATCACTGGATAAATCTATTCGAATGACTGGTCGTGAAGAGATGAGACTATTTTTCATTTTCCTTTTATAGCTTCTACTTCGTACTGATCCAACTTTTGTGCTTAAAGCAATTTATATTGCGCATGGTGTGTAAATCATTAATAATCATACCATTACATTTCTCTCTTCAATTCAGATTAGTTAACTTAGTTATCGTTTTACGTATTCAGTTGTGATCGGAGAAAAGGAGTTGTAAATGTCCACTGTTTGTATTTCTTAGTTTCTTTGTTTTTTATTGTTCATTATTCATTGAATACAGGGTTTTTCTTTTAAGTTGGCCTATTAGACGTTTTAGGAGAACTAGTGAATATTTCGTTCTGAAATTTTAGAAGGAGCCTTGAGGGTGAAGGAACTAGAATATTTTCAAGTTGACAGTGTTGCCACGTCTATCTCAAACGCATATCTACTTTCTTATTTCAAATGGAACTACCTATATTTTCATTTATGTGTCGATTCAATACCAAATTCGCAGTATAACCCACTAAAAAAAATTTCTCTGCTATGCACTGTTGCCTAGTTATTCACAAATTCCTGTAACTTTTGGCATTTGCATTGCCAGTTGGGAAATGCAATATCTCGATTATTTTTTATGCGAACGGAACCAAACTCCGCAGTCTCATAGTAAAGACTCCATGCATTCATGTGGTATATTCATTTTGATACATCGTAAGGTTTTTCGAAGATATTGCTCCGAAAATGTGAAACTCAAAATTGAAATATTTCGAGATTTTCAAATGGCAACCCCATATTTATTTGACAGCATTCGATTCGAAATAAAAAATGAATGGCAATCTCCTTTTACACTAACTATTTATTTTGGATAGTTTTCGAATAAGATGAAAAATACTGAAATTTTTCAGTATTTATAGTTCATGATCTATGGTTCTGTTTACGATGAAATGGTTCTATGATTATGGCGTGAATTGTTGAAGTATATTCTATGCTTCAAATCATAAAAAGTATTCGATGATCATGGATGTCATAGAAAAAAGTTTACACATACTATTCAAACACGATTCGGGTTCTTTCACAATTCAAGGGAAATGCCTTTAAAAATCGTTATGCACATTTAGCAAGAATGACTTGAAAGAAATGCCGAAAATTATTAAGGCTTTCTGTAATCCTGGCCTTATGTTCACTAATTATTTATTTTTGACAGTTTTCAAATGAGATGAAAAATACTGAAAATTTTCAGTTTTTATAGTCATGTTCAGTAGACATAATGCTGTGTGATTATTAAGCGAATATTCGAAATGAATCCTATTGTTGAGGTCATGAACATTGGGCCAGGATTACAGAAAGTCTAAACAATTTTTAGAATTTCTTTCCGATCATTCGTGCTAAATGTGAATAACGATTGTTAAAGGTCCTACAGGTACTTTCAATAATTTTTTGGCATTCCCCTTGAATTGTGAAACAACCCGAATCGTGTTTGAATAATATGGGTAAACTTTTTTCTATGACCTCCATGATCATCGGATACTTTTTATGATTTCAACCATAGAATCTACTTCAACAATTCACGCCATAATCATAGAAACATTTCATCGTAAACAGAACCATAGATCATGAACTATAAATACTGAAAAATTTCAGTATTTTTCATCTCATTCGAAAACTATCCAAAATAAATAATTAGTGTAAAATGAGACTGCCATTCTTTTTTCATTTCGAATCGAATGCTGTAAAATAAATATGGGGTTGCCATTTGAAAATCTCGAAATATTTCAATTTTGAGTTTCACATTTTCGGAGCAATATCTTCGAAAAACCTTACGATGTATCAAAATACTGAATATACGCTTTCAAGGATTTTTTTCCTTTAGCGGATAGTGTATTTATTCACCTGCTTTTTATAATTATTGTTTATATGTATAATTTCGTGAATAAATTATTATTATTATTATTATTATACCACATGAATGCATGGAGTCATTACTAGGAGACTGCTGATTTTGGTTCCCTTCACATAAAATATAATCGAGATATTGCATTTCCAAACTTGCAATGCAAATGCCAAAAGTCTCAGGAATTTGTGAATAACTTGGCAACAGTGCATAGCAGAGAAATTTTTTTTAGTGGGTTATACTGTAAATTTTGTATTGAATCGATACATAAATGAAAATATAGGTAGTTCCATTTGAAATAAGAAAGTAGATATGCGTTTGAGATAGACGTGGCAACACTGTCGACTTGAAAATATTTTAGGCGAAGAGTTCCTTCACCCTCAGGGCTGCACCAAAAATTTCAGAACGAAATATTCACTAGTTCTCCTAAAACGTCTAATAGGCCAACTTAAAAGGAAAACCCTGTATATCAATGAGTTCATGTAATTCAGGAAAAACTCTTGCATAAAATCAATTTGATGTTCTAGTTCTCATGTGATCATCTTCGTTGTGGTACTGAAGAAATAAATAACCTTCTAAGCCTGCGTACTTACGAGAAAAGAGGTGAAAAATTGAAGAAGATAATGAATAGTTTGAAGAAATGCCAGTTTTGATTGCAGTTTTTAGGAGGATAATGAATATATGTATATTTCCCTTGACTCCCCTGAGTAACTACAAATATGAACTCAAGAGCTAAGGATTTGGATAAATCAAACACACAAAAAAATAATTTGAACACTTGACAATCAATCATCGATATGTTTTGAGCTTTTTTCATCTTGGGCCTTCGAAAAGTTTTGGAATCGATCAGGAATTTCACCATTGATCGTATTTGATGAAACGATCGTTAAACGTGAAAATTCTATATCAACTTACTTTCAATCAGGAGTATTTTTCGAATAATATAAAATAATAGAACTACCTACTACTCGGAAACATAAAATATGGCAATATTTAATTTGTCAGCGAATCATTGAATGCAATAGTTGGTTCGTAAAATACTCAATAGCTATCGAAGAATAATAAATTATACATCGAGCGTATAATGATAGCTATTATTCACGAGGTGAAGTTTAGGCCACGAGCAGTAGGCGAGTGGCCCAAATAACCGAGTGAATACAAGCCTTGATACGCGAGTAGCATACTATATACTTTATCCACGACTACTGGATATATTTCTTGAAGATTTTAACATTTGGCAACCGTGACAAGACCCTTTTATTACATATGTGGAAAAAGTCAAGTTGACATATGAGAATTTTTCAGGAAATTCGTAATTGTAGGTATATTTTGTAATAATAATTGCTTTAATTGATGTCAAAAAATAGATTTGGCCCTCGATTGACGAAATATACCCCGATGCCAGAAGTAAAAAATAACTCATTATCAACTTGTGATTAATGGGTATTATTATGGCCGTGCAAACAGACGTATAATTGGTAGATTTTATAATAGTCGTGAAAAAACGATATTATTGAATATCAAGTAATTTATTCATTTTCGATAGATGGAGTCTCTGCTGGAGTTCATGGAATTAAGTATTAGGTATACAATTTTATGGGGAATCATCAACCTATATTAAATTTGTTCGTTATGCACTTAAACTGTTGCCATAATACCTTCTTGGTCAGTTTGATAGTTCACGAAACAGCAAGTAGAAAAAAATGTACTACAAATATTCTATAATGGTTTGTAGAAATCAACCAATACATTACTAGCTAATATATAGTCCGTTCACGAAAGGTTGAGCACATAGTAGGCGTTTCTTTATTTATCTGAAGTTGGCATATTTACTGTCATAAAGTAAAATAAAGTCAACGTTGCCGAATGTACTCGGCCTCGTCCGACGAGCTTGCGAGTTATCAGAGAACTCTATGCAATATTGACAACATTGCGTATCAATCTGAAAAGAAAATAAAGAACTAACCTAAATTTTAATATACACAGTGGAATATGCCAAATTTCCATGGCCAACCGATGGCTCAACTTTTCGTGAACGCAGTATATATATATTTAGTGAAAGTATGGTATTAACACAGAAAATTTCAAATACTTCTTTGAAACTGCGCCTTATTGGATGTCAATCATTCTAGGCGGACAATATAATTTTCGATGTGAAATTTTTCATTTTTTGGCGCTTGTTTTCTAGGAATAACTTTCTTTAGCTCTGACCAAAGGAATAGAGATTTTCAAGGTAGATGTGAAGACTGCATATCCAGTTCAGGTGCCGTATTCTCGAGAAGTGATATTCGAAAACGTATACGAACTTCATTGCGCGAGTCCCTGAGAATTGACACCCCTGTTTAACCTGCAAAAATGCACACCGCGCAATGAAGTTCGTATACGTCACTTCTCGAGAATACGGCACCAGTTCTTTAATGGAAGTTATTCGAAGTAAGTACTTGTATCATGAGAGCCAAAAACTCGAAACAGCTCGAAAGAGAACCACAATAATACTCTCACATTCTCAACAGAGAACTCTTGATTTTCATATAACATGTAAACTGTTCAAACGAGTTTCTAATTGCGAGTGAATCCAAGAATAAACCAAATTTGCATCATGCTTTGTATTTCTAATGAATAGTTTATGATAAATCGGAAGTGGCTGGCGTATATGACTCTCCAGACTTCCATAAATATGTTTGCATCACTCGTTATAGTTAAGCCGACATCGTCCATGCTAAACACGGAAGTTCTTTGACTATTTTCCCTTGTTCGCAGCTTTAGCAGCTCCGGATTGGTTTCAAAACAGCTTATATGTTGGAAGTGAGTTCACACAAAGTTTTACTTAAGTCCCACTACTCTGACTTATTCGGAATAGTTAGAACTGCCTACCAACACAAACCTTATGCGCTCGCATACCGTTAGATGTTCATAATACAGATACAAATTCCGTCTATTCTCATACGAAAATAAAAGCAAATGCCAACATGCTAAGAGTTTCAATGATTTTCTCATTTAGATTGTTTTCAAGAATAAACGAAAATTCCATCATATTCCGAGATCTAATGAATTGTTTATGATATATTTCAAGTGACTAGCATATTTAGCTATCCATACTTCCATAAATATTTTTGCCTCAATCGTTACAATTAAGCCGACATCGTCTATGCTAAATATCGAGATATAATAAAGAGAAGACGTCTTGATATAAAATTGAGTAAGGAAAAATAGTACCGCTGGGCGGGGCTAAGTCGGGGACCAATATGGCGGATAGTTCAGGGTTGAATTAAGTTGCAGGTTTTTTCTGTTCACAAATTTCACCCAAAAAATACGGATTGGATCTTTAGGAAATCTATTCAAATAAGGTCAATTCAATATCAAATAAACGAATTTTTCTTCAGGCGATAAAATACACTAATAAAAAGATATCAGTTTACCAAGACAGACTTGCAAAAATTTCGAATGCGGATCTATTCAGTACCTAGTCATCCCTACCTGTGAATTGTTTTTCCTCTAGTTTTCTTTCTTATTTGTCTCTCCTCTGCTTGAAGAAAGCCTTACAGCACACGCTACCATTTCATTGTATATTATTAAGCAGAAAAAATTACAATTTAACTAGAGGAGGCGCAAGAATCACTAATCACAATTCCTCCAGAAAATTCAACGATTGTCAAATTTGATGTTCAGGTGGTAGTAATATGGTGGATCTGATACCACGTTTATTTCAAAGATGGCAACTTATACTATCCTATCTCTATGATGCTAAAAAACGGAAGTTCGCTTATCATATTTTTTTTGCGCAGCTTAACCTTTAACTACCAACTTGGGGCCTAAGAGGCCGCGGACGGCGGGTAGACGCTTTGTGAGATTTACCACTTTCTTGCACAGGACAGCTCTATTTTCTCAGTAGCTGCGAGTTCAGTTGCATAGAGATTTTCTGGTCTGATAGTAGTGATGGTTATTACGATTCTGGTAATTTATGCCCATTTGACTTTTTTGTTTGCGCTGTTGTCAACATATTATGATCTTTTACAGTAATCCCATTGCTAATTTGAAGAATGGATATATCTGTTACTTTAAGAGGCAAACATGATTTAGCTACAGATTAAACAAGCTCTTCCAAGAGTCCTAATATTCATATACAGGGTTTTTCATCATAAATGGACAAACATATATTTTCGTGTAGAGGACATCGGGAGAATCATTTTTGCCTTATATAATATATCCCGTTTTCGAAGCATAAGCGAGATACAGGGTGTCAAACGTCATTTTTTAGCAAGATTCTTATAAGTGTGGTCAGTTATGTATAACACTTAAAGTAACGGTTTTGGTCAAATCTCAGTATTTTTGGGTCCTTTATTCAGAAAAGTTGACGAAACCCGAAAAAAATTTACAAAATGGCGGAAGACCTGCAATGTTCCAAATTTTTTTAGCGGTTGTCGAATTGACTTTTGTTTTCTGAATGAACACAATTTTCTGAGAATTTCTCTGAAAAATTTTGTTCAAAAATCGAACACAATTTTTTTTACATGTCTACAGTAATGAAAAAATTTCATCCGAAATGGATGAAATTTTGTACAATTGTACTTCTTGAATTATCAATCACGAATATAAAAACAGAATTGTAAAATATCGAACGGTTTCGTTACTACAGTCATTCAAATGTTTCGTTCAGACCTCTGAAATAATAAAAATAAATTTGTTTTGAGTTCTAGAGTCAAAATAATTGAATTATTGGCATGTCCAAACATTTTAGATGAAGTTATACAAAAAAAATCAATGAAACTCAGTTGGGACTCGAACCGACGTAGGTATCAAATAAAGAGATGGCACTGTTCTAAGGATATTAATATTCGTTGCCCGGCAACGGTAGTTCGTAGTTCATAGAGTTGGACTGGTATTTGAATTTTAGTGAATGTAATTTACCCAGTAGTCAAACTCTATGAACTACGAACTACCGTTGCCTGGCAACGAATATCAATATCCTTAGAACAGTGCCATTTCCCTATTTAATGCCTACGTCGGTTCGAGTCCCAACTGAGTTTTCACTGATTTTTTTTTTGTATAAATTCATCTAAAATGTTTGGACATGCAAATAATTCAATTATTTTGACTCTTGAACTCAAAACAAATTTATTTTCATTATTCCAGAGGTATGAACGAAACATTTGAATGACTGTAGTAACGAAACCGTTCGATATTTTACAATTCTGTTTTCATATTCATGATTGATAATTCAAGAAGTACAATTGTACAAAATTTCATTCATTTCGAGTGAAATTTTTTCATCGCTGTAGACATGTAAAAAAAAATTTGTGTTCGATTTTTGAAAATTTTTTTTCACAGAAATTCTCAGAAAATTATGTTCATTCAGAAAATAAAAGTCGATTTGACAACCGCAAAAAAAATTTGGAACATTGCAGTTCTTCCGCCATTTTGTAAAATGTTTTTCGGAGTTCGTCAATTTTTCTGAATAGAGGACCCAAAAATACTGAGATTTAACCAAAAACTGTTACTTCAAGTGTTATACATAACTAACCACACTCATGAGAATCTTGCTCAAAAATGACGTTTGACACCCTGTATCTCGCTTATGCTTCGAAAACGAGATATATTGTATGAGGCAAAAATGATGCTCCCGATGTCCTCTACACGAAAATATATGTTCGTCCAGTTTATGATGAATCACCCTGTATACCAGCAGCTACCAAACGAAACGTTGGCCTATGGCCAATTTTTAAAGAATTCTAGATATAAGCTCACTCGATGAGCATCTAGAACTGATCGTGATGTGTTCATCAAATAATTAGCTGGAAAATTAGATAAAGCAAGCGTTTCCAAGAAGTGCTTAATACTCGTATTTACCAGCAGCTGCCGAACGAGTGGTTGACCTATAACACTTTTTTATGGAATTTTGTACATACGCACAGTAAATGTGCATAACAAAAAATGATCGTGCTGTGATCATAAAACAATTAGCTCGGAAATTATTATTGGAGCATACCTATGAAAAGTAGCGTGCTGAACGTTCGCCTCAAGAGTTTCGTATGAGTTTGGGCAGAATACTCCGTTCGGTTTGTCAGGTAAAGTTCGAAGCCAAGCCAATAAAGAAAAAAAAAGGGATATGTATTTTCTGGACAGCTAAACTAAATAGGAATCGACATATCAGTATTATTCATGCCAAATCATGTCTGTCAAAGTACGCAAAATGAATGAGTACTGATTTTGAGTAAATTTTTCTTTATATTGATAGAACTAGAGAAATAGTATACAGGATGTAACTAAATAAGTGTAAAATATTCAAGGAGGTGATTCCTCATCGAAAAAAGATAGGATCTTTCATATAAAGAAACTTCATGGAGCATTCCTTGTTAAGATACAGCCCCTCAAAGGGAGTACATAAAATTTGTATAACAATTTTTTTCACAAGCACCAAAAAGTACAATATTGAAATTAACTGACGTTTCCTACTAGCAAAAAGGACACGTATCCAGTTATTTATTTGGTTTACCCTGGTAATAAATCCAGTTCGCATTTATGACGATGTTCGTAAAATAATTTTTGCTGCGAACTGGTTTAGTTTTGGGCAAAAAACTCAAGAGACATTTTTTTGTTTAGAATGAAACAGGCTAGAAATAAATTTTAATGGTAAACAAATAATAAGACAAAAAGTTACATTGGAAATAAACTTTAGGGGTTGCGTTTCCCACCCTTACAACCATGGGGTAAACCAAATAAATAACTGAATAAGTGTCTTTTTGCTAGTGGAAAACGTCAGGTTAATTTCAATATTGTAACTTCATTGGTGCTTGTGAAAAAATTTTATGTACTCCTTTGAGGGGCTGTATCTTAACAAGGGATGCTCCAATGAAGTTCTTTATATGAAAGATCCTATCTTTTTTTCGATGAGGAATCACCTCCCTAAATATTTTACACTTATTTAGTTTATACCCTGTATATTGCAACGAGCGTATAATTATAGCTATTTATTGGCGAGGTGAAGTTTAGACCACGAGCCGTAGGCGAGTGGCCCTAAATAACCGAGTGAATAACAGCCATTATACGCGAGTAGCTACTATACTTCATCCACGACTACCGAATATATTTTAACATTCGGTGACCACGACAAGACCCTTCTATGAAAAGTGTGGACACCTGAAAAACTTTTGGGAGAACTGATCATTGTATATTTGTGATAAAAAAAACTGCAATTGATATACCTAATGAAAGTAGATCTCGGATCTCGATTGACAAGGTATGCCCATATCTGTTAGTTGGAGTACTTCAGAATTCTGAAGAAATAGTAATTTAAAGAATATCATATCAAGGCTGACAGCAGTGAATTATAATCTCATTATTTCATTGTGATTTATGGGTATGATTAAGGCTGCGCACAGAGACGTACAATGGAAGGATTTCATTTTTATTGTTCCTGAGAGGTTCTGTTTGGTTTAGTATCACGATTTTTGAAGCGGTCATTTTTAGTTCAAACAGAAATAAATGACATTGGGGCATAAATTCACAATGTTTAATAATATCTGTTTTATATTTTTAATTTTTTCCATCCATGGATCCTAACCACTTAAATAAACTATAATTTTTCACAATATTGGCGTATTTTCCGAGAAAATCAATGTTCTATCAGCGGCCGCTCAGGCCAAACGTCGGTACTACCGTGACTCAAAAGCCACGTCGCTAGTTAAAGGTTAATCTCCTCCGATTTGGTTTCAAAACAGCTTTTGTGTCGGAAGTAAGTTCACACGAAGTTCCACAAAACTGTCTCACTACTTTGAACCTATTCAGAACGTTTAGAATTGCCAACACAAACCTTATGTGCTCACATAGCGTTAGATGTTCATAATACAGACCCAAATTCCTTCTATTCTTACACGAAAATAAGAGCAAACGCCTAACCTGCTTTGTCGAGTTCTGGTATTCGATGGAAACCTTGCAACTGAACTCCTGATTTTCATATAAAATGTAGACAATTTTAACAAGCTTCTCATTGTGACTGATTCCAAGAATAATTTGAATATTCATTATGTTACGTATTATTCCTAATGAATATTGTATGATAAATTCACTGGCATATTCTGCTTGTCAAACTTATGTTTACATCATTCATCGTATGTAGCTAGACCGACATCGTCCGTGCTAGACACGGAAGTTCCCTGATTATATTTTCTTTGTTCTCAGCTTCCAAGAATTGGATTCAAAACAGCTTAATATGTGTCGGAAGTTAGCTCATACAGGCTGCGTTCACAAACTTACTCTGAGCATGCTCTGCTTCCTCAAAAGCATTCAGAAACTTACTTTAGCCTATGAGAGTGTGTCCGTGAAGTTGGCACCCACTTTCTCGAAAATGAAAAAATTTTTATTTCATTCGTTAGTAAGTCGTTAGTAAGTATTTGTAAGTCCAAAAATTTTCGTTTGTAAGTGAAGAGTATTGGTAGAAAAACACCGCATTCCGCTGGGTGCTAACTTCACGGGCATCCACTTTTTTGATTTTCTCGGAAAAAAAAACATACAGCCGGAAAGTCCATCGTTTGTAAGTGTTTGTAAGTCGAAAATTATCGTTTGTAAGTGACCTGTACTTAAAAAATGGCACCCTTAAAATGCGAAGTTAGCACCCACATGTTGAAAAATTTAATTTTTATTTTTTGCCTTCGATAGTACCTCGTTAGTAAGTATTTGTAACCCCAAAAAATTCGTTTGTAACCTTCCCTATCAAGGGGTAAACAACCCTCAAATATGCGAAATTAGTACCCAGTTTTTTGAACATTACATTTTTCTTCTTTTTTCGCAAGTAAATCGTTAGTAAGTATTTTTAACACAAAAAAATTTGTTTTTTTACTAAAAATTCATGAGAAAATGACACCCCTAAAATGCGAAGTTGGCACCCACATGTTGAAAAATTGAATTTTTGTTTTTTGCATTCGATAGTACTTCGTTAGTAAGTATTTGTAACCCAAAAAATTCGTTTGTAACCTTCCCTATCATGGGGTAAACAACCCTCAAATATGCGGAATTAGTACCCACTTTTTTCAACATTACATTTTTCTTCTTTTTTTTGAAAGTAAATCCTCAGTAAGTATTTGTAACACAAAAAAAATTGTTTTTTACCAAACAAATCATGAGAAAATGGCACCCCTTAAATGCGAAGTTGGCACCCACATGTTGAAAAATTGAATTTTGTTTTTTGATTTCGATAGTACTTCATTAGTAAGTATTTGTAACCCCAAAAAATGTGTTTGTAACCTTCCCTATCATGGGGTAAACAACCCTCAAATATGCGGAATTAGTACCCACTTTTTTAAACATTACATTTTTCTTCTTTTTTTCGAAAGTGAATCGTTAGTAAGTATTTGTAACACAAAACTGTTGTTTTCAACCAATCCGCTAATGGAGAATGTAACCCTTAAAATGCAAAGTTTCTATTTTGTTTAAGACAGTACCTCCATATCTTAATTTTGCAACACAAAGAAATAGCTTTTAACCAGACTGATAATGGATTGATTTAATTATACCGTGAAAATGAGCAGTTTGCATCCACATGTGAATTTTATATTCGTGTTTTGCTTTCAATAATGAGAATATTGCACAACCAATTCCGATTTCAGAATAATATTTTGTTCTTCAACTTCTGTAGTACACCGTAATAGTAGAAGTGAATAAAAAAGTGTTTCAATCGAAAGTATAACTCAAATAATCACCAGGAATAATAAACTTTATGTAAGTGCATTTCATGTAAACGTGGACGTATACTAGTCCTAACTCACGAGACCGGCGCGGTTCAAATCAACAGCAGCTATTTGTCATGCGCAGTTGTGCCAACCATTAATTTGGGATTAAGTTTATAACCTTCAAATTATTCAGAAGCCATTTTGTCATGCGTGCATAGTGAGTCTGTGAAAGTTTTGTATAATAAGTGCGTAACCTGAAAGTTATCAGTAAAAGACATCACAGAGGTAAAATATATAATTTAATAAAGAAGGTAAGTTAGTACATTGAATGCCTCACTTCATTTGATCGTATTTTGTTCGAATTCAATTGCAGATGCCGCAGAGAGCTGCAATTGAACCTGAAGACTTGCTCAAAATTTTGGAAGAGCATAGGACCGAGATTAAACAATCACTGGGGAAATCAACAGCAGAAATTTGGAGGCGTTTGAGTGAATTTTGCGGAAATAAAATTTCTGCAAGTGCAATTTATACAGTTATAAATGCAATCGTTATAACTGCCAACATCGGTTGGGAATCAGTGATCAAAAAATTGAATTTGAAAATCAGAATTCTTCAGAAAAAAGACGAATGTACTGAGTACTCCACTGAAAATTATTTGTTAATGCCTATTAGTTTGTGGAAACAGTGTTTCGATGAGCTTAGATTGTCTCTGAGGCCGACATGGACTGATATATTTTTTGATTTGATAACCAAAAACCTAGGAAAGGAATGTATATGGATGTTCAAAAAATATAAAATTAGTGGTGAAAGTATGTTCCTTAAATTGAGGCATATTGTGCAGAATGTGGGGGTATATTCAAAGGTTGGTGTGTAGAACCCCCAAATCTGTGTAATAACCATGATGTGAGAATTTTTTATTTGATGAGTAATATAAAACTCAGTCAACATACACACGAGTTGAAAAGACCCCTGAAAGGCACTAAAAGAAATCAAATAGGTGAAATTTTGAGCGAAGGAAAATTTGCGATAAATTGGAAAAGAGAACAAGCACTTAACACGACAGCTAATCAAAATAGAACATTATATTCTCTCAGTGTTCTGCGGAAGACAAGAGAGGAGTTCAAGAAAAAAAATGAGTTTTCCAGTATTTTTCGGAACTCTGTTAGTATACCACACTACGCGGTTTGGTAGCTTATCAGAAATTACTCACCAGGATCAGCCTAGGACATTACATTGCTATCTGTCGCAGAAATGATGGAACACTAGAACTATATAACGATATGACTAAAAAAATGAAGATAGTACCGAAAACAATGAGGTTGGATATTCACCTTCTATTATACAGTATCTGAACTATTTCATCGATTAAAGAATAAATAAATAATGTTCGAAAAAGTGGGTACTAATTCCGCATATTTGAGGGTGTTTACCCCATGATAGGGAAGGTTACAAACGAATTTTTTGGGGTTACAAATACTTACTAACGAAGTACTATCGAAGGCAAAAAACAAAAATTCAATTTTTCAACATGTGGGTGCTAACTTCGCATTATAGGGGTGCCATTTTCTCATGATTTGTTTGGAAAAAAACAAATTTTTTTGTGTTACAAATACTCACTAACGATTTACTTTCATAAAAAAGAAGAAAAATGTAATGTTGAAAAAAGAGGGTACTAATTCCGCATATTTGAGGGTTGTTTACCCCATGATAGGGAAGGTTACAAACGAATTTTTGGGGTTACAAATACTTACTAACGAAGTACTATCGAAGGCAGAAAACAAAATTAAATTTTTTATTATGGGGTGCTAACTTCGCATTTTAAGGGTGCCATTTTTTAAGTACAAGGTCACTTACAAACGATAATTTTCGACTTACAAACACTTACAAACGATGGACTTTCCGGCTGTATGTTTTTTCCGAGAAAATCAAAAAGTGGATGCCCGTGAAGTTAGCACCCAGCGGAATGCGGTGTTTTTCTACCAATACTCTTCACTTACAAACGAAAATTTGGGACTTACAAATACTTACTAACGACTTACTAACGAATGCAAAAAAAAATTTTTGCATTTTCGAGAAAGTGGGTGCCAACTTCACGGACACTATGAGAGTATGTACTCTCGATCGTTTAGAAACTTTCTCGGAGTAAGCTCCATGTACCCTGCTTTTTTGCAGAGTATTCGGTACTCAGACAGTAATTCGAATTTAAAGCGTTGTGCATTCTTCGTCATTCAATCGAGAAATATTCCTGGTTTGAGTTTAGAGCTTTTTTTGTCGTTTGTTAACCGTTTCGAGTTAATATCTCCATTTTCACACGATAAACTGAAAATTCAGAAGTAATACCCGTAAATACTCAAAAATAAATAGTGGTATACATATTCATGACTTCTGAAAGTCAAATGTGAAAATGTTGTTCAAATTTGAAAATTTATTCATCGATTTTATTCATTTTGGGTGAAAATTTCGGATTTCATACGATCAACCAAGAATTTCGGTAAAATCTCAACCGACTAAATCAAATACTTAGATACTTGAAAATGAGAGTATAGGCATGTATTATAAAATGATTAGTAATATTGTTAATTAGTTTGGGTTAGTTGATTGTACTATTTCACACCTGCTGTCCACTTTAGTCTACCGTGCACTATCTTTAGTACTCTACTGTCACTAGCACAATCTTTTTAGATTATGGTAGTAGGGGAATAGTCAGTACTCTTACCGAACTCTAGCATTCACATTGTAGAGTTCAATGGTATACTTTTTTAAGAAAATACTTTACTCAACCCATTTCAGTAGTTTTTTTCGTTTTAGATTCAGAATTCCGAAAGCATAGTGGAGAGGATTTTTGGTTGGACTCAATGAAGAAGAAATCCTTCAATATTCAAATGGTTTTTAATTTTAATTTCTGCAAGAACGGTGAGACAGGGTTTTTTCTGCAGAGTATTTTTCCCGAGCTCTGGTATCATACCAAAAATGGTATGGTACCCCGTTTTGCACTAACCTCAGTTAGGGATCTTTGTTTCAAAAGAATATATATGGTAGAGTAGAGTGGTTAGTAATTCAAGAGGAAAGTTGGAACAGAAAATCTGCCGAATAACAATAGTGAGACTTAGGAAGAAGCACTATCCTCTAGCAAAATGAGTCAAGTGTCTATTCACATTGGTATGGTCAACTAGTAAACCAGTTGAGTAGAGCAAAATGTAAACAGTTTGATGAAACCTGTAATTTTGAGTGATTCCAAGAATAATTGGAACTTTCATTATGTTCGGTAATATTTGTGATGGATAGTTTATAATAAATTTAAAATAACTGGCGTATACGGATTTAAACACTTCAAATAAATGTGTTTGTGTCATTTGCCATAGTTATGCTACACACGGAAGTTCTGCGATTATATTTTCTTTCTTTGCAGCTTAAGTTCCTAAAACTTGGTTTCAAAACAGCCTTTGTGTTGGAAGTGAATTGACACGTAATTTCATATGAATGCCCAACACTTTGAATCTATTCATAACGGTTAGAATTGCTTATCGACAAAAACCTAAATGCCAGCTTCAAATCGGTAGAGTACCTAAATTGTAGAGTTTGGTTATGGAGGACTCAATATTCGACTACTAGCATAATGTAAACACCTTGTGCTAGTGACTTACTAAAGACTTATTATACTTGCTTACTCACTTACTAAAGATAGTGCACAGAAGAACAGAGTGGATAGCAAGTGTGAAACAGTATACTATGTTATACCATTCTCACTTCCATAGTTTTCCTCTGCTCCACTGGTTTAATGGTTGACTATACTAATGGGAACAGATACCTATTTAACCAGTCTAAGTAAAGGGTAGTGCGTTATCGTATTTTCCCTTGTTTGATTCGGCCAATTTTCAGTTCGAACTATCATTGTAAATCAAAGTAACTGTTTGTTTCATTGAAATTAGGAACATCTTTGTTACGGAGATACGCTACTCTACTAGTAGTGGAGCAACTGTCTTCACGTTGCTAGTAATTTGAAGAGATATTTCGGAACATTGGTCAAATCAAACGAAGGAGAATACGAAGACGCACTATCCTCTTCTAAAAATGGGCAGTTACCTATATGTCTACATTGGTATGATCAAACAGTAACCCAGTGGAGGAGAGTAAAATTGTGGAGAAGGGTGAATAACCCTGATGTAGGACCACTGCTAACATCTCAAAGAGTGAAGAGAAAGTAATCAGTGCTTTCAGCATGCGATCTGTGATGATTGAACTTTTCATTTGACACTACTCACTACTAGATGTCACCATTTGTAAGATACTACTCAATAGTTTCTTAGAAGTAGTCTTGAATGTAGAGGTTTTTCAATAGGATGTTGTCTCTGAGGGATATGGGACACTGACAAGGCCTAATGAGGCCGAAACCGGTCTGTCTCTTCCCTCATTGACAACATCTTGAATAAATCATCCCAGTCCGCATGAAGAAGGTCCTGTGAGCCTATAAATTGAAGATTGTATTCATTTCGATGATTACTATTTTCAATTTATCTATGTTTCAAGATCTATATCTTTATATTCCCCCTTCCCCGCTGTTTATAAACATAAATCTAACTCTGGTTATCATTTTCAGAAATTTAAGGACGAGCCTGGTGGTCCAGTAGGTATGCCTCCTGGACGTGGTGCCGGTAGTCCCGAGTTCAAATCCCAGCGAGGAAATGGACGTTGTGTGAAATGTCTTGCGGGGAGGGAGTGTCATCCTTACAGCTTAATCTAAAAATTACAAGATATTGGGTACAAAGCATAATTGCTGAGCCCATGGGTGTGTGAGAAAAAAAAGAATTTGCGCCAGTTTTCGTGATTTTAAATTTCAATGTGCCTTGAGTGATATTGCATTTCATTTTCTCCAAAAAAATGCCGAAATACTGTTATATTTGCAATAAATGCGAAAAACATGATTTTTTTCGAAAAGCGACATTCCAGAGTTGAGTACAGTAGCGTGGGTCGATTATGGGTGGTAGGTATTAATTTAATCGTTCCCTTTATTCTGTGAGTCAGGTTAGGTTAGGTTAGGTTAGGTTAATATACCGCTGCTAATAATCATAAGGTAGATGCAATTAATTTCTGGAAAAAAATTTTCTTGACCTCAGTTCACATAAATATTATATTTATCTCGTTTTAATACCCCTAGAAAAATTTACGACTCTGCCTTTGAACTGTCAAAACAAAAACATTTGCTTTGTATATCTTGTCCTCAAATTCATTCCATCGATATTGTGTTTGGAGCCTATCTATGTTCTTTTATTGAATTGAGACTATTCCACACGTGCTATCCACTCTACTCTACCGGCACTCTACCTCTAGTACCTACTCTACAATCTGTTCACCTATTATGCTAGAAGGGGAATGGTTCGTACTCTGCCACCATTTCCTTTACCAATCCAAATCGGATTTAAGTGCTCGAATACCGTTAGATGTTCATAATACAGACCCAGATTCCATCAATTCTCATACGAAAATAAAAGCAATTGCCTTACCTCCTTTGCCGAGTTCTGGAGAGTCGACGGGAACCTCGCAACTGCCTCCCGCGTAGCCTTCAGGGCATAGACACTTGACTGCCGCAGCTCCTACGTGCCTGGAACAAAACGGGTCTTCAACAGGAGGAATTTAAATAACTGTCTATTTCGTGGAAAGGCATAAAATCGAGGAACAAATTGAGTCAACAGTCATGTCGGTGAATTGGACGCCCTAACTGTCCGACAGATGGGAGAGGGGGTGTAAGAAATTAATTTGAAGTTTAAATGGTGTAAGATGGGATTCTCAAAGAAAGCAATTAGAGGTCTGCAATTCGTGAATTAATTTGAATTGTTCGCATAAAATGTAACACATTCTGTTTTCTATTTTAGGTTGTTTGTTAGATAGATGCCACCAGAAGTAACTGCTGGTCGATTTTGACATATACAAAACGTCATAAACTGAACTCAGACGAACTGATTCAATCATAAAGGTAAAGGAAACGGGGGGGAACATAGCTTATATTTCTCTTGATGCAAAAATGTTACATAAAATCAGCCATATTTATATGGGCAACATGTGGCAAGAATTTTTGGATGCGTTAGACCTTCCATTCACTGAACAAGAAGCCTTTTTTAACTAACACTGAATTTCTTTCTGCAGCGAACTGTTCAGAAAATGAACACGAAATGAGGCACCAAAAATTACATTCAACGTTTGAAAAGTTCGAAGTAGGCCATATTGGTGTGGTCCTTCTTTGTTTTGTGTTGTTTTGTTTACGTGACACTTGTCAATCGTTAGGCCCCCTCTACTTCCTTTACCTCCACGGATTCAATACAGCTGGGCTCATATTTTCTGGGTTTTAGGAACTTGTCTGATTTTGTGACATGTATTTAAATCTCTATTTCGTGAAAAAGCATAAGTTTTGTTTTGATTCCGACTCCAGAACTGCCTCAGGATGGTTCCCACATGCGCCATTGTAAATTTTTAATACAAATTCGGAATGTGCGAACCGTCCTGGAACAGTTCTTGATCGTAACCAAAACAAAGCTATAAAATTAAGGAAAAAATTGAGTCAACAGTCATGTTGGTGAATTGGACGCCATAAATGTCCGCCAGCTGGGAGAGGAGGTGGAAGAATATTAATTTGGAGTTCAAATGGTAGAAGGTGGTATGCTGGAAAAAAGCAGTTTAAGGTTTTCAATAAGTGAATTAATTTAAATTTTTCGCATAAAATGTAACCATCTTTTGCTATCAGGTTTTCGTTACTTGTCTTTATATGTGCTGATCGATTTTGACGTATCTAAAACCAAAGATTAAGGAGAGAAAGAAAGGAAACGAAGCGACTACGATGATGTAAGCGGGATCTATTTGTCAGGTTTAAGTACTGAAATTCGGGAGAATGGGTGAAATCAAAGATTGTAAAGGCCAATTCGAGCAAAACAATGACATTTGAAAACATTGCTACCATTGCACGTAGGTTACGTTTTCGTGGCTTCATTTTAGTTGCGTTTTTGTTTATTTATTTTTGTGTGTATCTTTTGAAATTCAAAATGGTTTACGGGGCATATTGTATGGTGATGAACTGCAAACTAATAAGAAGGCCCATCCTGAACCTGAGAAAATGGAAATCTAGGCATTGAAACTCGTATCATGTATCTCTCTTTCTTGTTGCTTTTAATTTCAGTGCTCTCGAATGAATATAGTTTTCTGGGCTATGAGATATTGATCTCATCAGCTGTTATAATGTGCGGTGAGAGTTTTTCTACAGATCAAATAAAAACAAATGAAAAAGCACTATCCTGTTGAAATTTACATTGTTTTCCAATTCCATCTTCAATTTGTGGTTTATTTTCGATTGTTTTGTAAATTCGGTACCTGATATGTAAGAAAAATTATCGATTGTATTCAATTTCATCATTATATTTCTTGTGAGTAATGATTTCTAATAAAACTATAGCAATACAATATCGCATTTCAATGATATCAATTCACTTTGAACAATATTGATATGAAAAATAGCATCTCGAACACGAAGCAAAGCACTAGCTTCGTTTTATCGATCAGGATGTTTTTTCTGGACGCGACGTTTAAATTTGACGTAATACTTAGTAATAATTTAATTCGAATTTGGCGGCCATCATAACAATTTTCCTTATTGAAAAATTATCCTTCTCAGCGCCATCTATGTGCCAGAATTAATCAACTAACAAAAAACGTTGTCGGATTTTAGTACTACTGTTGTAGGGGCGTTCCGTACCTTTCTGTCCTCAACCTTTGTTTAAAACGTCATAAACCAAAAAGATCTGATTCAATACAGATGACTATCTGCTTCGGCCTCATATTCTTTTTGATTTATGAATGTGGCAAACGAAATAAACGGGACTCCAACAAGTGGAATTTGAATAAATGTCTATTTCGTGGAAGAGACATAAAATCGAGAAACAAATTGAGTCTTCAGTCATGTCGGTGAATTGGACGCCCTAACTGTCCGATAGATGGGGGTGGAAGAAAATTAATTTGGAGAAGATGGGATTCTCGAAGAAAGCATTTAGAGGTATTCAATTTGTGAATTAATTTGAATTCTTCGCATAAAATGTTACACATTCTTCTTTTGCTATTAGGTTTCTACAGTTTGTCCATTGATGCCAATGAGAATATGCTGGAAGATTTCGACAATTCCAAAACGTCATTAACCAAGTTGAGACAAAACTGCTTCAATACAGTTGACATTTTGTTCCGGCCTAATATTCCGTTGATTTCATATATGTACGTATGCTCCTGATTTTGAGCCAAATAATCGCAACTTACGGGAAGTGTTGATTTTCTTCATTCGTTCAAAGAAAAGGGTAGTTGAAGCGTATTGAAGCTCCAAAATGTTAACGGAGATGTTGCTTCATGCCGGGATTGGTTTTGTCGCTTCAAAAGCGGTGCTTTCCATTTTTACGGCAGCTCGCGTTAAGGAATGTGCTTTAACATGTTTCATTTTCTTGAATGAAAAGGAGCATCACACGAAAAAAAGTTTTTTGCTACAAAATAAACAAACATTTTAAAGTAATTTCAAGTTTTAAATATCTCAGTGGCGTACACTTTTTCAGTCACTTTTCAAGTGAAATTTCTACACCCTGTATCTTAAAATAATGCATTTCCGGACTCACATTTAAAGTAGAGAAACCCGTGAACGAGTGTTTCTGTTATGTCATCTCTTTCGGTCACCATATGAAACGTTAATTTGTTTTCTCATAATCATTCTGTTTCATTATTATCTATGACTTTTTCTCTTGTAGCTAATTGTATGCTTGTATTTAATTCACATACATTCGAGTTTATAGGTACGTCCTCAACTAGGGGGTTGTTTGAACCTTCAACCCCCCCCCCTGGCTACGCCCTTGCTTCCTATCATACGGTTTTGGCCATATCAAGGTCCAATATGCGAGTCGCTGTTTCAGTTCTGAATACATTTTAGGTTTGATATTTTTCGGATCAGTTATTCCGTTGATATTAAGAAATTAATGAGACGAAGTTCAAATGAGAGTGACTTCGAAACCGATCAACCAAAGTTGCTTTTGTATACAAGCATGTTAACATGCGGTTATGTAGATTTATCAAATCTACAGGGTCAATCCTGTTGATCTGTACATACTTTACACAGAGATAGAGGACACTTGCTGGTTTGAAAAAGACCCCACATGAAAGGTCTCAAACGATTCGTTTGAATTATACAGGGTGATTTCCAGTTTGGGGTCATATTTTCAAAATGCTTTATTGGACGAACGAATAATCACAAGTTCATCAAATTTGGTACGTAGGAGGACTATATCAATCTCCATATAGCTGAGTTAACAGATTATCAGTTTCCAGGACCGGATTTTAATTTTCTGATATTATCGGAATTTATGAAAAAAAAACACCCGATGTAAATCAATAAACTGTCATAACAGTTCATGACAGTTAAACACTGAAAACTCTTCAATGAAGAGTAATAAAATCACGTGGCACACCTACAAATTTAGAGAAAAAAAAAATTGAATATGCGTACTCGGTGATAAATTTTTTGGACGGCCTAATTCACATGGAAAACCATACCCAAATGTAACAAAAGTTGAAGACAGGAGAATATTATCAGTTTAAATCCTGTCGATATTCAAATATTCCAATATTCAGGTAATTTTCGTCCGTTTCCAGGACCGGACTCTCTTTTTCTGATATTATCGGAATTTATAAAGAAAATCACCCTGTAGATGAAAAAGTCAATAAACCTGTCATGGCAGTTCAAACTACACTAAATACTCTTCAATAAAGAGTTATAAAATCACGTGGCACACCTACAGATTCAGAGAAAAAAAATTGAATATGCGTACTCGGAGTTGAATTTTTAGGACGGCCTAATTCACATGGAAAACCATACTCAAATGTATCAAAAGTTGAAGACAGGAGAATATTATCACTTTAAATCCTCCCGATATTCAAATATTATATTCAGGTAAATTTCGTCAGTTTCCAGGACCGGATTCTTTTTTTTTCATATTATCGGAATTATGAAGAAAATCACCCTGTAGATGAAAAAGTCAATAAAACCTGTCATGGCAGTTCAAACTACACTAAATACTCTTCAATAAAGAGTAACAAAATCACGTGGCACACCTAAGATTCAGAGAAAAAAAATATTGAATATGGGTACTCGGAGATATTTTTTTTGTACGTATTCCATAATCCAGATTATGAAATTCTTTCATGGGGAGTGGATATAACCTGATAATATTCGACTTTTCATGCATTTCGGTATACCTAGTTCTTCTACTAAACTTCAGCCGCCCCCAAAAAATTATCTCTGAGTACGATTATTCAATTTTTTTTTCTATTTGTGTGCCTCGCGATTTCATGAAAATTTCTTGTAGGTTATTTAATGTTGTTCGGTCTCCCGTAACAGTTTTTTCGGGGTGTTCCATATTCAGGGCGAATCTTTCGACCTATCATCTATTGAAAAACCCAATCTGAAATGGGAGTCCGTCCCTGAATATTGGAAAACTTGAATGCGTAGAAGATCTTAACCATTAATATTCAACTTTTGATACATTTGGGTATGTTTTTTTTCGTGAATAAGGCCGTGC
This sequence comes from Propylea japonica, assembly GCA_013421045.1. Lineage (NCBI taxonomy): Eukaryota > Metazoa > Arthropoda > Insecta > Coleoptera > Coccinellidae > Propylea > Propylea japonica. The sequence goes on from CM024245.1 coordinate 11,575,796, forward strand.
AAAAAAAAATTTATCTCCGTAGTAGGTACCATATTCAATATTTTTTCACTGAATCTGTAGGTGTGCCACGTGATTTTATGAACTCTTTATTGAAGAGTATTTAGTGTAGTTTGAACTGCCATGACAGGTTTATTGACTTTTTCATCTACAGGGTGATTTTCTTTATAAATTCCGATAATATCAGAAAATAGACCGGTCCTGGAAAACTGATAATCTGTTAACTCAGCTGTATGGAGATTGATACAGTCCTCCTACGTACCAAATTTGATGAATTTGTGATTATTCGTTCGTCCAATAGAGCATTTTGAAAATATGACCCAAAACTGGAAATCACCTGTATAATTCAAACGAATCGTTTGAGACCTTTCATGTGGGGTCTTTTGGAACCAGCAAATGTCCTCTATCTCTGTGTGAAGTATGTACAGTTCAACAGGATTCACCCTGTATAACCGTAGCAATTTCAAGTCCGTAACTCGTTCCTTTCTAGAGTTACCAGTGATCAGAAATTTGACAGTTCACATCGTACAAACACACAAATTTTCAGAAATTGTCTAAAAGTGCGTTCCTCGCGAAAATTGTCAAGTTTGAGCATCATTGTTTTCCTCCAAAATACAAAATTTCGAAATTATATGATAGGTATGTGGTTTCGGGAATATCGAAAACATAATGGAATATACCAAATGTCAATTACTTCGAAACTACTGTTCTAATTTGGCCCGCTTAAAAATATAGCAGCAGCATTCGGAACATGAAACTGCCCTCAGAATCTCTGAACTCTCTTCATCCTCTCGGTAGTTGTCGTGTTCACGACAGGACAGAATCATTTTTGACCTCGGTTCTTCACCTGTGAGTTCAACCGACTCGTTGGAGACCAATTTCAACTAAAAATCTTACAATTACAGAAAATTGGATGAAACTATTGCAAGCTGTTTGCAGGAAAAAGTGTGCATAATCTATAAATCATGCCTGAGAAAATTTCCCAGAACCCAGACGAACATCGTATTTTGTTGTCACTGTCACCTCCATTTCCCTTAAACCTTCCAACGTTATTTCTTTTCTCCGAATTTTCCCTCTTCTATGAAATTCTGCCAAGAACATATTACATTATACGGATCAAAGTGAACTATCAGATCTAGAAAGGAATGAGCTTGGAAAACCACAATTCTGTCGCATTCTCCTTCATTGACAGAAAAATTCAGAAAACGAATTCGACTTATGGAAGAGTCTGATAACTATAAAGGATTAGGAACGCTCATAGCTGAAACGAGTTCTAAAAATGCTAACATTAGCGATCGACTAGAGAAAAGAAATGCACTGGAGCATTCTTGGTAATGGCGTAATTATTTCAGACATGCTTTTTGAACTGGATAATACAAATTGATACCGAGAAATGGAATGAACGACTCTCAGAATAACTTTTTCTTGGAATTGAGGATTCATTAATGCAGCGGGTAATATTTTCTTCAAGTTTGTCTTTGAAATGAAGTGCATAAATGAGTCTTATAAATGAGTAGTAAGCTTTATTCAAGTTGTTGACGTGAACTTCTTGATGCTAAAAACATTCATTGAAATATTATTTCAGCTAATTCAATTACTTTTGCTTCTTCTGTTCAACGTTTTGGTCAGCATTCACCAGACATCAACAGGAAAACTGTTCAAACTTGCCAATCTCAGAAAATCAACTTTCGTCAATCCATAAAAATCTTTTTCGACAGTTTTCAGAATACAATCACTTGTCAAACAATCCGATTTTCAGCTGGATCTTATTATTGAAGCTCAGATTGTTTTGAGATGAACCTTGATAACACTCAGACCCTGATACTGCTTCTCGCGTTGTCAGCAATAATTCCCGAAATACTTCTGCAGCAGTATCGAAGGCAGTGAGCATTCACACTCTGCCGCAGCATTGCTTTCGCGACCACCAATCGGCAATGACGGACGAAAAAATTGCAGCCTCGGCGCTTTGTCTCGCTGATTTATACAGGATGTCCAGAAGATTGACGTCAATATATTTTTTTTATTTCCTCGGACCGGTGGCTATCCAAAAATACCCCATGTATATAATGCGATTTTTTGGAGTTCTCGAGTTATAACAATTGAGTATTTTTCGAATGTATGTATTTCGCAGTTTTTATCTTTCTAACATGATCGTCCTGAATTTTGATTCAATAATGAAAAATATTCATTTTCTTGAACTATCTGCAAGTTGCTCAAAAAAAAGCTCAAAAGATAGAAATTCAGCTATCAGTAGGATGTACTCAAACATTCATTTTCGGTTTAGAAATACAGAAAGGTGTCTTTTTAGCTTATGGCTACAATTTAAAACTTCGCGGAGTCCTGAGCTATAAAAGTCATTAACAAAAAAGGTACTTGATTCGACTTTTTGTGTTATAATCGGCTTTGGAAGGCGGATGGGCTAAAAATCATTAAATCCCAATAAAGTAATCTTACTTCTTTTAATCAATGTGTTACCCTCTTCCCAGGTATTGGTACGCCAATTATGATGAATAAAAATGGGATTTTAAAATTATTTCAATTTAAATTCCTGCGGAATAACTGTAGCTCGTGTGATTTTTGCAATAATTTTGGTCTCACCACTGACGGAAAATGTGAACATTCATCAGAATTGTTAGTTGTGAAATTAACTGTTTTGGGATAGAAAATAAAAGGCACATAATACTGAAAAATTATTTTCATATTTTATTTTAGGGAGCTGAGTTTAATCAGGGTGATTTGGGTAAATAACGTCAAAGCTGCTTCTTTTGATTTTCTAATTTCAGTTTTCATTATTTTAATATTTGAAAGTTTAACCCCATTAAATTCTATGATCTCTAGTCGAAGCTTGTGGAATGAGTTGTGATTCATTTGTACCTACCAGTTGAGTTGATGTTTTATGTTGTTTTTGATTCGAAAATTTGAAAACGTTTAGTGCCTCAAATATATGCTTCTCAACATTAGAAATGAATTTCATATATTCGATGAAATGATTATATATTATAGTGAAAATTTTTTGACAGTTCTAAAAACCAATCAAATCTTATGATTTTTTATCACATGGAACAATTAACCCAATCATGTCAACATTACATCGAAAATTGCATTCAATGCAGTTATCAATCACCATGACAGCACAGTCTCACAACATAATTCCGAACAAAATTGAAAATGTCACGTTTTGGCAATGTTAAAAGTATAAATGCGCTTATCAAGGAAAACATTCCCAGAAATACTTCCTATAGCCACAAAATATTTGGGGAATATTTATGGAATTTTGCTGCGAACAAGCATACGAATTGAATGAACACAGAAGCTTAGAAGAATTGGCGTTGATACTCAAAGATTGGGCGGTCAATATGAGAAAAAAGACGGGACAGAATTCAAAGAAGCAACGGTGAAAACTATGTGGAATGTTTCGAGCAAACTCCTACAAGAAAAGTATTATAAGGACTACAACATTATGATTGACCCGTAACAAAGTATAATATTTAAACCAGCCCAGATGCCCGCGATGCAATCCGAAAAAAATTGCAAGCAAACCCATGTAAACGTAAATCCAGTTCAGTTTCGTTAAATTTGTCTGAAGTTAACAAAATAATAATGCTATGGGATGAAAATACTCCTGAAGGCCTTATGCGTAAATTTTACCATATTGCTGCAGTCGAATTAGCGTGGAGAGGAGGAGAGGCAGTTGCTTGCCTGGTGGATTTTTTTCAAGTCGAAAAAAATAACGATGGCTCTCCAACAAATCGCATTGAATACAATCCAGTATTTAGTAAAACGTGCCAAGGTGGTTCTAAAAGTTGCACAAGTAGTAAATGGTTGGTTTCCAATAGTAAGAGAGAAAGCTGCCCTGTACGTCTTTTTCATAAACTTATATCAAAACGAGGTGAAAATATTTACCTCGCCACGACTATTCTTAAAACCAAATAGACATTGGAAAAATCAACATGACAAATGGTACGATAATGTACCTGTTGGAAGATATACCATAAATGGATGGACTAAATCTGCTGCCGAAGCAATTGGCTTGAACATAAAGGACAAAAAGATCACAAATCATTCTAATAGATCAACTGCTGTTAGCCAATTGGCAAAAAGTGGTGTGGAAGAACAGCAATTGCTGGAAATTACTGGTCATAGCAATCAAAATTCCATTAAACCATACCTGAACCTCGATCAAGAACACCATAACAAGATCATAAATATTATGCGTGGTAATAGTTCTAATGTAGAGAACAGCAACGAATCTAATGTTACGTTAAATTTCAGTAATTGCACTTTCACTAATTGTACTTTTAATAATTAAATAAATAAACGTTTTGTTGTGCTGAGTTATACAGTTTTTGTCAAAAAATTTTCTTCCGAATATCCCTCGGACATTGACAAATGCCTCATAATTTTATGACAAATATCTCAAGCTCATTCCTTGGTAACAGCCCTCAGCCTTCGGCTTCGGGCTGTTACCAAGTAATGAGCTTTCGATTGTCATAAAATTATCTCGTCTATTATCAATGTCCTAGGAATATTACTACTGAAAATCAACTCACCATATGCATGTATGAAGTATCTTGTGACTGCGGTAGACCTTATGTTGAATAACTTTCAAAAATGACATCTTAAAAGAGTGACGAAAACTGATTTTCTGTAAGTAACAAGTTTTGAGTGTTCTTCTGAAGACGGCTGGCCGAAGCATTGAATACACGTAGAAAATGGAACCTCATGTGAAATGTAAAATTATTTGAAAAACTACCCTCTGTTGCCATTTGTTCAATGAAGACAATTGACTAGATTCCGAAAGTGTGAAAATATAATTTGGCAAAGAAAAAAGAGTAGAAATAAATAGATAAAATACATCAATATTAAGAAAAGTCTATTTCCAGAATATATGACAAGAAACCTGATGAGGATTGTGAAAAATATTGAGGTTTATTTAGATTTTGAATTTTTTTGTTTTTCGTCGTTTCAGATTTGAATCTTTTCAAGATGTCAAGTGTAGGGGAAGAAAAATAGATCAAATTTGGAATGATCTGTTGATGGAGAGCTTTGTTTGTTGATTATTGTATATTTGATGAATCCGATCCTCAGTTTTTCAAGGAAAAAATACCTATATAAATGAATTATTGAAGTATAGTTATACTTGTACGACTGATAAAATTTACTGAATTAATTAATTAGGTTACTAACTGATGAGTTTTAAGATTTTTCTCATATTTGTATGCCTCGTGTAACTTCGGGAAGAGCAACTTTCGTTATCTTCGAAAAAGTTTGTCATTTTTGACAGTTCTTAGAATATAATTATCGAAGACTTGATATTTTTTGATTCAATCATTTGTTAAACTATTCGTCCGATTTTTTTAAGTTGGACATCATTTTTCAGTCCAGATTGTTCTGAGATCAACAGATCATATAGTTCATAGGCCGGAGCTCCCAAACTATCAATAGAAGAAAATGTAGACACTTAAATGAATCAGCTTTCATGTCGAAAATCCCATCAGTCGATCATCTTTCGATCTCAAAGTAATTGTAATGACATATAGCTTTGAAGAAACTAATAATAATGGATTCAAAAATGTGTTAGTCAGTTACACAATAGTTATTTTTGTATCTAGTGCGCGAAATGCTACTTTGGTGATCGAGAACTGAATTTTTTTACGAGGCGCAGCCGATTTAAAAAAATAGTCGAGATCACCAAAGTATTTCGCGCATGAGATGCAAACAAAATTTTTCTACAAACGCTTAGCTCAATATGAAAAAATAACTATTATGGGGATTCAATCGTGACAAGACCCTTCTATTACAACTGTGACAAAACTCAAGTTGACCTATAGGAAGTTTTTGGAAAAATTGTCATTGTATATTTAGTGATGAACATTGCTTCAATTGATGTAATGAAAGTAGATTTGCCCTCGATTGCCAAGTATACCCAAATTTGTTAGTTAACATATAAAATCCCATATAGTTTACATGCAGTGTGCGAAGTAAGTATTTCGCACACTACTTCGCGCACGGTGTCATAGTAACAAAGGAAAATGAAAAAAAGGGTCACTTCGCATATTCTTGCCAATGCGCGAACCTTGTCATTTTTTGACGTTTGTAGAAAAAAAACATTGTGTAATAAATCAGTATTGAAAAAAAACTTATTGGTAGAGATTTTTCATTTTGATTTCAAAGCACTAATAGTTTAACCCTGCACCATCTCCATTTATAATAAGACACCCGGTAGGTTTAATCTTCTTGACAGATGCTATAAGTAGTATCAAAGGGATGTATTGCTTCTTAGCCTTAGGAGAACTTGTCGATACATGGCATATCTGCCGAGAATTTCCCGCAAACGACTGCTCTGATCTCAGGCCATCCCATCGTTAATTACTTTAGAGTTGGCTTTGCCTTTTGCCCGCTACACCGCTTTGGTTTCCCAGAGGCAAGAAACCACACGAAGAACGGAAAATGCAAATATTTGCCGATCGCTCAGGTAATATCTGCTGATTGGTTTCTACTCGTAGTGTTCTGAAACTGGGAGTGGTGTACATAATTGAACTTTCCTGGATTGTGGGTAACTACTTCGACATTGAATGGAGGGTGAACTCGCCCTGTGATTTCGCAGAGTAGGGATGTTTAGGGTATTGGTAATCATCATTGAATGCATTCCGGCGTTATGATTCGACTGATTCGAGAGCTTTCCCACTAATTTCTGGCGGTGGGATCAATTCCAGAATTCTCAGAGAGATATAGAAGGGGTATTGATACTGATTTTCCCATGGGAAATCAGTTATGATTGCTTATTGCCATTCACAATCAATGAGCGTTTGTTCTGTAGTGGACGTGATGGTATATTATAGCTGATGTGAAAATACAGGGTGTTGGTTCAATATGTGCTGATTGATTTCTACTCATGGTGTTCTAAAACTTGGAGTGGTTGAATAATTGAACATTCCTGAATTCTGGGTGAATACTTTGACATTGAATGGAGAGGTGAACAGCTCTGATTTCGCGAAGTTGTTTAGGGTATTGGTAATCATCGTTGAATGCATTCCGGCGTTATGATTCGACTAATTCGAGAGCTTTCCCACTAATTTCTGGCGGCAGGGTCAATTCCAGAACTCTCAGATGTAATAGAAGGGGTATCGATACTGATTTCCCCTGGGAAATCAGTTATGATTGCTTATTGCCATTTACACTCAATGAGCGGATGTTTGGAATTGAAAGACATGGTATTATGGCTAATGTGAAAATACGGCTGTTGGATCAATAGCTGCTGATAGGTTTCTTCTCGTGGTGTTCTGAAACTGGAAGTGGTTGACATAATTAAACTTTCCTGGATTGTGGGTAACTACTTCGACATTGAATAGAGAGGAGAATTCGCCCTCTGATTTCGCGGAGTCTGGGATGTTAAGGGTATCGATATCATCGATAAATGCATTCCGGCCATATAATTCGACAGATTCGAGAGCTTTCCCACTGATTTCTGCCGGCAGGAACAATTTCAGAATTCTCAGAGACATATAGAAGGAGCACTGTTACTAATTTCCACCTAGGAAATCAGTTATGATTGCTTATTGCCATTCACACTCAATGAGCGTTTGTTTTGAATTGGACGAGATTGTATTATAGCTGATGTGAAAATACAGGGTGTTGGATCAATATCTGCTGATTGGTTTCTTCTCGTGGTGTTCTGAAACTAGGAGTGGTTGACATAATTGAACTTTCCCGGATTGTGGGTAACTACTTCGACTTTGAATGGAGAGGCGAACTTGCTCTCTGATTTCGCGGAGGCGGGTATGTATAGGGTATTGTGAATCATCTTTAAATGCATTCTGGCGTTATGATTCGACTTTTTCGAAAGCTTTTCCAACAATTTTTGGCGACAGGATCGATTGCAGAATTCTCAGAGAAATAGTGAAAGGGTATTGGTACTTTTCTTCTCCTGGAAAATCAGTTATGATTGATTATTGCCATTCACAATCAATGACCGTTTGTTTCGAACTCGACGAACTTATGTAATAGCTGTTCTAGTGGCAGTGGAGTATATAATTGAACTTTCCTGGATTGTGGATAACTACTTCGACATTGAATAGAGAGGCGAACTTGCCCTCTGATTTTGCGGAGTCGGGGGTGTTTAGGGTATTAGTAATCTTTCAATACATTCCGGCGTTATGATTCGACTAATTCGAGAGCTTTTCCACTAATTTTGGGCAGTAGGGTCCATTCCAGAACTCTCAGAGAGATATTGAAAGGGTATTGATACTGATTTCCTCCTGGGAAATCAGTTATGATAGCCTATTGCCATTCACACTCAATGAGCGTTTGTTTTGAATTGGATGAGATGGTATTATAGCTGATGTGAAAATACAGGGTGTTGGATCAAGATCTGCAGATTGGTTTCTTCTCGTGGTGTTCTGAGATTGGGAGTGGTTGACATAATTGACATAACTTTCCTGGATTGTGGTAACTACTTCGACATTGAATGGAGAGGCGAACTCGCCGTCTGATTTAGCGGAGGCGAGGATGTACATTGTACAGAGTATTGGTTATCATCTTTAAATGCATTCCAGAGTTATGATTGGACTATTTCGAGAGTTTTCTCAAAAATTTTTGGAGGCGGGATCCATTCCAGAATTCCCAGAGAGATATTGAAGGGGTATTGGTACTTTTTTTTTTCGGAAAATCAGTTATGATTGCTTATTGGCATTCACAGTCAATGATCGTTTGTTTCGAATTTGACAAGCTAATGTATTAGCTGTTGTGTTGGATCAATATCTGCTGATTGGTTTCTACTGGCAGTGGAGTACATTATTGAACTTTCCTGGATTGTAGGTAACTACTTCGACATTGATTAGAGAGGCAAACTTGCCCTCTGCTTTTGCGGAGTCGGGGATGTTTAGGGTATTGGTAATCATCATCAAATGCATTCCGGCGTTATGATTCGACTAATTCTAGAGTTTTCCTACTAATTTCTGGCGGCAGGGTCAATTCCTGAATTCTCAGAGAGATATAGAAGGGGTATTGATACTGATTTTCCCCTGGGAAATAATGCTTATTGCCACTCACACTCAAAGATCGTTTGATTTGAATTAGAGGAAATGGTATTATAGCTGATGTGAAAATACAGGGTGTTGGATCGATATCTGCTGATTATTTTCTTCTCGTGGTGTTCTGAAACTGGGAGTGGTTGACATTATTGAACTTTCCTGGATTGTGGGTAACTACTTCGACATTGAATAAGGAGGTGAACGTGCCCTCTGATTTTGCGGAGTTGGGGATGTTTAGGGTATTGCTGATCATCATTAAATGCATTCCGGCGTTATGATTCGACTATTTCGAAAGCTTTTCCAATAATTTTTGGCGACAGGATCAATTTCAGAATTCTCAGAGAAACATTGAAAGGGTATTGGTACTCTTCTTCTCATGGAAAATCAGTTATGATTGATTATTGCCATTCACAATCAATGACCGTTTGTTTCGAATTCGACGAACTGATGTAATAGCTCTTCTACTGGCAGTGGAGTACATAATTGAACTTTCCTGGATTGTGGATAACTACTTAGACATTGGATAGAGAGACGAACTTGCCCTCTGGTTTTGCGGAGTCGGGGGTATTCAGGGTATTGGTAATCATCATTAAGTGCATTCCGGCGTTATGATTCGACTAATTCGAGTGCTTTTCCACTAATTTCGGGCAGCAGGTCCATTCCATAACTCTCAGAGAGATATAGAAGGGGTATTGATACTGATTTCGTCCTGGGAAATCAGTAATGATTGCTTATTGCTATTCACACTCAATAAGCGTTTGTTTTGAATTGGACGAGATTGTATTATAGCAGATGTAAAACTACAGGCTGTAGGATCAATAGCTGCTGATTGGTTTCTTCTCGTGGTGTTCTGAGACTGGGAGTGGTTGACATAATTGAACTTTCCTGGATTGTGGTAACTACTTCGACATTGAATGGAGGGTGAACTCGCCCTGTGATTTCACAGAGTTGGGGAAGTTTGGGGTATTGGCAATCATCATTAAATGCATTCCGGCGTTATGATTCGACTTATTCTAGAGCTTTCCTACTAATTTCTGGCAGCAGGATCAATTTCTGAATTCTCAGAGAGATCTAAAAGGGGTATTGATACTGATTTTCTCCTGGGAAATCAGTTGTGATAGCCTATTGCCATTCACACTCAATGAGCGTTTGTTTTGAATTGGATGAAATGGTATTATAGCTGATATGAAAATGCAGGGTTTTGGATCAAGATCTGCTGATTGGTTTCTACTGGCAGTGGAGTACATAATTGAACTTTCCTGGATTGTGGGTAACTACTTCGACATTGATTAGAGAGGCGAACTTGCCTCTCTCCCTCTCTCCACTGATTTCTGGCGGCAGGGTCAATTCCAAAATTCTCAGAGAGATATAGAAGGGGTATTGATACTGATTTCCTCCTGGGAAATCAGTTATGATTGCTTATTGCCATTCACACTCAATGAGCGTTTGTTTTGAATTGGACGAGATGGTATATAGCTGATGTGAAAATACAGGGTGTTGGATCAATATCTGCTGATTGGTTTCTTCTCCAGGTGTTCTGAACATGGGAGTGGTTGACATAATTTAACTTTCCTGACGTTTTAATCTGGTGGCAGGACCAATTACAGATCCTCAGAGAGATATAGAAGGGATATTGATACTGATTTCCTCCTGGAAAGTCTGTTATAATTGCTTATTGCCATTCACACTCAAAGAGCATTTGTTTTGAATTGGACGAAATGGTATTACAGCTGAGATTAAAAAACAGATTGTTGGATGAATATCTGCTGACTGGTTTCTTCTCGTGGTGTTTTGAAACTGGGAGTGGTGTACATAATTGACTTCGACATTGAATGGAGAGGCGAACTCGTCCTATGATTTCGCGGAATCGGGGATGTTTAGTGTATTGAAAATCAACATTAAATTAATTCCGGCGTTATAGTTCGACTTATAATAGCTTTTCCACTAATTTTTGGCGACAGGGCCAATTCCTGAATTCTCAGAGAAAATAAAAGGGTTATTGATGCTGATTTACCCCTTGGAAATCAGTTCTGATTGCTTTTTGGCATTCACACTCAATGAGTGATGGTTTTGAATAGGACGAATGGGTATTATAGCTGATATGAAAATACAGGATGTTGGATCAATATCTGCTGATTGGTTTCCTCTCGTGGTGTTCTGAAACTGGCAGTGGTAGACATAATTGAACTTTCCTGGATTGTGGGTAACTACTTTGACGTTAAACGAAGAGGCAAACTCGGTAATAATCATTAAATGCATTCCGGCGTCATGATTCGACTAATTCGAGAGCTTTTCCTGGTGGTTTGGTCAATTCCTGAATTCTCAGAGAGATGCAGAAGCGGTATTGGTACTGGTTTCCTCCTAGGAAATCAGTTATGATTGCTTATTGCCATTCACACTTAATGAGCGTTTGTTTCGAATTCCAAGAGCTGATTTTATAGCTGATATAAAGATTCAGGGTGTTTGATATATATCTGCTGGCTGGTTTCTACTCGTGATGTTCTGAAACTGGAAGTGTTGTATATAATTGAACTTTCTTGGATTATTGTGACTCCTTTTTCCTATATCTTACGTGTCTTCAGCAAGAAGGTTTTTTTGTGGGTCTTGAAATGTTTCATTCGGATCTTTATTCACGGGTTTTCAACATCATCCACATCTCCTATTTTGTTGTCTCCTATCATCTGGGCTAATCGCTGCAAAATAAGATTTTCAGTTTAATCGTTAAAAAACGATTCCACAAAAAGTTTCTCCACTATCTCTTTGTGGTTCTGTTTCATAGATTTTAAGCTGTATCCTCATTTTGGTCACATTTGTAACCAGCATATCTCCAGTGTCATTACGGACTTTATGATTAGAGCAATATGTTTCATTCCTGATATCACATCATTCCAAACCCTCATATCATACTCAGACTAGTATGGTACCCCGTTTTGCACTAACCTCAGCTAGGGACTTTTTTATTTCATGTATTGTATTTTGTTAGCTCTCAATTCAAAAGAATATTTCGAGCTTTCCTTTTCTTTTTCTTTTATTTCCGATAGTGAACATATTTCTACTTTATGTCTCTTCAATTCAATAAGGATCTCTCGGCTTTTGTTGTTAAGCGACGTCACATTGCCACAGCTGATTTTCAAAGGTTGTTTTCTTTTCCTTTTTTTGTTTTCTTTTTCTCGAGGACATTGTGAATTTGTCCGATCTGATCTAAGGCTTTGTCTTTGCTTCCCTGATCGCTGTGTCTTTTTACCACAGGTAGGATGCGATCCTAACCTGCAAACCCTTCTTTTTCATCCGACCAGCAACGACAACTGCTGAGTTATTCATTCCATCCATTAGGTGCCACATACTGAGTTTTTAGTATTGTGTTGCTCTCAAATTTTTTTTTGTACATCTGTCAAAAAAACTTGACTTTTCTTCATCACTATGGATGCGTAAAATATTACTTTTTTTCACCGTTAAAAAAAGTCTTTTTTTCACCGTTAAAAAATCTTTTTTTCACTACTGATAACTAAAATTAGAACAACTTAAAAATAATGAATATTTTAATTAAAACTTATTTCACAAATTTATGATTGTATCTGTAACTTATAAAGTAAATTAGTTTCGTCATCAGCATCTCTGAGAAATTTATTGATATTATCCCTCCATAACACTCTAGATTTCTTTCCTCGGTATCCGACGTTTTGTTCTTAATAAGCGGGACCAATTTTAAAAAATTCCTTATATCAATATTTTCCTTGACATTCGATGTTTTTTTAACATTGAGCTCCATAACTTGGAAGGTTTAAAAATGTTTTATTTTTCCTCGAAATAGCATGTGAACACATTTTCAGAAAACTTTTTTACGTTGTTCTTGTTGCGCCATTCTCGAAAATTATATGTTTTCTCATATTATTAGCTTTGATTTGGCTGGTAACATATAAGATACAATTGTATTTGCTTCTTCAGTCATATCTGCGGGGGTATCACTACCACTATCATGTTCAACTTCCATCTTCTTTAAAATAATTCGAAATTGAAGCAACTACGAGCAAATACTGTCAAAGATTCAAACAATTTCAACAAACTGTTTCTATAGTTACGACACAGAAATATCACTGGATTCATTTAAATATTGTACTGAAAGCATTATCTTCAATGATTAACGTATTTCAGACGATGTAAATTAACATTCACAGTTGTACAAAAAATGTTGTTTGTATTTCGTGCGTATAAAATTCATGTTTTCATGGCACATTCGAGTGAATTTTTGGCCTCGACCTGCGGTCTCGGCCAAAATTGACACTCTTATTTGCCATGAAAAAAACACTCATTTTACGCACTTACCTAATACAAAAATAACTATTTTATCATTTATTGTTTTTTTTAACTCCCTGGGAGAATTAAATCGAGTTTAGAAGATCATGAGTGGTACCAACCGAAAAACAACTGATATCAGAGCAGAAAGAATTGAGACACAATAACTGAAACCACAGTTGTTTCAAAACAATAGCCTAACCAAAATCAATCCCGATAGACACAAATATAAACAATTGTCCGATTCAATCATCCAGAAATTAAACATTGTCAGGCCGTTGTCGGCAAAACGTGGCATATAAAATATCGGCCCATCCATCGTCCGGTATGCCATCTGTATCGGCCGATAATAAAAAACGATAAAGGCCAGCCTTTCACGTTCATACGTTGATTGAAAGTTATTCCAGGTCGGGCCGGACGTGCTTTATTATAGCCTTCGCAAATGTGTACCCAGACCAGCTCAAAGGGATTCATCACCGAAATTAATGGAAAATGAATACACCCAAAAAATAAAGTGAACTTTGCAATTTTGTTATTGAAAAGGAGGGAGGACATTGTACAAAAGAGTTTGGAAAGCCATCAAAAAATCATTCGGTTGGCTCATTGTTTTTGGGATGAAGTTGATCATCCAAATTAATTTTCAATAATTTGGAAGATACAGAGTCATGAAGAGACTGTTGAAGACAGATTTCAGGAGTATACACATTGGAAATTTAGATTGGAAACATACGATATCCAATGTATTAGACAGAGTATTTTGCCGCGCAGTTGGTCAGTGTTGTACTGAACACATCGCACCTCCGAGCTCCGGTGCAACACTGTCACTTATGCAAAAATGCAAAATTGAGTTAAATATGTATTAGTAGTCCTAAAGCACCCCTTTACTTGGTGCAATAACGTTACTTCTGTAGTACGCATAGTTTCCTAAGAGGGAGACAGTGTCTTTGTAGTTTTGGCGCGAAACACGGTTACGCTGGGAGCTACACTGTTACTAAGGTAATTGTGTCATAATATTTTCTCGATTCTGGAGCAATAGTGACCCAAGATGCAGTAGTTGTGACATTATTTCTCCAATATCTAAATATTTTTGAACTACATCAATGAAAAACTGTTAAAATGTTTATGTTCATTTCGAGGAGTTTTTGAATTTTTTATTAACAACTGTGCATTATTTGATTTGAAATAAACATTTTGTACTCGTTTTTTCATAACTCAGTGTGACATAACTACAATTATAATTTTTCGATAGTGCCAAAACGTCACTTTTGAGAGGGTTGAAATGTTTAAATAATCGTATAGTAAATTTTTTACGGTATTTAGTGATCATTATTCAACCAAAGGTGAAGTTAAAAGTTGACATTGTAGTAAAAGGTATTTGTCTTATCTCTATCTTCTATAGTTATTGTTTTGTGACGTGTCAAAGTTTAAAAAGCTTCTCCTGAGAAACTACATTTCTGCATAAGTGACAGTGTCGCACCGGGGGTGCGATATTTACATGCTATGTTCGCTTTCGTTTGACGCGATGGATCACGTACCCAATCATTATATTTGTTCATTGGACCATCCATGATGGATGGTCCATAATGAATGGTCCAATGAACAAATAATATGATTGGGTACGTTCAGCAGCACTCAACTGTTGGCATACAGCAAAAATCAGTTGAGTAAAGTTGAGTTTCAGCGGATGAAACTTTTCTGAACGCTTCGCTGTGTGATTTACAAAGTTGACATATCATGATATATTACCTTATTTCTGATTAAAAGTTGTTGGTTTTCTTCGGACAGAACTGAATTGTAGCCAGACAAACCTTATTGATGGACATTTTCAAAATACGCCAGTAAGCAAAATACTCCTTAATGAACTTCAACTCACTGTTGAACGTACCCGATGGGTACGTTCAGAAGCACTAAACTGTTAGAAACAGTTGAGTAAAAGAAGAATATATAGCGTTCAGCAAATACGCTGAAAAATCGATGTTTCTCAGCAGATGTCGATTTCTGGCAGCGGTAAAACTTTGCACTTTGTAACTCATCTGGCCGCTGAGACATGCGCATATACCTATTTTGTGATTTGTTATGTTTATAGGGTTTATAGTTGAAGTTTAGTATTGTTGTGTTTTGTGAGTTGAAGTTTATAAAGGAGTATTTTGGTTCTTATAATATACTTCAATTTATAATCTGCAAGTACAATCATAAAAAGTTTCTTAGCTGGGTATCAAAAAATAAGGTTCTATATCATGACATGATATGTCAGATTTATGAATCACTCAGCGAAGCGTTCAAAAAATTTTATTTTCTCCAACCATTAAAAAATGTTGACTTTTCTGTATTATTTTCAGTGCAAAAGTCATAAATTCTCTTACCGTACAAAAATTTGCTCGTTGCTTAGCACTGGCCAAAATCTTGAGGAGATTGACTGTCAATGTTCGGATAAGAGACACTGTCGCAAGCCAGAGTGTTTGCATGGCATAAACGGTTCGTGGAGGGTCGTGATTGTGTGGAAAATGAGAGCCATGGCAGCAGCGAACAACATCAGTAGTGTTCGACAGCTTATTGAAGATGACAAACGTCGTACCACTTCTGAAATTGCAAGTTTGGTCGGGATAAGTTATGGGAGCACGTACTGCATACTCACAGAGGAGCAAGGGTACCGTAAGGGTTGCGCCAGGTGGTTTCCTCGCCTTCTCACAGCTGATCAGAAGTTGCATCGTTTTCAGGTGTGTGGGCGTCTTCTTGCACGATTTCAGGAACAATGAGACCCATTTCCCACTCACATTATCACCTGTGATGAAACATTGGTGCACCACTACACCCTAGAGTCTAAACAAACAAGTAAGGAGTGGAGAAAACAACACGTTGCGCAATTGACGGAGGTACCTCTTGCTCAAACATCGTCGCAGTGGACACCGAGAGGGTCGATGAGGCAAGCCCACGTGCTTTCCCTACTCATGACAAACCTACCCAACAACAAAAAAATCAGGAACGTTCTCCCCCCACTATTGCGCCTAAAAAGCGCAAAGTCTCGTTTATATTTGATTCGCCTTTGTATATGTTGAAAATAATGGTACAATTGTTATTTCCAGTAACAAATTGAGGGAAATGCCTTTTCCATGTCGGTATGTCAAAAAAAAGACTTTCTGTTCCAAGAGGCCGAAGATTTACATATTTTCCTTATAACATGCAGGGCTTGAAGCTGCAGCCATCATCGGTTATGGTGAACCTTCTGTTGTTAAATTTTTTGTTTGCTGCAATGTCACAATATCGTATTTTCCCATATCTTCTACATCATTCATGTTTAAGTAGAGAATTTCGTCACATCGACAACATCCAAAAATTCCAAATATTGTTACAATTTTCGCCAGCAACCACTGGTCATCAGGAGCATGTAAAAGAAATTGTTCAGCCTTTGTTCACTTAATACCTTGGGCCTTTTTTGGCGTATAACGCTTATTTTTTCGTTTCAGAAACGCTATTACTTTTTGAAATCTACAAATGACAACTAAACGTGTAAAGAAAAATAAACAGACATGTTCATGGCAACTTTTCCATAGCTTACGACATTTGCGACAAATTATTAAGATTTTTTTGGAATTTATCTAACCTTTTTACAAATGAGAAACAAATAAAATATAAAACAATACACGCAAGGTAACGGGTTTACTGGCTCAAGGAGGTAACTGACTCGCCTGCGGCTCGTCAATTATATCCTCCATTCGCCAGTAAAAACCCTCTTACCTTGCTAGTAATGTTATATACTATTCATTCGCTGAAACTCAACTCAACCCAACTGATTTTTGCTTTATGCCAATAGTTGAGTGCTGCTGAACGTACCCAATGTCTCTCCAAAGTTGACTAACACGAGCAGTCAGACGCATGGATTTAATGCCTCATGCTTCGCGTAATACTCGATACGAGAACTACAGGTTCTCTACCAGTCTACCATACTTCTCGATTAAGTCACTCTCAATGATAAGAGAGAGACCAAACGACATAATTCCAGTCGATCATTCATTCAGAGACTTACGAATCACGTGAACCTTTCCATTATAGGTAGCACTGGTCAACAGCACGGCAAAATTCTCTTTCTGATGCATGGAATTTCTTATGTTTTCGATGAGAATTTCGAAACCTGTATAAAAACCATATACTGAGTGTTTCCATTGAAAACTTCAGGCTGTTATTACCCTATTAATTTTTTCTACTGAGGAATTACAAAAGCAATGCTATAATTCTTACCAAATCAGGATATTCTGAAAACATCACCTATTGACTTGTCAAAACTACAGACTGGTATCTTAGATTTTTCTTAAAGATAAAAACATTTTTATAAATTTCCATTATTTTGATCGACTCTGAAGATTTTAAAATACAAAATGTGACTTCATTTGCCACAGATGAACTTTCTATAAGTTCGTCGGCTATTTCTCATACTTATGATTCATAAAATCGAAAAAAAAGGATCCAAATTAGTTTCAAAAAATGGAGGAAGACATATTGAATTTCCAAAATGATTAGGTGTTTTTCGTTGTTGTTCTTTATCGGCAATTTTTGCATCATTGCGTCATTTTGTTGAAATTGAATATGTTTTTTTGTACTCTGCTCTGTCTTCATTCTTCCAAATTTGTAGAGTTGAAAAATTTAAAAAAAAAATGTCAGTTGTTTGGAATTGGAGCATGTTCATTATAAAACATAAATATGGTAACATATCGTCTTCCGCTGAAAACTATATTTATTTTCAATTTTCATTGCGCGATGATTGCGATCTAATCCAATATACACAGCATGTATCAAATTTTAAATGACCTAAACGCACTCAAATGGATCCATGCAATTGAAAATGAATACTTTTAAAAATACATGGCAAACTTTGAACTTTATTCGTTAAAAAAGTGCTCGCTTTCGATTAGGATCGCGGCAGAATATTATTTTTGATTTTTTG
The DNA here is from genome assembly GCA_013421045.1 of Propylea japonica. Classification (NCBI taxonomy): domain Eukaryota; kingdom Metazoa; phylum Arthropoda; class Insecta; order Coleoptera; family Coccinellidae; genus Propylea; species Propylea japonica. The sequence continues at coordinate 11,594,057 of CM024245.1, forward strand.
GGAGCCATTGTGTCGAGTTATTGCCGAAATATTTCAGCAGTAAAATGCCATTGGGTAGAGTTCTTCCAGGGAAGTCTAAATAAATTGGATAATTTAATGTCCTGTATTTAACGTTTTCATTTTGTGTTTTCCAGATAAACACTCGGTGTATATTTTCAATTTTTACGTCGCGATGATTGTGATGTAATGTAATATACACGATATGTATCAAAATTTAAATGACCCAAACCTACCCAAATAGATTCACACAATGTAAAATGAAAACCGTTAAAAATATGTGGCAAACTTTGAACTTTATTCATTAAAAAAGTGCTCGCCTGCGATCTCTGGATCGCAGCAGAATATTATTTTCGCTTTTTTGGGGGCCCTTGTGTCGAGTTATTGCCGGAATATGTCCGCATAAAAATGCCACGGGGCAGAGTTTTCCGGAAAGTCTAAAAAGATTGGATAATGAATACTTTTGTATTTATCGTTGTCATTTGGTATTTTCCAGAGAAACACTCTGAATATTTTCAATTTTCACTTCGCGATGATTGTGATCTAATCCAATATACACAGCATGTATCAAAATTTAAATGACCCAAACCTACCCAAATAGATTTACACAATGTAAAATGAAAACCGTTAAAAATATGTGGCAAACTTTGAACTTTATTCATTAAAAAAGTGCTCGCCAGCGATCTGGATCGCGGGAGAATATTATTTTCGCTTTTTTGGGGGCCTTTGTGTCGAGTTATTGCCGGAATATTTCCGCATTAAAATGCCACGGGGCAGAGTTTTTCCGGGAAAGTCTGGAAAAATTGGATAATGTGAATAATGGAGGGTGGGGAAAGGATGAACTGGCGCACTTTCGAGTCGGATCAAAAACACGGTTTTTATTGCGTCCGGATACGGGCCGAAGTTTCCAGTTGTTCAATCTGATTGAGTGGATACTTTGGAAGTTTTTTATGAATGTGGGGTCGTTAGAAGTTGATGGTAGGCTGAAGTGGACAGATTCTTTACTGATTTATGTCCATTAAGCCTTAAGCTGCCACAATGACTAGACAGCCATTCCATGTAGAGGTATCGATTTAAATTACTGATTTATAAGATGAGAACTGGACTATATTTCATGGCATTTCTCCATACAAAAAATAATGAAAAAGAGTCGATGGTTCCGAATAGAGAGAATGTTACCAACAGAATAGAAAAAGGAGATGGTCTAGTGGAAAAAGGGTTTCACCAGATTGCTCAAAATTATCCAATTTCATCATAAATCCAACCACTTGAATTGTCCTTGGGGAGGAGATCCCTGAGCAATAACGAATAACGAAAACACTGAAAAAAATTAAGAGGGTATTGCACCAAATAAATTGTCTTTTACCGTAAGAAAAAACTTCGCAGGAATATCAGAGAAGAACCGGTACCTGAAGTTTTTGTATCAAAACCGCAAATCAACTTTGGATAAATATGTGGACACTGGAAAGAGGAAATAACTGAAAATTCAGAAAGGCTCAAAATGGCTTTTCACCAAAATAATGAACAAGAACTCAGTCGAACATCATGATTGAAAAGTAGATATATATTTTGAAATATTACTTTTGGCCAAAAGAGTGAGTTCAATTAGAATAAATCAATCAATTATTATCACACACATTCAATCCCACTAGTAAATCTGGTAAAACTCAATTATTCACATGGAAAGAGGGTTTCTCTCAATTGTCCATTCAGAAATGGTGTGGTTGTACTCCGTTGTAGGGAATGAAAAAATCCACAACTTTTGTATTCACGCTTTTTTCACAGAAACTCAAAATTGCTGCTCAAACTTGAAAAACCAAGGTTTTATTGACTTAAAATCGAAAATTCTTCATTCAAAATATCAGCGTTTATGAAAAAGTCTGTATGATTTTTGTTTTTAGAGTCTTTCTTCAATTATATTATGAAAAAATAGTTATTTATTATACAAGGGAAAAATGTATTAGATTTAAGCTCGGGGTTATGTTGTCTCCGAGGCGAAGAAGAGGGAAATAAAAAACCGAGAGCTAAATTTAATATTTTTCCGTGTATAAAACAATATTTTCTCCTGTAACAAGAAAAAAACGATTAAATAGTGAAAGAAATATAACTTCTCACGAAATTACTTTTTTCCCACGGGAAAAGTGAATACTTTTTTTCCGGATACATAGACTAATTTTTTTGACAGGGAAAAAGTAATTCCGTAAAAATTAACGTTTATTATACTCCGTTCAAGAAAGGTTGAGCCGTCGGTTGGCCATGGAAATTTGGCAATGATGTTGTCAATACTCAATATTCCATAGAGTTCTCTGATAACTCGCAAGCTCGTCGGACGAGGCCGGGTACATCCGGCAACGTTGACTTTATTCGACTTTATGACAGTTAATACTGCCAACTTCTGATAAATAAAGAAACGCCTACTATGCGCTCAACCTTTCGTAAACGGACTATACAGGGTGAGTCTTTGACTTGTACATATATTTTAACCGTAGATTCCTGAGGTCAAAAGAAACACTTTTTTCCTCTACCATTTTTTCCGATTCGGCCTGGTTAAAAAGATACAGGCTGTTGAAAATCCATAAAAAGCATACATTTTCAGTAATATCTCGCAAACGATTCCTTCAAATGAAATGATTTTTGAAACATAGTTTTTCATGATATGATTAATCTTTCCCGACTACAAAATTCCGAGTACTTCGATGTTGAAAGAAAAAAAAATCTTAGAAATTCGAAAAATTGGGTACTTTGGCTGAATGCAACTCTGTCGAAAATATTCACAGAATTCAATTTTCTCTATGTGGTCACTTTGACAAATTTCAAGAATAATTCGAGAATTTGTTATCTGGAATGATGAATGGTAAGAGAACTAGCGGATTTTCTTTAAAAATGGGGTTACAATGAATAAGCTCACCTCTATACTTCTTCAGTGTAAATCCTTATCTATTCAAGCAAATTTCCACACCACTTTCGAAGTACCTATTGCAATTTTGTTTCGTTGAGCTTTGACATAATTACGTTGATCCAAATTTACATTACGTTAGAATACGTACGTTCATTTCTCATTTATTCATCATATTTATTACTACTAAAATGACCATAATAAGTTATTATTCAAGAAGTCGTATGATTTTGAAAAACAAACTAACCACAGAACACCGATGTCAAAGAATCTAGTGTTATGTCTGTCGTCTGTGACTTTCACCATGCGGACCACAGAACATAAATATGCGGACACCCCTTGAAATTCAATCGACCCAACTGGTGTTTATAAACGTGAAATGTCATGCGTGTTATGGTTGAGTGTTGTTTTGATTTAGGAAACTCTGGCACGGAAGATTTCAAGAGATATTGGAAATTAATGCTATGGCTAGAATAGGTGGTTTAAAAGTTAATCCGATAGAATCAAAAAAGTATACATCAAGAAGAGATTATTCTGCTTTTCATCACTAGCAAAATTTTGGATGAATCAATCATTGCATTAGAAAATATACAACTGGTATTGAAAAAGTGAGTTCATATTTCTTTCTTTAATACAGCAGCTTATTTGAAAATTTCGAATGGTATATCTACTCGTTTCTTTGATACAATAGCTTATTTCAAAGGTTTGAATGCTATATCTCGTACTTGCAAAAATTCAGTGGTTAGTTTACCAGTGGCGGCATAGCTCATTCTGAAAACAAAAAAGGGCTATATCTTCTTATTTAGGCCGAATCGGAAAAAATGGTAGAGGAAAAAAGTGTTCTTTTGACCCCAAGAATATACGGTTAAAATATATGTACAAGTCAAAGACTCACCCTGTATATATAGTTATTTTTCTGTGATGGAAAAAAAATTGACATTTATCTCCTGGCAGGTCACAAAATATAACTTTTTACGAAATTACTTTTTTCCTTTCAGAAAAATGAGCCTCTATGTATCCGGGAAAAATGTTCTCACTTTTTCCCGGGGAAAAGTAATTTCGTGGAAAGTTATATTCCTTTCATATTGAATGGTCGTTTTTCCTGTCACAGAAAAAAATAGTGTTTTATACACAGGAAAATATTAGATTTCAGCTCTCGGTTTTTTTGTGTCCTTCCGCTTCGAGACGGGAGACAACATAAACTCGAGCTAAAATCTAATACATACTTATTTCCCTTGTATAATGAAAATATCTTTTATTATGGAAAATTTCTTCAGAAAACTTTCTTGTTGCAGTGAAACGGTTTTTTGAAAATTGGCTGCCGAAAAAAGGATTCAAATTGCACAAATTTAGAATCAAATTGTTTTATTCCACATTCTTCAGAATCATAACATTTTGAGAAATTTGTTCTCATAATATACCATGTTTTTTGGTGACCAACTTTCAAATGAAACAGCAATTTTCTCTACTGCAGCTGCTACACCTACCAGAAGAAAAAAATCAACAAACAAAATTTCCACAGAATTTTTCATGAAAGCTTTCCTATAATAACATGTGACATGATTTTCTCAAATGAACTGTAATTTCTACATGATTTCTAAGTATGAAATAACAAACCGTCATACCGAGAAAACAGAAATAATGACGTCATTTCATTTCATAGCTATAAGCAGCAGTCTGTTGTTCATTTATCCAACGACGCTGTCGTCCAGAATATGTTACGCCGTTCTCTTCATAAATTGGCAATATGACGGCGACTAAACATTATTATCTCCCTTGCTGAAGCCAAAGTGTCTATATGTTCAGTTTGTTATTCAGTGCTAGTTCACAAGTCCTTTCATAATGCATCCTTTATCTCTGAGAAACAGAAACGGTTCCCTTTTGTTATGAATGTTTCGTTTCTTGAGGGGTCTAGTTTTCCGCTGGAGGAGTTTTTCTTACACTTGACTCCGCTTTTGTTTTGTACGATACTCCAAGTGCCTTTTTATTGGCATCGATGTTGCCTTTCTGCTGTTGCTTCGCGATGATAACGAGGTGATATATAAATTTCATCGTTATTTATTTGTCAGAACGACATAGGTTTTTCGGAGATAATAGAACCAGATCAAATGCAGATCTGAAAGCGTTGGCAGCTCGGGTTTCTAAAGAAATGGTGACTAAAGAACTATTTATTTATACGAAAAAAATTGACGAGATTAACGTCAGAACAAAATAATATTAGTCTTTGCCACACGTGAAAATATTTACTTTGTAAGAAGAGAATAATATTATACAGGATGTCTGTAAACAAATGCGAGTGACTTTGCGAGATCATTTGTCGAAGAAAATAAGTAGGGGTAGTTCAGATAAATTATATTAGAAATTGACCCCCCTTTCAAGAAACAGCTTTTGGAAGAATGACGGGATGACAGTTTTTATTTTTTTACGGCTTTTAATAACAATGAGTCATAAAAGTATGCATAATATGAAGCACTAAATAGATGTTACTCACACAAATTTTTTAGATCTCATAACTTATTATTAGGGGTTGGAAATAAGGGCCCCCTATATTTCCGTTCGAAAATTATTTTGCGGGATAGATTTTCGAAGAATAAATTTCTCTTATGGTTTTCCATTCAATTCTGGAGAAAAACAGTTCTCTACCAAATTTCGATACAGTCGGAACTTTTCTCGGAAAAAATAAAAACCTACAAGCAATTATGATCACTGTTCATTCCATTTCATCGTATAAGTATTCCAACGAAGGAATATTCTAACTGTTGTTATTCTATGACAGGAGAAAAAAGCAGAAGTACATATCTGACAAATGCAAATTCGAAAAAACTGCCATTTCCATAACTGAGTAATTTATTCTATTACTGCAAAGTATTTATTAAATCGAACTCTTCTGGAACTGAAAATTTAGAAAGAATCATAGAATCATTTCTTCTGTCAAAATTAATTTTGAGCATGAACAATGTCTATGGGATCAGAAAATTGTGTAAGTAACATCTACTTATATTAGTGCATCACATTATGTATAGTTTCTTGACTCAGTGTTGTTTAGGACTCCTTGAAAAAATTGAAAACTATCAACTCGTCGTCACATTTCAAAGGCTAAATTTTGGAAGGGAAATCGATTTCGAAAAACGATTTTATAAACTACCCCTGGTTATTTTCATTGAGGAATCATCTCCCTAAGCCCCACGCATTTATTTATAGACACCCTGTATACAGGGTGACTCCGGAGGAGACCATCAGATTTTAGGGAAAGATCACACTAGTCAAGGCAATTTCGAAACAATGTATGGTTTATGGTTGGGGGTTGTCTTCAGGGTGATTTGTCCGATTTGATCAAAAACTAATACATAAAAACATCCGAAACATATTATGAAACGCCAAACTAAGGACTAAAAAAAAATCAACAAAGAATGTTCGAAATGATACCTTCTTTTTGATACATTTTCGCGATTTCTAATTGTCAATTGATTCTGCTTTAAGATATCACATTCCTCGAAAGTTCTTTCAACTATGTGTTCTCAGCTTCTAATATTCAACCCCATAAACTTTTGTGAACAGATGTACCTACACAAAATTATCTAAAGGGTTCGAATCAGGATTGGATGATTTACACAATTTTCTCACATACGTTTTTTTGAACCTGCAATTTCGATCTGCACTCATCATTCGTCTCACTCTGTATTTTTTTAAAAGTATTAGAATCTTTGAAAGTACAAAATCATATTGCATCCATCACACTGAAAATTTCATCAAGATTGATCAAGTCATACCAAAGTTATGAATAAATGAAAAAAATTGTCGAATAGGTTTCATTCAAAGGAAATAACGACAGAATTCAATAACGAATAACATTCAATAAAAAGTATGTGCACTTACCTGCATGTACCTCCGTTTTGGCAGACCAGTCCACCACTTTTTCCACACAAAGACTGAGGCCCCTCCGAACAAAAACTTCCGGTAAAATTTCCATAGCAATCACATTGGAAATTTCTGAAAATAATTATATTGAATTAAAAACGAGATAATTTAACCTGCTCCACAAAATCTAAGAGGGTCAGTTCATCAACTTCATCTACTATATTCCAAAGCAACATACTGAAATGATCGATGTGTCAAAGAAAAGCTGCATTAACGGATTGCTTTATAGAAATTATTCAGGAAGATGTTAGTTTATTATATGATAATATTATTATGAACGCTTTAAACAGACATAGAGCTTTTCGAAGAAATATAGTTATCAGCAGATCTGTTGCTTAAGAAATCGAAAAAATATGAAAACAATATGCCCATTTTATAAACTGTTGCAGAAATTAAAAGCGGAGAGCTTTTATTATACGATTGTAAAAAAATATAGTTCGTTTCCTGTGCGGAAAGTATCATTTACATACTCCATTGTTTCACTGAACTCCATTTCGCATTATTTCAGCAATCTCTAGACAGCAAGTGACACCTTTTTAATTACTTCCTGAATTCCATAAGGTCCAGAACTTTAATTCAGACTTTTCTACACCGCTGAGTTTGCGAAAATGTTTCTTTTCATACTTTGTGTATTAAAAAATACTGATATGGTTCAATTTTATGATTTAAAGAGTTTGTAAGTAGGCAGGATATAAAAAAATAAGATGTTTGTTACTATGGAAAGGAATTGTCAGTCAGAAAAATAATAAAATAGTGGAATGTCACAAAAATTTTCTTTCTAGAATCCACCCTGAAAAGAGTCATATAAATCAATATAAATAGCTCAATAATTTGTTTGGATCGTGTAATTTCGAAACCAATTACAAATACAAATAAATTAAATAAGAATTACACGAAACCCCTCAAATTTGTTTGCATTTTGTTAAATTTTGAATATAATTTGAAAAAATGGAAATAAATTTCTTATTTTAATAATACCCTACTATTTTTCTCTGGCGAGTCTTCATATAATATTAATCTTTGGAATATTTTTTTTCTTATTCTATTGATTTCCCTATATTCATATAAGAAATTCCCCTCATTGGGTTGAAATTCCCATCAAAATTTCATCATAATTTTTGGAATGCTGTCGATTGCGAGATGAATGATTTCTTCGTGATTCTTTTCTAGGTGTATCATAAATTTCATTAATAATTTCTAGGTCTTCAACAATTCCTGAAGCTTCAAGTATTTCTTCCTCTTCTCCATCAGATAGTACCATTATAGGAACAGGCTGTTCAATTAAAACCACACTGCAATCTGGATCAACTATACTGTCGTCAATTTCTATTACTTCTGGTTCGTTGACTTTCCTGTTTTCATTTATTAGGTTTTTCATCTGCAAGTTTGTTTCCCTCAGAATTATTTTGTATTTCGCTTTCTTTTCTCTCTCCCATTCTTTCACATAATTCATCCATTTTCTTTTCCATTCTTTCATCACTTTCCTCCATTTTTCTTTCCATCCTTTCTAAAGTTTCTTCCATTTTCATTTCCATTCTTTTCATTTTCTTTTCCATTTTTTCCATTCTCTTTTCCATTTTTTCAATTTTTCAAATATCATTTCCATTACATTATTTTCCATTACTAGAGATCCAGCCACTACGTTGGGCGCCATTTGTTATGGTATCGTGTATTCTTATTTGATTTATAGTTAATTTATATAGATTTCGAAATTACACGATCCAAACAAATTATTGAGCTATTTATATTGATTTATATGACTCTTTTCAGGGTGGATTCTAGAAAGAAAATTTTTGTGACATTCCACTATTTTATTATTTTTCTGACTGACAATTCCTTTCCATAGTAACAAACATCTTATTTTTTTATATCCTGCCTACTTACAAACTCTTTAAATCATAAAATTGAACCATATCAATACATTCTCTTATTGAGATAACAAATTATGCCTGATGGACTTGATACACGAAAATTTTAAGGAGATTAAACTTCCATTTTTATAATGAGATAGATGGATGATTATAGAATTGGCGGAATAAACGCTGTCGGTGAACAAACATCGCCCTAATTAAGATAGTTATTGATAATTTAATATTCATCTTCTTATCTTCTGATGAGCACCTATTTCAATTTAATCCGTTCTTCTGTTAAAACCAATTGGGAAATTTCGAGTGAAGCTTATGAGACTCGACCAACTAAGTGATAACCACAAAGCCAGTGCAGAAAAGGTTAATCATCCCTTATCCCTATCCCCAACGCCTCTTCTGCTACCATATTGGAGGTGATTTCACCGACACCTTTTTTTTAACTCTCGAGGTAAGTGCACACATATTCATTTTGTAAATTGCTAAATCTTGTAATTGCCTTCTGAAATTGGTTACAGTCGATTGCTACCATTTAACGGTTATCATAATTTTTATCAGCAGACCTCTTTGAATAAACACCTATATGTTGAAACTGTTCCAGTGGCGGCTCCTCAGGGAGGCAGAGGAGGCCGGGCCTCCCCTAATTTCACTGCATTTTATTCAATTTTGAATTCAAGTTCAAATGAAAAATAATAACGTTTCTATATCTGTATTACATCCATCATTTTATCTACTATCCAAATCTCAAATTAATAAACATTTGTTTATTATTCAGCGATCTAAAACATTCATACATTATCCGCAACACAAAATACGTAGTATACTACGCATTTTGTGTTTGCCTGCTATATACGTAACGTAACGTAACGCAAACCTCTTAGCGGAGGCTCGCCTCCACGAGTCGAGATTCGTTAGCCTGTAACATTTCAAACTTCTTCAAGTGAATGGTGCGGGAACCACTTAAATTCAAGCTGTAGACCACGTGACCGGAGGCCCGACTCCACTGCAGCCTTCTTTCCGCTTCTAGGCGATTCGCCTAAGGCGAACGAGCTTAGCCGAAACTAGCGTCCGATCGGCCGAATCAGCCCCGATCATCGTGGATGGAGATCAGCTGTTGTTTTGATTTCCTCCCTTTTTATTAACGGAGTATTAATAATGATAAAGGTATCCTTTTACAATGGGTTTTATAAAGCTTGATCGGGCAATCAAATCGTTGATTTTGAATTAAGTCGACGGTTTACCTCAAAAATGAACTGAAAATTGCACAGAAATAATGACATTTTATTTATCACCGTGATCGGAGTTTTATGACACCCGGCTTTAGCGTGTGGTTTGTAGTTTTATGACATTTTTCGGAAAAGTATGTAGGGGTAAGATTCCAATATTTCAGCAAGAAAGATGGAAACGGAAAGAAGAAGTGAGAAAAATAATGCAAGTAGTAAACGCAAGATCCTGTAGATTTTATTTTGAATAATAATTTCTGTAGAATGCCTAACGATGATAAAATTTTCATAAGTCAAGTAATTAAGATACCTCGACCAGCAATGTTAAATTTAATTATTAATTCTGTTCATAATGGTTCGTTTTGCGTAGAATGGTATAATATATGCCAGTGGCTGACAGGAAGCCCAGTTCGAAATAAATTATTTTGTTGGTGGCGTGGTCTTGGGCCTCCTCTGATTGAAATCTCACGAGCCGCCACTGAACTGTTCCCCAATTTCTGTGTGAACACGTGAACCGACTGCGCATGACTCGTGTATGATTGTTGTTCGAACAAACCTAATTATGACTACAAATCGAAGCTGAAGCTTATTAAGTTATGATATAAAATATAATAGCCATTTTTCCTAACTGATTTGTATTATTTTTGTATGTTGTTGAAATGTGCAATTTTCTGGATTGAATGACATTGAAACATTCAACTTCCTATGAACAATGAGGCGTTTCTATTGAAACTTAAAAAAAACCTTATCTGCATTGTCGAGTAAGCACTGATAGGAAGAGCACAATTTCATGGTTTGCAACAAGCTCCATTATTCAGTTTTGGTCCCCCAATATCAATTAACTTGTTTCAACTAATAATCTACAAAGACTGCATAATACGCTTTCATCTTTAATATGATTGCACTATTCGACGAAAACCACTTTCCGCACATGAATTATTCAGGTCTGGTAATAGATGGACGTCTCTAGAGGCCAAAGATGGTCAATAAGATGGACATTTTAATACTTAGTTTTTCTTTGGTAGCCTGTTTCTGTTTGCAAATTTTCTCTTTCAGTTGGTTTGAGAGATTCAAATTATATTATGAATTTTTTGTTTCACTAATTTGCAGTAATCTACAGATAAATTTCTCTTAGCATCCCAAAAAACTGACTATAACATTTTTCTTTCGATTTTTCGGCAGAAATTACAGGTTCACATCACTTTTAGCCTCTTGTTTTGATTTAAAATCATGCTGATAGGCCTAAGTCGAATCCATTGTAGTAATTTAATCCACAAATTTCACTTCATAGTTGCATTTGAATGTATTTTTGTTACATTTTTTGCGCATCCTACTACGTTACATTCTGAACCTCAGCACTTGAATCAAAAATTGCTCACACTACTCAATAAAATGTCTTACTTTTTCCAGTCACTCAACCATATCCTGTATTTTTAACGATTTCTGGTATGGTTGCTGTTTTTGAACGTTTTGGTCTTCAGGGTCGCAAGACCACGTTTAAATTCAGCAACCCTTCCTACATTATAGTAATTGGACAATCTCCTTATATTTTCAAAATACGATTTTGACTAATGTGAAATGCAATTGATGAATAGACAGATGAAAAATGAAGAGTGTATAAATGTAACAATAACAGCAACAGCTTTTCAAGTTCCAAAAAAATTTAATATCAATAATTGGTACCCAATGATTACTCTTAGATTTTCGTCTCCATAGCTTTCGGTGCCAATCTTTACACAGCAACAAAACTTAAATTTGGAAGGAATTTGAACACCTATATTAGGTACCCAATATGTTTTACTGAAATATTATCTCGCTATCATTTTTATTTTACGAGTAATTTACTTTCTGCCTGAAGTTAATGAAAAGTTTTTCTTGAGCCAATAATAATTGCTCCATTAGTTACGTTGAATGGGAACCGATAATTGGGAAAATGGCACTTTATTTTGGTCCTAGATTTATGAATTTGTTTTAGTTAATTTTCGCTATTCAAATAACCAGTAAATTTTCATTCAATCTGAAACAATAGGAACAATTACCTTCACGCCAACCTTCATAAGTCTGTTAGGATAATGTGAATTAGTTCATTCTAAATACATGGAGACATATTTTGAGGCGGCTGAGCTGAACCGAGCTGAACGGATAATATGAATTGGCCTTAAGTCTGCTTTGCGCCAATACGTTACATTGGCACAATAATATTGTGCCAATGTAAATTGTGCCAATGTAACGCCAAGAACATATTATGTTTTTGGTGGTTTCTGTGGTCGATCCAGATAACCTACAGATATCGAAGCTGATCTTGTACAGGTGATATCTCACAAAACAATGACCTATGAGAAGTCCGATAACTACTGAGCTACTTGGTGATCAGTCTACAATCCTTATCAGATTTGGAGAGGACTCATCTGAAGGTGCTCGATCATTTTTTGAACGTGTTCGGCTTGAACATCACCTACGAGATGAGCGTCGAGGGGCGGGCAGCCGGGGAAGACCGGTGAAATATGATGGATTGCGGCTTCAATGGCGACTGCTTCGACGATTACACGTGAGTATGATGCTGCGGCAGGATTTCCGTTCCCGGATTATTTCAGCGAACAGATTGGGTCGTGCATTCCTCGGCTTGTCGGAAATTCGTGATGAAAGGGTCTAATTTCGGAATGAGATCGTGTTCGGGTCTTATTTTCGGGATTATCAGGGAGTTATGAGTCGACTGGTCGTTCTGAAACGGCGGTCTGGATTGAAACTATAAGGGGTGACACATTCCAAGTTATTGTTTCTATTGTTTTGGGTGAATGGAAGTTTGGTAGTTATTAAAATATTTGTTTCAAAAAGCTTCATAGTGCGATAAGAGGAGAAGGGTTGCTACCAGCATGATTTTTTTTTGTTATGTGGAAACACTCTTCGTCTCTTCATGAGATATTATGTGAAGTTTCATTAAAATCTGTCAATTAATTTTATGTTAAGGGGACCACTCACTAGGAAGGAAGAATGCACAGTTAAGTATCTTCGCTTTGGCTGTAAAGTAATTGTATACTTTCATATTACCTACACATGGACACCTTTGCTTGTTGAGTGAGGCGTGAGATGACGTCGAAAAAAGATCTGATGTTATTGGCAGTGGCGTGTGTTGTTATTAAGGAAAAAATGTCCAATGTATAAATAGCGAACCCGACACTGTATTGCACAGACTTGTTGCCGATACACGGTCGTTCTTGGTCATTCTTCCCCGTACGATAAGCAATGCACACGCTAAAAATCAAAACTATCTTGATTCCGACCAAGGAAATTGCGCATTCCAAATTTCGAACGGCGGAAGGCCATTCAAACACTATTTTCACTGTACCCTGTACCACTCGCATTGAAGCCTTCGCGCTTCCTTCTTAGTAAGTGGGCCCCATTAGACCTGGTGTACAGGAGATGCAGAGTAATCGCCACTCGACGTTATAATTCAAATTAACATGTCTGAGAGAACTGAGTCAAATTGTTATTGTAGTCTGAAGGCCAATTCATATTATACGTTCGGCTTGGTTCAGTTCAGCCGCGTCAAAATATGTTTCCATGTATTTAGAATGAACTAATTCACATTATCAGTCTCCGACCGTTCAGCACCTATCGGCACGCTTCCGGCTGACTGAGGGCATTCTGGCCGTGAATATTTTGCCGATCTGCTGAAAAAAATGGAAACTATTGATGCAGTGATAACGCTGCAATGGGATGAATTGTAGAGAATTACATTGTGAAGAGAATGATGGGTCAAACGATCCGATCGAATAATTGAAACTGGAGAAAAGCGGAAAAAACCGGAAAATTGCGTGTTTTTTCTTTCAACTCATACTCTGCCATTTTGCAATATTAAGAACTGAAACTTCACACGATAGTAGCTATTGACGTGCCAAAATTGGATTCGGTCGGATAAATAGTTTTCACATAATTCCCATTTGAATTTTTTTGGACATATTTTCGCGGAGAGCTGGATGCGTTTGAGGTCGTCGGATTGAAATTAAAAAAATTGATTTGGAAAGAAGACGTGATCAGTAACAAAACGTCTATTCTGATTTTTCAATAAAAACGCGTTTAAGTGTCTTAAAAACTAGTGAGAACATGAGAGAAAACGACCGACCAAGCGAGAGTGGTCGAGTGGTGAGGGAATGAGCGAATCGAGGGGAAACGCCGCAGAAGCCAACGGTCGCCGAGTTTAAGAATTGTTGCGCGGACAGCGCACCAAATTTTGTACACATATACGTTTCCCTCGATTCGCTCATTCCCTCACCACTCGACCACTCTCGCTTGGTCGGTCGTTTTCTCTCATGTTCTCACTAGTTTTTAAGACACTTAAACGCGTTTTATTGAAAAATCAGAATAGACGTTTTGTTACTGATCACGTCTTCTTTCCAAATCAATTTTTTAATTTCAATCCGACGACCTCAAACGCATCCAGCTCTCCGCGAAAATATGTCCAAAAAAAATTCAAATGGGAATTATGTGAAAACTATTTATCCGACCGAATCCAATTTTGGCACACATGAATTGCACGTCAATAGCTACTATCGTGTGAAGTTTCAGTTCTTAATATTGCAAAATGGCAGAGTTATGAGTTGAAAGAAAAAACACGCAATTTTCCGGTTTTTTCCGCTTTTCTCCAGTTTCAATTATTCGATCGGATCGTTTGACCCATCATTCTCTTCACAATGTAATTCTCTACAATTCATCCCATTGCAACGTTATCACTGCATCAAAAGTTTCCATTTTGCAACGAAAAAACTAAAAAGAACGCGTATTTTTGTTGTTTTTTGTTAATAACAAATAAAAAATGGCATTTTCGTGTTTAAAACATGGTGGGAATAAACTACGGACTGTCCTGCTCGTAATGGCACAGGTGGCTTCCAGGTAGTATTTTTGTCAAGGAAATATCTCTATTGCTTGGCCTATCTACTTAATTGGATATACCTATTGAATCGGCAATTGTATGATGATATTCAATTGTTCCTATCCAGCCAAACACCATCTGTACCACACGTTTAATTATTGTGTGTATACGCATATCATGAATTGATAAACATTAATCGTCAGATGTTAGGGAAAGTTTACTCTAGTCATGGCAGATTCGAAACAATGTTTGGTTTATGGTTGGGGGCCTTTATTGACAGTCTACCGGGTGACTTGTCCGACAGCCGAGAATATTGCTAATGTAGCCGAAAGTGTTGAAGAAAACCCAGGTTTGTCCATTCCTCGTCGTTCTTTGAAATTAGGCATACCACAAACGTCATTACACCTTATTTTGCATGAAGTTTTGAGTCTTAAGGCTTAAAAAGTTCAGATAATACAAGTCAAGCCGGCCGATCATCAACAACGTCGTGTTCCATCGAAAAATCATCTTGAGTGATGAGGCACATTTCCACCTCGGTGGCTCCGTCAACAAGCATCTGGGGCTCGGATAACCCAAGAGTTATTGTTGAAAAGCCTCTCTATCCTCAACGTGTGACTGTTTGGTGAGGTTTATGGTCCGGTGGAGTCATTGGACCTTACTTTTTCGACAATGAGGCTGGAGGGACAGTTAATATGAATAGATTGCGCTATCGAGGGATGATTAATGATTTTTTATGGCCGAAATTGGATAGTATTGATGTGGACAACGTTTACTTTCAACAAGACGGCGCTACGTGCCACTCAAGCAACGAAACCATTTATCTTTTGCAGGAAATGTTTGCGGACGGTGTTATCTCTCGTTGAGGTGATCCAATTGGCCACCGACATCTTGTGATTAAAAACCTTGCAACTAATTCCTTTGGGGCCACGTGAAAGAGAAGGTCTAATCCAATAGCCCAGCGTCGATTCAAGACCTCAAAAATGGAACTCGTGAGACTATCGAGGACATAGGGCAGCCACTTTGCGATTCGGTTTTGGAAAATTTCATTGAAAGGATATGGTCCTGTGAGCGTGGTCGTGGTGGTCATTTGCATGATGTTATTTTCCACTATTAACCCCAAAATTTTGAAATTTATTTCGAAAAAACTGGATTGTGCCACATATGGAAAATCATGCAAAAAGAAATGTTGAGGCATATCCAAAAAATATTTCAGTATAAAAACAAAAAGCAGTTCTTGTCTTGGTCAGATACAATGGTATTTGGCATTAGAAACAAATTATATGAGTTTTCCCTGAGCAGCTTGGGGAATTGAATCACTTGCAATCTGATTCCAGTCAGTGCGTAAATCATCAGAACCATCCTTTCGCACGTCTATTTGGGGGATTTTCTTTGTTGATCCTTTTCTCTGCTTATTTTCATACATTTGTTGCACTTGGTTTTTCCTGTTCGGTCTAGTTGGTTTTCCGGCTGTACAAAGATCATTTCCTATGGCTTTCTTGTATCTAGAAGGGCGTATGGTTCATCGGACAGATACCAATGCGAGTATTACCTACTGCTGCATGTGTTTAATCTTCTTCTGATAAATTATATTCTTCATTGTCAAAATTAAGAATCCATACTACTTTTATTTTCGTATATAATAGCTTTGAATCAATATCTTGTATAAATATGCAATATAATTTCAGAATCTGACACTGCATGATGTTCCACATATGGGACAACTGTTTTGTGATTTTTCTATAAATTTTTGGGAATCAAAATGATTGAAACTTGCCTTAATAGTGTCTTGAAAATACAAAAAGAATCAAGATATTTGTTCCTCCGCAATAACCACTTTTCAATGATAAAAACGACCACAGAAATCATCGAACTCTCGCCCAAACCAGATTCAGTAAGAATGGATAAATGAACGCCTGTTTAGGCCTTCTACTTAGTTCAGCGCCTCTGCGTGTATCATACTGCCTCTTATGAATGAGCTAGATATGGACTGTACAATGCAATTACGAAAACATTCACCTGAATTGAAAAAAAATAATTTTTTGGTTTTGTGCCATATATGGCACACGATTCGGTAAAGGGTTAACGGCATAGCTTCTTCTCTATAACGAAACAAACATCTGATCATTTATATTGAAAAATGGCATTTTCCTTGAATATCAAAATAACCCCTCTTATTGGAAAACCCTTCAATTGAGGCTATACTCACGTGTAATCGTCGAAGCAGTCGCCATTGAAGCCGCAATCCATCATATTGCAGCGGCCTTCTCTGGCTGTTCGCCCCTCTACGCTCATTTCGTAGGTTATGTTGAAGCCGAACACGTTCAAAAAATGATCGAGCACCCTGAGATGAGTCCCGTCTAGGTCTGATAATTGCAGGCTGATCACCAGGTAGCTCTGGTTGGTCTCTACCGTACGCTCGGTTACTACGTTCGTTTCGTTCACCACTAAGAGATCGCGACCGTTGAAGTGGAAACCGTCGTCGTACACTTGGTATTCGGTGAATTTCAGACCTGAAAGGAAAATCAGCATACTGTACAACTCTAATAAATAATAAATAATTGACATTCAATTGAAGTTCAAATGAAAAAACAAGCAATTCCGAAGATTTTACAAGTTTGTCTGAAGAAGGTGTCTGATATAGACGACGAAACGTTACATTATCCTTTTCATTTATTTCCTTTTCTAGTTTTATTGTTAGCCAACAATTCTTCCGAGACGAATTCTCTCCTGAAAAATGAGTGCAAAGATTTTGCAGGAACGGCAATTCGTAATCGACAACCGCAGAACATCAAAGTGTAAAAGTATTTCCTATCAATGTTGCAGATTGATGGAAAACAATGTTAACCGGGTCAGCTAGTGTAAGTGTAAATATTTAACTTGAATTTGAACAGAAAAATATCTAGTCTTTTGTGATTTCTTCTAGTTTATTTAGCAACCTTTGCGCACTGGCTAGAATTTCATTGTAAAATTACAGCACTTTACGTTGGCATTCATAGCCAACGAAAAGTGATGTTATTTCACATTCCTTATAGTGGATAACACCAGAAGCCTGAATTTTCATCGAAAAATAATGATTTTTCATGTATATTTCATGATTAATTTATTTCTACATCTTATTTTCACACTGGTAATTTAATATTCCATATAAATTCCAAACATAAATATTACTATATTAATTATTGTACAATAAAATGCCTATATTTATTATATACACAACGTTTTAATCGTCAATTACGTTTCTCGACTACTTTGTCATACTCACCCAATGAATTCGAAATGTAATTGACGAACTCCACTGTATGTATTACTAAATATAAGCTGAAATAATGTGTTTTATATTTTTGTCATACAATAAAAATCACATCGTTATAATTCTGAGTGAAATCTTTATAATCAAACATGATGAAAATAATTATTTATGTTTTGTCAACAGACAAGGGATATAGCAAATTATATAATCACCAAAAAAGTATGTTAGAAAAACCTTTTAACTTTATTCAAATCTATTCTGAATACACAATGTATAATTCATTATTCTTCATCTTATAGGTTTCTCACTTATTCATTGAAGAAATGACTCTCCTGCTCTACCCTTCTTTGTGATTTTGATCCTGTGTCAGGATGAATCTGATACGATTATCACCTGAAAAAAATATGTTTAATTTTTATTGCAAATTGACATAAAGAGACGATGACATTTTTTTGTACAAGAATTTCTCCATGAGAATTACTTTCGTGTCATTATCGTGTTTATCATCAATAGCCGCTGAAGTCAAGATACCCTTCGACCCTTCTTTTTTGTGTTTTCTGATATTTTGGCTCCTTAAAGTATTTATTTCAGAATACATATATGAACCGGTTTTTTCAATTTATTAAGTGAGTTCTGCCAAGATGATGCTCATAATGCTTTCAACTCGAAAACTACAATTTCAAATTTACAAACTTTTTCGGATTTTCTTTGAAACAGATACATGTCAGGTATCAGGAAGATAGGTTATTATGTATTGTATTGTATTGTGAAAATCTTTCGTGAAATCCCATTCTACAAGTAATATTTGAAGTACCTCTTAGATTTCTTTGAATAAATAAATGTTCTGCAAATTTGACAAGAAGGTAATCGCAATAAATAATGAAGCACTTACCTTTAGTCTCTCCTGTAATAAAATGCACATATAGTTCGTACACAAAAGCTGAGCCATAGGTTGGCCATGGTAATTTGGCATATTTTACTGTGTATATTAAGATTTTAGTTATGTTCTTTATTTTCTTGTCAGATTGATAAGCAATGTTGTCAATATTGCATAGAGTTCTCTGAAAATCGAAAGCTCGTCGGAAGATGCTGGGTACATTCGGCAACGTTAACTTTATTTTACGTTATGACAAGAAATACTGCCAACTTCAGATAAAAAAACAAACGCCTACTATGCGCTCAAACTTTCGTGAATGGACTATACTATATATTCACTTCATTGAATAACTAACCTATCGGACAGCTTTACGGCACCTCACGTGATCTGAGTTGGATAGTATTTTATGTCTTATATACATAATCCATCTAAAATTATATTATTTACTTTACTTGATTTTCCATTGGAAGATTGAATTATGAATTTACGTTTTCTCAGTTGTGCCTCCTGATATACATGAAATATAGTAATTATACATAAAATTCCATGTAAATATCCGGTTACTCACTCATTACAATCGAAATTAGCTGTAAACTACATATAATTTTGTGTAAATCTTATGCAAAATTACCCCCAGTGCGGTGAATCCAATCTGTAAGTGGTATAATCCAGTCTCCAGGTCTCTCTAGAATCTTTCAGACGCCGATCAATTGCGAATGGGTCATAGACGCCCAACACATGCCACCGAAAAATACGACGATAATTGTCTGTCGCAGTTGTTTGTTTTCGAAGGTGGGACAAGGAAGGAGCGAAAGAATAGGTTCTTCGATCGAGATTGGCAGACGACTGAGCACGTCTTCATCGTTTGGCATGAATGGAAGGACGAAATTGCTTTTTTCCACAATGGAATTTACTAGGGTTCATAAACATTCAGACCGGGTTTCATCAGAGAGAGGTTTTGAAGTAAATCGGTTTCGTGAATGACGAAATAAATTTTGAAGAGCGTGGATGTTGCGTCAGAAGAAGATTTTTCTTTATCGAAACGTGAGCGAGATACACTTCTTGTTTTGTGATACTCACCCAGATTTTAATACCATATTTCCTCCTCATGAACAACAGGGATCTTCTTCCAACGGATTCTGAAGACAGATGATAATCAATCTCAAAGGGACATTTTTCGAAATCTCATTTTCATTTCTGTTATTATCACTATACATAATAAATTTTAAGTACCAGACAAAATGAACGAATAATGATATGGAGTTATGTGCTCTCAATAGAGAGATAGTAGATTTCTTTTGTAACCTTGAGGTACATACAGATGTGGAAGAAACGGATGGAAACAGGGGAGTTTCAGTGTTAAATTCACGCTGGTTCGGAGTCCAGTGGAGCAGTGGAAGAATCGAAACCTCGGAGCGATGCGATGTTGAATAAGCGGCTGGTCTGTTGGAATGGCAGTCTGTAGTGAGTGGGGAAGCGCGCAGGCAACGATCGAACGATCTAGGATCGAATATCGAATCAGTAACACTGCAAACGGGTGATGGATAACATCCCATGACTATTGAAAATGAATACGACAAATTTTCTCCACTCTTATGGGCGCCATGGGCGGAGTTATTTGCCTCAATGAATGAAACAATAATTTCCTGTGAAAATTAATATTCAGGTTCTTTTTCGTCATAACTGGTTTGAAAATAAAATAATTAATTAATTGGTAGCTGTCGAACTGTCGGAATAATTTGATTCTGTAATAGATCCAAATATTTTGTAGCGTTTAGGTTACCATCGATGAAAACTGGCCCTATCATGTAATTACCCCATTCGTTTGGCAATAGAAGTGGATGTGTGTGCTGCTGTTGAAACCAGTGCACCTTGTTCTAGCAGAAAAATTGCCCAGCAAGTCGATTTGGGCGATAGAACTATTCGGAATATTTTGAAAATATGGTTACAAATGTTATAAGGTGCAAACATTTCAGGAAATTTTTCCAGAAGACCATTTCAAAAGAATGGAATTCTGGGAAAAGATGATGGAAAAAGAGAATGAGATTAGTTCTTTTCTGAGCAATATCTTATTCACGGATGAGTCACAAAATCAAGTTTTTACCACCGGCATAGTAATTTTTCATAAAATCCGGTATACAAATTCTTATGTAAACGAATTTTAAACAGGAAAACGGTATTAGCCTAGTGATTTTACTAAAAACGTTCATGTTTTCACTCTATGGCATCATTGTATCAATTTAACGTTCTAAACAAGCAAAGATATTTTCCTTTCATAATTGCTGAATTATAATGGAATATATCACCGGCTTATTGATTTCTACAATTAAGTAGAACTCGATTCACTTTCTATTATGAGGATTTATGCATTTAGCCACGAATCTAAAATTTTTAAACTACAGAAAGTCAGCGGTTAATTTGCTTTCCAACTCACTGCGACTGCGGCGAACGCGGAAGCCCGGAAGCCAAAGTAGAATCGTCGTGTCTCTAGACACGAGTTAGATCGTTGCTTGCGCGCTCTCCACTCACTACAGACTGCCATTGCAACAGACCAGCCGCTTATTCAACATCGCATCGCTCCGAGGTTCGATTCTTCCACTGCTCCACTGGACTCCGAACCAGCGTAAATTTAACACTGAAACTCCCCTGTTTCCATCCGTTTTTCTTCCACATCTGTATATTGTGTTCCATCCCTTCGCAATTACGTTACAGCTCGTTTCCAGTTCCAAAGCATCAACGAACTACAGAATCTTAGAGTAAAAAGAAGTTTCCTCCGATTCCCTAGTCGTCAGTATTTGTTAAGCCAATTCTCATAACATACTTCCTAAGGGGTAATGGTTTAGAAGCCAGTGAGAAGGTGTAACCTTCTTACTGAGATTATACATGGTGTCTGTAAACAAATGTGGGGTACTTCCGGAGATGATTCCTCGATGAAAATAGGCAGGGGTAGTTGATATAATTTTTTTTTTTAAATCGACCCTCTCCAAAATCCTTTGGAAGACGATGACGAGTTGGCAGTTTTTAATTTTTTACGGCTTCTTCAGAAAACTGAGTTTTAAAACTATACATAAAATAAAACACTAAGTAGATGTTAGTCATACAATATTTTAGATCTCATAACTTAATTATTAGGGGTTGAGAATAACATCCCCCTTATGATATTCGTTCAAAAATTGTTTTCGTGAGAAAGAAATAAAATTTTTCTATGGTTTCCTGTTCAATTCTGGAGAAAAAAATCTTCTGCAAAATCGAAAGAGTCGATACTTTTCTAGAAAAAAATAAAAATTTACAATCAGTTATGATCACTGTTCATTCCATTTGATCGTATAAGTGTTCCAGAAAGAATGATTATTTCAAGATATTGTGTGTCTACAACAGAAAATAAAGATGTTTTATAACTGTTACTGAAGGTTTGAATACTAATCTATGAAAAAAACTATATCCTTAATATTTTAAATTTGCAAATAGAACTCTCGATTAATAAGCGTAATTGACGAAACCAATTTTGAGCAATAATATCTTAGAATATCTATTCATTATATGGAACATATGATCAAATGGGATGAACAGTGATTATAACTGCTTGTAAGTTTTTATTTTTTCCGAGGAAAGTATCGACTGTAATGAAATTTTGCAAGAGACTGTTTTCTAGGTGATTTCGTATTGTAGTTGTTTCAATAACCGGTCTTCTAATTCCTTGATTTCGTTGATTATTTGAAAGCATATAAAAATTTGTCTTATTCTTTTGGCAGGGTGTTTCTGGAATAAATAAGTAATATCGTAAGATATTCATTTACCGAAAGAATAATTCGTGAAGGTACTACAAAAAAATCTCTTAATTCATAATTATTTCACACGGAAATTGATCAAAATTAGGTAACTCTTTTGCAAACGTTGAATATTTTTGTCAAACTCGAGCAAGACATGGTTATCTGGTTACGTATATTTTTGCAGCAATTATGATTTCACTAGAAATGCCAGTGTGAAAATCCGCGGTGAATATTCGAAGCATATTCGATTTCATGGCATATGCAGGATATATGATTTCTAAATGAAAATAATTTCGTTTATACCACATACGCGGTTGTTTGATTTCATTCTAAACTCAACGTGCTCCTATAAAAAGACTTTCTTCTCCTTCGAAATTTTATGATTTCTCCGAAAGATCTTTTTAGTTTTTATGGGACCAAGCAACTCGATCTCAGTTCATTTCGTTGAGTTGTACCTAAGTGAGTAATTTATTGTGATATAAAATTATTACTCTGACTTTTGTTTCTGATGAGACTCACAATTTAGAACGGAAGAAGCAGTTTTATCTGGAATTTTGATTTCAATACCTAATATTAAAGCCATGAGAAACGTTTGTGCTTTCATATCAATATCACAGTATATTTTCGACTTTACGAACTGAAATTTTTCGCGCATTCTTACCTAGATGAGCAAATATAACAATCTGTAACATTACTTCTCGAATATTTTCAAAATTGAAAAATCGAAGAGCAGTTGTTGCAAAATGGCGAATGCGCCCGCGTCCATTCGCAAGTACTTTTTAGTTTAATATTTACTGATAGAAGCGTCGCGCGTCGTTTGGAAAACTTTCCAAATCAGGTACCAGAACCAACAGGACCTTGAAAATCAATTCATTTCCTCATTTAATCCTTGAATAGATCAAATCAATTTCGACACATGGGAACAGTATTCTCAAACAATAAAAAAATTGGAAGCTTTAACCAGAACCATCAATCAAACAGAAATAACTGAAGATACATAATCTAATGAAAATTTTCATTGCTAAAGTATACATCTAGATTTCCATAAAATTGTTTGGGGTTTGCAGAAAAAGTTGACATTGGACTAATTTAAGATATTGTTCGTTATTTTATCATTTTGATAACTGGTGAACACTGGATTAGAGTGGTCACAACAGTTATTCCAAAAAACTGATTGAGCCTTGCATTCCTAACCAAAAATCTCAATCTCATGAGAACTTTAAAGCTCGGTGCATCATAGGAATCATTAAAAATTTCATAGCAGATTTCATAGCAGATTCTCACAGTATTCAGACTTTTTTAATTGGTATTCTATAAATGGTTTAATTCATTTAACATTCTGGATTTTCTCCTACGTGTGGTACATGGAGAAACACTCAAACCTATTTTTTTCACTTCATTTCTCGAATATTTTTGAAATAAAAATTAGAATATCTGTGGTTGCAAAATGGCGAATTCGCTGGGTCTATTTGAAAGGTTCACTTCAAATTATGATTTGCTATAATCGCATGTTGCGCTTCAGTCAGCAAGTATTCTATATTCGAGTGAAAGAACATACAAGTATCATGAACAGTTATAGTTAATATACACACCTGCAAAAGTATCGATCCACTCAAAAAATCGATGGAGTTTGTTAATTCATAAATATATTATTTTAATTTTAGGATCTATTAGATTTAATACAGGGTGAAACAACTTAAGAACCACTCCTGGTGTGTTTCAGTTTTTCCACCGTGTGAATTTTCAGTTAATTCTCAAGACACATCTTCTCTTGACAATTTAGTTCTTCATTTTTTATAACAATAGCTCAATTTTTGTTGAAGTTACCTGGTTTTCAGTGCAACTAAACTGCACAATTTCCTTTTGGCTATGAAAGTACTTTCACAGATTTAGCCGTAAATCCGAACGATATGAAAATGAACAGATAACACAGGAAAAATGTGAAAAAAGGGAAGTTTTAGTGCGAAATGTTGTTCCTTATGCACCGTTTTCAGGAGACGATTTTGTGCCTATGCATTACAATGGCCGACCGCATCAACCTCGTGTGGCTAGTATTGTCAGGGAGTATTTAGCAGAAATTGATATCAATTGACCTGCTCTTAGCCCAGAGAACACAATTGGGCACGTTTGAATTTTTGAGTGTATCGATTAATTTGCCGGTAAGTGTAGTTTGATTTGATTTTAAGTCCTCGTATATGAAAAAGTATATTGGGGAGCAATTTCTATCAGAAAAATCGCGAAATGTCAAAGCCTCAACCTTTTATTCAGAATTTCATCAATTTCCCTGACTTACCTTCAAAAACAAAGAGCTGCGTCAGATACACAATGATCGTCGTATTTCTCGGCAGCATGTGTTGGGCGTCTATGACCCATTCGCAGTTGATGGGCGTCTGGAAGGGTCTAGGGAATCCTGGAGTCTGGATATACCCCTTGTATCGGTATATATTCCGCCGCATCGGGGTTTCGCCACAGCTCTTTGAAAGGACAGAAAAGAGATGAGTAGATGCATTTTCGGCCACATAGTAGGTCGAGGTCAGGCAGATTTTCCGTTCATGACGTCAGCGCACGACACAGGGGAAATATCTGCAACAAAAAATATAAAATGAGCAGGGTATTACATCTGAAGTGAAATTGAACCATCAAACATTAGATGAGTAGTTTATGTGACAGTTTTGGTGGTGGAACATTCATTAAAATATTATTTGGGCTTTTGCCATCGTATTTTCTTCTTGTGTTCATCGTTTCGTCTAGCATTGACTAGCATTCGCTTCGTCAGGAAAACACTTGACACTTGTAATTTTCGAAAAAGCAACTTTCGTCACTTTTCGAGAAAGTTTGTCAATTTTTTTCGAAGAGTCGCGACAGAGTCCAAAGTAATTTTCCTGACGACGCCAACGGCTGGCAAATGCTGGCGGAAAAGCTGAACCAATGGAGCAAATATGGTGGAATTATATTGCTGTTCCTAGTCGTTAGTGAATATATTCATAATGTTATTCCTTCTGGAGCGAAACTGTGCAAGAATATCTTGTTTTCATGATTATATTTCATTGTACCAAGCAGAATCGTCCCATTTGATCTGGTGAGGAAGAGTAATAATTAAAGAGAACTGTTGAACTCTGTAGGGCCTATGGTCAAAAATACTTAAAGATCGGTACACTCACATAGGATGAAAACAATACTGAAAAATATTATGCTGAACAGTAGTATGAACATATTCTCAAAGGATATAAGTTATTGGAAATCATTGATGATATAGATTTCCACTAACTTAACAATTTTAGCAAAAATATCATCATAGTTGTGTCAATATAACATGATGATACATTTAACTAACCAGCCAACATTATCCGAATCAAAAATTATTGAACGATGTTCATAACAACAATCTCTTAATCATAGTTCATGTTGGTGAATTCAGAAATTCTTCTTCAGTTTAATCACTTCATTTGATCCAGGGCCAACAGTTATAATTTGGAAATGATCTATACAATTCAATTTATGTGTTTTTCCTCTAGCTATATCTAAAATCCAATGCGTTAAAGGAATAGCGTTGAAAACGAATATTCTGATGATTTATTGTACTCCAGGGTGCAGTTAGGGACTCGTTAATTCTCCATAATAATGCTAATTAGGATCGATCACGCTCAGATATTATTTACTGTCCATAAAATCGAAAAGATTCATTGTATATGCACGAGTGATGAATAAGCTAATGGTGTTGAAGCTGTTTTTCGAGCTAACCTTACCTTACCAATAGGTGACACCCTAAAATATTAAGATGTTATGTTTTGCAACGCCTTTATCATGATGGATCATTAAAAATATCATGGTAGATCATTCTCGTGACTTTCACGAAACGTTCAACTGAAATTGACAAATGTCTATTGTCTACAGGAAATAATTTCTTAGTCAGGAAGATATTATGAACAAAAGTCCCGAGTAGGTGATTTTGAGCGCTCGTTCATTGGTGAAGCAATGAGGCTGTT
This sequence comes from Propylea japonica, assembly GCA_013421045.1. NCBI lineage: Eukaryota > Metazoa > Arthropoda > Insecta > Coleoptera > Coccinellidae > Propylea > Propylea japonica. Next base: position 11,620,709 of record CM024245.1, read on the forward strand.
ACTTCAAAATTTTGTTTGGGATTGAGAATGATACTACATATACAGAGTCTCCCGGGAAGAATGCGACAAAAGCATACCATGAATCAAATACATCAGGGAGGACTCTCATCAAGAGGTTTTAATCGTTTGAGGGCCTTCGTTTGGAATATACAGGGTAATATTCATTTGATGGATGAAATTTCAAAGTTGAATAACTTTTTTTTGTCACCTTTTACGATTACCATTTTTCAATATTTCAGTAATTGAAGAAATCAGATCCGGACTAGCAAAATTTTGGACTTTTTCTATTTTCATGAATATTGGAAAACCCTGTAAGTGAACATAATAATCTTAATACATTTTCGTAACCACAAAGAATCCATTATTGATAAAAATTCAAAATCTCTGTCTGGCACGGTCGTACAGGGTGATCAAGAAGTGAGCAAAAAACATTACCTCATGAGTGAAATTCCAAAGTTCAATAACTCTTGAATTATTAAACCAAATTATTTCAAATTTGGGAGTTTTGTCACCCTTGATGATTGCCATTTTTCAATATTTTAGAAATTGAATGAATCAGATCCGGACTGGAAAAATTTTAGACCTTTTCTATTTTCATGGATATTGGAACACCTTGTAGGTGAAGACTATGTTTTAATTCATTTTCGTAACCGCAAGAAATAGATTGATGAGGAAATTCAAAATCTCTGCTTGGCACGGTCATACAGAGTGATCAAGAAGTGAGCAATAAACATTATCTCATGAGTGAAATTTCAAACTTCATTAACTCTTAAATTATTCGACTGAATGATTTCAAATTTGCAAGTTTTGTCACCCTTTACGGTTACCATCTGTCAATATTTCTGAATTTTAATAAATCAGATCCGGACTAGAAAAAATTCAGACATTCTGACAGTTTGATAGTGTATCACCCTGTACGTGAACATTATGTTTTTTTCATTTCAGTAACTATAAAGCATCATAAAATGAAAAAAAATTAATCTCTGCTTGGCACTGTCATACAGAGTGATCTAGGAGCATGAACTTACGAGTTAAATTTCATAGTTTGAGAATCTTCTTGGTCACTTCTTGATCACCCTGTATGACCGTGCCAAGCAGAGATTTTGAACTTTTCTCATTGATTGATTCTTTGTGGTTACGAAAATAAAAAAGAAACATAGTGTTCACCTACAGGGTGCTTCAATATTCATTGAAGAAAAAATAAAAATACAAAATTATTCAAGTCCGGATCGGATTTCTTCAATTTTTCTGAAATGGTGAGAGATGGCAATCGTTAAGGGTGACAAAAATCCTTAATTTGAAATAATTCGGTCTAATAATTCAAGAATTATTGAACTTTGAAATTTAACACATGAAGTAATGTTTTTTGCTCACTTTTTGATCATTTTGTATGACCATGCCAAGCAGAGATTTTGAATTTTTTCATTGATTGATTCTTTGTGGTTACGAAAATAAAATAAAAACATAGTGTTCACCTACAGGGTCTTTCAATATTCATGAAAATAAAAAAAATCCAAAATTGTTTAAGTCCGGATCTGATTTCTTCAATTCCTGTAAAATTGAAAGATGACAATCGTGAAGGGTAACAAAACTTCCGAATTTGAAATAATTCGGTCGAATAGTTTGAGAGTTATTGAACTTTGAAATTTTAGCCATAAGATGAATATCACCCTGTATATCCCAAACGAAGCCCCTCAAACGATTAAAACCTCTTATTGCTAGTCCTCCTTGATGTCCTTGATTCATGGTTTCCGTTTGTCGCATTTCCCGGGACACCCTGCAATGCAAAATCACAGTATCATCGGAATAATACAAACAAAAAATTAATTCTATATGGTTCTGATGATTCGATCCTTTTGCAATTTTGCACCAACATTGAGTATATCAATCTTGATCCACAAAATTAAACTCGAATCGGATATTCTGTTATAGAAAATGAAGTTTCTTCTTTTCAATATGCCAATTAAGGTTCCTATGATTCTGTTCAAACTATGATCACAAAATTTTGCTAGAGACTTACTAGGAACATATCTTGTATGTGGTCGTAAAATTTCATTCAGATTGGTTTCGTTTTGTCTTAGATAATGGGGCACCAAAATTGGAATAGGCATTTGGGCCTTTAGGAACTGAACTCACCATGATCTCATGTCTCTAGGACAATCCCATCGACAGTTATCGTGCTAAAGGCCGGGCAGACGGCTTAACGGACAGAATTGAATTTGGCCAAAAATTCTTCATCAGGGAGTCGAACCCTATCATTTGAGACCATTTTTGGCTCAAAATTCCAAAATTACACAAATTTTTTCAAAATGATATAGCACTCGTTTAAGTAAAACGAGCGCTCAAAAAGGAGTCAACTCAACTCATCAATAGAGGCCCTTTTGATATTGATACAGCAGATTCTGCTCTCACCTACAGTAGTGTCATTTGATCTAGGTAGGCGTCTAAATAGGTTGTTAGTTCAATATGTTCGGGAGTTCTGATATATCCGACTTCAAGTGAAATTGATTACATTCTTGTTCGATGCTCTCAAGAGTGGGGCTTTCTAGTCTTACCAACTAACTTGAATAGTAAAAATTTGAGGGTTGATATCTACAGGGTGTCAAGCAAAAAAGCACCTTGAATAGTGCCACGCGATAGAGGGTCATAAAATATGAAAAAGGTCCTATGAATAAATGTCCAAAACTCTGCTTTTTTAAGAAATACAGGACGCGTTGAAGCTTTTGTTTTTATTTGTTTTTCCTTTGAACTTTGGACAAGAAGTAAAAACAAAGAAAATGATTTATGCGTGATTTTGTATGACGCAGAATCCAAATATCCTCTTAGTTTTTGGATTACTAATAGAGGGCGCCACAAAAAAGATTGCTCACATTTAAAGCAACCCTAACTTTTTTGCCCTACACTGTATGTCATTCCGGACTAGAAAGAGCGATTTCTCCATCCTTTTCCTTCAAAAAGATATACTTTGTGAAGCCGCTAGGACCAACCGTTTCCGGTAAAAACGCATCGAAAACTTATGATGCACGCAAACTGACCAGAAGAGCCAAAGTAATCTACTTAACTAACGAGGACATAACACTTCAATAATTAAGCTTCAATGACAATAGCGAAAGACTGATAAATTAACAAGAAAAAATTGAGTATTTAGAAGATATTCGAAATACTGGCTTTATGCTTAATAATAATAAACTTTAACACCCTGTATTTTTTAAAGGAAGTAGTTTCATACCTTTTTATATTCTAGCGTCCTCGTGTGCCACTATCCATGGTACCTTTTTCCTTGATACCTTGTATATAAATGTATGGAATAATTTGTCTTCCATTTTATAAATCAGTATTTTTTCGTTCGTGTAATCAATGATCAATAAAGATCAAAAGCAAGACAAGCATGTCTTCTTTCAGAGCGTGCTTATTAGCATTTGGGGTCTGACGAAGTTATTTAATAATGGTTATTATGGTTTGTATATATCCACGTTATGGGTGGACAAATGATCGTTAGAGAATCGTCCGTTATGAAACTTTCATTGAATCGATTTCAACATGGAAACTGCAGTGAATATTCAATGCTAACAACAGGTTATTATACTTCAGAGATGGAAATAGCTGATTCTATACAGAATTTTAACTTCATCGATTTCACAGAACAGAAATTAATTCGACAGTTCTTGAATTGTACCTCTATAATAATTCAAGAAAGGAAACATGTATATATCTATCTATCTAACCGATTAAATGCGCTTTGTATGGGCTTTTCAAGAGAGCCATTCAAGATTTCGAATTTCGACTGAAAAATGTAGGGGAAGTGTGCCCATGTTGGCACCCTTAACGAATTATTTACATATTTCATTGAAGGAATATTTTTCTATGTCATCGAATGTACAGATTCACTGATACTCGTATGTAGTATGCATTCTTATAAATAGTTTCAATATAAATCATGAAATACGGATATAGCATTTTTGAAAATTTGGCTACGGTGCCATCATAGATCACGTATGTCCTTTGATGGCATATAACTTTAAATAAATTGATATTATTTATTGAAATGTTTTATTGAAGAAAATAGCACTTTTATTTCATGAAAATGAAAGTATAGGTGTAAAGAAACTAAATTTACAATCTTTGGCATCAACAAAATATAATTTTTATAAGCACAATTTACATACAGAAATTTTGTTGTTGTTTAATTTGGGCTAGCACACTCGGCATGGCACCAGCTGGTGCATTTTGGCAACGCAACCAATTCTCCATTGGTCGAGACATGGAAAAACAGCTCATTTCAATAAAGACAAGCGGCATTTGAATCATCGTTATAATGTCTTTCTTCATTTTTCTCATTTTCCTCTACAAATTCATCTGGTCTTTTGACTTTTTAGCTAGCTTTTCTCTCTCTCTTTCTTCTTTTCTCTTCTTCTTCCAACTTCTTTTTTTTATGGGGGTACGGGATTGTGTTGAGGATTCCAACTTTTCTTCGTTTTCTTCCTCTGTTCACTGTTGATTTTGCAACGGCAGTTGGCGGGGTGAGAATTCTTGTATGATTTTCAATGATCTCGATACTTCACTTGAAACCTGCTCATTTTGATTATTTTCGGATACCTCTAATATTTCTTGCAAAGTACCAGGCTTTGGAGGAAGCGCTCTCTTGATCTTTATTTTCTTTCCCATGATGGCACCCTATGCTATCATAGGAACACTCTCGCTATGCCATCATAAGCTTAAGTAACATATATTTTTCAACGAAGCGATAAAGGTACTAAAAAGACAAAAAAAATCTGAAATTTTCACACTTAAAGCATTGTTATAATGTGATTAAAGGAAAGTATAATCATTTTACACAGATTTTTTGAATATTCAAATAAAACGAAAAATAATGAAAAACTATCATACATCAACACTTACCAAAATGATTGAACTCTTAACAGTCACAAATTGCCACATATGCAAGGTGTAACTACGTATATCAAGCGTAAATGCCATCTGTCATACAAACTCAGTAAAATAAGTTTGTTCAGTTAGCCCCATTTCGCACCAAGCCAGTCCAGTCCAGTCGAGTCAAGTCACTTCAGGATTGGAACTATTAACTTCGTTTAAAATCGTTTAAAACAAATGGAATGTGAAATCTAGGGCCTAGTATGAAACTAGATTTCACATTCCATTTGTTTAAACGATTTTAAACGAAGTTAATAGTTCCAATCCTAAAGTGACTTGACTCGACTGGACTGGACTGGCTTGGTGCGAAATGGGGCTTAATGTTAACAGACTTCTTTGAAGTGTGCCATCATAAGCAGGATGCCATCAGGGCATACTTCCCCATGCTAGTATATACCGCCAGCATATTACTAAGAAATGTTTGTCCAATCAAGGAGCATATACTCAAGAAGTTTCGGTTGCAGCGTGGTCATCATTTTGTTGAAAAGCATTATACAGGGTCTTTATAAATGATTGTAACAGCGCAGTTGGCTTAGGATTGCAAAATAACAATCTGTAACCAATCAGAGCATAGCATGATCACAGAATTCTGTGGTTTGCATAATCCAAAGCCAACTGCGCTGTTAAATCATTTATAGAGACCCTGTATATCCCTTATTTCAAACGATCAAAGTTATCATTAAGCGTTACAGATACTTGACTTCCTCACTATAGGACAAAATATGTTTTTCTCCGATTTCTAATGCATATCCTACAATATAATGATTTGGGCAAAAAATAAACTGGTTTTTCGAAGACAAATTATAAGTTATTTCGACTCTGAACAATTACGAATTCCGTACAACGTATCCTCTGTTGTAAGTTACCTATCCCTATTATCAAGCCAGAAATTCACCCCCTGTCTACTGAGTCAGCAAACAGTAAACATTAACAAGACTCGTATAATATCTCATACAAATACCGAAATTATCACGAAGAAAGTTTTCGGTTTGGGGATACAAACAGACCGTGAATACATAAATCTGAAGATAAAGCCATTATTCTCCGACTATACAGATCGAAACGATACCAAGAAAGTGCCTGAATCAAGTTTTGCATTCATGTCATATTTCGCTTTCGGCAAGAATATTAATTTATAATATCCCAAATCCATCCAAGGAGGTTCTAAGACAACATCTTGCAGGGGTTTACAAACCGCTAAACGTTTGACCCTTGGACACAGGGATTCAAACTTGGATAAAGTTGGTTTATATAACCTCCGGCGGCAGAGAATACCCTAGAAACACCATGGAATTTCGTGAAGAGGTTATTCAATAAAAGGATGAAGTTCGCAAGGGAATCTCGCCAGCTGAAACAAGAGTACTGTTTATATTTTATTCTGCCAATTTGTTTTTGGAAGACGGTTTAACTTTATGAAATTATTTCATTCGTTATTCTACGAAGGAGAACACTCGAGATATTTTCTGATGATACAATTATTCACTGGGGTATAACAACATCAAGTTACTTCCAACCAGTGTAAAGCAAGGTCAGTGAATTAACTCATTGAACTAATTTATAGCTGGATGAGTAGAACAGTTATAGAATTCGTTTTTGGAGCGCTTGTTCATCATATGAATAATGTATAATTTTGATCAGAAGCTCGCGGACTGAAATTTTAATCAGATGTAACTTTAGTGAATAAAAAAGTTTATTTGATTTTTTCCATTATGACATCGATTATCACAAAAATTGCCACTTGTATGTTGGAAGGTCATTAATAAAGAGTTTGTTTACATTCCCCAATTTTTTCGGACAGATTCTTTCAAACTTGAATATAAGTTAGTTTATACAGGGTGTCCCGGAAAGAATGCGACAAACGGATATCATGAATCAAAAACATCAAGAAGGACTCGCAACAAGTGGTTTCAATCGTTTGAGGGCCTTAGTTTGGGATATACAGGGTGATATCCATATTATGGCTGGAATTTCAAAGTTCGATAACTTTTAAACTATTCAACCGAATATTTTTAAATCTGAAAGTTTTGTCACCGTTTACGATTGCCATCTTTCGATATTCAGAAATTGAATAAATCAAATCCGGATCGAAAAAACTTCATGAATTGGAACACCCTGTACGTGAACATTATGTTTTTGTTTCATTTTCGTATACCCAAAGAATTAATCAATGAGAAAAATGTTAAATCTTCTGCTTGGCACGGTCATACAGGGTGATCAAAAAGTGATCAAAAAACATTACCTCAGAATAATACCAACTTATAAATTGTTTTTTTTTTTCATTTATTGTTCAGTTTTTGATTGAAAGTTTTTCTTCGAATAAATCAGTTTCATTAGTGAAACTCTTCTTTATGATTTGATTTCATGATCTGAACTCTCTACTTAAACATTAGTACTCTTTTCAGTCATAAAAATCGTAATATTACGCACAAGCTGAATCGATTATTACCGGAAAAAGCCTTAAATTTTGCCATTTAGAAAGGCAGCCAAGAAGGGTGATAAAACTATAGAATTCGAAATAATATTTCCTGTTGAGTAAAAATTCATTGAAGGAAATGTACCTTTTATATTGATTGCACCGTATAAAGGTGTCAAGCCAAGATTTAAAATTTTCATTATGGATTGATTCTTTGTGGTTACGATAACGAAAAAGAAACATAAAATTCACTTCTTGATCACCCTGTATGACCGTGCCAAGCAGATATTCTAAATTTTTCCACTCGTTGATACTTTGTGGGTACGAAAAAGAAAACAAAAACCTAATGTTCACCTACAGGTGATCCAATATTCCTGAAAATGGAAAAAGCCTGAAATTTTTTTAATCCGGATCTGATTCATTAAGATTCTGAAAAATTGAAAGATGGCAATCGTAAGGGGTGAAAAGACTTTCAAATTTGAAATCTTTTGGGCGAATAGTTCAAGAGTTATTGAACTTTGAAATTTCAGCCATAGGATGAATATCACCCTGTATATCCCAAACATAGGCCTCAAACGATTAAACATCTTGTTGCGAGTCCTTCTTGATGACTTTATTCGTGCTATCTGTTTGTCGCATTTTTCCCGGGACACCCTGTATTTTATTTATTTATTTATTTGAAAATACAACACTATTCAACAATTTGTTGTTTTTATAGTTGACTTAAAATTAAATTTTTGAAATAATATTCATCTTGCATTTTAAAGAACTTCTTATATGGCTGGGGATTCCGTTAAAAGTTGTCAAAATGGCATATATGGGACTCCTTCTTTGACATTCCGTATTTGCTCTAAATATGTAGTATGAGTTTTTTTGTCTTGTTTCTCGATTTGTTATATTTTTGGACTCTTTCCACTATATTTTGGCTCTTTATCTGTTTGTTTTCCAGCTTGTGTATGAGTTTACACTGTTGTAACTTGATCAATTTTTCCAGTTTCGTGTATTCATAATTTTATACAAGTCTTCAGTTGGATATTCATATGGAAGATGGTGGAGCCTTTTTATCACTTTATTTTTTAATATCTGTAGTCTTTTCATATTGATCATACAACCGATAAATAAGTGAGAGTACTGACTGGAAATAGGCATAATATATACTCCTACTTGTCCTCTCATCAAGGTATGGCCCCAAATGACGAAGTTTCGACACTCATGGTGAAAGTGTTCCAAGATCATGTCCACATGTGCATTCCATTCAATGTATCTTCTATGGTCAATCCCAAGTATTTAGTCCTTTTCACTTGTGTTAGTTCCTTCCCATTAATAAAGAGATGAGGATGTATGTATAGGTACAACCTCCAGCTGCAGAGAATCCCATTTTTCCCATTTTGTTTTTGGAAGGCGGTTTAACTTCATAAAATTTCATTCGTTATTCTATGAAGGAGAACACTTCATCAGATATTCTCCGATGTTACAATTTCCCACAAGGGTATATCAAGTTACTTCAAACCAGTGGAAAGCAAATTCAGTGAATTAACTCATCGAACTCATTTACAGCTAGATGAGTTGAACAATTATGGAATTCGTTGTTTTTTGCGCACTTGTTCATTCATATGAATAATGTTTCAGATGCTCTTGCGTTAATTAGACGCTCGCGGATTTTAATTTGAATCAGATGTAAATTTAGCGAATGAAAAAATTGATTTGATTTTTTTCATACTACCGACATTGGCACTTCAATTGCCAACCTGGACGTATAAAAATCATTGAAGAATGAGTTGAATGGTTCATTTTCATTTCCAAATTATTCGAATGATTTTTCCTAACACATGTCGATGAAATTGTTAAAGTGTAGCAAATGATGAAAGTTAGTTCCAAATTCTGATGATTCATTCATTTGAATATTCTTTCTCCTGATATAAAGACGCTGTCCATTAACGGGTTTTTCAGAATTTTATAGGAACCAAAAAGATTTTTTTCCTTTTTGAGCGCTCGTTCTATTTTGAACCGAAAATGGTCTCAAACGATAGGGTCAGACTCCCTGATGACGAATTCGTGGTCAAATTCAATTCTGCCTGTGGGGCCGTCCGTTAGCACAATAACTTTCGAAGGGATTGTCCTAGAGACTCAAAATTTTCAGGGTGAGTTCAAGTCCCAAATGGCTCAATTAGTTTGTCAACCAGCCAAATCGTACAGGATGTTCCATAAAATATGGCCATTCAAAATTTTCGTTGCTCAATATTCCATGAAAAATAAAATTAATCAGAATTAAATGTTACGGCCAAATGCAAAATGCTCATATCAAGTCTCATGCAAAATTTCGAGGCCATAGTGTTAAAGAACCATCGAAAATTCAATTGGAATATTGAAAAGAAGAATCTTTATATTTCCAAATCAGGATATCGGATGGAGTGAAATTTTTTTTCTGAATGGAGATCAATATACTGAATGTTCATCCGAAATCAGAACCAAAGAATTTGATTAGATAGAGGTTATAATTCCGACTGTGCTGAGATTCTGCATTTATATTGAGCAAAAAATACAACTCTATGCGACCCTAGCGGCGTTACGTAGAACTATCCCGAAACGAGTATTCAAAACGCGGGACGGGTATGACACTCGATTGTTTGTGCCTAAGAAATGAGAATGCCTGAAGAAATGAGATGGATTGTATTGTGTGTTCATTATAATATTTGTCTAGTTAGTGGTTTTTTAATCTGATTTAAAGATGACTAAGAAAATAGAGTGTAGAACACTAATTGTTGCTGTGTTTATGGATGAAGCTCTAAAGAGTTCTTTCACAGGTCACTATTGTATAGGATTGTGGTTATGAAAAAATAATATTTTATCAGTTGATCACCAGTTTGCACTAGAGGAAGCATTTCAGACGTTAGTGCAGTCAAAATCAAGAAAACAAAGAGATTAGCCAGTTTAGGATTCATATTTGGACTTAAAGGAGGAATATAGTACATTACATATTGGATGTATTTCCAATTCACTCCTTAAAGAAAACAGATGAAGATTACTCGTTAATTGACAAAATGTTGTGATAACTTAAGTTGTTATGAATATATGCCCTGAAATCATATCACTTGGCTAAAACTTATCTGGATGTTCTTTCAAGTTGCAGTATATCTTTTGTTTTTTATATGAGACAAGTAGAAGGTAACTGCTATATTCACTATTTTATAAAAAATAGCATACACATACTTACTTTAACTTATGCTCATGTGCATTAAAGTCCATTAAAATTTAAAGGTCCATTAAACCCTTAATCCTCCATTAGTTCCTTGTAGTAATGGAGGATTAAGAGTTTAATTGACCTTTAAATTTTAATGGACGTTCCTGCAACTGACACTCTGTATTGTAAAATTAATTATCATTTCTTATTAGATAATTAAGTTTTTGTTTATACCAGGGAATGAAATTTGTTGGTTTGTATTGAATGATAAATGCTTCACTTACGACAAAATATTAATGAATTTTTCTGATTTGTATTCAATAAAAAAAGTTTTTGATGTTGTGAATAATTGAAATTAAGTTGTTTATTTTCATAAAGTCTTTCATTTCTGTAATAAAATCATCATGGAATTCAACGGCTTTCATTTCAATAACAAATATTGTCATTTTTTCTTTCTATATATTGAAGAATAAATATTATAAATATAATTTCACTGCAGCAGAATTCTTTGTTTATACTAAATAACTAATCATATCAGGATACATTTTATCTTTGAAATGAGCCAAGATGGTCAAATATCTTCCTTCTGCAGTTGACAAGGGTGAATGCCCTAAACTGATATTTTTCTACATACCGTGTACCGACACCCACGGTACACTAGTACTTAGGCCTGAGCCTTCGTGGTCTGTCTCAGATAAAAAAAATATATCGTCCTCGATGTATATGATATGAACTTAATAAATCATTTCATAGGTCCATTTTCACGATTGTTCAGTCAAAAGACTAAATAAATCAACTGAAACACTTGAGAAACACCAGAATCTCTCTTGTTTTGCTTTGACGTGCACAAAACAATACCTGTTTCGGGAACAGCTGATTCGGCGATAGCAGCGCCGCCATCGGTAATTATTTATCCCAATAAAAGGTATCTATCTCAAGTCGAATATTGAATTAAAGGGTAATAGTCTATCTATCTGACCCACCAATGAACAAGCGCTCAATTCAAATCTGTTACACCTTTATTATATTGGAAAAAGAATATTCAAGTTTGAATATCTTGAGAATTTCTCCTCATTCTATTGGTTAATGATTCGATTTTTCCATCAAAATTTTAACATACCTTCAGATTTTGTAGTTATTTTTATTGACGAGTTTCCAATCTTTCATATTTAGAATAAAAAAACAGAACTTCTTGCGAATGAACGTACCAAAGCTTTTTACTTCAAACAGGATTTTTCTTTACTTCAACCCAACGAGGCTGTGAACGTAGTTCATTTCTAAAAAGGGATGACCAGCTTCTTAGAGCGTATACATTATTATATTCGAAAGAAAATGTTCCTTGAATACATACAAAAATCAAACTATGTGAACAATCGATTGAAATAAACCAATACCTTATTTATAATTCAGAGTTATTCACCTCATCGTACAAATAAAATGCAAGGTGGTAAAATAATCCAGACTATGCATAAAAAGCTATTTCGCTATATCGAGGCTCATTCAGAAGGCATGTGCTTTGGACGTTGATGTGGCTACAAATTATGAGTTTTATATTGGTTGATTTTAATCGATTAATTTTTTTTCTTGCCTTTATACAGTGTGTTTGGTCATGACTTAGCGATAATAATTTGAGGGCATCAATATACCTAATTTTATCGACAAAAACACCCAAATTGAAAATGAGGGGTTACCCCCTTAGTTTTGGAGTAGCCCCCATTTCAAATTTACTTTTTTATCTCTGTTGACCATTCCAAATAATATCGATTTCTTAGGACATAAAGGTAATACAGATGTGGAAAGAATGTATTTTTTCGAAAGATAATACCTACTACCACCTTTTATTGAAGTATAACAATATAAATACATTTAACTTGAAAACGCCATAAAAAATTCTTTAAGAAAGTTTCAGTAAAAATATGTATTGATTTTCTTAGTAAATCCGCAATAGTACAAGAACTAGCACATTGAAGTATAATTTTTGTTCAATAATTCAACATGCAAGAATATAAGCTACAAAACAACACTAACATCATTTCTTTAAGTTGCATAATTTGAGAGTTCGAACATGATCACTACGCGAGGAAAAGACACAATAAGACAGGTCGTCATGAAGGCCACTGCCTGTCTACAGAGCAGAGGCCAGCCATTTTGAGCAATTTTTATAATTAATTTGTTTGTTTGGTCATTAAGATAATATCTTTGCGTGTTAGCTCATTGAGGAAAAATTATAATTCAATGTGCTAGTTCTGTACTATTGCGAATTAACTAAGAAAATCAGTACATTTTTTCACAAAAAATTTTTTAAAGAATTTTTTTATAACACTTTTAAGTTATATGTTTTCATATTGTATCATTTCAATAAAAGGCTGTAGTATCATCTTTCAAAAAAAATTTTTTTCACATCTGTAGCACCTTTATGTTCAAAGAAATTGATATTATTTGGAAGGGTCAACGAAAATGAAAAAAGTAAATTTAAAATGGGGGCTACTCCAAAACTAAGGGGGTGAACTTTAAAATTTGAATGTTTTTGTCGATAAAATTAGGTGTATTAATGCCCTTAAATTATAGCTAAGTCATGACCAAACACACTCTTTATATCGCAAAAAGGACATTTGTAAGAATATCATCCTATAAAAAAATATCGAAAGCTAATGAAGACTGATGAAGAGGACATATTTGAAACATTTGATTACTTCGAAAACTCTGGAAGGTATTTTAATTCGGAAGAAATAGCATAAATATTTGATGAATTTTGACACGAAAACAATTTCCCCTTGAAATTGCAGGACGTTTTCAGCCAGTATTGTATTTTTCTATCTCTTTTTTCATGCTTGTTCGCAAGATCTTTCTACTTTTCAGCCACGTTATAGTTTACTTATTTCTTGAAGCGCTTGTGATATGTGTATTACATCTAAAACTAAAACAAGAACAATAAGCTAAAGTGCATGTGTATGAAAAATCTATTTCAGCATCTCACTACCATCCAGACGCTGATTCTAATTCCGTCCTCCGCTTCAGGCCAAAGACCCATATTACGAATTCTACCTCACGAATCCCCGAAGCTATATCATAAAATACCGTTTTACCCGGAATCATCCAGACGGCGGAGTGTCACCAATACACCCCAAACCCCCGTCACATTTTGTAATAACGGCCATTCCATGAGCGAGCGAAGAAATATAAAATCTAAAAATCGCATGCTCCAACCGATTTTCATAACTGTCGATGTTATCGGCACGATAGACAGGTGCACGTGTTCTGTTAGGAGGAAATGGCGACGCCTAGAGCACCGCAGAAACGGAAACGTAATTTTAAGTGTATAAAATAATGTCACTTTCTGGTTTCATGCGAACACGGCTAGAAATTCTATTGTGAAATTACAGCATTTTACGTTGGCATTCTATAGACAACGTAGGGTGCTGTAGTTTCATATTCCTACATGGTGAAATTACATCAGAAGCCTGAATTTTCCATTAAAAATTATTTTTTTATGTAGATTTCATGGTTAAAGTTACAGAATTTTATGTGTATCTACATAGGTATTATTTTAACATTAGTGTTTTAATTTTCATATAATTTCACTCAGATATATTTCGATATAATTTTTATTGTATGATAAAATTAAAACACTTTATTTCAGCTTATTATTATTATACAACAGTTAAAAATTTCTTGGCATTATTGGACCTTAATTGGGAATAAAAGTGAACTAAACCCATGAAATGAAAGTTGATCGACGATTCGATTTCTGATAAACAGAATTGACTTGCCCTCCTCTTCATGCTAAAACCCAAAAAAAGCAATGTGGTGACATTGAAAATTAACAGCTGCATCATGATAAACAAAAATTACCAATTTACCAGCTTAACAAATTGTATCTAAACTAAAAATATAAAACATACAATAGGTAATCATCTAAGTCTACTTGTTTCGATTCGAATAATATCGTAATTTCTCAGAATTCCTTCCTCATTGTGTTATCTCAACATGCAGTCTACAAATTAAAATGCAACAATATCAACGTATGTCGACTGTCAAGATGAAATATAGTGACACAGTCAACAGCAGAACTGAACTGATACACAGATTTTAAGTACAATATATAACATTTTAATGAATGAATATAAAGATAAAAGATAAACATTTTCATAACTGTCGATGTTATCGGCACGATAGACAGGTGCGCGTGTTCTGTTAGGAGGAAATGGCGACGCCTAGAGCACCGCAGAAGCGGAAACGTAATTTTAAGTGTATAAAATAATGTCACTTTTTAGTTTCATGCGAACACGGCTAGAAATTCTATTGTAAAATTACAGCACTTTATGTTGGCATTCCATAACCAACGTAAAGTGCTATAATTTTACATTCCTACATAGTGAAATTACACCAGGAGCCTGAATTTTCCATCTAAAAATATATGATTTTTTATGCAGATTTCATGATTAATGTTACAGAATTTTATGTATTTCTACGTCTTATTTTTACACTAGTATTGTAATATTCCTTTCACTTTATTTCAGCTAATAATTATTACACAACAATTTGGTCGTCAATTAGGTTTTGACTACATCAGGGGATCACCACGACGTTGTACTGCCACAATGTCGAATTGTAACTGACAAACACTGTTTTGTTAAGAATAAATATAAGCTAGAATGAAGTGTTTTATTTTCATCATACAATATAATTATTATATCGAAAATTTTGAAAAAATTTATGAAATATAACATGATGTAATAATTATTCATGTCTTGTCAGGAGACAAGGGTATTGTAATGACGGCATCATCGAAAAGTATCGCACGAGAAAAAATTAAGTTTATTCAAAATCTATTTTTTGATAGAAAATATTTATAATTGCATTCTTCATCTTAAAGGTTCCTCAACTTGTTCTTTAGAGTAATGACTCTCGATTTTCCTGCTCTACCCTTCTTTGTTGTTTCTGATCCTAAGTCAGGATGAATCTGGAACGATTATAACATAATTTTTTTTTTAAATTTCTATTGCAAATTCATATACAGAGACGATAAAAAATTTTTCTATAGACCTCAACAACAGTTCGAAAGATACGGTTTTCCATTTACCTATTAAGTGAGTTCTGGCAAGATGAACGTGAATGGACTGTCTTCAATTCGAAAACTACAATTTTCAACTTTACAAATTTTTTCGATTTTTTTTCAAACCATATAACTCGTTTTTTTTTGAAGATATGTAATTCTCTTCGAGAGTTAAAGTGGCCCAATTATTTTTTGAATCTCTGCTAGCACAACCCTAACAAAATTTGATGCGTATTTGCACGTCATAATTCTCCTTTCAAATAAAAAGTTCTGAATGAATTGAGTCTGAGAAAATAGTAAAACATTAAAAATTTCAATAACTCAGAAAGTACTAGATATGTTCCGTTTAGATTTGAGTTTTACATAGGCATGTGAAATTTACGTTTCCTCAGTAGGACCTTGGGATAAATACCTGAGATATAGTATTTATACATAAAAGATAGTATCCTGTTCATTCCAAAAATTTTCACCACCCCAAGACAAGATATGAGTACCAAGAACTGATTCGAACAAAGCCAAACATAAACAGACCGAACAAAACCATTAAAATCCGAATATTGTATATTCTGTCACTGTTATAACCAACAACAAAATGAAATTCCCGAATCAAAATATTTCCGAATGGCCATTACCAATTTCATTTCGACTTTCGTAGCCGCTCGGGATGTCAATCATTGTTGGATGGACTATGGATTCAACAATATCGCAAAATATCATAGAATTCAAGTTGTTGACGTTAAAATGTGAAATTATGAATAATGGAAAATTCGCTGATTTATTTTTGACAGTTTTCTATATAGCATAGGAAAAAATTGAAGGAAATTCTGAAGTCAGAACCTTTCGGTTCCCTTACATTCATTTATGAATTCAACTCCTTCACCCTAATGTTAAATCCACCTTGAAAATTTAAGTTTCAAAGTTATCCTGTTTACTTGTTTGTTGATTCATCATATGTGTAGGAGCGTAGTCGATCAATCCTTCTCCAAAAGTCTCACCGGATAAAAAATCTCATTCTTTCATCAATGAGTCCAAACGAGTAGTTTGAGACGTTTCCTGATAAAAATGTCGAATACTGCAGATATCTGGGCAAAACGATAGCAAACTATTCTTCTAAGAATAAGCGCACGAAAAAATGAAAATAGCCTGAATAACATATTAAAATTCCATTGAAAAATTCACATCAGTATGAATGATGATCCAGTCGAATTCACATAAGGTACACTTATAGGTGGGTGAACGATTCCCGAAGAGATAAACTGTATCGTATCTGATTCATCGCATGCCTAGGAGCGTAGTCATTCAATCCTCTTCATGACGATCCGACCGGGTAAGAAGATATGTTTTTTTCATCATTCATTCCAACAGTTCAGTTTCAGACTACTCGTGGATCAAAATTCTGAAATTACAGAAGTCTGTACAGAACAAAAGCACACTGCTGTTCTCTTGAAAACAAGCGTACAAAAATCTAGGAAAAGCTTAATATCATCATGAGATTCCACTGAAGAATACACGTCAGTGAAAATAATAATTCAATCTAGTCGAATTCACATAAGGTACCGGGTTTTTCACTATAATTTGACCCCCCCTTTACTTTGTTACTAAAGGAGATACAAAAAAATGTTTCGTATAAAAGTTTCACGAAATCAACTGAGGTGTTTTGATATGAGTCCAGAAACTGAAATATATACAGGCTGGCCAACATATTGATGGCAATTTCATTTTTCAAATGGAACACTCTGTATATTTTTCTATGTTTGGCTAGTTATTTTCCCTAAGATTTCGAATATGTAACATATGTTGGTCTATCTTTTTTATTCTGAGAACCACAGAGTTTCAAATTTCAAGAACCACCTGCCAAGATCTCTAATCATTTCACAAGTGGCAAAGTGCTTTCACTGAAAATGCTCATTTTTGGAGTTATAATAACGTAATGCGTATGTGGATGTGTCTCTTCAACTTTCAGAGTTTCAAAGTGTTGAAATGATGACACCGAATAAAAAAAAATGTGAAATACCTACGAAATTCTTTATATCCAAATAATCCACTTAAAAGTATTATTCAAGAATGAATACTTAAAAATTACTTAACCAATGAAAATGATGAACTATGGTAATATGGTAAGAATGACATCAACTAAAGAAATTGCTCAAAACGACCACCCTCATTCAATACACATAGTTCATATAGTTCTCTCAAGTTGTTTAGACTACTTTTGATAGCATTATTATGGCTCTGATTCAAGTCAGAAATTAAAGTTTCAAAATTTGTTTCTAAGCATTACAATATTATCATTATTCTTTGTGCGTTGACGGGATTAGTTCCGAGTTATGGGTTTAATATTGGTTGATTTTATATCATTAATATTATTCTCCGCTTTCATTGATTGTCATTATTGCTGAAGTAAATTTTCTCCTTCAAGAACGGCTATAAAAACGTATCCAAGGGTGTTAAATCGGGACTATTTGGTGGCCATAAAATGGGTACGCCATTACCAATCCAAAGATCAAATTAGCCAATTAAATATTCACGAACTTCCAAAACTCTATGCCAGATGGTTATTAAATTTTGAAACTCTGTGCTGCTCAGAATAAGAAAGAAAGACTTACATATGTTACATATTCAAAATCAGGGGGAAAAGAGCTAACCAATATGGAAAAATATACAGGGTGTTCCATTTGATAAAATGAAGTTGCCATCAATATGTTGGCCACCCTGTATATATTTCAGTTTCTGGACTCATATCAAAAAACCTCAGTTGATTTCGTGAAACTTTCATGCGAAACATTTTTTTGTATCTCCTTCAGTAACAAAGTTAAAGGGGGGTCAAATTAAAGTGAAAAACCCGGTACACTTGTACGTGCGTGGGCGATTTCTGCAGGAATAAAGTTGTGTGAATATTCTTGTCATTGTTCGAATAATTCAAACCCCTTGGTAATAAAATTTATATCGCCTATCAATTTTAATTGTTGACAGTATCAGACATCAGAAAATAGTTCGAATTTGGATATCCTGAAAACTCTTGGATCCATTCAATTCATTTATGAATTGAGGTTTGCAGTTGATTTTTTTTGTCAAATATGAACAAGTGTTGGAGAACTTCTGACTATATATCGAACTATTCTTTTATTTTCTATAGATAGTAATCAGAAGGTCCCTACATGAAGTCATAAAAATTCTACGTGTTCACTGATAAATCTACCAACTGAAACATCTTTCATCAGTGACAACGGATATAAAAGTCGAAGAAACAATCATGAAAAATTTTCGCATGCTTAATTTAGACCTTCCAGACTTTTACGGCTTGGAAAGGGCCACATAAAATATACATCTCGTTCTTGGGCGCCTTCTTGATCTACATTACCGGCGTTTCTCCTCCCACATTCGTGAATGTCGAAAAAAATCGTTGAAAACTAGGCACCAGACAAATTGGCGCGCCCACCCACACGCTTCCAACATTCGGAAAACAGATCTTCTTATCCGGTTAGGCCTCCATGAGCAGGATTGATTGACTACGCTCCTAGGCATACGATGAATCAGATCGGACACAGTTTTATCTCTGCAGGAATCGCTCGCACACGTACGAGTGTACCTTATGTGATTTCGACCTGATTGAATTATTATTTTCAGTGATGTGAATTTTTTATTGGGATTTTATGATGTTATTTAGGCTATTTCCATTCTTTCTGTGCGCTTTTTTTTAAGGAAACAGTGGTGTGCTTTCGTTCTGCCCATATATCTGTTATTGTTGTATTTTGAGCCAGGAGTAATCTAAAACTAAACGGTTGGACTCAATGATGAAAAAAGACAGATCTTCTTATCCGGTTAGACGTCCATAATCAGTACGGATTGACTACGCTCCTAGGAATGCAATAAATCAGATCCGACACAGATTTATCTCTGCAGGAATCGTTCACACACGTACAAGTGTACCTTATGTAATTTCTGCTGGATTGAATTCTTTTTTTCACTGATGTGAATTTTTTAGTGGGATTTTATGATGTTATTGAGGCATTTTCATCCTTTCTGTGCGTTTGTTTTCAAGAAAACAGTGGTGTGCTTTCGTTCTGCCCAGATATATGTTATTGTAGGATTTTGAGACAGAATTAGTCAAAACCAAACGGTTGGACTCAATGATGAAAAATACAGATCTTCTTATCTGTTTATGCCTCCATGAGAAGAATTGATTGACTACGCTCCTAGGCATACGATGAATCAGATCCGACACAGTGTTATCTCTGCAGGTATCGCTTACACACGTACGATTTTTTAGTGGGATTTTATGATGTTATTTAGGTTTTTTCCATCCTTTTTGTGCGTTTGTTTTTAAGAAAACAGTGGTGTGCTTTCGTTCTGCCCAGATATCTGTTATTGTTGTATTTTGAGCTAGGAGTAGTCTAAAACTAAACGGTTGAACTCAATGATGAAAAAAGACAGATATTCTTATTCGGTTAGACGTCCATAATCAGTACGGATTGACTGCGCTCCTAGGAATGCAATAAATCAGATCCGGCACAATTTTATCTCTGCTGAAATCGCTCACACACGTACGAGTGTACCTTATGTGAATTCGACTGGATTGAATTATTATTTTCACTGATGTGAATTTTTTATTGGGATTTTATGATACTATTTGGGCTATTTCCATCCTTTCTTTGCACTTGTTTTCAACGAAACAGTGGTGGGCTTTCGTTCTGCCCATATATCTATTATTGTAGGATTTTGAGCCAAGAGTAGCCTGAAACTAGACCGGTTGTACTTAACTTCTCATTTCTCTCAATAATATGCATTGTTGATTTAGCAGCTCCGTTTCTCATCGTTACTTTTGAAATCGTATAATGCATTTTTCATTCTTCATCAAATTGTCATTTCAATTTTCATTCATATCCTCTTTGGAGCCATAGTTCCTAGAGAAACAGCGTGCTTTTATTTAATCCAAATGTCTAGAATGCTGTCATTCAAAACTTCTTCATTCTCAACATTCGATCAGAAAGAGTTGAGAAATGTTCAAGTTATTTCTGAAGTTACAGTCCCTTGAATATTTTTTCATTTCTCGAGATTCCAGAATGTACTTATCCAATTCATTGGCAGAAACGGGCCCAAAGGGGGGAAAGGGAGGGGACGAACCACCCCCAATGTTGAACAGAGTTGGCAATTTTTCGAAGCAGTTGGCAAAACTTCGAAGCAGTTGGAAAATACTGGAAGCAAATGGAAAAAATTCATAACAGTTGGTGAAATTGTCAAGCAGTTGGAGAAATGTCAATGGGAGTTGATTTCGAAGCAGTTAGAAACATTTCAGAGCAGTTGGAAAATTTCAAAACAAATTGTCAAAAAATTGTTTGATAATTCGATTTTTATGAAATTCTGTAGACATGAGCACATCATACACAAATGATTACAAATGCCGTGTAATCCTGAAGAGTGTGTTGATTTGGCAATGCCGAATTAAAAAAGTATCACCACAGAATATTCAATTATTTTCAATACTCTCGGAAAAAAAACATTGAATCGCCAAATACCACCCCCTTCCACAATCGGTGTTCTAAACCTTCAACCCACAGATGGCAAATTTTCGTTACTTGGTTCCCCTCAAAAATTCTACTTCGGTCCGTCCCTGTTGATTTGATATTCATTATTGAATGTGAATTGTTGTTGCGTTAGTGAGGTTGAATTCCTGAAGTTACGTCAGAATTTCTTGAGCGGTCGCTCATTCTTCTCAAACGAGTGCCATATTTTTTTGCCGAAATGTCTGTAATTTTCGAATTTTGACCCGAAGATGGTCTCAAACGATAGTGTTTGACTCCCTGATGACGAATCCGTCGTCGAATTCAATTCTGTCCATCGGGTCGTCCTGCCGTGAGCACGATAACTTTAGAAAGGATTGTCCTAACGATTTTAAGAGTAAGTTTGGTTTCCAAATGTGTTCCCTAAAATATGGCCATTCAAAATTTTTGTTCCTCAATATCTCAGAAAAAACAAAACCAATCGAAATGAAAATCTGCAGCCACATGCAAGATTCTCATAAAAAGCTTCGTACAAAATTTTGTGGTCAAAGTGAAACATAGGAAACAGGAAATTCAATTGGAATATTGGAAAGAAGAATATTTATATTTCCATGACAAGATATTTTGTGAATGAAGATAAATTACTGAACGTTCATACAAAATTAAAATTTTTTTTCTTAATTATCGATTTTTCACATATTTCTGTTTTTGAATACTTTTCAGAACATAATTCCGATCATACTGAGATTTTGCATTCATATACTTGGCATGAATCTCAAGTCCTATAAAAAATGTTGTTGGCGTTATCGCTGCACCAATGAACGAGCGCTCGAAGGCACCTGCTCAATGCTTTTCTTAAATTATTTTTGAACTATCGTTGCTTACAATTATTTTTTATTGTAACTTATATACGGCACGAACAATATTTCATACACACTATTATAGTGCAGCTTTTTTTCTAATACCTACGTGATTTTCGAAATGAAGGATAAGATAATCATTAGCAAAATAATAATTTGATTTTCTCTGCATCGTGATTACTCTACTTCGAATTCATATTCATATTTAAGTTGCCATTATTTCAATCATACCATTAAAATGAAATAGGAATTCCTCATTCACCATCACAAAATTTGCTCGAGGGGTTATTTTCGGTGGGGAATTCAAATTTGGGCTCAGCTTCAATTGGGGAGAATTGGCCCTCGTTAAGACTATTACGTAGTTAATTTTACAGTTCGGGGATAGAGTGTAACTTTGTGTCAACTAATTGGTTGAACAAAGGTACGGTTTTGAATATCATTATTGTGGTAATGTGAACTACCACAAGTATGAATTTAGGTAATTTTGTTTCAGTCGGGTAAAATAATACGTATATTCCCGTTAGATCTAAGACTCATTCAGTACACTGTCGTTTCATCAAAATATATGTACTTTGTAGAAAACAGATACGGGGAACTCAATGGAGAACTTACTATCGAAATATCTTGGGTTCGGAAAAATAACAAGTTACGCAGATATTTCCTCGAAGTTTTCTGATGGTTGTTTATGTATGTTTAATTCAAATCGGCAATTTACTCTATCACATAAGTTTTGAATGACATATCGTATCATCATAATAAGGTTAAGGTGAAAATGCCAATCATGAGATACAATTTTTTTGCTAAAAATTGGAGTTACATTTTCAAGGAAAATACCACCATATCATAGAGCATTCAATTGACTACAATAACTCAACTCTCAACAAAGACATTCCAGGCTATTCTCAGAATTGCCGAAATGTTTCCAGGCTTTCAAATATTCTTATTCTCATTGATTATTGATTTTTCAATTATTTCATTTTTTGAATAATTTCCAGAATATAATTCCAATCATGATGAAATTTTTCAATCATATACTTAACATGACTTTCATGTCCTCCCCAGAATTTTGAGGTGATAGCATTATCACCAATGAACATGCGCTCAAAGCCACGTACTCAGGGATTTAAAAAAAAATCCAATTTAATGATTTCTAGAGCTTCAAAGAGATAAGTTTTCCGTCGAGCTCAAAATTAAAAATCAGTGTAACGTACTTAAAATTGATCAGTAATGAACTATTTACTCAATTTCTGCTACGTTAATGCTCAATTGTCGTGGGCAACCGAACATAATGTATTCAGAAGCAATAAGAGTAATATTACGACTCTAATGAAACCTTCTTATTCAAAATATTTCAAATATTATATCTTTCTGCGAAATAAAGCCTGTATTTCAATCAAGAATTCAAACTCAATTCATTTTGCGGTGAACGGAAAAATCTTATAACCAACTCATTTAATAATCTATCGATCAATAAACCAGCTGATTGAATAACTACTACTAGGTAAATTGTTACACTTATTTTGGAAATGATTCTGTTTTTGTGGCTGAATTCGGTATGATTTCCATAAACACAATTCACATAAAATTTAAGAAAAGACCTGAGCAATAAGACTATAACCTCATAATTTTATATGGGTCTTGAGATTGATACCAACAGTGGCGCAGCCAGAATTTCCGTTTGGGGGGGGGGGGGCGATGCAAATATTCAGGGAGAAAAAAACAAAAAAAAATACTGTTATTTTTATCTTTCTCTTTCTGGTTGATAAAAAAATGTCAAATTCACAATATTTTTTCTGAAATCTGGTGATCATTTATTTTCTAAAATGCCTTTCCATATACAGGCTGTCAAGGAAAAAAGTACCATGCATAGTGTCACGCAATAGAGGGATACCTAAATATGAAAAAAAAGTCCTATGAATATATGTTGGAAACTGCTTCCTTTAAGAAATACAAGGTGTTAAAGTTAATTTTTTATTTGGATTTTTAAAAACTTTGGACAAAGAGGTGAGAATTCACGCTTCCCTTCTCCAGAGAGGTGACCGCGCGGGCACTAGGTTCTGCTTCGACGAACCCTACAGGGTAATTGTTCCCGACAGAGACCTATGGTCTTCATCAAACAGGCTTCTTAGTCCAGAAGGTCCCACCTGGTTCACTGATGGCTCTGTCACAGCAACAGGGTCTGGGGCCGGAATCGTGGGTCCTCACTTTAATCAGGCTATCCCTCTGGGGAAGGACTGTTCCATTGTGCAGGCTGAGCTATTTGCGGTTCTTGCATGCGCACTGGAAAACATTCGCAGGGGATACTCTGGCCAGCACATTTATATATGTTGCGACAGCCAGGGAACTCTGAAATCTCTATCTGATGTTAGAGTTGACTCTTTTCTGGTAGAAGAATGCAGGAAAGCTCTGCGTGGGCTGGGCTCTGATAACTTTTTGAAAGTGGTCTGGTGTCCGGCTCATGCGGATATACCTGGTAACGTCAAGGCAGATGAACTGGCTAGGCGGGGAGCCGGATTAGCATTTGTCGGTCCGGAGCCTTCGCTGCCAATCTGTCGCACATCTGTCAGAAGTTCCTTCAGGAACTGGCTGAACAGGGAATTTTCCTCGGAATGGAGCGCAGGGGTGGGCCTGAGGTGGTCGAGGATTCTCATTGAGAGACCGTCCTCGCGATCTGAGGTCAATAGGCTTCTGCTGCTGGAGAGGAAAAAACTCAGTCTGGTGACTGGTGCATTGACTGGTCACCTGTTTAACAAGCATTTGAAGAGAATGGGATTGACGAGCTGCTCCCTATGCCGGTGGTGCAGGAGTACTGATGAAACTGTTGAGCATATTTTGTTCAACTGTGAAAACCTTACTGAGTTAAGGTCAACACACCTAGGAAATCCAACACCTTCTATTCCTATGGTGAGAGGGACCACTCCTGGCAGGCTCGCGACATTTCTGTCTTCGTGTCTGAGGAGCTGAGTCTCTGTAGAATGATGCGGGTGAACAATGGGTCACTATGCCTCAGTTCGGCCGGTAAGGCACCGCACAGAGAAGAAGAAGAGGTGAGAATTGAACAAAATGCGGGGGTTTTGTATGATCCAAATATCCTTCTCATTTTTAGATTACTTATAGAAGACGCCAAATATAGGGTTCCACATTTAAATCAACCCTAAATATTTTGCCCCGCACTGTATGTCATTCTGGAGTAGAAAAAGCGATTCCTCTATCTTTCTTCCTTCAAAAATGTATACTTTAATGAAGTCGCTAGGACCAACGGTTTCCGGTTAAATACATCGAAAACTTATGATGCACGCAAATTATCCAGAAGCGCCAAAGAAACCTACTTAAAATAACAACCAACAGAAGGAATTAAATCAGAATCTTAATCAAAAACACAAAATAATGAAAATGGCAGGCAAAAAAGTTAGGGCTGACCAGTGTAGGTTCTGTGGGGAAGAGGAAGAAATCCCCATTTACCTATTCACGGAATGCTTTGACATTGCGAGCCTAAAGAGAGAAACTTGTAAGAGTGAGGAACTAGCTTCGTTGAAGCCTTCGCAGATATTGGATTTCATTAGATCTCTGAAACAGGAAGGCGAGCTGTGAAGGGTGTGGCCAAAACAGCTCTGTGAGGGGACACAATAGACCTTGAGGTCTCTGAACTGTAACCCTTTTTTGAACTAAACTAAACTAGGGTTGATCTAACTGTGGAGGAATTATTATGTGGCGCCCCCTATCAGTTATCTAAAAACTAATAGGATATTTGGATTTTGCATTATACAAAACCCCCGCATATCACATTTTGTTCAATTATTACCTCTTTGTCCAAAGTTATTCAAGAAAACACCAAAAAAAATAAACTTTAACACCCTGTATTTCTTAGAAGAACCAGTTTAGGACATATATTCCTGGGACCCTTTTTCATATTTTATCGCCTTCTATCGCCTGGCACAATGCATGGTACCTAGTTTCATTTTCAATCATCAATTACAGCCAGTGACTCGTCACGTCGACCTTGGAGTAACTCTTACCTCCGATCTCAGCTGGTCCGCTCATGCCGAGTCAGTCACGGGAAGGGATAAGCAAATGGTTTATATGCTAAGTAAAACTTTCAAGAACTCCGATACAACAACCTGGATGTTTCTATATAAAACTTACATACGACTTTATCGAGTATGCTGGACAAGTATGGTGGCCTTCAACCAGGTATGAGGAAGTTCTCCTGGAGTCTGTTCAACGCTGGATTACACGTCTACCATACTCATATGTGCGTCCAACCTACGAGGATCGTCTTCGCATATTTGGTTTACCAAGTTTTGCTGAACGCCGGACTAGGGGGGATCTCATTTTTACATTCCGAGCCCTTCATCGCCATTTCGGTGGAGAGATCCAGGACATGTATTGCCTCAATAATAACAGCTTGCGAGGGCATCGGTATAAGCTATCCAAGGAAGCCTTCAAGTCGACACCTCGGCAAATGTTTCTCCCCAACAGAATATTCAGTTCATGGAATAGTCTACCGACGGCGATTGTGGAGGCCCCTTCTGTTAACGCTTTTAAGAACAGGTTGGATGGATGGAGTCGAAATTAATTTTTTATTTTGTTATTTACCATGTGTTTGTTTGCACAGTAGTTAAAGTTCCCTCAGGTGTTTATTATGAATGTATTTGAGTTGGGTTTATAGATTTAATAATCTCAACCCTTGTCGTTGTTTAAATAAATAAATAAATAAATAAAAAGATTAATCATTATGTTTTTGCTGGAAAGCAAAATCAATTAGGTTCTGAAAATTGGCTGTATGTATGAATACGATTTAGCTATTTTAAATAAAATTTTTGAAAATGTACTTGAATTCAACCGTATCTACAGAGATACAGGTAGAAAAATTCACATGGAGAAAATTTTGGGGGGGCCGGGCCCCGCGGGCCCCCCCCCCTGGCTGCGCCCTTGGATACCAAATATATGAAGGCAGAATCTCGACACAATCGGAATTATACTCTGGAAATTATTCCAGAATATCAGAAATGAAAATGAAATATGTAAGAAATATAAATTGAAAAAAATTTAATTTTATGGTTCTGATTCTCCTTGAATTTTGCCTGAACATTCAGTATATCAGTTTTCATTTGCAAAATGAATTTCACTTGAATTGGATATTATGTTTTGGAAATATAAAGATTCTGGTTCTGTTTACAGTATGGATACAAAATTTCGCATGAAAATTCAGAATATTATTTTTCATTCAAAGAAAAAATTTCACTCGAATCGAATATCCTGTTAGGGAAATATAAGGATTCTACTTCTAAATATTCTCAGTTCTTCTCAATTTTCCTACGGACAGAATTTTTTGACCGCGGATTCTTCATCAGGGAGTCAAACCCTATCGTTTGAGCCCATTTTCGGCTCAAAATTCGAAGATTACAGACACTTGGTCAAAACGATCTATAGCACTCGTTTACATAGAACCGGCGCTCCGAAATTGTACGTCTCTTCGTTATTGTTGAAAAGATTTACCACATCAACTTGAATATGAATAAAAAGGGAATCGCATTGCATATTCAACTGACAGTCACCCAGTTACATGCTAATATGCAGAGAATTCAAAATTCAAGCCGCTGAAAAATCGAGAAAAATGCCAGCATAATTCCACGGGAAAAACGAATGCCTTATTAAGGAATATCATGCATGCAGTTTCCTCTAGTTTGCGTAATTTTCTAGTACACTCGATTTTTTTTGGCCCGCAGGACTGCATTTGCATGTGGAATATTTGAGGTGTATTCCAGTTTGGTTTGTGAACTGAGGATGAATACGGACTGAAATTTTTGTTGGGTCTACTTAAATAACTTCGTTGAAATAAATTGAATTCACGGAACTCAAAAATAGAAAACTTAATATAAATAATTGGACGTTGCGCTTTTGTTCGATGGAATTAGGGGAAACCTGTTGGAATTCGGTATATCTGTACATACCAAAACTAAATGTACACTTATCTGAGATTTTTTTGGGCTAACTAATTTTTCATAATATGCCCATATTCACTTCGTACATTTCATCAGAATGTTTTATTTCAGCTGTAAAAAAAAGGATTTAATTTCTGGAAAATTTTCTGGAAGCTAGGGATATTTTAGAGGATAAATGCTCATTGTACCCTTTTTTTTGTTTGTAAACTTTTTTTCTGGATTTTGTTCATTATTTCTTTTTGATATGCGACTAAAAGTCTAGCAATTTGAGCATTACATTTGTAAAATAAATCAAAAGTTGTTCAAGGATGTCATGGGAACACTTTATTAGAGTCTTAAGAAAAAATATGTTTGCATAATTTTTACTCTATTGTCGCTGGAAAACAAACTTCTCATATACAAAGCAGTCATAAAACCTATTTGGAAATATGGTATCGAACTGTGGGGATGTACTTCTAAGTCCAACGTATCTATAGTGCAGAGAAGCCAATCAAAAATACTAAGAATGATAGCAATGCACCATGGTATGTGACCAACGAAACATTGCACGAAGATCTAAAAATACCTTATGTTATGGACGTCATAAACGAAAAGAGCCAAAACACCACGACAAACTACACGGACACATAAACGACCTTCTACAAAAGCCATTGCTAGAACCACACACCACCCGGAGACTCAAAAGGAATTGGCCAGCAGACCTTAAGTAGGATAGAAGGGGTCTTTTCATTGGAGAAGACCCTATAAACCCATTTTAGAGCCTCATGCTCTACAGACATCAGATTGGCTTATAGAATTATTTTATTGTATTCTGATTGCTAATGAATAAATGAAATGAAAAAAAAAATTTTTACTCTAATAAAAATACTCCTAGATTTTAAGATGAAGGCCTCATTCGATCATGTTTTGAAAAGGCCTAAGGCTAAGGTTTCAGAATTATCTTCTTTTAAGTGATTTGCGATAAGAGAAAACTTCACATTGTCTCGTAAACTCAGGATATATTAATCAAAAAGAAACACCTACCTTATGATTAAATTAAACTTTCTGATTTGTTTTAGTTGCATCACACTTCACACAAAATTTGGAAGTATTTATTTTTTTTCTAGTATATATAATACTGGGACAACTTAAATATTTATTTTGAATTAAATTGTCATTCTCAATGTAAACCTATTGTGAAAGTTATGTTCAACATCAAAAATCCACTAAAATCAAAGTGAATATAATAATGTAACATAAAAATCAAAAGATTACTGTGAAACCTATCCAGATGAAGGGATAGTGACACAGGAGAAACTTAATGAATAAACTGATTTAGGTATATGTAGAAGCTGCTACTATAATGAACCCCTTAAGGAAATTTGAAAGTGGCTACAGTTGAAGGCGAAACGGCAAGATTTCAATAGTTGGAGGTAGTGAATTCACTCTCCTTTGTATCTGTCTAATTTTATACATGTTGTTTTTTGTATTAGAGGTTTTTGTAAAAGTTTAGTTGAGGATCATTTTATACACACCTTTAGATAATATTATTTCTGGGGTAGGGACAAAATAATCCTACTACTATAAGTTAAAAAATATCTTTGAATTAAAAACTCAGCTCATGACAATTTGAATATGTAATCAAGTTACACAAAACTTGTGTTCTAGTCCATTAATCACTAGATTAGTGAACGAGTTGATTACAAGATTTTCCGTCAACCTCATTATGAATTGAAAATAAATTCATGATTGAAATATCGTTTTTCTTCATAAGAGATACACTTGACCTATATACATGTCCATGTTCCTATATGTTTCAGTAGAGTAACATTGCTCGTATGGATTATGAATATTTTATATTCGGTTGCTCGTGACGATTGCACATTAAAATGGTAAAAAACTGAGCAATAAAATGGGTCATTATTGATCAATTTCGTATACGCTAAGCTCGCCTCATATTTTGATATTGACGGAAAAAAAATTTCGTAGAAGGACTCCGATCGATGGCCATTTGAATTGCTCAATAAATAACTGTTATTAAAATTATTATTATTAGTTGTCCCTTGTTTTCTGTCGCAGGTCTTCGAACTATCGAATTTTAGGACCTCGTGATATCGACAACACTGTGTATCAATCTGACAAGAAACTAAAGAGCAAGGCCTAAAATTTTCATATACTGAGTGGAATGTCTCAAATTCCTAGGACGAACCGACTGCTTATACAAAAGTGCATAGGGACTTTAGTTATAGTCTAGTTTGCCTAATTTCCTACGTTGCTATGATATTCAAGCCCGCTGGTTGTCATTTGCATTCAGAATAACTTGGGCGCGGTCTATAAATTCCAGTAACCTTCCTGAAACGGAAGGCCGGAGGAAATACTAAGTGAAATGTTATGTTGGGACTCCAAGAACGTCAGTGTAGAAAAAACGCAATATCGGGGCCGTAAAACAAAAACCACGTATTCGTTGTGACGGTTTGAAGAATGATTCTCGAACGTGTTAAAACGAAGAGCAGTCCGCTCCGAAGGTTTTTTCGTTGCCTCAAGTAGATGAAAAAAAAAAGACTGCAGGAAATATTGCTTTTGTAATGGACTGAGTTTTGAGATATCTGATTTGAGTGGAGATTCTTCAGTATTGTTAGAGAACTCCCTTCTTGCAGCGTTGAGTTGCCTGGAGGGTATGACATCCTTCGATATCCATTATTATCTCATATCAAGAGATGTGAAGCTGTGCTAGAATCCTTGAGTAGACGAGGACTGTAGGGTCCTAAATAACAATTCATGTCACATTCATACCAAAAACCGACGTGATTAAGTTGTACTTCACGAAGAGATTTCTCTTGCAGTTTTACGGAATTTTTGAGGTTTTCCATTAAATATTGAATATACCGAAGTATTTCGGTTCAGTTGATTGGAGGGTTTTTTTAAAGATGATTCATTCTTTTAAAATGTAAAATTTTGCTATCTGGTATATAGACATTTCAAATCTTCATTCAATTTTAGAATTAACACTTATTTCAATTTTTTGTTTGTTTTTGAGTTTTGAAGTGTACACAAATGTGTACGATGGTGGAAGAAGGCTACAAATCAATACCTAAATAGGAAGGTATTTTTATTTATTTTAGTGATTTTTTAAATTTATTATCATATAATAATTTCAAATATTTGCTTACATACGTTTATTTAGAATGATATTTAACAAAGCAATTTGATTTTCTGGTGACCGCCCAGCACAATTTACATTTTTAAACCTCGATGCAAAGTTCTTCTCATCTACCTCAGGTAGGTGGTGTATTTCATCAAAACGAATATCGTCAAGGGGTCTTATTTCTGGTCTTGGTCTAGTAAAAGATTTAGGTGTTTGTGGCTCGCCTTCAATTACAACAGATGGTCGCCCCCTTTTCCTTCATGAAGATTTTGATGATAATATCAATGCTTCTGCCACATGAGCTCTGAAGTGCAGTAAATCCAAAATTTGTTTTTTCGGTAGACCTAATGCAGTGGCCTTTGACCTACATTGAAGCCAAGCGTTGACACATGCTAGATCAATTCCATGCGTGAACATCCTTAGGGTCCACTTCTTGGATCGTATGGACCTATAGAGAGATACGAGGAAATCCAGCTTATCAACGCCACCCATGTTCAAATTATACTGCTGAACTACCTTCGGTCTTGACACAAATATGTATTGCTTCTGTTTCTTGTCCCACCTTCTGCAGACATCTGCTCCGCCAATTCCCATGTAATTTGAAGCCATATTTACAGGTTTGTTGTCATGCCATCTGGTGAGAATAACTTCTCCATCTACATTGATGATTTCTTCAGACGTCCCTCGACCTTTTGCTTGCAACACTTTATCTGATGAAAAGGAAGGAGCTTTGAAACGATCTAAACGTGCTGTTCCGGATGCCCAAATTTGTTTTCGTCTTAAACATTGAAGAAGTTGGTAATTTGAGAAAAAGTTGTCGTAATACAGCTGAATATTTTTTTCCGAAATTCTTTCCGCCAACTTCCATACCACTGCAGCGCCTAATCCCAAATGCTTCTTGAAGGTTACGTCTAGTTCAGTTCTAGATCCTTGGAACCATAAGAAATTGTACAGCAGGCCGCTGGCACCGAATAGTGCAAATATTTAATTCCCCAAGAGCATGGCTTTCCATTCACATATTGTTCCACATCCAGCTTACCTTTGAATGGTACAATCTGTTCATCCACACATAGACTGAGTTCTAGAGGAAGGGTCAAACATTTTTCCGAATTGCGTCAAAAAGTGGTCGAACCTTCCAAAAACGGTCATTATTATCAGGCTTTTCCAGATTGTTGACGAAATGGAGATGCTGCCTCAATTTATAGAATCGATTACGGGGCATATTATTAGCTATCAGACAAAACTCCAATCTAGCCTCCCAATAATTCTGTACCCTGGGTAGCGAATATTGCCCATCAATATGTGAATACCCACAAAAACCTTCATCTCCGCTACATTTGTCGGATGAAATCGGGATCCTTGTTGAACTGCATACAAGTTGGTATTTTCAACCATACTTTCAATGAGCTTTACAAATCTACAACTTCTTCAATTGCAGGCGAATACCACATAATTGGAGGTGTTTGGTAAGTAACATTTTTTTTTCCATTTTATATCATTTTTTCTAGTCAAATCATAAGAAGTGAAAAAGTCTCCTTCATCAATTACTAAATGTACTGTGGCACTATTTGATCCAGATTCAATTGTAGGTTTAGGTTGAGCATCAATTCCAGCAGAACTTGTGCTCATTTTCTCTCTTTCTCTCTTCTTGAGTTTCGTCCTCCGATGGTGAATCATCAACAGTCTCATCATTTACCCATTCATAATATGAAATGAAAATAAACTTGAATTTAGAAAATTGAGCATTTTTTATGTCTGTTGTAGAATAGAATAGAATAGAATATATATTTATTTCAGGAATTATTGTATAAACAATAAATTGAAATTAGTCAAAGTGAAACTTTTTAACTTTTACACAATTCAAAAAATTCTGACAATGTATAAGGTTCACATTCAACAATAAATTTATACAAACTCCTCTTGAAAAAGTTTACATTGGCTAACGTTCTCAATTCATAAGTAAGAGCATTCACTAGTTTTATCCCAAAATACAGCGGAGAAACACTCGGTCATTGCTGGGGAATGGTAAGGATTAAAAAAATGGCTCTTTCTTCTGGTTTGACTAACATTTTTGTATCTTTCAAAATACTGTGGATGAAGTTTCATGAAAATTAATACCTTATATACATATAGACCACACAGTGTTAAAATATTTTGTTTCCTGAAATGTCCCCTACATGACTCTCTAAATTTTAGTCTAATACAGTTCTAACATCGATTTTTGTCTTAAAAACACTTGTTCAGATAGTGAGCTTCCTCCCCAAAAAATTATGCCGTAAGCCATCAACGATTGAAAATTAGCAAAATATACAGTCTTCAATGTATGATGATCCACTCTACTCTTGAGTACAAATGTCGAATATATGACTGAGTTCAGCTTCCTTGTTAGTTGGTCAACATGATAGTTCCATTTTAGGTGATTATCAAGAAAAACGCCCAAGAATTTGGTAGAGGTGGACACCACAACCTGTTCATTAATATGCTGTGGGATAACGGCAGAAGATCTATCTGTACTGAATACTACACATTCAGTCTTCGCTACATTCAGCACTAAGCGATTGTTTTTGCACCAATTGTTATCTCATCTAAGATTTTCTGTACCATTTCCACAGTTAGTCCAAAATTAGGAGACCTCAAGACAACATTAGCATCATCTGCAAATAATAAAAGTTCTACTATAATTGTCTTGATAATTTTATTGTACAGAAATGATGGAAGATCATTAATGTGAACTAGGAATAGCAATGGACCTAGAATACTACCCTGAGGAACACCAGTGTTGCTTACTTCTTGTGTAGACTTATATCACAGTTATTGATTACCATTTTGACAGTTTGAGGTCTATTACTCAGATAGCTTCTTATGAGTTTCAGTTGATTGTCTCTAATTCCATATTTCATAATTTTTCGAGCAATATCTCTTTGTCAACACAATCAAAACGCTTTGGATAAATCTAAAAATAACCCAATAGGTAATTCCTTCCCATCAAGTGCTGCTAAAGAGTGTTGTGTAATTCAAATATAGCCGTCTCAGTTCCTTTCCTCGAATATACCCATGCTGACTCGGAGAAAGAATCTTGAATTTTTTGAAGAAAATTTGAAAGTCTTCCGCTCAGAACCTTTCGAAAATTTTTGCGAAGCTGGACAAAATACTGATGGGGCGATAGTGTCCTGGTTCTTTAATATCTCCTTTTTCAATATTGGCTTTATTACAGCTATTTCAAGGCTTCTGGAAAACACCATCTTTAAAAAGATCTATTCATTATTTTAGCCAAGGGCTCAGCAATAAGGTGTATAGTTTCCTTTAATATATCTTGTGGAACATCGTCCCATCCTGCTGATCTGGAATTTTTCATTCTTTTCACTGTATAAATGATTTCCTCTTCAGTGATGTCAAAAAGAAAAAGGATTTTCATTACATGGTATTGAACTACAGTCACCCCTGTAAGACCCATCCTCTACGTTGAATGCTGAATGAACCATTAAACAAAAAAACTGTTGAATTTGTCCACCAACCTTTGCGGTTCCTTCTCATTCTCAATTGGGCTAGAACACTTACAATCTTTCCCCAATGAATCATTCACAATTTTCCATACTGCTTTGATTTATTAATGACTTTTCGATTTTGTTTCGGTTGAGTTTTATTCTTTCACTTCTTATTAAAGAATCATATTTATATTCATTTCTTTATATGCTGATAAATATTGATCAGATGACCTAGATAAAATAAATAGGTAATCGAGTAATTTTTTATGATCTCTGATGTTGTTAGTTGTCTCTTTACGGTTAATATTGTTAGTGAAACGTACTGTTTTTTTGGGGAAACAAGAAGAAAACACACTATCAACCTTTCGAAGAAGGATTCCCACAGTGAATTCACATCAGTATGTGAGTCATCAGCTATATCAGTCCAAACTTGGTTTGACATATATTCTATGAACTTTTTTCTGTTTGTCCTGCTGAAAATTCTAATCTGCTTTTTCTCAACTGTTTGTTCTTGTGTTTTGCTTCCAGAGAAGACAATTTTTGGGCAGAGTGATCAGATATATGCTCTTCAATAACTGAGCAGTACCTACTATGTTGGTCACAATATTGTCAATACATGTACACCTAGTTAGACAATTATCTGGAGACTTCAAATCTTCATGGCTACAATCTTATGATCAAGATTAAAAAAAAAATCAACAAAATTTTTAGACGAATAGTATCAGTCTAGAACTTTCAAAAGTGAAGGATATTTCTGATGAAAGTGATAAAAGTTTGCTCTATAAAAGTTTCATCCAAATGAACATTCGTCAAAAAGAATTTAATTTCGAATAAAATATTGTTATGTAACTGACTTCATCAATCGCAAAGCTTGACATTTTCGATCATATGCATACTCAGAATCTATGTTCAGACATACGAGCGCTATCAGTGTTGTTCTTTGTAACTAGCTTCATCACAGAGAAATCAAAGCAATCCTGAACAAATGGTCGCCAGGCTTTTCGCAACTTTGCCGCGAGAACATCGGAGATCAGTTAATTCTGAATGGTAGACATACACAACCATTGTGAACCAGTTGTGTATGAAACTAACCGCCGAAAACGGATCACGTTTCCCCACGACAAAGCTAACTCTCACATATCGGCTCAAATGTGGTTATTTTTGAAAAAACAAGAAGCGCTTATCGATGGTTTTTCGTTGTTATTCTCAAACCCGGAACATAAAAGGCAACCCTCGTAATCGCGAACTGTTTCCCTACAAATCTCGAAGGCAGATCTTCGCAGTCCAAGTTCGACTTCCTTCAGTTCTTAATTACAATTACTCGGAGGGAAATTCACTCTTCCGTCCATTCTTCTGTCAAACTACGTGCCATGTAATTTCACGGCACATGAACCAAATCTGAAATTGAAATTCGCCGGTTGGTTTGAGTTTATGAAGTTTCGGATTGACCGACAAAGAGACGTGAAAGAAAGAGGAATTTCTCATTTCGTTTCATCATTATAGAAAGTGCTTTGGACGAAACAATTAAAACAAGCTCATGATTACGTGCATCCGTAGCGGTTAATCCTGCGCAAAGCTGCTTTGCCTTCAGTAAACGCCAAGTTTGGATGAATGGATTTTTTCATGAACCGAACTTCTGAGATATCTATTCAGCACAAGTTTATGTCCTCTTACCTTTATGGTTAATGGTTCCCTAAGCATTAATGAAAAACAGGAAATACGAAGTTAAGAAAAATAGCAATGTGTGATATTGAGAATTTTCCGAGGAAAATGCCAGGTTATCCAATTTCCGTATTTATATGTAAACAAGAAACACAAACAGGTTTATAACGTAAATGTAAAGCCCTGAGCAGGTATTTTCGAGCGCTCGTTCATTGGTGGAGCAATGAGGCTATTATTACCTCGATTTTGTATAGGACATGAGATTTATACTATATAAATGCGAAATCTCAGCACGATCGGAGTGATATACTGAAAATTATTCAAAATCTGACATGTGTAAAAACTTGCAAATTAAAGGATTTAAAGGACCCCGCACATTTTGTATGGGAATTGGCTCCCGGTGGATTTGGCTGAAAATTTGATATGATTTCTACTAATCCTTCTGATCAAATGTCTAAACAGTCACGAAGCTGAAAAATGCATACTTCTAGGAGTTTTAGCGATTTTTTGTATCCATTATGGCTTACGTATTATGGGAATTGGCTCCCGGTGGATTTGGCTGAAAATTTGATATGATGTTCTACTAATCCTTCTGATCAAATGTCTCCACAGTCACGAAGCTGAAATATGCATACTTCTAGGAGTTTTAGCGATTTTTTGTAACCATTATGGCTTACGTATTACCGTTCACATAGAAATGTTTGAAAATATTTCGAATTGACAGAATCTGCTTTCATAATCACGAAATATTCTCAAACATTTCTGTGTGAAGGGTAATACGTAAGCCATAATGGATACAAAAATCGCTAAAAACTCCTAGAAGTATGCATGTTTCAGCTTCGTGACTGTTGAGACATTTGATCAGAAGGATTAGTAGAACATCATATCAAATTTTTAGCCAAATCCACCAGGAGCCAATTCTCATACAAAATGTGCGGGGTCCTTTTATGGTTATATTTTCATGAAAATATTCTTCTTTTCAATATTTCAATTGCATTTTAATATGGTTCTGTTCATACTATGGTCACAAAATTTTGCATGAGGCTTATTATGGGCATCTTTAATGTGGCTTCGTTTTGTCTTAAGGCGGGTTCACACGGGGTCGTGAATCGGGCGAGAGTACGACCCACCGGTCAGTCGGTCGAAATCACTACCAAGTATGAACTAACGGTAGAGAGGGTGATGGTAGTGCACGCACTGCACGCCTTTGAAAAGGGGGGTCGTATAATCTCCATTTTGTTGGAGTGAGCACTCCCGCTTCAGTCGTATTCACTTCAGTCGTGTTCACTACCCCGTGTGAACCCGCCTTGACGGTAGAGAGGGTGATGGTAGTGCACGCACTGCACGCCTTTGAACAGGGGGGTCGTGACATCTCCATTTTGTTGGAGTGAGCACGCCCACTTCAGTCGTATTCACTTCAGTCGTGTTCACTTCCCCTTGTGAACCCGCCTTTTTAGGTGTCTGAGATATTTGCGTCACACCATGTACGATTTGGCTGGTTAACAAACTTAGGTAACCAAGGCATTTCTGAACCGAAGTCGCCCTGAAAATCTCAAGTTTCTAGGACAATCCTTTCGAAAGTTATCGTTCGGCGGCGGACGGCTCACGGACAGAATTGAATATGACCACGAATTCGTCATTAGGGAGTCGAACCCTATCGTTTGAGACCATTTTCGGTTCACAATTAGAAAATAACAGACATTTGGGCAAAACGATATAGCACTAAACGCTCAAAAAGAGAAAAACTGTGAAGTTAATCACACAAATACATTA
The DNA here is from genome assembly GCA_013421045.1 of Propylea japonica. Lineage (NCBI taxonomy): Eukaryota > Metazoa > Arthropoda > Insecta > Coleoptera > Coccinellidae > Propylea > Propylea japonica. The sequence continues at coordinate 11,658,638 of CM024245.1, forward strand.
CACAATGGAGAAAAAAAAATATTCTGGTTCAAACAATTCCTTGAGGAGCAACTCTAAACGTAATTGATCACAACTGAATAAATCGACTGCGTCATGTAGGTAAGTGCTGCAGTGAAATGCCTTCACCTCACACGGGTTCACACGGGGTAGTGAACACGACTGAAGTGAATACGACTGAAGTGGGCGTGCTCACTCCAACAAAATGGAGATTTCACGGCCCCCTTTTTCAAAGGCGTGCAGTGCGTGCACTACCATCACCCTCTCTACCGTTAGTTCACGCTTGGTAGTGATCTCGACCGACTGACCGGTGGATCGTACTCTCGCCTGATTCACGACCCCATGTGAACCCGCTTGGTTGATTAAATTGCGGTACTGATCACGCGTTCAAATCGGTCGTTCAGAGAGTTACGAATCACGTGAACTTTTCGATTATACCATTGTCAACTGCAAGGAAAAATTATCTCCCTTATGCATTGAGCTTCGTATGTTTCTGATGTGAATTTCCGAATCTTTATAATCGATATATAATCGCCAAAGCTTAGACAAATTTTCAGGAATTGAGTTAAGCCCTACAGAATGAATGGAACAATATGCCTGAAAATTTCATCAAGAATTTGATTCGTGGGATACTATAGGCGTATTGGTCAGTTGATTGAAAAACAGGTAGTAAAGGAGACTATTGAGTTTGAATTCGGTTGTTGAATAGCTATAAATGATCGAAAATGAATATTAGATAAATTTAGAATTTTTTTAATTTTCCTTATCGTCTAAAGAAACAGAGGTTTTCTATCATTCATTCAGCAATTGAATATAGCCCAGTCAAATTAGGATTTCACCTCGGAATGAAAGATAATAAGCTGAAATTGGTATAAACCTTTGTTTTATCATTCTTAATGTTGTCTCAAAAGTCACAAATGCTATCGTGCCAGCGTCTTAAGATATTAAAGGTCAAAGGTCATAAAAATCGTTTTTTTGCGAATATCTGCCTTCCCATTGCTTTAAGGAGATTTGCAGTTATTATGAAAGTTGTAGACTATAAAATTGTCTACAACTTTTGTTTGAACTTTTTTTTCATACGACAAACTGTTTTGGGATAGAGCGCCAAGAGTGCGCAGCGTACAGTCATATTATATGAGCTAATGCAGGGTCAAGCGTAAGTTACGGTTAGCAGTTCGTTGTATAAAAAACATAACTTTGGGTCATAGCTCCGTAATTAGAAATGGTGCAAAAAAGGCGAGTACGCCACTGGATTCTACGTAAAAAAGTGCCTGTATAATGTTTTTAATTTCAGAGCTAGCTCTATCATCAGTATTAGCGGAGATATGAATTTTTTTCGATATTGCCACTTTTCCAATTTTCGCTAATTCCTCGAAAACAAAAGAACGTAGCCAAAATGAATACTATTCTCGTTAGTTTCTCAGAAAAGAGATCGAGAAGTGGTATCAGATTTTGTCTATCTCCTCTGGTTTAAAAGTTGTAGTGCTAAAACATCGAAATATGCCACCCTGTACAGGTTTATTTAGTTTCGTTAATTTGATGAATTGCGTGTAACGGAAATGGTCAATGTTATCCTCAGATTTTGGATCATTATATAATGCCAACAAGATGCGCACTCCATTATTTTCAATAATGTTTGTTCCGAGCAGTTCTCTTGTTGAAATACTTCCAGTTCATCCAAATTGGGAATTTTCTCCAATGCTCTAGTAACAGGTTTTTTTTCCTTTTTTTAAATAGCGCAGAAGTCGTGTCACAGCCACTAAATGCGTGTAAAAATAAAATGTGTTTTTTAGTACGAGGATATTGGTTAAAACTTTGTGTTTTGACATTGCCTTTGCCAACTTTTTTGAAGAAAATTTCCTGTTGATGGGATTGAGTACGTTCAATTAAAATAACGAGCAAATCAATATCTTCTCCTATGATGACAGCAGTCTTTTGATGTTCTGTTAAGGCAATAGCTGTGTCAATGATGAGAACATCAGCATCATCTCTGGCTTGTTTTGTTGTGATATTACCAGTTTCAAATCTTCCAACAAGCATGTCGATAATTTTTTTTTTATTAGACCGATTTGATGAAAATTTTTCTTGACTGATTGGCACAATCATTGTTTCATCAAAACAAACTTCATATGATTTTGAAAGTGCAGCAGTGCTTCTTTGTTGTTCCTTTGCTTTAATATTTTTACTATAGTCGGAATATCCGTCAAATACAATAATTTAATTACTTATTTTATTTAAATATAAATAATTAATAATTAGTACAAAAATAATGGGCAATGTTTAATGATTATAATTGTTAAGTAAATAATTGACTTTATACAACGAACTGCTAACCGTAACTCACGCTTGACCCTGCATTAGGTCATATATGACTGTACGCTGCGCACTCTTCGCGCTCTACCTCAAAAACGGTTGATCGTATGAAAAAAAAGTTCAAACAAAAGTTGTAGACAATTTTATAGTCTACAACTTTCATAATAACTGTAAATCTCATTCAAGCAATAGGAAGGTAGATATTCGCATGACCTTTGACCTTTAATATCTTAAGACGCCGGCACGATAGCATTTGTTACTTTTGAGACAACATTTAGAATGACAAAACAAAGGTTCATACCAATTTTCAGCTTATTATCTTTCATTCCGAGGTTGGCCCCCTTTTTCATCTAATTTTGACTGGGCTTCGAAAACTCCGCAATCATTTCGATTGCTTCTTCAACCAATTTTGATTATACATAAGAATAACAAGAAGGGGAACAACTTGCGAAATTAAGTTCAGGCATGCTGTATTCCACCAGCCCGAAGTCAAGAGTATGTATGAATAATTTAATTCAGAAGTACATAAAGGGGTAGCTCATCAGCTTAGTGTGTTAGGATGTTTCGTTATGTACATATTTCCACTCATAAGGAGTCCAATTTTGGAGGCACACAGTTTTCATATAAAGCATCGTAATACCTCAATCATTTCAATGCGGTATTAGAAAAATATAATTTTCGGAATACCTTAAATTTACAGAGCTGCTATTTTCAACATTGTAAGTCAGAAAATATAAGAAAGCCGTGACGAGGAGTCAGAATCTTCTGCGAGCTTGATAATATTCTGACAGCTTTTAGTCTCTTCCTATTCGTTCATTAATACAATTATACCTACTATACTCTTGAAATCTTTAATCTACCATATACATTTCAGGATTGGTTTGAGATTTCAACACGAAAATTGAGTTCATAAATAAATATATGATAATAATATGAACAGGTGCATGTTTTTGACGTGCTCGATGTTGTAGATGTATTAGATACTAGCGGACCCAACAGACGTTGATCTGCATGGACTGCATGCACAAAATTCATTCAATTCGATCCAGCCGTTTAGTTGCGGAATAGATCAATAACCTAGATAACGACTACAGCGCCATCTGTTGATCTGATTTGTGGTTATAAATATACGGGCATCAGGCAATCCAAAATACATTCATACATCATAGGTTTAAAATTTGTGAAATATGGCATTAGTAGAAAATTGTTGTATAATATGTTAGTTCATACGTTATTTCTGATTAAAATTTCAAACTTTCGATTCACTCGATATAACTTTTTTATTTTTTCTAAACAATGTTTTTGGGAATATTTTGTTGTATAAACCTTTCCCTAGCAATTATGACCACAACAAAAAAGAATTATCCAAATTGGTGCAGCCGTTTGAAAGATATTGCATTTTGACGGTAACCATAGATCCTGTTTTATTAATATAAGATAATCATCATAATAAAATATTTCGAATGAAACGAACTGTCAAACCGAATTTCAGTCCATCTTCATTTCATATTATTATTGGAAAAAAATGCACCTTAATTATTGATATAATTTTGACTTTAATCATATAATCCTCCTATTTATACTATTTCCTAAGGTCCCGCGCAGCAAAAATTTCTTAAAACTTCAGAAACGCAAAGTTTCCACAAAATTCGAATGATGTTGATCGATGAAATAAAAATTTAAATACAATTTTCACATCAATTATTGATTCGCAAAATAGAACTTGGCACTAAAAATTTGAATAAAAGAATTATCTAGAGAGAGCTCAAACCTTTGCTGCATTACTATAATAATATATGCACAGTGAAATATGGGAAATGTGGAAATTAATAACTTTTTGGAAAACTTCATTTTACATATCGTCGCCTTAATATGCAAATCACATAAGTCCAAAACCCAAAGTTTAGAGGAGAAGAAAAAAACTGTGAATTTGTGGATGTGCGTAAGTGATTTTCTTTAAATTCTTAGATAACGTCGTTCCGGGCTTCGTCAGCTATAAGATTTTTTGGTGTTGTATGCATTTCTGCACAGGTGCGCACGAAGCTCCTTGACATAACTCAAATTTTCAAATTCGCCCAAAAGTGGACTTATGTGATTTGCATATTAAGTCGACGATATGTTCTTCAAATTGAAATATTTCAGAAGGGAAATATCAAGAAAACTCATTTGCAACGTTTATTCAAAATCAATAATTTTCGAAACATTTCCTCCGCATATTTGGAGGCTGTAGAAGAAATTTTTTTTAAATTGCAACATTTCAAAAAAGATATATCAAGGAAAGAAAAAGATATTTGGAACGAAAATAGTTGTATCACTTTTCAATGCTATTTGAGACGATCCAAATATTCCTTGCGAACAATAAGTTATTTAGATAGGGTTATATATATTTCGTATACCTTTGAACCACTTGATTGTTCCAGCTACTTAAATAAGATTGTACTATCTCATGATATTGTTCGAAATGGAAAATCATCAACTTTACTTTTGCAAAATTTCCGAGTTTCAATAAAGGCGTCCGCCATGACATTATTGAAAAAAATTTCATTTGCAATGTCAATTATTCAAAATAAATAATCAGACTGAGAAAGGATTTGACGATGGGAATTTATATAAAAGTATGATCAAAAGTGCTTTACTACTGTTAAATGTGAAAATTAACAATTTTCTGGAAAATTTCCTTTGCTTATCTGAGTACTGAGATGATACAAATATTCATAGCTAGAATATTTCAATCTATAGATTTATATATTTGTCTGATTATTTGAATCAAATACAAGACCTCTACATGCTGTGGATCCAGATCATTATCTTTAATTCAGTACCTTTGAACCCCTTGATCATTACAGCTACTTGAATAAGATAAGGCAATCTCATTCCATCAAAATGGAAGATGTTTCTGCCTTATTCAAATAAGCATCAATCCGAGCGTCTACGAGAACGTTATTCCTAAGAACAACGCAACTTTATTCCTGCAAATTTCCGAGTACCAATGAAAGCGCCGCTGTGACATTGTAAAGAGAAATATCATTTGAAATGTTAATTCAAATAATCAGACTGAGTGAAGAGGAATTTCCGGGAAAATTTATTTCGCGTTTTTGAAGACAGTGGACGCATTTTTTCATTCGAAAAACTCACAAATTCATGACAACAGTTATTTCCAATGAATCTTTCCTCCCTTGAGTCAAATTACAAGATATTTACATTCTGAGAATACAGTGCATTAACCTCATTTCAGTATTTTTGAACCTCTTGTTTGATCCAGCTGATGTTAATCAAAATGGAAGATGTTTTGGTCTTATGTAAATTGATAAAATAAGAAACAAACCGACAACGAAAACGTAATTCCTAGAAAGAACCAACTTTATTGCTGCAAATTTCAGTGTACCAATAGAGGCGCACGCTGCGACATATTTGCAATCTTAATCCAGATGATCAGACTGATGAGGAGCTTGGCAATGGAAAGTAATATGAAAGATTGATCAAAAATGAGCTAAAATCCGTGCTGCTTAACTACTATCAAATGAGAAAATAAATAATTTTCGGAAATTCTTCCTTGCATATTTGAAACGATTTTTTTATTTGAAATATTTCAAAAGAGATATATCAAGAAAGACAAAGATTATTTGTCATGGAAATATTTGTATTACTTTTCAATGTTATTTGAGACTATACCCACAATAAGTCATCTTCAATGTAAAGAGTTATTTGTCTGATTATTTGGGTCCATTTACATGCTGTAGTTCCAGAAAATTTACTTCATTTGAGTACCTTTGAACCCCTTGATTGTTCCAGCTACTCAAATGAGATAAAACAATCTCATGATGTTAATCAAAATGGAAGATGTTTCTGCCTTATATAAATTGTGAAAATAAGTATCAAGCTTAGCGACTACGAGGACGTTATCCCTAAAAGCAACCAACCAACTTTATTCCTGGGAATTTCCGAGTACTCAAAAAAGGAGCCGCTGTGACATTCCTAAGAAAGGTATCATGTTTATTCAAATAATCAGATTGAAGGAAACCTTGGCAACTGAAACGTACATGGAAGAATGATCAAAAATGAGATGAAAACCGTGTTGCTTTACTAATGTTAAATGTGAAACACAATTCTTCGGAAAATTTTCTTTGCATATCTGAAGACTACTTACAATTCATTCTGAAATTGGGATATTTGAAAAAAAATATTCCACACGAAAATAGTTGCATCACTTTTCAATGTTATTTGGAACGATTCAAATATTCCAAGCCAACAATAAGTTATCTCCAATGTATAGAGTTATATATTTGTCCGATTTTTGAGCCAAATTACAAGACATACTGTAGCTCCGAAACATTTGAACCCCTTGATTGTTCCAGCTACTTAAAGGAGATGATACAATCTCATGATGTTTATCAAAATTGAATATATTTCGGCATTATAGAAATTGAGAAAATAAAAATCAAACCGAGCGACTACGAAAACGTTATTGCTGAGAACAACTCAAATTCATTCCTATAAATTTTCCGGTACCAATACAGGCGTACGCTGTGACATTCATAAGAGAAATATCATTTGCAATGTTTATTCAAATGATCAGATTGAGGGTGATCTTGCCAACGGAGCAGATTGAGGAGGAACCTGGTAATGAAAATTCACATAAAACAACGATCAAAAGTGAGCTAGAATCCGTACTGCATCACTACTGTTGAATGTGAAAATTGATATTTTATCGGAAAATTTTCAATCTGAAGAAACGAATTTTTTTTTAATATTTCAAAAGAGATATATCAAGAAGGAAAAAAATATTCGACATAGAAATATTTGTTCCACTCTTCAATGTTATTTGAGACAAATAGGTATTTATAGCTAACAATAAGTTATTTTCAATGTATAGAGCTATATATTAGTCTGATTATTTGAAACAGAAAAGAGAATTTTATATGCTGTAAATCTAGTACATTTATCTTATTCCGTACCTTTGACTCCAGTGAATGTTCCATCTCCTAAAGATAATACAATCTCATTCTGTTTTTGCCTTATGTAAAATGTGAAAATAAGTATCAACTACAAAAACTTTATTTCTGAGGACAACACAACTTTATTCCTGCAAATTTCCGAGTATCCAATAAAGGCGCTGTGACATTCTTAAGAGAAATATCATTTGCAGTGTTAATTCATATACGTAATTATCTGAATCAGACTGACTGAGGAACGAACCAACTTTAATTCTCCAAATTTCAAAGTACAACAGCGCCCGCTGTGATATTCTTGAGAGAAATATCATTTGTAATATTAATTCAATAATTAGACTTAGGAGGACGTTGGGGCAATGGTGATGTAAATGGAAGAATCATCAAGAGTGAGCTGAAAAATTTACGATTTGAAGAATCTAGAAACGAATTTTTCGTGTTGAAATATTTCAATACAGATTTATCGAAATGAAATGAAGAAGAAATTGATTGACATGGAAATATTTGTTCCACTTTCCAATGATACTTGGGGCGATAAAAATATTTATAGCTAAAAATAAGTTAAATCCAATATATAGATTTATATATTTTTTATCATTCTATTGAAATTTCACGACCTCCGCATGCCTTTGAACCAGTACATCAACCTTATTTCAGTAATTTTGAACCCCTCAATTGTTCCAGCTACTTAAATAAGATAGTAGATGTTTCCGTCTCATTTAAATTGTAAAAATAAGTTTCAACACAAGCTACTACGAAAACGTTATTCTTAGAACAGCCCAACTTATTCCTGCAAATTTCCGAGCATCCAATAAGGGGCTGTGACATTCTCAAGATGAATATCCTTGGCAGTGTTAATTCATATAATTATCTGAATCTGACTGGAGAGCGAACCAATTTTATTTCTGCAAATTTCAGAGTACAGCATCCGCTGTGATATTTTTAAAAGAAATATCATTTGTAATGTTAATATAAATCGAGATATAAATCAATAGACTGAGGAGGACCTCTGCAATGGAAATGTAAATAAATGGAAGAACCATCAAGAGTGAGCTAGAACTCTGCCGCTTCACTACTGAAATGTCAAAATGAATATTTTTTCGATAAACTTACAATATGAGGACTCTAGGAACGATTTTTTTTTTCAAATTGGAATATTTCAATAAAGATTCAACAAAAAAATTTTGAAGAAATTAATTGACATGGAAATATTTGTTCCATTTTTTTCATGTTATTTGAGACGATAGAAGAGAAGAAGCTAAAAATAAGTTATCTTCAATGAAAATACCTTCACATGCCGTTGATACAGTACATCAACCTTATTTCAGCAATTTTGAACCCCTTAATTGTTCCAGCTACTCAAATAAGATAATACAATCTCATGATGTTAATCAAAATGGAAGATGTTTCCGTCTTATGTAAATTGACAAAATAAGTATCAACCCGAGCGACTACGAAAACGTTATTCTTGAGAACAACCCAACTTTATTCCTGCAAATTTCCGAGTACCAATAAAGGCGCCGCAGTGACATTCTTAAGAGAAATATCATTTGCAATGTTAATTCAAATAATCAGACTGAGTGAGGAGGAAAAGTTTCTTCGCTAGAAAATGTACATATTAATGGTGAAGAGGTGGGATATTTCCATAATGCTGGTTACGTATCGACGAAAGAATACACCGCTGCATCAGTCTGTTCGGAGAAAAGCCTAACAACAACTTAATGTAAAACGAGGCAAACACGAACTAATGCCGGGGTAAAAACCTTAATGCGATGTAGCCCTGATGGAGCCAAAGCACGAATCTGAGGCCAACCGACTGAAAACAAGGATGTTGCCAACTGATTCCTGCTGTTTGCCATTACGTGAGAGTCAGATTGGGTTGATGGGGTGTCCGTACACGATGAGTATCCAATTGAAAGTCGAATATACTCGCATTCGCTTCGATAAAATTAGCTGGGTAGGCTCTAGTATCATTTTATCATGCTTTTTTTAATAAAGGTAAGTAAACACGAGTCTGGTAATATAAAGGGCGAGGCAGAGGAACTCACGGGCGTAGAAATTCGATCAACAAAAAATTTATGCGGATATCGATTAAACTATTCCTTCATCATCAAGTACAACATTTAAATATCGATTGAAATATAATGGGAGGATTCTGCATTTCTAGAAAATCACTTCCAGTGTCTGACACAGAAATAATTAAAAATTGTTAATTAAGATGAAATGCTCCTGTGAAAATCTTTGCACTAATTTGTCAGCAGCAAATTGGTTTTGAAAAAATTGTTGCCACAGTAAAACTTAAAAAAGAAATGAATGAAGAGGATAATGTGAGTGTTCAGTGTCTATATCAGACACCCTCTTTAGAAATTCGGAATTGTGTTCTTTTTCGTTTGCAGTCTAATCGACATTGAAAGTTGTCAACACATAAAGATGTTGATTTTGGTTAGGTAATTTTCAAATTTCCTGATGTCATTTCTTCTTCAATAAATCAATCCAAATGAGATCTATTTCAACAAAACAATTAGCCAAATTACCTACTTTATCTAACAAAATACATGTGGATTCCTTAATTTTCTTCTTATAATTATCTGGTTCCGTCATTATGATCTTTGTGTTGTTCTAGTTCATCATGTGATATCCGCTATTTGAACATAGATAATCAGCAATTTGTGATCCTGTAATGTATCTATTCTTAATGTTGTTCTTATGTTCGCGTTTTCTCATCTCTAAAGGTCTTGATGTCTCTTGTATAAGATTTTCCACATATACCATATTTCGAACACATTTTTGATTTTTGTGTCTCATTCATTGATTTCGTTCTGATTTGAATGGATCTCAAATCAATTTGTATTTTGAAATATTTCTTATGTTGAATTTGAAACCAATTCTTCTCATTTTCTCTGAAAGACCAGGAATATAAGAAATGACGTTTAACAAATTTGGTTGTTCTTGACGGTTTTCTGTTTGTACCTGGTCATTATTAGAATTTTGATCAGACATTTTTCGTTCTAAATTTGAAATTTTCTTTTTATAAAATTTGGTAGGTATTGATTGTCTAGTAGAAACTCTTGAATGAAGACAATCATTATCTCTAATGAGGTATAGACGAAATCAATAAAGCTCTATCATAAAGTTTTTATAATGCCTGTTTTTTCATTCAATTAATGATTAGAATAAAATTGAGATATCTATAAGAGTGAGTTTGTTTTCGAATTCCACTTGTTACAAAATTATCTATCGATTTTCCTATTTGAACATTATAGAAAAGAAATTATATCATTCTGTTTCGGAGACTAGGAGTGAAAACCTGAAAAGTTTTCAACAACATTTGAAGTTTCTGTTTAAAAAGTTTCGAAAATAATATTTGGCAAATTGTGTCCATTATTAGCAATAAACAGCTTCAATAGATTTGGAAATGCCGGGACAACTCTGTCCAGCATTCCGTTGGACATGTTCGCGATAGCCAAACGAATGCTTTTATTAACTGAGTCACAGTTCTGGTACGATATATAAACGTGTGTGTTTTAGACATCCTCATGAAAAAATCGCAGATGTCTAAATTAGGCGAATGTGCTGGAGCGCGATTTGAAGAAGACTTCAACTTCTTCTATTGATGTTTTTCGATACAGTAGGACACTATAATAACCGAATGTTCATATATAAATTAACTAATAGAATCATCGCTATATGTATTCAAGAAAATGATATTGAATAATGAGTTCTTATCAGTAGCTCAAAAAAAAACATTTCATCGAGTTTTTATTCCACAAATTCATAAGACACTGATTCAGAGGATGGCTTTTCTTAATAACCCACTTTTAGATCAACGTAATACTGATATTGATCAAAAATTTGAAGCAGTACATCCATACATCGAAACGGAAAACAAAACCGAGAGAAACATAAGGAATGTTAGCGATGACACTGTAGATAAAGATGATAATTTCTGTTTTTTCATCACATACTAACATAACTGTTGAAGCAATGTTTATGCTTTCCATATACATGCTTCCTTTTCAGAATTAGTAGACACAATGTTCACGTTTCATGCATGGAATAGGCTACTCATCGGTGCTTTCAACAATCGCTACCTTCATTGCGGTTCTTCCAACGAAAGTTTTCACAGGATATTGAAACCAAAATATCACCCCCTCCACCATCGGTTTTCCAAGCCAGCAGTGTCAGTTAGCTAATTTTCGGAACTTTTCCCCCCCGCCCCAAAAAGTTTGCTTCGGCCTGTTCCTGGACTGCATAATTTGTAATATTATATATTATTAGGTACTTACTGTTCTCAACCTATTCAGTTGTGATAATTTTTCCCTTTTTCAAACTATTCGACAAACAGAAAGGCAGTTACTGATTGTTACACTCTGACGGACTGACAAAAAACTCATCAACGTCTGCTCTTTCAAATTCTGCTTCTAAATTACGTTGTCTTCCAATTCATCCTTGAAAATTTCAAGTGTCGTACCTGTGAATTAATCGACAACCAGAAACAACGCTAATGCTTTTCATGGAAATAGTCTAAAATGAAAAACTTTCTCAAAGAGTGACGAAATAAGTTGGTATTCTGAAAGTTACAAGTTTCGAGTATTTTCCTAACGACGACGGCTAGTGACTGTGTAGAATACGCGGAGCAAAATAATAAAAATAGCAGAAAATAATATTTCAAATAATTCATCATCAAAAATTTCACGTCCACTATTATTATAGCAGTGGATGAAATTATCCATAGAAATCATGCACACTAGATTTGCGTTCAAGTATATCATCCGTATTTCTTATGAAAATAATATGAGAGCCAAACGGAAAACCAGCTCCCTCAACACTGCGGTTTCGGAGAATGAAGGGATTAAGAAAAACCATGAATCTTCACACAAAGGGGCACCGTCTGGCGAGCACGAGTGGAACGATTTCTTCCCAACTGTAGGGAGAAACCACTTTTTTGGGTACATTTCGGGGTCATTGCGAAAAATCTCCCCCGTAAACGGTGCGAAGGTTAACTACAAACAGCCCTCGTTGTATGGTCCATAAACCCTGGGATCACGTGGGTTGCCCGTGAAAAAACAAGAAATTTTCGGCTTTTTTGCTTGCGGCGATGTGTAAAGCATTCTCGGTTCTTGCTTTCTTTCATTGTCTCGGACTTATTATCATGTTATTACGGGTTCTTTTGGACGAAAGGGTTGTTCACTCCGAATTCGAGATATTTTTGGGGGTAAATATTTTTATTGCGAATTAAGTGGGGATTTTGGAAGGAATCCTCATAAAATGTAACTGAACTTTATTCTCAGAGTAAGAAATAAACATAGAGATGCCCCTACGCTTTAAGCCTGGTTCTCAGAGCTTCGTAGTGTTGCCAGCGACAATCCCCATTACTCCTATTTTCTCTCTCGCTGTCGCGAAATACAAGTGTAGTTGGTTTATTTCAACTACAAAAGGGGCGTGTCGCGACAGATTTTGACAACCAAAAACCAAAGGGAAGGGGTCAGGGGATGTTTTGTTGATAAACTCTTATTGGTTGAATTTTTGTTGGTTTCTCTGACCCCCTCCTTTTGGTTTCTGGTTGTCAAAATCTGTCATGACACGCTCTTTTGTACTTGAAATAAACAAACTACACTTGTTTTTCTGCTACAGCGAGGGAGAAAATATAGTCACCTTTTATGTGATGAGGAATAGTGGGGATTGTAGCTGGCAACAGTGGCAACACTACGAAGCTCTGAGAACCAGACTTTAATAATACCTACTGCATTGTAATCAACCAAGCAGAAGCATTAAAGAGATATGGAAGGCATTTCACTGCCGCACTGGGTGAAGTAAATAATAGGTTTGGTTTTCATTTCTACAAATCCTGATGAAGGGTTTTCCAATAAGAGTTGTTATTTTGAATAGCCCGCTATGTTGGTATATGTCAAGTTTGCAGTCACTTTTTGACATTTGAAGTAAAATCTACGCCATCAATAAAATCAATGCAACGATACACGCTTCAAAAAAGCATTGAAGGTATTAAAATTCTATAAAAATGGTGAAAATTTGCCAGAGACGGTTCATGAAACATTTTTGAGCCGTCGTTAAGCAATGTCGGACCACAATGAAGAAATTGGTGGAAAAATTCGAGCTGTTGGGACAAGTGGGTGATGTGAAGAATGAACCCCATGCACGTCGCTCAAGAACAGCCGAGAATATTTATGCTGTAGCCGAAAGTCTTGAAAGAAAACCCAGGTTAGTCCATTCCTAGACGTTCTTTGGAATTAGGCATTCCACAAACGTCATTATACCGTATTTTGCATAAATATTTGGGTCTTAAGGCTTATAAAGTTCATTTAACATAAGAACTCAAACCGGCCGATCATCAACAACGTCGTGTTCATGCTGATTGGGTCGTTGAAATTCATAAAAATGATCCGGAATTCCATCGAAAAATCATATTGAGTTGATAAGGCCATTTCCAACTCGGTGGCTTCGTCAACAAGCAAAATTGTCGCATCTGGGACTCGGAAAACCCAAGATTTATTGTTGAAAAGCCGCTCTATCCTCGAAGTGTGACTGTTTGGTGCAGTTTATGGTCTGGCGGAGTCATTGGACCTAACCGTTTCGAAAATGAGGCTGGAGCAACATTTACGGTGAATGGATTGCGCTATCGAGAGATGACTGAATGACTTGATAGTATTGATCTGGACAACGTTTACTTTCAACAAGACGGCGCTTCGTGCCACACAAGCAACGGAACCATTGATTTTTTGCGGGAAAATTTTCCTAACCCCGGATAATTATTTAAATTGCACAATTATATCTTTTTCCTTCAAACGATTGACCAGATTAAAAATAATAAATTGTAAATTGTGGCTAATCCATTTTTTATTTTGGCACCTTATTCAATGAAATTATTTCAAACATTGATTTTCTTGTTATATTTCAGCGTGTCTTTCGTGTTAATAATCTGTTCTTTGTCCTAACTGAATATCTTGGGACACATACATAATAGCAAAATGGCGAATGCGCCGTTTTAAAGGTTTGAATTCACGTGAACTGATAAAGAATTGTAAAATAGTACTTTACGTGTTTTAGTGTCTTGGAACGAAAAGACAATATTCCAGGATGAACCTCAGGCAAGTCATGAGAGCCTGTGAGACTAAACGAAAAAGCGCCTGGGAAGTCGATACTTCCCAGGCGGTTGCCAAAAACTTTTTTTTGTACAACTGTCAAAAAAACTTGACTTTTCTTCATCACTATGGATGCGTAAAATATTACTTTTTTTCACCGTTAAAAAAAGTCTTTTTTTCACTGCTGATAACCAAAATTAGAACAACTTACAAATAATGAATATTTTAATTACAACTAATTTCACTAAATTATTATTGTATCTGTACCTTATAAAGTAAATTAGTTTCGTCATCAGCATCTCTGAGAAATTTATTGATATCATCCCTCCATAACACAGATTTCTTTCCTCGGTATCCGACGTTTTGTTCTTAATAAGCGGGACCAATTTTGAAAAATTCCTTATATCAATATTTTCCTCGACATTCGATGTTTTTTTAACATTGAGCTCCATAACTTGGAAGGTTTAAAAATTTTTGATTTTTCCTCGAAATAGCATGTGAGCACATTTTCAGAAACCTTTTTTACGTTGTTCTTGTTGCGCCATTCTCGAAATTGGTTATATGTTTTTTTATATTATTAGCTTTGATTTGGCTGGTAACGTATAAGATACAATTGTATTTGCTTCTTCAGCCCTATCTGCGGGGGTATCACTACCACTACCATGTTCAACATTCATCTTCTTTAAAATAATTCGAAATTGAAACAACTACGAGCAAATACTGTCAAAGATTCAAACAATTTCAACAAACTATTTCTATAGTTACGACACAGAAAGATCATTGGATTCATTTATATATTGTACTGAAAGCATTATCTTCAATGATTATTCGTATTTCAGACGATGTAATTCACATTCACAGTTGTACAAAAAATGTTGTTTGTATTCGTGCGTATAAAATTCGTGTTTTCATGACACATTCGAGTGAATTTTTGGCCTCGACCTGCGGTCTCGGCCAAAATTGACACTCTCATGTGCCATGAAAAAAACACTCATTTCACGCACTTAATACAAAAATAACTATTCTTACTGAAAAATTCGTTCGAAGGAAGAGAAATATGAGAGTGCACTTCGAAAAACTATCGCGATGTGGTTTTTTCAGAGGTGATAATCAGAAAAACCAGATTTTGATACAGTTTTTGCTTCCATTCAAAAAAGTTTTTGTTTCAACTTTATACCTTGTGTGAGAATCGAGATACTGGATGTGTGGTACACCTTGAGACATTCTGTATACATATTTCATTCCAGACTATCTCAATCATATTTCATCGAATGAATAATGATCATCTCGCTTTCAAGTGATTGAAGTTTTCCATTTTTCATCGCATACAGGTCAACTTCAATTTGAAAAGCCGAATGAAATATCCCACAGACTGCAAAGTGAACTTTCGAGATGAGGTAGGTAATAAATCCTGAGAGTCTTATGAAATTCGCCGCCTAAGGCTGCACCTACATTAGGTCCGCATTTCTCCCGATCCGATCCGATCCGACGTTGTCCGGCCATCGGACAACGTCGGAAGAAAAACAAACACTTTTATCTTAATGTAAGTGCCTACAATGGAAACGAAGCTTCCGAATTTTCGATTCGGACGACTCACGACACTATCCGATTTGACGGCGATCAATCATGTTTGTTTCCAGTCCGACGTTTCTAATCCGACGCGTGCTTAGTAAAGTACTAAAGTTGAATCTTGCTGTTAATTAAGTTAAATATCAATCAAATTTTTAAAAAATGACGGGAAAAATTGATAAGGAGTTGTTAATACAGCTTGTGAGATGAACCTCGTCTATGGGACCAGAGGGTGAAATCTTACCACAATCGTGACATAAAATTTGAGTTGTGGGAATCAATTGGAACGCAACTTCAACAGATTTCAGTTTTCATTCATTTTGTTATCACGTGTAGCTTCTACTAAAAACTGCAGTAGAACGGTAGACAGTATACAGTTAAACGGATCACGTCGGGACCAGTGTAGGCATTCACGTCTGACGTCATCGGATACCGATGGACGGATAACTTCGGATCGGATCGGATCGGGAGAAATGCGGACCTAATGTAGGTATGTGCCTTCGGCCTACCCACGTGCGTCCTTTGTTGGGTCCTGCCGCTTCCTGTTAGGAAGCTAGAGTCATCGGAACCTTTAGGGGAAAACCCGGATAGATGCCCCACTTTTTGAATTTGCCTCATATTTTTGAAAATATTGATTTTAAATGTGTAATTTCTATTAGTGTAGGAAGCCCCATTATTTGATTGGGATACTGAGACTTTTCTCTGACATAGCAATCCGAAATTGCACAATAATTTGATTTTATAGAACCTTTTTTTGGGGATAGTTGCCTACAAGTATGGATAGTTGCTCCACCATGAAAATACTAGGAGGGATACATGCCCTTCATACTGTGTGAACCAAAAACCCAACTACATACAATGAGATTTTCTATGCTTGAAACCGCAACTTTATGTACGTAACATGGATCGAATTAACAACAATTGTGCATTTTTAATTGAATTTCAAAAGCATATATTAAACGAAAAGTTGCATTCTTCATATTAACGTAAAGCATTATTCCACACATTCATGATAAATTAATTAAATAATGAGTCTCAAGAAAAATTATCAGGAATCAAGTTTAAAATCAAAATATCACAATAAATCGAAAATCTGCTAAGAAGATATGGTTAGTTCAGATGTCCTAAGGGGCACCTATACCTCAAAAATTCGATAGGGATAGATGCCCATGAATTTTCTTAATAAATCAAGAAGGAAACAAAAACTATTTGTACTCAGATGTACACTCAATGAAACACTGTATTGGCGTAATAAAAAAATTAATGAATTTATTACCAGTTCAAAAGTTATACAGTGGCGAATACCTACCCCTAAAAGTTTGGCATGTTTGTGAAGTTCGCTGCTGAGATGATCGCACACACTAGCGAAAAACGGCTTCACTTTACAATAACCCTTACAAAACTAAGGTCCAGGGTGACTGTAGCAGCTACTTATAAAATTAATTTTTTGATACGTGCTTCGGAAGTTAGTTATTTTGAAAATGGGGCATCTATCCAACTGAGGCATCTATCCGGGTTTTACCCTAATCGAGTTGATGCAGGAGCAGCCTTGTCACAAGAGGAAAGTTGTATACAGAAGAGCAGTTTGTTAGACCTATGATTGTTCTCTTGACGGTACGGTTTGGAAACGGCAATAAGAGTGTTTTCATTTTAATTGATCGACCGTAAACGTTTCTCGCAAAAGGAAGGAATTGTCTGGAATATTCTATTCGTGAAATATGATTTACGAGGGGTTTGATCTCCTTATGTTATGAAACATTATAGGTACTCCAGACTATCTCAATGATATGTAATCAAAAGAGTTTGGAAGTAGCAATCTATTTTATAATTAGTTTGCTTTCAAATGAGTAAATTTCATCCTCGTTTCATCGCTCAGAACAGTGGTTCTCAACCTTTTCACCACTGAGGACCACTTGTATCTTCCAGAATTCTTTGCGGACCCCTTAGATATTACGAGTATTATTGAAATTTTCAATAAAAGGTAAAATCAGATGAATGCTGAAGTTTCACTAATGAACTAATGAGAAAAAAATACATACTGAAATATGAAAGGAATATAAAAACCAAAATAAAAAGTCATAGATAGCTCCGAATAAAGACGTTGATGACTCCCTTGGTCTTGCTTCTCATTTGAAATTTCGCAGTATTTGGCTCGAAAGAAATTAACGGCAGTCTCATAGAAACATTCAAATTTAGCAACCTATTTTTGTGTTTATTCTTGATGACACATAATGTTGAGAATGCTGCCTCACAGAGATAAGTGAAATGAAATGAAAGAAGAGGTTCCAAAGCTTTTTCACTTAGCAGTGGACTTTGATCAAGTAATCCTCTTCGAAAATCTGCAACAGTGAGATTTCATCACTTTTGAATGATCATCGGATGAAATTTCAATAAGCTGTTCATTTTCCTGAATAGACAGATTATTATTGTGGGTAGCTGAAAAGTGATCAATCACCCATAGATTATTTTTCCTCTCATCTGTATCAGCAGGGAAGTACTTTTCAAAGTATTCTTGAAGTGATTTAATTTAGGACTTAACCAGTTAGTGTAAAACATCCTCATTTAAACCTTCATTTTCAGAGATTAAATCTGAAAACAATTTGAACATTTCAAACGATACTTTTCTAGTTTCGGACTCCTATAGCAGCAATTTTTTTCAAATGAATCAATTTTTTCAAAAAAAAGCGACGCATTAATTTACGTCTCAGGAGCCAAGATTTAAATTGATTATCTTATTACTGGTCATTTCGCGGACCACATGAAAACCGTTCGCAGACCATAGGTTGAGAATCACTGGCGTAGAGGTCAATTCCAAATCGAAAAGGCGAATGAATTATCCCGCAGTCTGAAGAGTGAACTATCGAGATGACGTAGAAGTATGCCTATGATGGCATCCTGCTTATGATGGCACACTTCAAAGAAGTCTGTTAACATCAACTGAACAAACTAATATTTACTGAGTTTGTATGCCAGATGGCATTTACGCTTGATATACGTAGTAACACCTTGAATATGTGGCAATTTGTGAATGTTACAAGAGTTCAATCATTTTGGTAAGTGTTGATGTATGATAGTTATTTCATTATTTTTCTTTTTATTTGGATATTCAAAAAATCTGGGTAAAAAATGATTATACTTTCCTTTAATCACATTATAACATTGCTTTAAGTGTGTGAAAGTTTTAGATTTTTTCTTCTTTTTAGTACCTTTATCGCTTCGTTGAAAAATATATGTTACTTAAGCTTAATGGCATAGCCAGAGTGTTCCTATGATAGCATAGGGTGCCATAATGGAAAGAGAATCAAGATCAAGAGGCCCTTCCTCCAAAGCCTGGTACTTTGCAAGAAATATTAGAGGTATCCGAAAAAAAAAATGAGCAGGTTTCAAGTGAAGTATCGAGATCATTGAAAATCATACAAGAATTCTCACCCCTGCCAACTGCCGTTGCAAAACACAGTGAACAGAGGAAGAAAACGAAAAAAAGTTGGAATCCTAAATACAACCCCGGAATAGAAGAAAAGAAGTTGGAAGGAGAAGAGAAGACAAAGAAAGAGATAGAGAACCTAGCTAAAAGTCAAAAGACAGACGAAGTTCGTAGAGGAAAATGAGAAAAATGAAGAAAGACATTATAACGATGATTCAAATGCCGCTTGTCTTTATTGTTATGATGTTCCCCATGTCTCGACTAATGGAGAATTGGTTGCGTTGCCAGAAATGCGCCAGCTGGTGCCATGCGAGTGTGCTGGCCAAAATTAAGGAACGAAAATTTTCGTATGTAAATTTGCTTATTAAATTATATTTTTATATTTTGTTGATGCCAAAGAATGTAAATTTAGTTTCTTTACCTATACTTTCAATTTCATGAAATAAAAGTGCTATTTTCTTCAATAAAACATTTCAATAAATAATATAATTTCATTTAAAGTTATATGCCATCAAAGGACATACGTGATCTTATGATGGCACCCGTAGCCAATATTCAAAAATGCTATAATCCGTATTTTCATGAATTTATATTGAAACTATTTATAAGAATGCATACTACAGTCTACATACGAGTATCAGTGAATCTGTACATTCGATGAAATAGAAAAATATTCCTTCAATGAAATATGTAAATAATTCGTTAAGGGTGCCAACATGGGCACACTTCCCTACCTAGGTTATAAATCTTGAGAGTCTTATGAAACTCGCCGCCTATAGTAGGTATGTGCCTTTGGCGTTGGCCCTTTATTGGGTCCTGCCGCAAAAAGTCATCGGAACCTTTCACCGAACTGATGCAGGAGCAGCCTCGTCACAAGAGGAAAATCGTCTACAGAAGCGCAATTCGTTAGACCCGTGATTGTTCTCTTGACGGTACGGTTGACATTCCGATACGTTACGATTCCTTCCTGTTTTCTTTCTCATTCGAAGGATGACATATGACTGTAAGGGTTCACAAACGGCAATAAAGTGTTTTCATTTTGATTGATCAACCGTGAACTTTTTTCGCAAAAGGTAGGAATTTTCTGGAGTATTCTATTCGTGAAATATGATTTACGAGCGACATGGTCAATGAAAGATCATATGTTGCAGGAAAGGTCAGATATGATTTCTTTGGTAAAAATCATAACATTATCGATTTAATTTACATCGGACTGTAAGATCTCTTTATGTTAAAAAATATTATACTCTAGACTATCTCTATCAGATGTAGCAATCTATGTTATAATTAGTTTGCTTTCAAATGATTGAATTTGATCTTCGTTTCATCGCATAGAGGTCAATTCCAAATCAAAAAGGAAATGAATTATCCCACAGTCTGTGAAGTAACTATAGAGATGACGTAGGTAATAAATCCTGAGAATCTAATGAAATTCGGCGCCTACAGTAGATATGTGCCATTGGCCTACCCACGTGCGTCCTTTGTTGGGTCCTGCCGTTTCCAGTTAGGAAGCAAAAGCCATCGAAACCATTCATCGAGCTGATGCACGAACAGCTGCGTCACAAGAGGAAAGTCGTATCTTCTTCTTGAAGTGCCTATCCTTTATGGATGTTGGCTATCACATTGGTCCAAATAACTTTATTCACTGCCGCTCTGAATAGAGCTGTCGATGTCATTCCAGTCCATGTTCTTAAGTTTCTCACCAGGATATTCGTATACAGAAGCGCAATTCGTTAGACCTGTGATTGTTCTCTTGACGGTACGGTTGACATTCCGATACGTAACGGTTTTCTTTCTGTTTTCTTTTACATTCGAAGGATGACATATGACTGTAAAGGTTCACATACGGCAATAAAAGTGTTTTCATTTTAATTGATCGACCGTGAACTTGTTTTGAAAGAAGAAGAAATTTTCTGGAATATTCTATTCGTGAAATATGATTTACTAGGGACATGGTCAATGAAAGATAATATGTTGCAGGAAAGGGCAAATATAATTACTTAAGTGGAAATAACATTATTATCGATTCAATTCACATCTGACTCTATGGGTACGTTCAAATGATGAGCGCTCAACGCGCGTTTTGCTAACGCGCGTTTACAACTACATATACGAGTATCTTGTTTAGGGACGTTCAGATGATGCGTTCAAAATACATGTAGCTGTAAACGCGCGTTAGCAAAACGCGCGTTGAGCGCTCATCATCTGAACGTACCCTAAAGGTGCTATTCCACTGAGCGAAATTGACTCGCGAAACTGTTTCACGAAACAAAATGCGCGTAGTGGATAACGCTTTCGCGTTAGAAATCTTGTTAAATATCTGGCGCTAAAGCGGTATTCACTACGCGCATTTTGTTTCGCGAGTCAATTTCGCGCAATGAAATAGCACCTTTATATCTCTTTATATTATGAAATATTATACTGCAGACTTTCTCAATCATATGTAATCAAATGAGTTCAGGAGTAGCAATCAATTTTAAAATTAGTTTGCTTTCAAATGATTAAATTTGATCTTCGTTTCATCGCATAGAGGTCAATTTCAATTTGAAAAGCCGAATGAAATATCCCGCTGGCTGCAAAGTGAACTATCGAGATGACGTAGGTTATAAATCCTGAGAGTCTAATGAAATTCGCTGCCTATAGTAGGTATGTGCGTCCTTTGTTGGGTCTGCCGTTTCCGGTTAGGAAGCAAAAGCCATCGGAACCTTTCATCAAGCTGATGCAGGAGCAGCCTAATCACAAGAGGGAAGTCGTCTACAGAAGCGCAATTCGTTAGACCTGTGATTGTTCTTTTGGCGGTACGGTTGACATTCCGATACGTTACGATTTCCTTCCTGTCTTCTTTTGCAATCGAAGGATGACATACGACTGTAAAGGTTTACAAAGGGCAATAAAAGTGTTTTCATTTTAATTGATCGTCCGTGAACTTTTTCTGCAAAAGGAAGGAATTTTCTGAAATATTCTATTCGTGGAATATGATTTACGAGGGACATGGTCAATAGAAGATAAAATGTTGCAGGAATCACACCATTAGGTATTGATTCAATTTACATCTTACTTTAAAATCTCTTTATGTTATGAAATATTATACTCCAGACTATCTCGATCATATGTAATCGAATGAGTTCAGAAGAAGCAATCCATTTTATAATTAGTTTGCTTTCAAATAATTAAATTAAATCTTCGTTTCATCGCATAGAGGTCAAATACAAATCAAAAAGGAAATGAATTATCCCACAGTCTGTGAAGTGAACTATAGAGATACGTAGGCAATAATCCTGAGAGTCTAATGAAATTCGGCACCTACAGTAGATATGTGCAGTTGGTCTACCCACGTGCGTTCTTTGTTGGGTCCTGCCGTTTCCAGTTAGGAAGCAAAAGCCATCGAAACCTTTCATCGAGCTGATGCACGAACAGCTGCGTCACAAGAGGAAAGTCGTCTACAGAAGCGCAATTCGTTAGACCTGTGATTGTTCTCTTGACGGTACGGTTGACATTCCGATACGTAACGGTTTTCTTTCTGTTTTCTTTTACATTCGAAGGATGACATATGACTGTAAAGGTTCACATACGGCAATAAAAGTGTTTTCATTTTAATTGATCGACCGTGAACTTGTTTTGAAAGAAGAAGAAATTTTCTGGAATATTCTATTCGTGAAATATGATTTACTAGTGAATAATTTGGCCAATTGTTCTGTTGGAATAGATCGTATTTGGATTGATTTATTGAGGAAGAAAGTGACATCAGGAAATTTCAAAATCAAATAAATTAACATCTCTATAGATTGACAACTATCAATGTCAATCAGATTACAACTGAGAAAATACACAATTCTGAAGAATTTTAGAGTTTATCTGAAGAAGGTGTCTGATATAGCCACCGAAACGTTACAATATCCTTCTAGTTTGTTTCATTTTTCAGTTTTACTGTTAGGCAACAATTTTTTTCAAGACCAATTTGCTCCTGACAAATAAGTGCAAAGATTTTCGCAGGAGCATTTCACCTTAATCAAACATTTTTAATTATTTATGTTTCAGAGACTGGAGTGAAAACCTATAAATTTTCTAAGAAATGATTACTAGGGACATGGTCAATGAAGATAATATATTGCAGGAAAGGGCAAATATAATTACTTAAGTGGAAATAACATTATTATCGGTTCAATTCACATCTGACTCTAATGCCGCGTTTACATTAGTCAAGTGAGTTGATGAACTTAGTTGAATTGAAAGCGAATTGAATGTGTAAACCGCCCTTTTCGTTTCACTGGATCGGCTGAATTGAACGGCTTCTCAGTAGAAGCATGCTCAACTTTGTGCAAGTCACTTGAATTCAACTGACTTGATCAACTCGCTTGACTAATGTAAACGGGCTTTAATGCCGCGTTTACATTAGTCAAGTGAGTTGATCAACTTAGTTGAATTGAAAGCGAATTGAATGCGCGTAAACCGCCCTTTTCGTTTCACTCGATCGGCTGCTGAATTGAACGGCTTCTCAGTAGAAGCATGCTCAACTTTGTGCAAGTCACTTGAATTCAACTGACTTGATCAACTCGCTTGACTAATGTAAACGGGCTTAAAAGGTGCTATTCCACTGAGCGAAATTGACTCGCGAAACTGTTTCACGAAACAAAATGCGCGTAGTGGATAACGCTTTCGCGTTAGAAATCTTGTTAAATATCTGTAAAAGCGGTATTCACTACGCGCGTTTTGTTTCGCGAGTCAATTTCGCGCAATGAAATAGCACCTTCATATCTTTATACAGGGTCATCATAAATGATTGTAACAGCGCAGTTGGCTTGGATAGCAGAAGAAGAATACCAATCTAACCATCAGAGCATACCATGATCACAGAATTCTGTGGTTTGCATAATCCAAAGCCAACTGCGCTGTTACAATCATTTATAGAGACCCTGTATTATGAAATATCATACTGCAGACTTTCTCAATCATATGTAATCAAATGAGTTCAGGAGTAGCAATCAATTTTAAAATTAGTTTGCTTTCAAATGATTAAATTTGATCTTCGTTTCATCGCATAGAGGTCAATATCAATTTGAAAAGCCGAATGCAATATCCCGCTGGCTGCAAAGTGAACTATCGGGATGACGTCGGTTATAAATCCTGAGAGTCTAATGAAATTCGCTGCCTATAGTAGGTATGTGCGTTTGGCCTACTCGCGTTTGTCCTTTGTTGGGTCCTGCCGTTTCCGGTTAGGAAGCAAAAGCCATCGGAACCTTTCATCAAGCTGATGCAGGAGCAGCCTAATCACAAGAGGGAAGTCGTCCACAGAAGCGCAAGTCGTTAGACCTGTGATTGTTCTTTTGGCGGTACGGTTGACACTCCGATACCTTGCGATTTCCTTCCTGTCTTCTTTTGCAATCGAAGGATGACATACGACTGTAAAGGTTTACAAAGGGCAATAAAAGTGTTTTCATTTTAATTGATCGACCGTGAACTTTTTCTGCAAAAGGAAGGAATTTTCGTGGAATATGATTTACGAGGGACATGGTCAATAGAAAATAAAATGTTGCAGGAATCACACCATTAAGTATTGATTCAATTTACATCTTAGTTTAAAATCTCTTTATGTTATGAAAATTATACTCCAGACATCTCGATCATATGTAATCGAATGAGTTCAGAAGAAGCAATCCATTTTATAATTAGTTTGCTTTCAAATAATTAAATTAAATCTTCGTTTCATCGCATAGAGGTCAATTCCAAATCAAAAAGGGAATAATATCCCACAGTCTGCGAAGTGAACTATAGAGATGACGTAGGTAATAAATCCTGAGAGTCTATGTATGTAGGTGCCTTTGGCCTACCCGCGTTCGTCCTTTGTTGGGTCCTGCCGTTTCCAGTTAGGAAGCAAAAGCCATCGAAACCTTTCATCGAGCTGATGCACGAACAGCTGCGTCACAAGAGGAAAGTCGCCTACAGAAGCGCAATCCGTTAGACCTGTGATTGCTCTATTGACGGTAAGGTTGACATTGTGATACTTTACGGTTTCCTTCCTGTTTCTTTCGCATTCAAAAAATGGCATATGACTGTACGGCTTCACAAAAGGCAATAAAAATTGATAATAGATCGACCGTGACCTTTTTTCGCATAAGGAAGGAATCTTCTGGAATATTTTTTTCTTGAAATATGATTTACGAGGGGTGCAGGGGATTTTTTGAGGAAAAATCACAACCTTATTGATTCAATACTTAAGATTCAATAGCAGATTTTTTCTTGAGCCGATACTGCCGACCTGCTTAGAGGTGAGATGATGAAATTCAGAAGTAATGATATACTTAGTTTCATTTCAATATACTTAGTTCAATTTCAATATACTTAGTTTCATTTCACTGCGGAATATTTGACATTATCCACAACAGATTCATTCTCCTTGTTTTCAAAACTCATGAATATTCTTTCATTTATTCATATTTTGTTGATTCATGAACCCAATTTAGAAGTGAAAGAAAAAAATCATAGGCACGATACAATCGAAAACCGTTGAGAGAAGGAATCAGAGCTGTGCCGAGCACTGAAGAAAAGTGCTTCGAGTACAAAGCACTAAGCCCTATTGAAAAGTGCTCGGAATCTCGAGCACTAAGCCCTTATTTTTTAGGAAATGCTTGCGATTACTAAGCACTGTTGGAAAGTAATTCGTTCACACGAGAGCACCGAGCACTTAGCACTTTTGAAAATGAACCTTTGTATTTTCCATCCAAATGTATCTTAGTTTGAAATTTTGATTTTAATGTCTTGATGTTTTCTTTCGAGTGTCCGTCATCTGCATGTTCCGACAAGTCCATAAAGGGCTTAGTGCTTGGTAATTTCTGAAAGTGCTCGGGAGCACTGCGATGCTTAGGAGCACTTTTTAGAATTACTAAGCACTAAGCCCTTTCAAAAAATTCGCGAAACACCAAGCACTATGCACTGGTTCACTCTAGTGCTCGCGAGCATTGTGCTTACGAGCACAAAAGTGCTTCGAGTGCTTTCACGAGCACTAAGCACAAGACTTTGGCACAGCTCTGGAAGGAATAAAACCATATAATCAGAAACTGAACTTTACGTTCATTTACCAGTCTCATTATCTCAAACCAACTCAAACCAACAAAATTAACGTCTGTTCAGCTGGTCATATTCTGACTTTCATGGAACGGGGGACGCTCTGGTAAAGTTGCACCTACAATAATAAGGGATGTTCAGGAATACAGTCTTTAGAGGTACGTGGAAATCAAAAAGCGAGTGGCATTAACTTTCCTCTAACAATGCATGCAAATAGTAATACATCACAACTAATCCGGCAAGTTCTTAAAGTAGGAAAGTGTGGAGTATTCCTGATTCGAGTTGCTGAATATTTGATACGAATTATACCTAGTCTGGTAGATACAATGAGGAGGATTCTATTCTGTATGTTCCCGATTTCGTCATTGTCAATACAATTGAGGTTCAACTAAACTGCTGTGAAAGTGTTCGAGTGTGTTGATATCTCTGAACTCATGAATGTTTCAATTCACAGGGTGTTTCATCATAAACTGGACAAACCTATATTTTCGTGTAGAGGACATCGGGAGAATCATTTTTGCCTTATACAATATATCCCGTTTTCGAAGCATAAGCGAGATACAGGGTGTCAAACGTCATTTTTGAGCAAGATTCTTATGAGTGTGGTCAGTTATGTATAACACTTAAAGTAACGGTTTTGGTCAAATTGTAAAATATCGAACGGTTTCGTTACTACAGTCATTCAAATGTTTCGTTCAGACCTCTGAATAATGAAAAAAAAATTTGTATTGATTTCTAGAGTCAAAATAATTAAATATTAGCATGTCCAAACATTCTAGATGAATTTATACAAAAAAATCAGTGAAACTTAGTTGGGACTCGAACCGAAGTAGGTATTAAATAGGGAAATGGCACGGTTCTGAGGATATTAATATTCGTTGCCAGGCAACGGTAGTTCGTAGTTCATAGAGTTTGACTACTGGCTAAATTATATTCACTGAAATTCAAATAAATGTCCAACTCTATGAACTACGAACTACCGTTGCCTGGCAACAAATAATAATATCCTTAGAACAGTGCCATTTCCCTATTTAATACCTACGTCGGTTCGAGTCCCAACTAAGTTTCACTGATTTGTTTTGTATAAATTCATCTAGAATTTGGACATGCCAATAATTCAATTATTTTGACGCTACAACTCAATACAATTTTTTTCCATTATTTCAGAGGTCTGAACGAAACATTTGAATGACTGTAGTAACGAAACCGTTCGATATTTTACAATTCTGTTTTTATATTCGAGATTGATAATTCAAGAAGTACAATTGTACGAAATTTCGTCAATTTCGAGTGAGTGAATTTTTTCATCGCTGTAGACATGTAAAAAAAATGTGTTCGATTTTTGAAAGGATTTTTTCACAGAAATTCTTAGAAAATTGTGTTCATTCAGAAAATAAAAGTCAATTTGACAAACGCTAAAAAAAATTTGGAACATTGCAGGTCTTCCGCTATTTTGTAATTTTTTTTCGGAGTTCGTCAACTTTTCTGCATAGATGACCCAAAAATACTGAGATTTGACCAAAAACCGTTACTTAAAGTGTTATACATAACTGACCACACTCATAAGAATCTTGCTCAATAATGACGTTTGACACCCTGTATCTCGCTTATGCTTCGAAAACGGGATATATTGTACAGGGCAAAAATGATTCTCCCGATGTCATCTACACGAAAATATATGTTTGTCCAGTTTATGATGAAACACCCTGTATAACCAGACATCTTCAGACTTTAGCTGACCATGGTGAAAGTTTCATTTTTGAACAAGACAAAACTTCCAAATCTTTCATAACTGTAAGTCTTCCTATTGTTTTTCCGCATTTGTTTCTGTAGTGAAAACTTGTTATGATTTCATGGACGAGGAAATAATGAATATTTCGATTTATAAACTATTAAATCAGTTAACTATTCCAATTTGAGAAGATCAGTAAGAACGTATTCAACTCAACTCAATTCGAGCACTATTTTAGATCAGTAATTAATATTGATTTAGTGAAAATATGAACAGAATTCCATACAAATATTTGCAAAAGCATCATTGTGGTTTTGAAGAACTACACCATCTTGTATTTCTTAAGTTAACACGTATAAAACATATGTTCTTATGAAATATTCAAGGATTACTTCTAAAGTATGAGCCATATCATTCAGAAGAATTCATTGTATAATCGACAATTGTGCCAAAAAAATGAAGGATATTAAATAACCCCTGCCAACAGAAATATGCATATGCAATACAACCATATTTTACTAGAGTTGCTATCCAATACTCAGAGCGATTTAATGTAATGTGGATTTATCTGCAAATTGTTTATTCTGTCCATCGAACGGAAAATATAAAAATTGAAAACGTAGCAAAAAATGAAAAATGAGTCGTAGTGTGGTTCATTATTCATTCAAAATTAAATTGGAAAACTGCAAATCCAGGATTGGATCGTATATTCGTCAAGAGCACCAGCATTATGAAAACAGACTGTCATATAATCACACAATATCATTATTATTAAAATGCATTAAATGAACATTATCGGGTTAATTTTATATCAACCAATATCCATATTTTTCATTAATTCAACCCAAATCGAACGAATTTATCTTAAATTGAATGGTGGTGATTATGATGGAAATTTAATGTAACACTATGGTAAATATTCCTATGTCACATTCTACGGATCGTCCTATATTATAAATTATTTCTAATAAATATTTCATTCTCTGTTTTACTGGAATGTGCTTTTGTAATTACCGTCATGCTACCCATGAAAATCGATAACAATTCATGAATGTACCTATACTTTTCATCATTGCAATAATAAACTCGGCATCTGTGTCATTTTGAACCACCAAATTCTTCAGAGTAATATGTTTGGGTTATTTAATAAATATTCCTGAGAGCATATTATGTGGTGATGAGATCTCATATGTAACCTGAAATAGTTATTTAATCAACAAGGTTATCAAAGATAGTGACTTATGTTCAAGATATTTTAACGCGTGAATACGTTAATAGTTCGAGACTCTTAGTCGCTCGATTAATAACCGAGTTGCTTACAAGATTTTTTCGACGATATTAATATGCAGTGTATAAGAAATCTTGATTGAAATACATTCGCTTACATTTGACATAATAAAATTTCTATATACAGGGTGTCCCATTACTCGACGTCAACCCGGAACCGGGTGAAAAGGCAAGTAATGCTGGTTGTCAGAAAAATATAAAAAAAAATCTAAGTTGCATGATTTTTAAATAATGCGCATTCAAAAAAACACGCAAAATTCCACACCCTGTGACAGTCTTTTCGTTCCTGTTGCCACAAATATCAACTTTTTCCAACTTTTTCTTTGCTGTGTAACCTTGAATAATGCTTGTCTAAACTGTAATCAAAATTTTGATACCAGCTGCTCTATGTTTCATAAAAATAGGGCTTACTTCTCAGAAAAAAAATTCGAAATAAACAATTGCCTAGTTTCAACTAATTCTATTGAAAAAAAATGTACTACGTAGGTTTGGCATGTTTTTCAAAAGTTGGCGCATTTAGTAAGGATTCCATAATGGTATAATACTTGTTTAATTGTAGCTGCCGTAGTTCAAATTTATTTTCGATTGCCTCTGAATACACCTTTTCGTAACTGCTTCCCAGTAATAAAGTCCATGGATTCAAGTCGGTGAACGGGCCGGCCACGAGATTGGACCAGAACGTCCGATCCATCTTCCGGAAAAAAATGTTAACAGAAAAAAAATTTTCAGAGAAATTTCTCCGGACTAATTTTTTTGGAAAAATTATTTTCTCTGGAAATTTTTTCCCGGAAGATGGATCGGACTTTCTGGTCCAATCTCGTGGCCGGCCCGTTCACCGGACTTGAATCCATCGGATTCTATTACTGGGAAGCAGTTAACGAAAAAGTTTATTCAAAGGCAATCGAAAATAAATTGAACTACGACAGCTACAATTAAATAAGTATTATACCATTTTGGAATCCTCACTAAATGCGCCAACTTTTGAAAAAACATGCCAAACCTACGTAATACATTTTTTTTTCAATACAGTCAGTTGAAACTAGGCAATCGTTTATTTCGAATTTTTTTTCTGAGAAGTAAGCCCTATTTTTATGAAACCTAGATCAGCTGGTATCAAATTTCGATTACAGTTTAGACAAGCATTATTCAAGGTTACACAGCAAAGAAAAAAGTTGGAAAAGTTGATATTTGTGGCAACAGGAGCGAAAAGACTGTCACAGGGTGTGGAATTTTGCGTGTTTTTTTAAATGCGCATTATTTTAAAATAATGCAACTTAGATTTTTTTTTATATTTTTCTGACGACCAGCATTACTTGCCTTTTCACCGGTTCCGGGTTGACGTCGAGTAATGGGACACCCTGTATGTATCTATGTTCCAGTAGAGTTTTGACATTTCTCGTAGTCTGAATACTTTTTGAACGGTTGCCATGAGGATTGCACATTAATATAGCAGAAATTGAGCATTGAAATGGGTCATTAATGATCAATTTCGTACATATCAAAATCACCCTTTATTTTGAGATCGACAGAAATAGTTATTCAATCAACTAGGTTATTAAGGACAGCGACTAATGGTCAAGATATTTTCAGTTATAATAGTTCCAGACCATTAGCCGTTAGATTAAAAGCTGACTTCGATCCAAATACGAATTGTTTATAAGTTCTTGATTTGAATACATTCTTATTTTGCACGAGACATATTATGTTCCAGTAGAATTTTGTCATTATTCGTCCTGCTTCTGAATGTTTTGTGTTCGGTTGCCAATGACAATTGCACATTAAAATAGCAAAAATTGAACATTAAAATTCATCACTAATGGTCAATTTCCTTCACATCAAAATCACCTTAGATTTTGAGATCGACTGTTAAAATTTAGGAATGCCCTAAAGTGAATTCACAAACTTTTACGTACTTGTGCTCATTGGAAAAACGATAAATCTTATTTGAACACTCGGAGGGCCATTAGTTTCATTCAGTTCATTCATGAATCAAAATTTCCTCTTCAAATCTCGAACCTACCCTGAAAATTTCGAGTTTTGGTGTCATTCACTCTGAAACTGGAAATTTTCAAAGTAGGTTAGAGTGATAAGATTTGAACTCGTGAAAGAATTGAATAAAACCAATCACTCTCAGGATATTTAATTTTGATTTATCGTTTTTACAGAACGCGCAAAAGCACAAAAGCTTCTTACTTCAACTCATATTGTGATAACCAGAAAAATAAGCTCGAAAAGAAAAAAGATAATTTAAAATTTTAATACCAGTCCAAGGCGTAGGTAACCAATAGGTACTGTTATCATCGACTACTCTACTACTTTTAACCATTTTTTTGCGTAAATTAAAACGTCTGTTCTAATATAGTGAGTAGAGTTCACGAATTAATGGAATAAAATCTAGAATTATTTATATATCTACACCTGAAATTAGAAATAATGAAATTCTTTCATTAAAGAGTTCCTACTAGATAATCAATACCCACCAAATTTTATAGAAAGAACAATTTCAAATTCAGAACGAAAAATATCTAATCGAAATTCTAATGATGATCAGGTACAAACAGAAAAACCGTCAAGAACAACCGAATTTGTTGAACGTCATTCCTTATATTCCTGGCCTATTAGAGAAAATAAGAAGAATTGGTTCCAAATTCAACATAAGAACTGTTTTCAAAACACAAAATGATTTGAGATCCATTCTAACTAGAACAAACCAATGAATGAGACACAAAAATCAAAAAAATTGTGTTTACAATATTCCCTGTATATGTGGAAAATCTTATACAGGGGAGACATCAAGACTTTAGAAATAAGAAAACGGGAACATAAGAATAACATCAGGAATAGGGACATCACAAGATCACAATTGCTGATCATATATGTTCAAAAAGCGGAGATCATATGATGAACTGGAACCACACAAAGATCCTCATGACGGAATCTGATAATTATAAAGGAAAATTAAGGAATCTACATGTATTTTGCTGGATGAAGTGAATAATTTGGCAAATTGTTCTGTTGGAATAGATCGTATTTGGATTGTTTTATTGAGGAAGGAAGTGACATCAGGAAATTTCAAAATCAAATAAACATCTCTATAGATTGACAATTATCAATGTCAATCAGATTACAAATGAGAAAATACACAATTCTGAAGAATTTTGGAGTTTGTCTGAAGAAGGTGTCTGATATAGCCACCGAAACGTTACAATATCCTTTTAATTTGTTTCATTTTTCAGTTTTACAACGACAATTCTTTCAAGACCAATTTGCTCCTGACAAATCAGTGCAAATATTTTCGCAGGAGCACTTCACCTTAATCAAACATTTTTAATTATTTATGTTCAGAGACTGGGAGTGAAACCTATAAAGTTTCTAAGAAATCTAGAATTATTTATATTTGAAATATCGTTCTTTTTATTCGAATAAACGTGACACTGCATCTGAATCGTATGATGATCAGGTATAATAGGAATCTATTTAGATATAGCAACCACATTGTATAAACGTCATAGAGCATAATCACATAAATTATTCTCATCCAGACCAGCATTTCGGGATCGAATTCATATTTTATTGACAATCTTCTAATGATACGATTCTTACGAAATTAATAAATAATATGCTAGAGGTTGCTTCAGTTTCTGTTGTCAAGTTGGACATTCACCACATTTGTAATTTTGCTGATATTTAATGATCAATGACACGAAGTTTGAGTGAGGGTAACTGCGATACCTCTGATTTTACATGGACGCATATACATAAACAAGTGGATGTCTCAAATCTACAGTAAATAGTTTCCGTTACAGCGACCAAGAATTTGTCAATTCACATCGCTCAGACAAAAAATATTCTTTAAAATTTTCTATGACACGAGCCCTTTCGGAGTTCTGCAGAAATTTGCTCGTCATTATTCTCCTCTCCAATGCTGAGTTTCGAATCGATCGCATCTGTGAATTCGGAATATCTGATAAATAATAAAAAATTTCAATTATCGATATTTGGCGATTTGGCCTGTTAAAAAACTTAACCGCGACATTCGAAACTCAACCTTGAAATTTTCGAACCATAACTCCATCCGTTCGAGAATATTTGTGTTTACGGGGGGACAGTCAGATGAAATCATTTTTGACCTCGAATTTTAATCAGTTAGTCCAGCCCCCATTCACCTAGTCACGGAATGCCTTGGCATTGCGAGCCTGAGGAAGGACTGCCTTGGACGAGAAACTTGTAAGAGTGAGGAACTAGCCTCGTTGAAGCCTTCACAGTTATTAGATTTCATTAGATCTCTGGAACTGGAAAGCGAGCTGTGAAGGTTTTGGCCAGAACAGCTCTGTAAAGGGGCACAATGACCTTAAGGTCGCAGTAAACTGTAACCCCTTTTTAAACTATCAACTAGTCCAACCAAGTCTTTTGAGAACACTTTCGGCTCAAAATTAGAAACTTACAGACATAATTCAGAGATTAGGTGAATTGTCACAACGAAATGTGACAACCCAAAAAATTCCGAATACTTAATTTAAGAACTTCTCGGAAATAAACTATTTTGGACAAGCTGATATCGCTGTTGTAGTCAAAAACAATTGCGGAAAAATTGAATCTCGATTAATCTTTCAAAATATCAATTTTACATTTCCAATAATTATTTTGATATTCAAAGAAAAATGCATATAATCATGAAGGACTCAGAAAGGAAAACGAAAGGTTGCTCCACGTCTATTCATACTGAAGGGTTTTCCAATAAGAGGTGTTATTTTGATATTCAAAGAAAAATGCCATTTTTCGATGTAAATGATCAGATGTTTATTCCATTATAAAGAAGAAGCTATGCCCTTAATATGTAGTGGAAAATAACATCAGGCAAATGACCACCACGACCACGCTTACACGACCATATTCTTTTAATGAAATTTTCATAACCAAATCGCAAAGTGGCTGCCCTATGTCCTCGATAGACTCACGAATTTCATCTTTGAGGAATCGACGCTGCTATTGACTTAGATCTTCTCTTTCAGTGGCCCCAAAGGAAGAAGTCGGAAGGTGTTAAATCACAGTCGTCGGTGGACAATTGTGATCACCTAGCTATTCGAGAGATAACACGGTCCGGAAACTTTTCCCGCAAAAATCAATGGTTTCGTTGCTTGTGTGGCACACTGAACTTAATAAGCCTTAAGACCCAAATCTTTATGCAAAATTCGGTTGTAATGACCCTTTGTGGAATGCCTAACTCTGAAGAACGACGAGAAATGGACAAACCTGGGTTTTCTTCAACACTTTCGGCTACAACAGCAATATTCTCAGCTGTTCTTGAGCGACGTGCACGGTTTTCATTTTTACATCACTAACTGTCCCAGGATATTTTTCACCAATTTCTTTATTGCGGTCCGACAAGGTGTTTCACGACGACCCAAAAATGTTCACCATTTTTATAGTGAATTTTAATAATTTCAACACGTTCTGATGCGTATATCGTTTTATATAATGGCGTAGTTTCCTACTTGTCAAATCTCAAAAATGACACCTTTAAACTTGACATCTACCGAAATAGCGGGCTACTCAAATAACCCCTCTGAATTGAAAACCCTCTACTTGATTTGTTTTCCCACTTCATTTCCTTTCACAAACATAGGAGTTGAAGAATCTCTCAGTTATTTTGGATGTTTTCGCATCTATGCTTTCATATTTTCACACCGGATCCACAGTAATCTGTTTGGTATGAATGAGCTGCGAAAATAAAACAGGATTCAAATTAACCCATTGCTAAAACTTATATTGTGGGTATTACACCATCTGAAAACTTTTTGATATTCAACGAGATGAAATTAAACTCCGTGTTCAGAATAAATGAATACTGAATCTACTGGTCGAGGAAAATTAGAAATGAAAAGAATGAGATAATTACTTTGCAAGTGCAGCTCACGCCTTCAGAACAGCATCGGAGCTCTTTTTGAATGAGTACGCTAAAAGAGGAAATTTTTTCATTCAATTACATACCAATGTTTCAGAATGCCAGCAGGTACCATTATCATTCCTTTGTTGATACAAGTGTTTTAAATCAGACTTGCACGGTTTCATTTGTTTACTATCGTACGTTTTTAATAGCAGTGTGTTCACAACAACTAACCTTTATTATACAGAATAATGTTTTAAATGCTATAGAGATTTTCTAGCTTATTTTCGAAGAAAAAGTCATCGTCCAGAACGGCTTCGTTACCGAGAAACGGAATACCAAAGTTGAATTTTTTTTTTTATTTCAAAATTGTCTGTTGTTATTGAATTCGAATTCGGTTAACGCTAAAAACCATCCCATCTGCTATGTAAAGGGTTTTCAAATAAGAGGTGTTATTTTGAATAGCCCGCTATTTCGGTGGATTGTAACGTTTGAAGCCGTCATTTTTTGACATTTGACAAGTGGAAAAAAATGGAACGATACAAGCTTCAAGAACGCATTGAGATTATTTCACTTAAAAATGGTTAAAATTTGGCACAGACGGTTCGTAAAACTCGAACAGTTTTGGGTTGTCGTGAAGCACCTTTCGGACAAGTTAGTGATATGAAGAACAAAACCCGTGCACGTCGCTCGAGAACAGCCAAGAGTATTGCTGCTGTAGCCGAAAGTGTTGGAGCAACCACTATCGAGAGGTGATTAATGATTGTTTATAACCGAATTGGATAGTATTGACCTGCACAACGTTTACTTTCAACAAGACGGCGCTACGTGCCAAACAAGCATGATTTTTTGCGGGAAAAGTTTCCGGACCGTGTTATCTCTCGAAGAGGTGATCAAAATTGGCCAACGAGATCTTGTGATTTAACACCTTGCGATTCATCCTTTGGGGTCAAATGAAAGAGAAGGTGTACGCCAATAGCCCAGCGTCGATTCAAGACCTCGAAGTTGGAATTCGTGAGGCTAGCGAGGACATAGGGCAGCCACTTTGCGATCTGTTCATGGAAAATTTTATTGATAGGATATAGTCCTGTGAGCGTGGTCGTGGTGGTCATTCGCCTGATGTAATTTTCCACTATTAACGACATAGTTTCTTCTTTATAATGAAATAAATATCCGATCAATATATTGAAAAATAGCATTTTTATATTAAAATAACACCTCTTATTGGAAAACCCTTATAATCGGGAATAGATGAAAAATCTATCATAGTCAGGGAACTAGAATTTAAGGATTTCTCAGTGGATTTCACCGCTTTCTCTTAACGATTCAATAGAACAAATGGAAAACCTAGAAAGTTGTTGAACTATTTTTGTGTTCAACTCGAATTGGATATCTCTAACTGTTTTCAAGAAATACAAACTCGAAGATTGAAATACATGAATGACAGAATAACGTAATAATTTTTCATGAGAATAAAGGATGTCGTGGCTCAACTAAAAGATTAAAGTAATCGAAATGACCACTATTCAATGCTACCCCTATATGACATGAAGAGAAAAGCCACTAAGATACCCTCAAATTCTAAGTATCTGATTTGAATTTTTTTTAGCTTTTCTCAGGTTCAGCGGATACAAAATTGTACGCTTATTAGTGAAATGATAATTTAAATTTTAATATGCAGACAGATATGGATTTCATTTCATTCTTGAATGAATGAAACTTGACTTTCCTAGAATCAATTCCCAATCGGTGAATTCACCGAGTCTTTTAATAACCTTGTCAGCTCAAATTCGAAAGGTTCAGCAAACGAGGCAAAAGCACAACACGCTCTTTTCCTTATAAGAATAAATTTGCACAAATAAAATTCGACTGAATCAAACTTCCTCATCGAAATGTCAATTTTTCCATTGGTAGCCTTATTTCTGTAGAATTTGATAGCTACATAAGAAGAAAAATCTGAAACAGCAGGCTCTGTCACAAACATCAGCCAATTCATTTCTTGAGCAAAATTCCAAACGAAAGAGTATCCGTCGAAAAATCACTGAAATTAAGCATGACTTGCCGTAACGAGCAGGATAAAACTTGATATTTTTGAGCGCTAGTTCTACACAAACTAGTGCTATATCGTTTTCCCAAATGTCTGTGATTTCAGAATATTGAGGCGAAAATGGTCACAAACGATTGGGTCGACTGATGAAGAATCCGTGGTCAAACTCAATTCTTTCTGAAGGGCTGTCTGTCTGTCAGCACAATAACTTTCGAATGGATTGTCCTAGAGACTTGAGATTTTCAGGGTCAGTTCGATTCCCGAATGCCTCAGTTAAGTTCTTTAACCAACCAAATCGTAGAGGCTGTTATAAAATATGGCCATTCAAAATTTTTTTGCCTCAATATCTCAGACGAAACGAAACCAATCGAAATAAAATGTTGCAGCCACGTTCAAGATGCTCATAAGCCTCATGCAAAATTTCGTTGCAATAGTGTACACAGAACCATAAAACTACAATTGGAATATTGAAAAGAAGAAATTTTATATTTCCATAAAAAGACATGTGATTCGAATAAAATTATTCTGTGAATGAAAATTGATATACTAAATATTTATGCAAAGTTTTCAGCATGGAGCCTCCGAAAACTCACATGGAATATTGAAAAGAAGAATCCTTATATTAGAACAGAATCTGATTCGAGTGAAATTTCTTCTGCGAATGAAGATGATATAATAAATTTTTATGCAAAATTTTGTGGTCATAGTATTAACAAAACCATAAAAAAGTAAAATTGAATATTCGAAAGAAGAAACTCTATTGTCCATAACATAATATTCGATTCGAATGAAATTTATTTTGTGGATGAAGACTGATATAATGAATAGTCATGTCAGTTAATTTTTTTTAATTATTAATTTTTCACATATCTCATTTCCTGCATAATATCCAGAAAATAATTCTGATTGTGCTGCGATCCTGAATTTATATATTTGTGGTCAATCTCAAGTCCCATATAAGAAATTGAGGTAATATTCTTACTGCTCCACTAACGTACGCGCTAAAAAGCACCTACTCAGGAACATTTTGTTCCGATAGTTTTATGATTTTCAAATGCGTACCGAAAAATTAAGGCTGAGAAGATATTCAAAATTCATCGATAAAATCGAAAGTTCCAGTATTAGCCTTTAGGTTTTTATGGATAAATTTGAAGATTCTGTTTCAATACAAACTAAGCGGTTTCAAACTGTTAACTGAAAAATGAACGAAAACAATTTTTAAAATAAATACCAATTTAGTGCTTAACATCGATTCAGCTATGTATGGTACTCTCGAAAAATAAATCTCGACTGAATAAGTTTTAAGCATCTGTTCAGATAATTACCACGGTTACTAAATTTTGACTGAAATTGAAACGAAATAAATTCTGGAAAACACAATAACTAATTGACATATCACGCTCAATATACAAACAGATCATCGATTAAATGGAAGGGCAAAAATCACTTAGCCGATTGATGCTTAGTTAGAAGGAAGGCGAACGGTATTTTTCCACAAATAAGTTTGAAGGATTTGTCTCTATATTTTTCATAGTCGTTGAAGTGTGATTATAACTTTTTAAAAGTTTCCGAGTGCTCACAAGCATTTTCCATTCTCCGTAATTTTGAATGATCAAATTTCAATTTATATTCATCACACACAATAAGTCAAAACTCGGAATTACAATAAAACACATAACATTGACACACTCATTTCCCAAAATAAACTTTAGAACAATAGAAAACTCCTTCAAAACATCTTTAAATTTACTCACATCGTCTTTAGCAGTCACCAAAAACCCTCACCACTAAGCCAAAATAAGACGTTCTCCAATTTCACCCACTTACCGACGATACCGTATAAACTACGCTTCTCGTCTTACCAGACGTGCCGCGAGATCGACTTGAGTTTCCTCGGGAAAACCGCTTTTCCGCTCGCGTTCCGAACGACACCGCGTACCGTCAGACACTGCCAAGCGCGCGCTCGCGGTTCGGAGGACCGTTGTCCGTCGTTGACGGCGGCGGCGGCAGCGATGCATCGCGCCCACCCCCGAAACTCCAGATCCGTGTCAGTGGAACAGAGGACGGGGTTGAAACTTCGCCGATAAATGTTTCCGGCCTGGGCGCTACCATCTATCCATTTTTCCGCAGACGGGGGCCTCTCATGTCGAGCTTTTTAGCTGGAAAAGCGTCAAGACCTGTTGAAGGGGAGATGAGAAGAAAGTCTGGGGTGGATATGAGCTTATCTTGTATGCGAGGATTGTGCAGTATGTAGGCAAATATCTTAATAGTCCTCTGAATTCCTAGAATGAATTATACAGGTTTGGAATAGTATATAACATTATAATTACTAGCAAGGTAAGAGGGTTTTTACTGGCGAATGGAGGATATAATTGACGAGCCGCAGGCGAGTCAGTTACCTCCTTGAGCCAGTAAAACACGTTACCTTGCGTGTATTGTTTATATTTTATTTGTTTCTCGTTTGTAAAAAGGTGAGATAAATTCCAAAAAAATCTCAATAATTTGTCGCAAATGTCGTAAGCTATTTATGATTATTTATGACATCGGAAAATTATGACAACTGTCAGTGGCTTACGAGAGGAAGTCATTCGAGAATAGTTGCTAATTTCTGACGAAAAAGGCCCCATCCAAATGAACAAGGTATGAATATCGTTTTTCAATACTTTTATAACGTTTATTACTAAAATTATTTGTTCAAGGAACGATGAAATTAGAAGGATAAATGAAATTAGAAGCAAGTACGTGAAAAGGAAAGCGAATAGATACGAATAAAACAAGGCACGAATATCGTTTTTGAATAGTTTGAGAATGTTTATTGAGAAATACATTTGTTCCAGGAACTCTGAGATTAAAAGAATGAATAAATTAGAAGCAAGTACTTGACAACTTTAATGTTGTAATTTAAATAATACTACTAACTTGTAAAAGTTTTACAAGTTAACTGTCAATTTTACAAGTTAGTGACTTGAAAAAATAAACTCCTTGATTAATATTGTGTTTTTGGAAACTGACGTTTACAAATGAGAAACAAATAAAATTCATTTATTCGGTCGCTGGCAAGTAGTAGTGGGGATCTGTCGGAACTCTCGACCTGCTTACGCGATGAAATTAGTCGCAACCCGAACGCGATTTGATAGATAGATAGATAGATAATTTTATTCTATCCATTTTATCTTCACAGATGTGAATCACGTTACACAAAACAGAGAAAAAATAAAATCTTTTATCTACTAAGTAATATATTCACTTTAAAGTTCATTCAAATCTTCATATTTCATGAACAAAAGTAAGAAAACATAATCTAACATATTTTATATTTTCTTTACTTTTGTTATTTTTGTTTCAAAAATTTTAAAACATTTCATGTAAGACTGTGACAGTTTTGTGGACGTTGAGAAAGGACCAATCGTGTCCGAAACGTGGCAATGTTATAAATGGTTCAAACATCAATACACAGATTTTCTTTTTCCAAATTCCTGTTAACACTTCACAATTTTAATTATTGATAATATACATAATACGTATATTCATATATGTATAAACTGTACAAAGAAAGTAGATATTTATTTGCAGTAAAAATACCTTTACATGACTCATCAACTCTCAATCCAAAAATACTTCTTAGGAATATTTTTTCTGAAGAATGAATATGCTATCAGCTTCAACCGAATTCGCCCAGAAGATAATTACATACCTAAGTCTGGACTGCACATAGGCATGTTACGCTGTCATTACGCTGTCAGTGCAGCATCAACGCCAATCGTTCGCGTTAGACCATATCGGTTTAAAAATTATTTATGTTCAGTTTACAAGGAAAACATTAAATAATAAAATGGTATTTTGGTAGTCAATGAATTTAGGATACAATAAATTCATTCATTGTTGCCTTCGAAGATAGGACAATACCTTCAAGATCCGCGACTTCAAAAATAATAAAAGAAATTCGAGACATGTGGATGTTTACAACAATGTGGTCGATGCAGAATTGATAAACCTACCAACACCATAACTGCAAATCATCTGAATATAGAGGTAGATGTGTATGCTGCTGTTGTAACCAGTGAACCTTATTCGAATTGCCGAACAAGTCGATATGAGTGATAGAACTGTTCGGAATATCTCGAAAAGAAATAGTTATCGATCTTATAAGGTTAAAACAACTCAAAGGAGTTTTTCCTGAAGACCATATAAAACGACTTCAATCGTGTGAAGCGATGATAAAAAAAAAAGAAAGAAGTTAATTTTTGAGCTATGTCTTATTCCCTGATGAGTCATCGTTTTCCTTGAATAGAAAACATAACCCATCAGTAGTAAGATATTGGTCTTGAAAGAATTAAACGTCTCAGTATTCCTGTGCGTATCTAGTATCCTAAAAAACAAAATATTCAATTATTATATTAAATAATATATTATTTTAGAAAATAGAATTATCCGACAGTTCGACAACTACCAATTGACTTCGATCTTGTCTGGTTTCAGCAGGATGGCTGTCTGAGTCACAACGCATGAGCAGCCACACAATATCTCAGGACGACATTTTCTGACTGTGTCACTGCTACAAATGGCACGTTCAAATGGCCTCTCAGGTCAACAGATTTATCTCCCAATGATTTTTTCTTTGGGGATATCTGAAAAATTCGGTTTATAATCATAAAAATGATGGAGCGACGAATCTTGATGAATTAAAGTCGAAAGTAATCGAACTCCGTGCGAAAAGCATGCCGAATCTGCTCAGAGAGATGATAATATCTCTTCAAATTAGATTTGGCTAATCTTTGGCTCAACAGAGTGGATTATCTGAACATTTAATTTAAATTTGTCGATCTCTCAGTTTTGAGAATTTGTTTATTGTTTCCAATTTTTTATGTAGAATTTATTTTATTTTCAAACCAGTTATGGCAAAAAATAACCTGATTGATTCACTCTGAGTAAATTATTTGTTGCATTTATAGTTGCAAATTAATCCCTCGCATTCACACAACAAAATTGTTGCAATAACATTCAAATCAAAGCGATATGGTCTAAAACAATTCACGTTTGAATTGCAACTGATTCCATCGCGCACGAAGGTCTAGAAGGAACACCTGACAGATCCCCACTACCACTTAGCAGCGGCCGTACGCGTGACCAGATTTTTACTTGATATGGCATCGCACTCACGATACACAAACACCGGTATGCCGACGCGCATCGAGAGTGACGTCACTGGATCATTTCCATAGCATTTGCGTGATAGAAAGAGAGAGAAGAGAGAGAGAATTGATTAGAATTGTTCTCCTAATGACGTAAATGGGTAGATGCTCGCGCCGGACGAGTTTAGACCACGAATCTGGCATACCGGTGTTTGTGTATCGTGATCGCACTCATGTTCTGATCCTTCTACTGTTACATTGGAGCCAGAGAGACTTCCGAATTAATTTTTCAAACCTGTAGACAACTGCTCGTCAAAAGTAAGCGAATGGATTATATAAGATTTGAGGAGGACGACGATGCAGTACTTATTGCGGAATCAGAAGATGACCTCCAAAGAATTCTGCTTATTTCCACCAGGAAGACCAAATGTATGACAATAGCAAAGGAGCCCCAGCGATGCAAACCAGCAATAGGAAACAACATGATTGACCAGATCGTGTCATTCGAATATCTCAGGTGTAAAATTACTAGTGCAGCATCCCTGAAAGATGAATTGGAGAAGCAGGTCGACAAAATTGCAGCAATATCAATACATCTCACATACCCTATTCGAAAGAACAAACACCTAAGTACTGCCTGTAAGTCAAGAAGGTATAAAACATGTGTGAGACCAGTGCTTACATACGGAACGGAGAGCAGAACCGAAACATCTAATACAAAGAGGATATTACAAACAAATGAAATGAAGACATTGAGGATTATAAGGGGATACACACGGACGATTTGTTCAGATACATAAATAGGAGACAGAGAGAGTGGAATCGGTTTATGGAAAAAATGAGCCAAGACAGAATGGATCACCAGAGATAACAAACCCCTCGGAAGAAGGCCCATCGGACGTCCACCAAAGCGATGGCAGGCCAGCTGCCAATCCACGTCAAAGGATACATATACCCATCGAGATATAATTATATCCTATCTCTATGCATATACCTGAGAAAACCATGGACCTATAATACTAACTGGACGTCGAACTTCCTTACTGTCACGTAGAAAAAAGTGAGGCAGATGGCCACCATTTGTAGTTTGGGGTGAACCACAAATATTTTAATGTTTTATGCCA
This sequence comes from Propylea japonica, assembly GCA_013421045.1. Classification (NCBI taxonomy): domain Eukaryota; kingdom Metazoa; phylum Arthropoda; class Insecta; order Coleoptera; family Coccinellidae; genus Propylea; species Propylea japonica. The sequence goes on from CM024245.1 coordinate 11,702,261, forward strand.
TCTGTGCTCGAATTTTGATTGAAAGATAGACATTCCTTTAAAGAAGTGATGAAAAACGAACTCTGTTTATTAGTGTTCTGTGAACTCTGACATTTCAGTCTATTAAAATTATAAATATTTTCGATTCTTCTGATTAGTTATTAAACAATATTGGTAATCCTATCATTTCAATTCGTTGGAATAAAATAAATAAAGTAATATTGGTAATTCTAATATTTAAATTCATAGAAAAAGTGACACCTCAAAATCCACCCCAAACTGCAAATGGCCGCCGTTTGCCTCAAAATTTTTGACAGGTTCGCCATCTATAGTCCGTTCACGAAAGGTTGATCCGTCGGTTGGCCATGAAAATTTGGCATATTCCACTGTGTATATTGAAATTTTAGGTTATGATGTTCATTTTCTTGTCAGATTGATACGCAATGTTGTCAATATTGCATAGAGTTGTCTGATAACTCGCAAGCTCGTCGGACGAGGCCGGGTACATTCGTCAACGTTGACCTTATTTTACGTTATGACAGCAAATACTGCCAACTTCAGATAAATAAAGAAACGCCTACTATGTGCTCAACTTTTCGTGAACGGAGCATAGTTAGTATTATGAATCTATGGAAAAAACAGGCGATACGCCTTCTGTTGTTTGTAAGCACGAAAATGGGTAAATTTGAACGATAATAACTTATGAATTGATTGGCAATACTTATCTAAAATATATTCTGTCAAATCTGTCAAACCACAAGTCAAAGAAAAGGAGATTATACAAACTATTTTCAACACCTTCTCAAGAAAAAGAACTCATACCACATTGATCCTAAAAACTATCATTGTAAAACTCCTCGCTGTATACTGATTCTTACCGCGCCCAGAAGACAGGGTAGAAACTGCGCCGATAAATGTTTCAGGCCTGGGCGCTACCATCTATCCATTTTTCCGCAGACGGGGGCTTCTCATGTCGAGCTTCTTAGCTGTGAAAGTGTCAGGACCTTTTGAAGAGTAGGTGGTGGCTAAGATAAGCTTATCTTGGGTGCAGGAGTATGTACGCGAATAACATTCGAGTCCTTTGAATTCATAAAATGAATTATACATGACTGCACTCTGAGTGCAAGCGGTTAGATGGGATGAAGGCGGTGAGGCTGAGTAGACCAACTTGACCTAAAAATCTATAGTACAACCCCTCGCTGTTTACCATTTCGCATCGTGATGACACCTGAAACTCCAGATCAATGTCAGTGAAACAGAGAATGGAGTTAAAACTTCGCTGATAATTGTTTTCGGCCTGCGAGCTACCATATATCCATTTTTCCGATGACGGGGCCTCTCCTGTCGAGCTTTTTAGCTGAGCAAGTGTAAGGACCTGTTGAAGGAAAGATGTTCTTTGGTAGTGACGGACATAGGCTTATCTTGCGATTCGGGTGCAAGGATTTTGCTGGAATATGTCGGTTAATACCTACCAATATAGTCCGAAGATTAATTATTATGAATTATACTTAAGCGCACATTGGAAGTTGAGGATATCTAATCATATAATGAAATGTTGAGGGGCCATTCAAGTAAATGACGAACGATCGTATAGAGAAACAACATGTAGATCAGATCATTACATGACCAAATCAAAAATACTCTTTACGTTAAGACACCGGAGAAATAAAACATTTATAATTCAGACAGCTTACCCACCGAAAGTACTTGACATTTTTACCAGAAAAGACTAGATGAAAAACTTACTATTGTTACCTTGAATCGAGCAGTTGAAAAAGTATATTGAAGAAGGAAGCCGAAGTATCTCTTGTACTTATACGCCAAACTGAAAGAAGGAAAACCTGCGAGAACGAAGAAGTGGAAACATTTTTTGTAGAAAAGAAGAAGACATATATAAATTGGTTGATTAGTGAACTACAACAATATGAGGGCAAACAACTGGAAATCAAAAAAAACAAGAGCACAAAAAATAGCAACCGCCGAATAAAACATTTGGAACGAGGAATGTCAAAAAATGAATAACCATTCAGATGGAACGAAATGTACTGAGAGATGGAAGTTGATGAAAGACGTAAAAGCAACGAAAAAACATACCGCCCTGTTGAACCTGATCTTCTTGGGCGAATGCAGAGAATATTATGAGAGACCACACAATATTACAATGTTGACAATGTTCTCAGGATAAATTCAGTTCAGCATAATAAAAAATTCAATTTCAGTAGCGTTCAGTTGTTTCATCATGAACAAAATTTGTAATATTTCTGATTGATAGCGAAGATGAGCTTCTGTGCCAGGATTTTGCTGGAATATGTTGGCAAAAAACATTAAAGTCCTTTGAATTCCTAGAATGAATTTTACATTGTTGCTCGTTGAAAGTGAGCCATTGAATAAAATTGGAGAGGACGCTTACTATCGAACAACCCCTCGCTCTTTACCATTCAGTATCTTGCTCACCCCCGAAACTCCAGATCTGTGTCAGTGGAACGGAGGACCCATAAATGTTTCCGGCCTAGGGGCTACCATTTATCCATTTTTCCGCAGACGGGGGCCTCTCATGTCGAGCTTTCTAGCTGCCAAAGCGTCAGGACCTGTAGAAGGGAAGATGATGTGATCTTGGGAGATGGCGGAGATGCGCTTATCTTGACTATGGGGATCTTACTGGAGTATGCAGGCAATACTATTATAGTCCTTTCAATACTTATGATGGATAAAAAAAAAACAACAGGACAAAAATAGCAACAGCCAAATATCAAATTTCTAACAAGAAATGTCAAAAAATGAATAACCATTCAGATGCAAAGAAATATACTGAGAAATGGAAGTTGATAAAAGACTTAAAAGCAACGAAAACCATACCGCTATGTTGAACTTGATCTTCATAAGCGAATGGAGAGAATATTATGAGAGACCACACAATATTACTATGTTGGCAATGTTCCTAGAATGAATTCACCGAAGCATAATCAAAATTTAAATTTCAGAAGCGTTTAGTTGTTTCATCACATACAAAATTTTGTACTATTTCTTACTGATGGCGAAGATAAGCTTATATTCGGTGATAGGATTTGGCTGGAATATGTAGTCAAATGACATTATAGTCCTTTGAATTCCTAGGATGAATTTCACATAACTGCTCGTTGAAAGTAAGCCATAGGTAAGATTTTGGAGGACGCTAATTATTGAACCACCCCTCGCTCTTTACCATTCAGCAAGGTGGCCGCCCCCGAAAGTCCAGACCCGTGTCAGTGGAACAGAGGACGGGGTTGAAACTTCGCCGATAAATGTTTCCGGCCTGAGCGCTATCCATCTATCCATTTTTCTGCAGACGGTGGCCTCGCATGTCGAGCTTTTTAGCTGCGAAATAATCAGGACCTGTAGAAGGGAAGATGAGATGTTCTTGGGAAGTGACGGAAGATGCGCTTATCTTGGTTATGAGGATTTTCTTGGAGTATGCAGGCAATACTATTATAATCCTTTCCATACTAATGATGAATTATACGCAACTTGAAAGTTAAGGATATCGAAACATATAATGAGATGTTAAAGGCCGCTTCAATAAATGTAAATGGGGGTCAGATCATTAAATGGACAACTGAAAAATTCTTTGCGTTTTAAGACTAAACAAACGAAACATCAATAATTCAGACAACTGCCTCACCGTACCAGATAACTTCACCAGAAAGGACTTTAATGAAAAATTAACTATTGGTACCTAACTTTGAGCAGTTAGAGAATTACAGTGAAGAATGCAGCAACATTAATATGCCGAACTAGAAGAAGGAGAATCTGGAAGAAAGAAGTGAAAACATTTTTTGAAGAAAAGAAGAAGGAATATATGAAATGGTTGAGTAGTGAACAACAACAATATTGGGACGAACAATTGGAAATCAAAAAAACAACAGGACAAAAAATAGCAAAAGCCAATAAGGAAATTTCTAACGAGAATGTCAAGAAATGAACAACCATTTAGATGGAAAAAATTGATACTGAGAAATGGAAGTGATAAAAGACGTAAAAGCAACGAAAAAACATACCGCCATGTTGAACTTGATGTTCATAAGCGAATGGAGAGAATATTAAGCGAGACCACACAATATTACCATGATGAATTCATTTCAGCATAATTAAAATTTAAACATCAGTAGCGTTAAGTTGTTTCATCATATGATATATTTTGTAATATTTCTGATTTATGGCGAAGATTAGCTTATCTTCCGTGCCAGGATTTCGCTAGAATATGTAGTCATGTTCATGAGATGAAGCCCACCAATAGGGAGATATCGAAAGCTATTCGGAAGGACATAAGACACTACAAAAACGAACAAATACTCCGAACTATTGAAGAGAACAAAAGTATGAAAGTTATGAGAAGAAAATTCACGAATGGCAAAAAAACAAATATTTCAGCTAAAAGACGAGAACGGTAGTATAGTGACAGATCGAGATAAACTAATACAAATAGTAGAAGAATTCTACACGACCCTTTATAAATCTCAAATAGATCAGACAAGAGAAGAACCACTACCGAAGATACAAACCAAGGCTCCGAAGAGATACCCGATATATCCCGTGATGAAGTATACCACGCACTCCATAAAATGAAAAACAACAGGGCCCCTGGACAGGATGAAGTAGAAACCGAGGCTATAAGCTGGGAGGACCAATTTTGATTGAAAAGATTGTAGCACTTTTCAATCTATGCCTGCATAATCAGAAAATCCCGATCTCATGGAACGACTCACTCACGATATTGCTCTATAAAAAAGGGGACAAAACAAGTCTAGAAAATTACAGGCCAATTAGCTTGCTCAATCATCTCTACAAGTTGTACACCAGAATTCTCACAAATAGGCTAGAATCAAAATTTGAGCTCTACCAACCAAGAGAGCAGGCTGGATTTCGAGCCCGTTATGGCACTAACGACCACCTTCAGTGTTTGAAAACCCTAATCGAAAAGACTGTTGAATATAACAGACCTTTAGTCCTGACTTTTGTTGATTTCCACTAGGCGTTTGATACGGTTGAATTAACGGCCATTATGAAAGCATTAAATGAATCCCGAATCGACCATCGATACACGAATGTCATCAAAAATATATACAACAACGCCACAACAACGATCAACCTCCACTCCCAGACAAAGAAAATCAGACTGAGAAGAGGCGTAAGGCAAGGTGATACTTCATCACCTAAACTATTCATCACTGTACTAGAGTATGCTCTCAAAAAGTTAGAGTGGAAAAATAAAGGCATCAGTATTGATGGGGAAAGACTCAATCATCTCAGATTCGCAGACGATATCGTGCTCATTTCTGACAATCTAAGAGAAGCCGCTATTATGATCCAAGAACTGAAAAATGCTCTACAGACGGTCGGACTGAGGATAAATTTCGATAAGACGAAAATGATGACCAATCTAGTCCCCAGTGAGGTATTAAATGTAGACAACTGTCAGATACAATGGTGCATAGCTACATATATCTGGGGCATGAAGTAAGGATTGATAGAGACAACCAAATAGCAGAGCTGCTCAGAGAAAAAACTTGGGGTGGGCAGCATATGGCAAACTTCGTGATGTCTTCAAGAGCGATATTCCGATCAAACTTAAGAGAGAGGCTTTTAACATGTGTGTTCTGCCCGTGCTCACCTATGGTGCAGAGACTTTGACCCTGACGAAAGCATCGGCACGAAAACTGCAAAAAACAAACGCAGGATGGAACGATCGATGCTGGGGATAAGTCAAAGAGACAAATTCGAAACGAGGAGATTCGCAGGAGAACGGGCGTGGATGATGTTCTGGAAAGAATAATAAAAGCTAAGTGGAGTTGGGCAGGACATATCGCCAGATCAAACGACGGCAGGTGGACGAAGAAAATTAGGGAATGGCGACCAAGAACAGATAAGCGAAGCGGGGACGACCTCCAACCAGATGGACCGATGACTTGAAAAGAATCCATACCAACTGGATGTCAGCCGCCCAGAACAGAGAAAGATGGAAATGCCTTGGGGAGGCCTATGTTCAGCAATGGACGTTTCAGGGCTGAATGATGATGATGATGATGATGTAGTCAAATAACATTATAGTCCTTTGAATTCCTCAGATGAATTTCACATAACTGCTCGTTGAAAGTAAGCCATTAGGTAAGATTGGGGAGGACTATTGAACCAACCCTCGCTCTTTACAATTCAGCATCCTGGCCACCCCCGAAACTCCAGATCCGTGTCAGTGGAACAGAGGACTGGGTTGAAACTTCCCCGATAAATGTTTCCCGCCTGGGCGCTACCATCTATCCATTTTTCTGCAGACGGTGATCTCGCATGTCGAGCTTTTTAGCTGCGAAAGCGTTAGAACCTGTTGATGGGGAGATGAGAAATTCTTTGGAGATGAGCTTATCCAAGGTGCGAGGATTTCGCAGGAGTATGTGGGCGAAGAACTTTATAGTCTTTTGAATTCCTAGGTTGAATTATGCATAACTGCTCGTCGGAAGTGAGTTATTGGATTAGAGGGGGACGATAAGGCTAAGTAAACCTTCCATTTACAGGTTCGGAAATTCACATCGGAAACATACGATATTCAATATGCATTAGAGAGTATTTTGTCCATTGGAAAAGGAGTATCTTAGACGGATTAACGTGCTATCTTTCTGACGGAATAGATGGTCAAATGAACAAATAATAGGGTGTCCTCTCTCCTCATATCGAGTAACAGGGGCAGCCCGTCGCTTTGAGCCAATGTGTCTGACTGCGCATGATAGTCGTTCGAGTGCTTGAATAAACTTCACACAAGCATAATTGGAAATTTATCAACTCTGCAGTAGCTTTGAGTTATTTAATCATATCAATGACATACAAAGGTTGAAATATTTCCTTCAGGCTACATTTCATCGGAGCGAGAAAGGTAAAACGTAAATGATGCTTTAGAATCATGTTCCCGAATCTCATCATATTTCCTTGAATGAATACTTCTGATGAATTTCACTGAACGGCATGTTGAGGTCAAAATATATTAAATTAAACAGGGTCTCCACTTTTGAAGTGGCCAAACTTTAGGAGGGGTTATGCAAGTGATTTGCAACAAGAAATGTCATATAACACATGGTCGAGATGTTGACGATTATTCTTCCATTCAATATTGCTTGATTTCTCGAAATATTTTGAGTTTTTTCCCTTAAATGATCGTTATTAAGTTTTCCTTGTAGTCTCATCAAAATAGACCACATATTCGGAAATCGCGATAAATTTTCTACAAGATAAGAGAGTCTGTGTGCATAAAACACTCTTATTGAGGGCGTGGTAAGGAAATGAACATCACTATTCTGAAGTTGACAAAATAGTCCTATTTCTCCAATGGTTTTTTCGATGAAATATGAATAATTATGCACACATTTTTTTCATTAATAAATACTCTTCCGCCATAATATCATGGCTAACATGATAACAACAAAAAAGTCTAAATGTTTTGAACCTAAATTTGCTCTATTTTGAAGCTCTTTGTGATTGAGTTTCAATATATCTTTATAGAAATCATCGTCTTGAATCAAAATAATAACGAAAAAATTAACCTCCTTCTTCAATACATTTGACACATTGTTTTCGTACTGAATGTACAACTCTGCAAAGTTTATAGTGTTCTGACGCAATTCTGCATAACACAATTTTATTCTGTCGATGAGAACCTTCTGAGTCTGAAAAGGAATTAGATATATATTCCGTTTCAAAGTGTTCTAGACATAAAAATCAAAATGCGTAAGGTCGGGGTTATTCGGTAACCATCTGACCGTATCTTCCAATACATTGTATCGCAATATATTCATTCAATAGATCTTGACATTACTATTATTATGTGCTGGGCAACCATTTATTTGAAAGCAGACATTCAATCTGTTAGATTTATTCAATTAGTCAAATTGATTTGGATTAATCTAATAAATTCTTCAGCAGTAAAGTAATCGGTAAAATATAACTGGCCCGAAAAGTTCTCCTCTCATGACTGCCACACTCATGTTAATACTTAACTCATGTTGAAAATGAGAAACAATGATCGCATGAGGGTTTTCTCTGAGCCATACATGGTTATTCCGTAAATTAATCAAAATTGATTTCGTGGGAGTGGCCTCAGCAGTCCATAATATCCTCCCATGGCCCCCCGCTCTCAGCATCTTCAGCTTAGAAATTAAATGATGATTTCCATAAAATTTCTTCCGTATTCAATCACAAAAGGCTTCGAAATAGAGCAAATTTAGGTAAGGAATTTTTAGACTCTTTCGTTGTTATCATGTAAGACAGAATATTGAGGCGGAGGATGAGCAGCTAGCACAGAAGTTAATATACACGGTGTTTCCTAAACATGCATCAAAAATTCAGGGGGTTGTTCCTTGGACTATTTTAAGCATGTTTTGTCCTTGATGATTTTTGAAAAACCTCTTCGTTTCGAAGATACAGGGCGAACAACATTTTTCATATTTTTAAAATTAATAATAGTTTAAATGAAAATGCGTACCGCACTGTGTTTACTAAGTAGGTACAATTTATTTTTAAATCTGTTTAAACAACATTCCAGTTACTAAAAACGGCCAGTTTTTTGACTTAAAATTGATAAGTTCAGATGGTAAAGGAAGACAGATTAAACACGGTTTTCATTAGAATTCGTTTTGTGATGTATTAGCAATTAACATTTTATCTTTGACTATTATGAATCGCTATAATTTTCAACAGTTTTTGTGGGTTAAGTTAAATTTTCATGTAATTTTTCATAATAAAATGTTATTATCTAAAATTTTGTTTCCCCCGTATCTTCGAAACAAAGAGGTTTTTCAAAAATCATCAAAGGACCAAACATTCCAAGGAACAATCACCTGAATTTTTACCGCATGTTAGGAAACACCCTGTATATGTCTTTCGAAAGTACACTAAATGAGGTATTTATTACTGAAAAGAATGTATGTGCACAATATTTATATTTCATAGATAAAACTATTGGAAATATAGGACTCCTTTTGTTAATTTCAGAATAGTGAAATTCATTTAAGAGGAAAAACTCGAAATATTTCGTGAAATCGAAAAATGTTGAATTAACGAATATCCGTCAACATTTCGGCCATGTGTTATATGAAATTTTTTGTTGTGAATCACTTGAAGCTTAGGTACTTTAAAAGTAAAATATTCTGTATATCAAAATATTGAAAGCCTCGATCATAGCCTATGAGCAGTCTGTTCAAATCAACGTGGCCTCATTACTTATTGTCAGGAAATTATACAACCCAAATTTCTATCATCACTGTTGCAATTTTAGATTTTGGAAGCGAGGGGTTGTGTAATCTTATCGAAAACGTCCCAAAAATATCGAAATATTTTTGTTCGTGCGAGAAAATTGAAAAAAAAATACAGAAAAGAATTAAGTGAGTAATGAACTGTGGCATCCATCCATTTTTCAGCAGAAGAAGTTTTTTCATGTTTAGCTTTCTAGATGCGACTGAGTCAGAATCTATTATGGAGAGCTGAGGGTAAATTTTTAGTAAATAACTGAACTGAGCCCATTTCAAGTGGGAAGAAGTTGCAGGAGTATGTGGGCGAATCTCATATTTTAGTCTTTGGTCCTTGTCAGTTTGATTTTAGTAAAATAGGTAAACAAACATCAGATGCGATTGTTCATCTGAATCTCCGAGTAAGAAATAAACATAAGAAATAAAATAAACATGCCCCTACGCGTGAATAGTACTGCATTGTACTCAACCAAGCATTAGAGTGAGATGGAAAGCGTTTCACTGCCACACTGGGGCGAATTGAAGGATTGGTTAGATTTACATTTTTCTAGTTCCTGAATATTCAAAAATTTCGTAATTTTGCACTGGGTATAATTATTGACGGAATAGCCTTAAGCAACAATAAACTATCAATCATTGAAATAATTCAGTTCATAAAGTCAAATCGAAATGGAAATGTAAACATATTGCATCAAGAAACTAAACACTAACAGACAATGTTGCAAAACTGACAGAATTGTCTGTAACAGACGCAAGCTGTTAGTATCAGATTGAGGTAGTGGTAAACCAATTATCCCAATACGGAATAAACATACGGCACGATTTAGCAACGCTGGAAGTTTATTCGCTCATAAAAACAGATTTTACTTGGCTGCATAACAAATGCGTGAAGACAACTCTTGGTTTTCTTTTCACTCTGAGATCTGAATGAATATGTTCTCAGCATTTAGTCGATGACATAACTCGGAAACAAAAGACGATAGAATGCGCTGGACGGCATAGTTTTTCTCGAAAAAAGATGACCTCAATGTGCCATTCATTTTTTCATCTAATAGAGTTGTAATGTTCAGGGATCACCAATTTTTAGTCACCCTGTGGTTCTTGGACCGTTCACTCCAGCGCAGCCACCTATTGTTGTTTTAGAACCGTATATAAGCCATTTGAGTAGTAATCACTTCAAAGTTTTGGATAGTTTATTATTTATTTTCAAATCTGTCATCCATCACATTGATTGGATTCCAAATAATGAAAATGTATGTATGTATTCATTTCTTGCCTGCTACATATATAATTAGTACGTTTTCATGGAGAATCCAATACGATTTGAATACGATTTCTGTACTGAATACGCCATGAAAACGGGTATTGAAATCGTACCGAGCTTTAGTTTCGATACGGCTTTTTTCGGGAGCGTATCGAAATTTCAATCCAAATGTTGCACATGAAAACGGGTATCGAATTGGAGCATGCGCATTGCGAGCAATATTGTGATGTTTGACATATTTCAAAATCAAAATGCAATCGAACGAGCAAAGTAAAAACATTCCCGCTGATAGATATGACATTTGACAAGTGACAGATAAAGCTTCAAATCGAAAAGATTTCAAAACGATTTGAATCCCATTTAAATGTGCATCATGAAAACGGATATGAGTACCTATTGAACTCAAACCGAATTGAATATTCCATGAAAACGTAGTAAATGTTTCGACCCTTTCAAGAGTACGGTCATCTTCAGGTATCTGTTGAAATTCAATTTAATTTCCGTATATTTTCTCATTCTTCCTTTTTGAGCGCTCGTTCTACTTGAACGAGTGCTATATCGTTTTGCCCAAATGTCTGTAACCCTGATAACGAATTCGTGGTCAAATTCAATTCTGTCCGTTGGGCCGTTCGGCCTCAGCACAATAACTTTCGAAGGATTGTCCTGTCGGCCATTGGCGGCTTAGAGGTAGCGCTCTGGCCTGTGATGCTGGTGGTCCCGGGTTCGAATCCCGGCGAGGACATGGACGTTGTGAAGTCTTGGTGGTTGTGTGGCGTCTTCACATCGCAAAGAAATCAAAATTACTACGGATACTGGGAACATAGCCAGAGTTGCTGACCCCATTTGTGTTAGAATAAAAAAAAAGGATTGTCCTAGAGACTTTTTCAGGATGAGTTCGGGTTTCAAATGCCTCGGTTAATACGTTGACCAGCCAAATTGTACAGAGTGTTCCATAAAATATGGACATTCAAAATGTTTATTTTCTTAATATCTCATTAAAAACGAAACCAATCAAAATGAAATGTTACGGCCGAATGCGAGATGCTCATAAAAAGCCTTATGTAAAAAAATTAAAACCTTAATTTATATTTTTACATATTTCAACATCTGAATAATTTTCAGAATATGATTCCAATTGAAACGATATTCTGCATTTATATTTCTGGTATCAATCTCAAATCCGATATAAAATATGAGTTAATAATCTTATTGCTTCATCAAAGAATGATTGCTCAAATGCTCCTGCTCAGGCTTTTTTTGAAATTTTTTAACAACCAGTTGAAGCTGTTCTTATCATTGCAACTCTAGGTAGGTTTGCTGACGAGAGCCGTCCTGGTGACAATGTTTCATAAAGATTCTGGAACTGGTTGGTGAGCTGTAGCGAATATCTCAATCATCCGAAGGAAATAGAGCACAATAAACCTCAAGGTCGCAGTGCACGAGATTCCCATCTCAAATCTAGAATCTCTTGGGAAAAGATATCCCAATCCTCACCAGAGGGGTCGATAAAATCAGGACATCTTCAGAGGTCTACATTTTACCCCTTCGACTCACGAAAGCAAAGTTCGGAGATAATTTAGATCTCCGAGAAGGGAAGTCATTCGTTCAACTGCAAATATTAACTCAACAATTCGAACCTTGATGAAAAGTTTGTTGTCGGTAAATAATCAATTTCGCAGAAAGTTCAAAGTTCGACACGCTCGAATAGATTGGAAAATTCTACAAATAGTGTAGTTGGAATCTGGTTGTGTATTAACCAGAAAAGTTCAGTTTGAAAGTACGAAGATATCTATTAATTTTCACATGTTTTTGGCATAAGAGAAATTTTGACGAAGCGACATTTTTTTGTACATTGTTTTCGATGTTGCCATTTTCAATTATTCAATTGAAAAACAATTATTCAAAAGGAAAGAATTGTTTTATGTCACTCATTTTCAATTCACAACTTAGGCGTGAAACAAAATGATAGAAATTGAAAGTGAAGTGTTTTTTATTGATTATCGGTATAATTGACAAGCAATCTGCCTCCAAATCAGCAATTATCAAGAATTTTCCTCCAACATCCATTTATGATATCAAAACTGTATTGAATGACTGTGGTACTCCAAAGAAAAGTAATCGCTGTGTTTTATTTTGTTCATTTGTGTCTATATATTTGTTGTTGTCATGCTGATGATCTAGTCTGTGACAAGATGGATTCTATATGATTAAAATAATGATATGCTGAGAGGTTCAGTTAATGACACCTTGATTATGACTGACACTGTGTAAATATATTCTTTGGAACCTTCCAAACAGAAGAAAACTTTTAACGACTATATAGTACATAACAAAATCGAAAAAAACACGTAATTATGTGCAGTTTTCAGAGAAACTCTAACATATACATATACATTAATTGACATTACTGTGAAATCTCACGCCAAATATCTAATGATGGCATTTTCAGAATGATAACCTGGGGAAATTGAACTTGACCCAAATAGAAATAAATCTTTATGAAATATGTGGAGACAGATGAAAAATCCCTAGAAGGCACTAATCGTTTATTGCATCGGTATACAGGGTGTTTCATCATAAACTGGACAAACATATATTTTCGTGTAGAAGACATCGGGAGAATCATTTTTGCTTTATTAAATATATCCCGTTTTCGAAGCATAAGCGAGGTACAGGGTGTCAAATGTCATTTTTGAGCAATATTCTGTTAAGTGTGCTCAATTATGTATAACACTTGGTGTAACGGTTTTTGCTTAAATCTCAGTATTTTTGGGTCCTTCATTCAGAAAAGTTGACAAACTCCGACAAAAAATTACAAAATGGCGGACTACCTGCAATGTTCCAAATTTTTTTTTGCGGTTGTCAAATTGACTTCTGTTTTCTGAATGAACACAATTTTCTAAGAATTTCTGTGAAAAAATTCTTTCAAGAATCGAATACAAATTTCTTTTCACATCTCAACAGCGATGGAAAAATTTCACTCGAAATGGATGAAATTTTGTACAATTGTACTCCTTGAAATATCAATCACGAATATGGACACAGAATTGTGAAATATCGAACGGTTTCGTTACAGCCATTCAAATGTTTCGTTCAGACCTCTGAAATAATGAACAAAAATTGTTTTGAGTTCTAGAGTCGAAATGATTAAATTATTAGCATGTTAAAACATTCTAGATGAATTTATACAAAAAAATCAGTGAAACTTAGTTGGGACTCGAACCGATGTAGGCATTAAATAGGTAAATGGCAGTGTTCTAGGGATAATAATATTCGTTGCCAGGCAACGGTAGTTTGTACTTCATAGAGTTGGACTAGTTGCTAAATTATATTCACTGAAATTCAAATACCAGTCCAACTCTATGAACTACGAACCACCGCAACGAATATTAATATCCTTAGAACAGTGCCATTTCCCTAGTTAATACCTAGGTCGGTTCGAGTCCCAACCAAGTTTCACTGATTTTTTTTTGTAAAAATTCATCTAGAATGTTTTGACATGCCAATAATTTAATTATTTTGACTCTAGAACTCAAAGCAATTTTTTTCATTATTTCAGAGGACTGAACGAAACATTTGAATGACTGTAGTAACGAAACCGTTCGATATTTTACAATTCTGTTTCCATATTCGTGATTGATAATTCAAGAAGTTCAATTGTACAAAATTTCATCAATTTCGAGTGAAATTTTTTCATCGCTGTAGACATGTAAAAAAAATCTGTGTTCGATTCTTGAAAAAATGTTTTCACAGAAATTATTAAAAAATTGTGTTCATTCAGGAAACCAAAGTCAATCATACTATTCTGTCGTATGTTACCAGAGCGCAGGAAAAAACCTCAGTAGAAAAAACCCTGCCTCGCCGTTTTTACAGAATTGAAACTTAAAACTATTCGAATAAATACCTTCAATATTCAGATACAAAATACGTTTTTCTTGGTCTTGGCCAGGAGGGTGTTTTCAACCAGGTCCGGCGTTCCAAGTGATGATTTTCGAATCTTCTATTCTTCTAAGACCGCTACAGGACCCTACTGAAGGGTAATCATCTCCCATAGATTTAAATATTGGTATTTCATCCTAAATATCGAATTTAATTCCGGAATAATGATAATATGATGAAGACGTATGAGTGAGAGAACGAAGGATGATATCATACCCAAAATTGATGCAAAGGTGAGATGAAATTATGTCAATGACTATCGTTCTGGGTAATAATCAATATCAAAGTATGGCAATGACTATCAATATGTAACTTCGAGGAAATTGGTGTGTTCTCGAATATTCAATCTCGATATTCATTGAAAATTTGAAGCAAATACAAAAATATCAACTATAGTTCGGTAATAATAACCATAGTGTTGTAGTAAAATTAGGAACCGAATTCGCATACTGAATGTATCCATGCACTTAACTTAAGGTGTCAATAACCTTTTTTAAATATTGAAGAAAAGATAATCGAAATGCTTTTATCCGGAAATTATTGTTCACATCGTCAAGTTAAAAGTATTCCACAAATTGGCTGTTGAATCCTGAAAATCTCCCCGTTTGACGCTTTACCAATGAATCCGGATGCAAACACGATTACGACCCGATTGTCAGGCCGGATTAAATCCAGACTCAATGATAGTTTCAGCTGAAACGATTAACATTTTTCTTGATGCTGATTACCAGGAAGCATTCAGGCACTAATACGCTCTGAACTGGGATTAATTATACGAGCTTGTTAAATAGATAAATGCCCGTAATCAATTTAATTAAGAGGATTTGGGTAAATACAAGTCTTTAGAATTCGATTCATTATTTGATAGCTTTCTGTTTGAAGTAATCTCGTTGAGGATGGAGTAGGAATATATACATACATTTCATCATTTGGCAAAAGTAGATATTTTTATTACGTTCAGGTGTCTTCATAGAGATTTTCAGTATTTTTAGTTTAAGGTTTTACAATGAATACTGTATACAGGGTGTTTCTAAATTGAACGTACAAACGAAAAGGGGAGATTCCTTAAGTGAGTTTAAGAAAAAAAAGTCCCACAAACATGGGGTCGCAAACATGGGGTCGCAAACGTTTCGTTTCCGAGATACAGGGTGTTTTGATCAAAAACATGTGTTGAATATACCAATTTATCGAATCTTTATGAATCATCGCTACAGATCAGGAAAATTTTCATAGAAACTGACACTGAATTCATTCACCACAGCTTACAAAGTGGCCTTCCCAACATAATTTGGATTTTCACGAGGATTTCGAGAGAATCGTTCAATTTTTTTCTCGAAATCGTTGGTAGATACTACAAAACCACAAGAGACCGAAAAGTTTAGCATGAGAACACAGCTTCTTTTTACATTTCTTCAAATTAACAGTTGCTCACCAAAAAAAGTTCTGCAGAAGAACAGGTGGCAGTGTTCCAGAAAAAATATCACCCTGTAGATCTTCTATCGAAATCGCCATGTCACGTGGTGAGAACTCTCAAATGTAATATCTATGCCAAATTCAGTTGAATATCTTGTGAAGTGTAGATACTATGAGAAAAAAACTTGAAAAAAATTCAAACTTCGACACTCTGTATCTCGAAAACGAAACGTTTGCGACCCCATGTTTATGGGACTTTTTCTTCTCAAACTCACTTAAGGAATCTCCCCTTTTCGATTGTACGTTCAATTTAGGAACACCCTGTAGTATCCAAGAATTATTGGTTCACATCCCAGACGGCTGAGACGAATAGAAATTTAGTTTATAATAGCTCATTTAGTTTTCTTCTTCAAGAAATTCAAATACACAAGTCAAAGTCTTGCCCCATCAACGTTTCTCGAAAAATGAATAATTTATGGTCAGGATATGAAACGAAATATTTTCTCCCTCTCAAACGCAGTAGGTAGGTATCTGATTAAAAAATCTTTGCTTGAAAATATGAAGAAATACAAAATTATTAATTATTTGTGTTTTAGTATAATAGTTATAATTTCACAACTGAATCCACATTAAATGGTCTGTATTATTAGGCTTCCCACGAAACAAGTCATTCATGAAAAATTTAGGCATATCATTCCTTTTTCAGAAGACTGAAAAGTTGAGGGTGGTTTTTGGCGGCTGTGGGTATTGTTGCGCCTAATAAAAAACCCCAAATTTTTCAAATCCAAAAACTGCAGAAGGGAAAAATGATTAGTTCAATTATGTTTTTCTACGTACATAGCATCAGTTATTGTTCTTTCAACGATAATAGAAGGGGAACAGTGACCAAACATTATACCCTCCAGAACAATATTTATCCGCCTTGAAAGGAAACAACTTCCTGGGCGAAAATAAATTGCTGAATCTCTCTTATCCCTTGATCGTCAACTATCACTTTGTGACTGGTCCGAAAAGAGCAGGTTTTGCCATTTTTGTAGAAGCCAGCTACTCTCAAAGGTCTTCTCGCTCTTAAATTTGAAGAACTGAACTGTCTCCTTATGGTATTGGTTGACACTTCCCCTCTATATGTCCTCAAAAAATTATTTCTAAAGGCTGTTTCAGACACCGTTCAATTCTTTCGAGTAAAATTTGCGACATGATGTCTCTCTTGTAGATGTTACCAGCTATCTTTCCCTAGACAGCACTGTCAGTTTCCATAAAAAAAGGCCACAACGTGTAGTTAGTTTAGTTTAGTTCAGTTTAAAAAAAGGGTTACAGTTCACTGCGACCTCAAGGTCTATTGTGCCTTCTTACAGAGCTGTTTTCACCACACCCTTTACAGTTTGCCTTCCAGTTCCAGAGATCTGATTAAATCCAATATCTGTGAAGGCTTCAACAAGGCTAGTTCCTAACTCTTACAAGTTTCTCGCCCAAGGCATTCTCTCCTTAGGCTCGTGATGCCAGACCATTCCGTGACTAGGTGAATGGGGGTTTCTTCCTCCTCCCCACAGAACCAACACTCGTCCGTGTCCGATAATCCCATCCTCAACAGGTGTTTCTTGAATAGACAGTGTCCTGTAAGGAAGCCAGTGAGGAGGTGTACCTGTTTCATTCTAAGATCCAGATATCTTTTGGATTTTGCTGTTTTGAAGTCCGAAGGAACTTAGTGGAATGATACAACTCTGGGAGTTTTCCCCTCGGCTTTCTACTTTTCCAGAAAGGTACATTTACCTATACCACAGAAGGGTTCTGGGCCAATGAATGACATTCGTGCGCCCTCTTTGGCAAGTGTATTGGCCTATTCGTTTTCTTTGATTCCCGAATGGCCGGGAACCCAGATTAAAAAGACCTTATTTTTCTTGCCTACCTCATTGAGTTTGTTCCGGCACTCCCAGATCATCTTTGAGTCGATGACGAAGGAGCTCAGTGTTTTAATATCAGCTGGACTATCTGAGTGTATGGTTATATCGCACTTCTGACATCTTTCAATAGCTAAGGTTTGCTCTTGAAAGGCGCTCATACAAGAGCCTAGCGACAGTGCACACTTGGTACTTGACCCGTATATCCCAGCGCCAGCTCCTGTAGAGGTTTTCGAACCATCTGTATACCATTTTACGTTATTTTGTCTGAGATTAAAGTCGGTTTATTTCTGTTTACATTCCTTTCTTCTACTTAGCAATGTCCTGAAGTTTTTTCAGTGCCTACTTTCTTGATCATTACATCCCTAGGAGGTTCGCAGATTAGATGTAGGTGTTCAGAGAGGACCAGAATCTCTGATTATTTATTCTCTCATTATTCTCTCGACATGGAGTATCTAACAATGAGTGAAGCTCGTTGTTCTTCACCTCAAAGTTGTATTTACAAATGTTTGGGTGAAACTATACCCCCTTGTTCACCTAGCAATAAGAGTTCAGAAATATCACTTGAAAAACTATATAATGAATAATGACTGACCGAACTTTATTACAGAGATTCATAATCGGAAATAACGAAACGAAAGCAAAGCAAACGAGGCACAGTTATGACAACTACCCAGCATGTTTCAGTAATAAAACTTTTGAATTTCAGACACGCAGTCATCCAACATATTGCGACAGAATCCGTTGTAACTTTTCACATCCATAAATTCATTATAACCCTTCCATTCCAACACGTAAGGTCGGACTGATGGTTTCATTCCACTTGTTTTTTTGCACTAATTCATGAATAAATTGAAAGGGTTTTGTTTACTGAAAATTAGAGAATGGACGCTTCAAATGTGAACATGAATAATGAAACAATATTCTCAATTTATACCAACATAATGTTTTATAATGGTACTGACTTGCCTCTTGTACATATACACACATGTAAGTATACATTTATTCTGGCTCTGGTATTCATGAACGTTTTTTTCAGGTGTTAATTTGAAAATGGAGCAGTGATGAAGACTGAACTGGATGAAGCTACTTGTTTTTACGGACTCATTTGTTTTAGAATGACCTATTCGGATTTCTCATATACGGTCTCGTTTTGAAGATAATGATATATGATATATTGTCATTGTTACATTTCGAATAATACTGGGGATTGGCCAAGTTAATACTAAGATTGATTAAAATCAAGTATCTTCCACATAAACAACTTTTGCTAGTCTAGTCAAATAATAGAGGCATCAGAAAAGATGCAAAATTCAGATCATTTGAGTTGAATCGATGAGGTTTGTAATTTGAACTATACACTTTCTTCTTCTTTTGTTTTCTCTTGACTTGTCTACAAGAATATGGTTGCATTCCTCAAATTCAAGGGCAAGAATACCTCTGAGAGTATTGCACACCCCCAAGACTGGCTTTTACCAGAATGCTAAAACGAACTTTTTTTCAGACATATCAAGATTCAGTTTACAAAGAGAAATTGGACGAGAAAGAGTTTGGAGAGTTCAGGCAGACTAGAGCGACTAAATTTCGACCAGGATTTTGTGTCATTTCAAGATTAATCGATAATGTGCTGGGGGATATAATATTCGGTCGTCGTACCTATACCTTTTCATATCTCCAAATGAACAATGACAAGTGGCATCTACGTATCAAACAGCATAAAATCAACTATTTTTCCTCTGAGCAATGAATTCGAGCTTGATTTATTTTATCTGTATGATAACGCCTCACCACCCCCATACGAGGGGGTAGAAACATTCTTCAATAGAACAGTAGCAGAGAATGAACTAGCCAACAGGCTCGCCAGACATGACTCCAATTGAGCACGTGTGGAATAACTTAGGGGGTGCAATCTCCAATCCCTTCAACATTTCAGGATTGAGTTCAGCCCTCAGGGAGAATAGAACTCTATGCCTAAAAATTTTACTGTTGATTGTGTGGATGCTTAGGCTTATTGGGCAGTTGATTGAAAAAAGTGTCCCATACTGCATATAGAAAGGAGTAAGAAACGGAGGTCCTCTATATCAAATATTTGTGTATATATGTAATTTTTTATTGGGCCAAGATTTTTAACGATATTTGGCAAAAAAAATAAAAATCCTGAAGCAGGTCAATTTTTGTTTCGCTTCTATCAAATTCTTATGCATTTTTGAAGATTTATTGTTGCACCCTGCGTCATCCCCATCAACCTCTAAATTTTTGAAGAGGGAAAGTGGGTCATGTGGTTTTTGGCAAGATCTTTGTATTTTCTTTATAGGCCTAAGAAATTTTCACGATTTTTTTTTCAATTAGTAACTTCAAACAGGTTGTCAGCATGAGCACTTCGTCATGGCCTAATTACTTTGAAATGATAGTAGGTACCTGATGAAATTTGTCCCTGTTTGAAAGTCGGCCACAACTTTTAACCGCCTCACATGAAAATTAGAATGTGAGAAGCACTGTGCTTCAGTTATGATCTTAAGTAGGTATGTTTATTAGAAACGTAATGACTAATAACATAAGTTGTTAGTACGTATTTCAGCATGCCTGTAAAGAATAGACCTTGCCAAAAAAGTGCCACATGACCCAATTCCTTATTAAAAAAAATTGAAGGGTTGATGGGAATGGCAGAAAGTTCAAAAAAATCCTTCAAAAATGCAGAAACTTTGGTATAAGTGAAACAAAATTTTACCTGTTTCACGATTTGTTTGCAAATATTTTTCGTCTTAGAAAATGAATTTGTTACATTATTTGACACGCACTGAAAAAGTAAGTTCTATTCTTTTCAATACCACAAGGTGGACAGTAGGTTATTCTTCACTATTGGTACGTATTTCTGCACGTCCGTATAAAGAAGACCTTGCAAAAAATACCACATGACCCACTTTACCCATTATAAAAATTTACAGGGTTGATGGGGATGTCACAAGATGCAAAAAATCCATCAAAATTGCATAAATTTTGGTGAAAATTAAACAAAAATTGACCTGTTTCAGGATTGCTTTGCCAAATATTTAGAGGGTTGATGGGGATGTCACAAGGTGAAACAAAAATCCTTCAAAAATGCATAAACTTTGGTTGAAGTGAAACAAAATTGACTTGTTTCAGGATTCTTTCGCTAAATATTTTTCTACTGAAAAAATGAATTCGTTCCATAATTTGGACGCGCACTGAATAAATAAGTTCAATTTTTTTCTCAATACTTCAAGGTGAAGAATAGGTTATTCTTCACGACTCGATTTTCAGACAGAAATGACTCTGACAGACAGTATAACTCTGAACTGAAACAATCAATCTAGGAAGTTCCTAATACCAACAAATAATAATGAAAAGTGAGTGAAACTGAGTTATAATCACCCGATTTTCCGCTACAAGTTATGTAATGAACGGATTCCCCATAAAGTTAGAGAAAAGGATTGCGCTTCAAGTAAATACATTCATGTTGGTCACAAATATCGGATGAAGTTTGCGAAATCGACATTCATCCAAATTTTCCGAACGAATACTTTCATTCAAAAACTTTCTCTTTCATCGTGTACTACCTCGTTTGAGAGTTTCATCGAACGAACTTTCCAACTATAAAATACATATTTAACCAAGAGTTCTCGTCAACTCGTTGAAATTTAGTCCAAAACTTTCATTCTTCTTCAGTCACGTTCCCGATCATTCTCGTATGGTACATTTTAAAGGGCGAACAAGGGCTACCAAATTTTTCACGCTGCTGAGCTTCTGGAGCAGAAAAGGCTTCGATTCTTTCGCAGATCATCGACCGTTCGTTGGCTCGAAAAATTCTCGGAGGTAAAAAGTGAGGTAGTTTTGGAACTAGAAGAGTGGTCCAATTTGCAAGTTTTAATTTGAGTGGAACGCCGTTGAATTTAACAGCTTCTGGTATCTACAATGGAAACAAGTTTCGAATTCGTTATGTGTGTCTTAAGGGTGCAACTTAGCCGGAGTTCAGCTCAAATATCTTCTTTTCGGCTTTTCTGTTCCAACCAGTCAGAGTTTTTTGTGAGGATTAATTAATAGAAATTTCTTCAGGTGGATTCGAGTTGAACTAATACATTAATTCACCTCGTCCTCTCGTTTGATTTTGTGTAGTGTTGAGTGAATCGTTCAACTTTCTAGAATTTCGGTTTGAGAAATGTCAGGCGTTTTTACGAAGTCGCAAAAGTTTTTTCAGGTACCTACTCATGAAGCTTATAGATATTTTTCAGTTAGCGAATATTTTTGTTTGGATCTTTTTAGGTTACTGATAGCTCAAGTATTCATTATATCTGCATCATATAATACATTTGCCTATTCTTACCAAAAGAAATATTCCAAATCAACAGCACCCGAAAATTTTTTGCGAACAAGATGGATGAAGGGTGGAATATTTATATATCAGATTTTAAGTTCAGAATTTAAAATGCAATATTTTCAATATTTTCTTTCAATAAATTCTTCACGACTGCTGCTATGGAAAATAACAAGCTTCTCTTGGATACATATACCTTCATTTCGAATCAGATCACCATCTTATCACAAAATTAGAAGTAGCGAAAAGTATATATTATAATAAGGCATAAAAAATACACTATCTTCAAAAAAATAAAATTGAAGAAATTGAGAATATCTCTGAAATCCCCTTCACCCTACCAAAAAATGTTCAATAAGGCTAAAGCGATTGACAAAATGCATTAAAAACTGTATAGGTTTTCACTCCCAAATGAAACAATTCCGAAGATTTCACAAGTTTGTCTGAAGAAGGTGTCTGATATAGATACTGAAACGTTACATTATCCTTTTCATTATTTTTTTTTTACAAATAAGTGCAAAGATTTTCGCAGGAGCACTTCATTTTGATTGGGATTTTCAAAATTATTTCTGTTCAGAGACTGGAAGTGGAAACCTATAAAGTTTTTTATAAATGCAAAATCCTCCTAGATTACCTATTTGTCAATCGATATCTACAACGCATTAAAACCACAAACCACAAAAAGTCGAACAGAAACCGAACCAGCACGAACAATAACCACTGTAATACAATATGAATCCTGAATATTTAAAGGTATACTCTTGATGGTAGCGTATATCAATCTTCATTTACAAAATAAATTCCACTCGAATCAGACATTTTCTTATGGCACTATGAAGTTGCTTCTCTTCAATATTCCAATTTTCTATGGTTTTGTGTACACTATGGGCACGAAATTTCTTATGAGGCTAATTATAAGCATGTTGCATGTAGCCGCAACATTTCATTTCGATTGGTTTCGTTAGTATGGGATATTAGGGAACAAAAATTTTAAATGGCCATATTTTATGAAACACCCTGTAGGTACGATTTGGCTGATTAACGTACTTAACCGAGGTTTTTGGAAACCGAACTCACCATGAAAATTTCAAGTCTCTAGGACAATGCCTTCGAAAGTTATCGTGCTAACGAACGGAAGGCCAGGCCGGACGGCCGTACGAACAGAATTGGGTTTGACCACGAATTCTTCATCAAGGAGTGGACCCCTATCGTTTGACACCATTTTCTGCTTCAAACTCGAAAATTTGAGATATTTGGGCAAAACAATAAAGCAGTCCTCTAAGTAGAACGAGCGCTCATAAATCGAAATTCTAAAGGTGCCACATGTCCACAAGAGGAAAGGCCGCCATTCTTCATAGTAGGTTTGGCAAAGCCGCAGATTCTTTCGCGCGAATATGATACGATGCTTTCCCGTAATTCACGCCATCAATTGATATGTCACTCGCCGACTGACAGAAGAGTAATGCCAAACTTAACCTGAAGATCGGGGGGCTTTCCCTGGAATTTTTCATTATGTGGTACCTCTGGAATTGCGATGTTAAACATTACCTATTGAATATACTAAGGAAACTAATAGAAATAATGTGACTGTTCGAAGGTGATTTATAGTTTGAATTGGAGCCGTATTTCGGTGCTTTTATAGTGGAAAAAGTGACGTGAAGATGTTACATTTCTTGAACTTCTGGAGGCCGGAACAGCTCAACCCACCGGCCTCCCCTCACGAGGCTTCTTCTTACTACTCTCTGATGCATCTGACCAATTTTTTCTCGAGAAGAAATGACTGACCAAATTTGCACCTGGTTCCCGGGCTAATACAGTGGTACTTTTATATAACGAAAGCGTTAAATCCGCAAAAAAATTCGTTATACAGAAAATTTGTTTCTATAGTCGGCAATGTCGCGGTCGACTTCACTGATTAATTTAAGTGTATCATTCAAACTGAAGCACTTGCTCTTAAACATTTTCGCACAACTTTTCACACTAGCGTAATGGTCAGATTCGAACCAAACAGCCAGTGGTGTATTTAAAACTGTTTCAGGAGGTTCTCTCTGTCCGCCGTAATGATTTAGTTTAAGGTCAGGATTTATTACGTGCGTTCGGAAACATTTTTGGAAAATCCCAGCCTTATACCTTCTTACCAATACCCATGTAGAGAGCGATGTACTTTGAATATTTCATTGTAGAAAGAATTAACTTCGTCTTAGAGGATGTTTTCAACATTGAATTGGGATTCAAGGTGCAATGTCTTGTACGAAATTCGTTATACCGACGTTCAATATAGGGAAAGTTCCACTGTATTTATATGAAGTTTAGTTATCAATGAATCCAGAACCCTCAAATAAACCTAAGCAAATCATTCATGAACACACTGCATACTGAAAGCGAAAAGAGGTTCCTTGTTAACGATTCGAGTACATAACAATTTAAGTATGAACAGTTTATTCAGATATCCGGCTATTTTAGATAATTCTATTTCGGATAATCTGCACTAAAACTTTCCTCAAATACCTCAAACAACTATTGAACCACCCTCAGATGCCTCCCCTTCCCCGTAACGAGGTTCGACGTAGCGAAAAGGTGATTTTCATGAATTCAATATTCCGGGACGCGATCTTCACATCCTACGGGCGTATTACGGCATTTCCGGGACGGCAGACGTGCATGCATGAATATTGAATGCCTTCGGCCTCATATGAGCCCGTTGGAATGACGCGAAAGACGCGCTCTGCTCGGTCCCAGACGCCGTGTTTCCCGGAAAATATCTCGGGTCTGTTCCTCTACAAACACTCGTTGAGGGTCCGGATAATGGAATGTTTGTCGTTTACCCCGCGCTGATGTTGTGCATGGTTGGATGGAAGTCCGATTTGGACGAACGGTATTTGTTGATACGAGATCGGCGGATTCTGATTTCTGAACGACTTGGTTCTCGATTGTATGGGAATTTGTTAGTGGGTTGTATTGACTTGGATTTGGATGTATGACTATGTTCACTTCTGTTGAAAATGGAACGTCATTTGTGCAACGAGTTCACGGCTTACGGGTCTGCTGATAAAATAACTGATATCTGATATCAGAATTTTCAGTAGGGAAAGTATTCCTTTCTTTCTATGAATTCCATGTTTCATTCTGAAAAAGTATTTCGATATAATAAATAATGTAAATGAATTCATTTGAACCATATCTAACAGATAGCTATCAGTAACATATCAGCAAGTGATGAAACAGGATCTCATACTAGTACATATTTTATTTGTACCTATGAATAGTATCTAAGTACGACTCCCTGAACAGGTGACCGCGTGAGTCATCTTTGCATTCTGCATGAATGTAGAGAGTTAACCTAGCTCTGATATACCAACGAATTTCAAGAAAATCGCAACCATAACATTGCGCGATCAATGGAATAACGACGAAATTGTTTTTTTTTTCCAGGATAGCTCGAAACCTGAGAACGGACGAGATGAAAGCGGAATGTACGGTGTCACAGTGTAACTAGCTCATCTACCAATTGAACCCTTAGGTTTACCATCAGGGAGTGCCTATTGCAATTTACGAGATGGAACTACCGAAAAAAAGATATTTATATAACATGCCAGTGCAGCAGTATTACAAGTGCTTGACTTTCCAGTATTACAGTCAAAACTTGTCTAGAAATGCAAACTATCGCTCAATGAACTTAAGCTAAACAATCAGGTTAACCTTGTATGGGTACCAGTTAATACTGGAGAGCACGGCAACGGAATGGCAAATCAACTAACAAGAGAGTAAGATATGATCCCAACCACCAGGACAGAGCTATTCAGCGGTTTTTTAGTCAGTCATCGAACCGTGACATTTCAGGAATGGAAAAAAAGAGGATGAATTTAACTAATTAGGTAAACTAGAGCTGAAGAGAATGACGGCCATACCCACATACTTACATCTATCAATGCCTCCGACCTCATAGAGCTCGTTGAAATGACGCGCTCTGCTCGGTCCCAGACGCCGTGTTTCCCGGAAAATATCTCGGGTCTGTTCCTCTACAAACACTCGTTGAGGGTCCGGATAATGGAATGTTTGTCGTTTACCCCGCGCTGATGTTGTGCATGGTTGGATGGAAGTCCGATTTGGACGAACGGTATTTGTTGATATGAGATCGGCGGATTCTGATTTCTGAACGACTTGGTTCTCGATTGTATGGAAATTTGTTAGTGGGTTGTATTGACTTGGATTTGGATGTATGACTATGTTCACTTCTGTTGAAAATGGAACGTCATTTGTGCAACGAGTTCACGGGTTACGGGTCTGCTGATAAAATAACTAATAGGCAACTTACCAATGACTCAAACAGAACTCTATCAGAATTTTTAGTTGGGAAAGTATTGCTTTCTTTCTATGAATTCCATGTGTCATTCTGAAAATGTATTTCGAAATAATAAACAATGTGAATGAATTCATTTCGACGATATCAAACAGATAGCTATCAGTTACATATCAGCAAGTGATGAAACAGGATCTTATACAAGTATTTTATTTGTATGAATAGTATCTACGACTCCTTGAACGGGCGACCGCGTTAGTCATCTTTGCATTCTGCTCTGATATACCAACGAATTTCAAGAAAATCGCAACCATAACATTGCGCGATCAATAGAATAACGACAAAATAGTTTTTTTTCAGGGGCGATGGTTAATCACACTGGATGACTCGAAACCTGAGAACGGACGAGATGAAAGCGGAATGTACGGTATCACAGTATAAGTAGCTCATTTACCAATGGAATTCTTAGGTATCCCATCAGGGAGTGCCTATCGTAATGTACGAGATGAAACTACCGAAAAAAAGATATTTCGTGATGTTGTGCATGGTTGGATGGAAATCCGATTTGGACGAACGGTATTTGTTGATATGAGATCCGTGGATTCAGATTCCTGAACGACTTGGTTCTCGATTGCATGGGAATTTGTTAGTGGGTGGTATTGACTTGGATTTGGATGTATGACTATGTTCACTTCTGTTGAAAATGGAACGCCATTCGTGCAGCGGGTTGTTCCTTCCGACTCACCCTTTATATGCGAAATAAATTATATTGCTTTACCTGATAACACCTACATCCCCTTATGATGGAATGAAATAATATTCATATTGAAAACTCCATAACATAAATATAATATTACTCTACTTTACTACCTTTAGTATCCAATCTGATCAATTCCCTAGAAATTGGTCTATTTGTCCTTCGTAAAAGATTTTTGTTGGTCTCACAAAGGCTATATCAAAGGAGATATTCGATAACAGATTTATGTGATTTAATCTAAAAAATATCACAATCTGAATCCAAGCATCAGTACCTATATTTCACGAGAAAAAATGAAGTAATCCCATAAATCATTTCCCAACCCTTTGAAAAGATACAAATGCTCAGATTACTAACAGATTGTGGGTAAAATAAGTTATTCCGAGAGCCAAATGATGTATTTCCATAAAAACTTCCAACTTTTTCTCACAGAAGATTTCACGTCAAATCCGACATCCCCCATCCATTTCAGTCCGAATACAAAACGGGTAGATTCATCACCCTGGCCTGGTTTTATTGAAACATACGATCCATAAATGAGGTTAATATTTCCACGAGAAAACAGATCCGAAATTCTCCCTTCATTGAGAAATAAATAATGTAGCCATTCCCGAAGACAAGAAGCGCTCCATTGACGGTATTCGACACAATCGGGTTGCTCTTCCAACTAAAGATGGGGTAGTTTTACAGAACTTTGATTTTGGAATGGTATTTCGCTTCAAAGTGTATACAAGGAAAAAATCCATTTTTTCTTTATTTTGTGAGAAAGACGCTCCTTAACATTCATATATCAGCTTTTTTTACACCGAGAGAAATGATTTCTTGAAACCCCTTTTTTTCAGAACCCAATCACAAATTTTTCACTTTCCGAATGCATAAAGGTGATATATAGGTACACTGCGGAAAAAAATTAACGTGCATTATGGAAACCTCAAATTCATTATACAACTGAGGTGTTTTTCAATGATAATTATTTTTATCAGAATTATGCATGCATATGTTATCCACTTTAAACGTTTTTCTTCAATGCACATGTTTTTTCCAACAGGAATAAAAAAATGAGATTATCAGATTTTGAATGTATTCGCTCCATTCTGAAATCAGGATTCTATTGATCATTAAGTTTTCTTTCGTTTGATTTTCTTCACTCGGTCGCTATGCAACGCGAAACACGCAATTTGACCCAAGAGGAATGTGCCCAAGCGGTAGTTTTGCGAGAAGAAAGGTGGACATACACAAGAATTGCAGAAAGATTTGAAGTGTCCCATACAAGTGTGTCCAGAATGTTGCAACGATTCAGGGAGACAGGTATCAATATCCGAAGACCAGGACACGGTAGACCATGGGTAACAACTGCCATTCAAGAACGTTACTTGAGTTTCTTCGTTGAGACAACGGATTGCAACCGCTTGCCTCCTTCAAAATCAGCTTGAGCAAACTCATGGGATGCAAATTAGCACTCAGACAATAAGAAATCGCCTCAGAGAATATCATTTAAGGCTCCTACCTAAGCCCATCGAAGGGATCGATTGGATTTTGCGAGAGAGCATATCCACTGGGAAGAGGCTGATTGAGAAAGAGTTCATTTCACACATGAGTGTAGATTCTGCCTCTACCATTGTGATCGACGTTCCTTTGTATACAGACGTCCACATGAAAGATATATACTACTGGTTTCGGGTGAGGATCGATTATGGTATGATGTGGAATATCTTTGACTGCTCGCACAGACCTAGTGGTCGTTGATAATGGAGCTATGAATGCTGATAGGAACATTCTTAAAAAGCATGTAATGCCATTTGCCACATACATCGGTGAAAATTTCATTTTTATGGACGATAATGCCAGACCCCATCGTGCGCGCATCGTTCAGGAGTACCTTGAAGGTGTTGAAGTCTCTCGAATGGAATGGCCAGCAAGAAGTCCAGATCTCAATCCGATTGAGTAGGTTTGGAACAACCTCAATAGAAGGCTGAGAAGTTCAGGAAATCATCCAGCTTCTCTTAATGACTTAGGAATCCAACTCAGAGAAATCTGGTACGGATTAGATCAGATCATTTTAAGATCACTCATTTTGAGTATGAACCATCGTTGCCGAGCTCTAATTAATGCAAGGGGTGGAAATACCAAGTATCGAATCACTTATCAGCATTCCAGTAATTTGAAAAATTGTTAAATTCTCTTCTTTCACATAAGATTTGGTGAAATCCTGAATTTTTCTTCCATTCAATGTGTCTTGTTTCGTTCAAAACCTTTCCTAGAGGACATAAAAAATAAGTTATAAAGTCAATGTAGAGTGAACTTTCATTGAAATTGAGATTTTCAGAATGTGCGTTAATTTTTTTTGCGCAGTGTATATGTACTAATATGAGAAGCAGATGAAAGTAAAGTGACCACTGTGAACTATGTCGATGACACCAATAAGCTCATAATATCATCATCATATCATATCATTTCATATTGAAAAATACTTCCAGGAGCTGAAAAACTATTTGAAATCACATTGGAGAAATCAAAAGAATGGTTTGAACAAAACAATCTGATAATAAATACAGAAAAAACACAATTAATACTCTTTCCACCGACCAACTCATAGATGGAAGAAACTGATCACATTAATTATACTGAATAAAAATAAATATGATCTTGCTGAATGCACAAAATTCTTGGGAGTTTATATAAATAAAAATCTTAATTGGAAAAGACATATAAATTATCTAGGCGAAAGAGTAACAACATCTTTTATAGTTTTCGTACTATAGCCTATAGAATCAAAACTGAGGTTTGGTATCGTATTTCATGGGACAGGAAATATTAATCCACATTTTATTGCACAAAAGAAGGCGACCAGAATACGGAATAATTTGAAATATGACCAATCCTGACAAAAAGGATCTAAGAAGACAGAAATGTTAACTATCCATGCAATATACAGGTTTGGAAATTCACATCTGAAATATACGATATAGGTACAATGCATCAGACATAGAATTCTTCCCTCCAGTTGCACAGATGAATAGTCGAGACAATCACTTGCTGTAACATACTGAATTCAGTTGTCTTGCTTCATTATTCTAGTCTTGTCTCTCTCTTATCGTTTAGAGGAGCGTAATTCTTTAGTGTGGTAGGCAACAGTAAATACTTGAATCGAGTATTACGGGCAGCCTGACAAATTAAAAATTCTATAGGTACGTGTAGTTCGGGTTCCCTACCATACTGCGATAAGAGAGAGACAAGACTAGATTATTGCAGTAAGACAGTTGAATTCATTCAGTTATCGCACTTGATTATCTCGCCTATTCATCTGTGCAACTGGAGGGAAGAATTCTCTGTCCGATGCCTTGTATATCGTATGTTTTCGATGTGAATTTCCAAATCGGTATATACAAGACTATGCCCTCTTCATTAAAGACAATAAAAAATTGTTTGAAAAATACGAAAACCAGAAATTCTTTTACGAGACGAGAAATGTAGACTATCTCTATTCCAGTTTGAATTTGACAACATCTCAGAGACAGCTCGAATTCAGATGCCTTAAGATATATTACTCACTACCAATTGATATCAAAAATATTAGGGATGAAAAAATTTTCAAGAGGAGATTATATCAATTTCTCTTAGAACTGGAGCCTCACAGTCTAGAGGAATTTCTAAGATGATTGTGATTGCACCAAGATAAACATATACAGTGTCTCTATAAATGATTGTAACAGCACAGTTGGCTTTGGATTATGCACACCACAGAATTCTGTGATCATGCTATGCTCTGATTGGTTAGAGATTGGTATTCTGCAATCCAAAGCCAACTGCGCTGTTACAATCATTTATAAAGACCCTCTATTTGTCATTGCTTTTGACACTATTTCACTTCGTCTCCACAAAACTTGTTATTTTGGAGAGGATTTGAAATAAAAAACCATTATTGTTATTATATCCTGATCTGTTAAGGCTACTCGTGGGACACCTCAAGGTGGAGTATTATCTTCCCTCCTATGGAGCCTAGTAGTGGATGAACACCTGCACAGGCTAACGGAGCTTGGCTTCGAATATGTAAGCCATGATGATGACATAGTCCTAATAATCAGGGGAAAATTCGAAGGCACTCTTTTCGACTTACTGCAGAAGGGCCTTAAACGTTATTGAGAAGTGGTGCTTACCTGTGAGGCTGAACATCAACCCAAACAAGACTGTAGTAACTCTGTACACTCGGAAAAGAAACTCATATTAATTTTGGGATAAAAGTCTTATTGATGAATGAGCGCTCAAAGGCTCCTGCTCAGGACTTTTCTCGATTTTTTTCATCTTCTCCACCTTGCCATTGTTCTATAACAATATTGGTCAGCTACCCTCAATATTACCCACTAGATCGCTATATATTGCCGTAGTTCACAAAATCGCAGTGATTCCCTGTGACGATCGCGAAAGTAGCTCAACATCAGAATAACCGATAGCTGGTTTGCTCATCTCTACTTCCAACTCCGCTCAGACCGCCATCCATAACCTCCGGTGCAGGACGAAATTCTCCGATGGTGTTACATAACTTCAGAACGCGCCTGGATAAAGAGAATAAATTTCATGGTATACGGCTCGGATATTTTTCTCCCATCAGCGGACGATCCTGCATTTTCTCCTCGAAGTCGGGGAGAAAAGCGAATAGCGCTGGGGGCCCTTTGTCGACTAATCCGCGCTTTGAATTCTTTGTGTGACGAATTGGGCAAATTGGGTGACCTTTTCCTTTGAAGTTCCGTCCCGACAGATTCGTATATTCAGATCCAATTTGGTCCCGAGTCGAATTAAGTGACAGTCATTTTACACTGTTCCCCCTTGACTTATAAGCTTCTAATCAGCGAGGCGTGACTGAACTGATTATTTTTTCGGTTATCTTGGCCGCAGGAATCCCGAAGGAATTCCGTGGTGGTGAAGGCTATCGAGATTAGTCGATGGAGTTATGAACTCACTGACATTGATTATTCATACTGATTACCTCTAACCTTCGTTTGAGTTTAGAAGCTACTCAGTTTGCATGAATTGGGAATAAAAAGTTGTCTCTTGTGTTTTTGTAACTCTGTCCTTGCACAGTGGCGCAAGGATAGTGCCTAAGGTGTAAACCACATCACTACTAATTGTTGAGTCAAGTCAAATTCAATGATAGTCGTTGAGTTAGCGAGGCCTGACTGAACTGATTATTTTTCTGGTGTTATCTTCGCCGCAGGAATCCCGAAGGATTCGTCGGTGAACGCTATCGGGATTAGTCGATTGAGTACTAAACTTGGACGCGTTGGGGAAATCAGTTTTTTTCCTTCTAGGCTTTATTATTCTGTCCTAGGCAGTGCCGCGCTTCGAATTCTTTGTGTAATGATTAGGCAAATTGGATGACCTTTTCCTTTGAAGTTCCGTCCCGACAGATTCGTATATTCAGATCCAATTTGGTCCCGAGTAGAATTAAGTGACAGTCATTTTACCCTGTTCCCCCTTGACTTATAAGCTTCTAATCAGCGAGGCGTGACTGAACTGATTATTTTTTCGGTTATCTTGGCCGCAGGAATCCCGAAGGAATTCCGTTGGTGAAGGCTATCTAGATTAGTCGATTGAGTTATAGGTTCACTGACTGATTTCTTTTAGGTTTTGGTAGAGTTGGGAAATCAGTTGTCTTCCTTCTAAGCTTTGTAATTCTGTCTTTAGGCAGTGCCGCAAGGACACTGCTAGGGTGTAAGCCACAACATGCTAGGGTGTAAGCCACAATATGCTAGTGTTGATCTGAGTGGAATTCAGTGACTGTCATTTAACACTGTGTCCCTCGTCTTATGAGCTCCAACGAGTTATCCGCGCTTCGCATCCTTTGTGCGACGAATTGGCAAATTGGGCGACTTTTCCTTTGAAGTTCCGTCCCGACAGATTCGTATATTCAGATCCAATTTGGTCCCGAGTAGAATTAAGTGACAGTCATTTTACACTGTTCCCCCTTGACTTATAAGCTTCTAATCAGCGAGGCGTGACTGAACTGATTATTTTTTCGGTTATCTTGGCCGCAGGAATCCCGAAGGAATTCCGTTGGTGAAGGCTATCGAGATTAGTCGATTAAGTTATGAAATCACTGACATTGATTATTCATACTGATTACTTTTAACCTTCGTTGGAGTTTAGAAGCTACTGAGTTTGCATGAATTGGGATAAAAAGTTGTCTCTTGTGTCTGTTGTAACTCTGTCCTTGCACAGTGGCGCAAGGATAGTGCCTAAGGTGTAAACCACAGCACTACTAATTGTTGAGTCGAGTCAAATTCAATGACAGTCGTTGAGTTAGCGAGGCCTGACTGAACTGATTATTTTCTGGTGTTATCTTCGCCGCAGGAATCCCGAAGGAATTCCGTCGGTGAACGCTATCGGATTAGTCGATTGAGTACTAAACTTGGACGCGTTGGGGAAATCAGTTATCTTCCTTCCAAGATTTGTTATTCTGTCTTAGGCAGTGCCGCGCTTCGAATTCTTTGTGTAACGAATTAGGCAAATTGGGTGACCTTTTCCTTTGAAGTTCCGTCCCGACAGATTCGTATATTCAGATTCAATTCGGTCCTGAATCGAATTTAGTGACAGTAATTTTACCACTGTTTCCCTTGACTTATGCTTCTAATCAGCGAGGCGTGACTGAATTGATTATTTTTCTGGTGTTATCTCGCCCGCGGGAATCTTGAAGGAATTCTGTTGATGAAGGCTATCGAGATTACTCGATTGAGTTATAGGTTCACTGACTGATTTCTTTTAGGCTTCGGTAGAGGTCTGAGAAGTACTAAACTTGTACGAGTTGGGGAAATCAGTTGTCTGCCTTTGAAGCTTTGTAATTCTGTCTCTAGGCAGTGCCGCAAGGACACTGCTAGGGCATAAGCCACAATATGCTAGTGTTGATCTGAGTCGAATTCAGTGACAGTCATTTAACACTGTTTCCCTCGTCTTATAAGCACCAGACGATTAATCCGCCCTTCGAATTCTTTGTGTGACGAATTAGGTAAATTGGGTGACCCGTTTCTTTGAAGTTCAGTCCCGACAAATTCGTATATTCAAATTCAATTTGATCCTGAGTCGAATTTAGTGACAGTCATTTTACACTGTTCCCCTTTGACTTATAAGCTTCTAATCAGCGAGACGTGAGTGAAATGATTATTTTTTTGGTGTTATCTTGGCCGCAGGAATCCCGAAGGAATTCCGTTGGTGAATGCTATTGAGATTAGTTGATTATTCATACTGATTTCTTCTAACCTTCGTGGATGGAGTTTCTCAGAAGCTACTAAGCTGCGTGAATTCGGATAAAAAGTTGTCTTTGTGTCTGTAACTCTGTCCTTGCAGGGTTAGTGCCTAAGGTGTAAACCACAGCACTACTAATTGTTGAGTCGAGTCAAATTCAGCGACAGTCATTTTAGTCAGCGAGGCCTGACTGAACTGATTATTTTTCTGGTGTTATCTTGGCCGCAGGCATACCGAAGGAATTTCGTAGGTGAACGCTATCGAGATTAGTCGTTTAGTCGATTGAGTTATAAATTCACTGACTGATTACTTCTAGTCTTCGGTGGAGGCCTGAAAAACTGAACTACGACGAGTTGGGAAAATCAGTTGCCTTCTTCTGAGCTTTGTAACTCTGTCTTTAGTCATTGCCACAACATTGCAAGTGTCGGTCTGAGTCGAATTCAGTGACAGTCACTCAACACTGTTCCCCCGTCTCATAAGCACTTGTCGACTAATCCGTGCTTTGAATTCTTTGTGTGACGAATTGGGCAAATTAGATGAGTAGGTGACCTTTTCTGATGTTCCGTACCAACAGATTCGTACACTCAGATCCAATTTGGTCCTGAGTCGAATTTAGTGACAGTCCTTCTAAACAGTTCCCTCTTAACTTATAAGCTTCTAATTAGCGAGGCGTGACTGAACTTATTATTTTTCTGGTGTTATCTTGGTCGCGTGAATCTCGAACGAATTCCGTTGGTGAACGCTATCAAGATCAGTCGATTGAGTTTTAACTTAACTGACTTACTATTCTAGGATTGTTGGAGTTCTGAGAAGTACTTAATTTAGACGAGTTTTGGGGAAATCAGTTTAATCTTCTTTATTGGCTTTGTAACTCCGTCGTTAGGCAGTGCCGCGAGGACACTGCTAGGGTGTAAGCCATAAACTTGCTAGTGTTGACCTGAGTCGAATTCAGTGACAGTCATTTTACACAGTTCCCTCCTAACTTATAAGCTTCTAATCAGCGAGGCGTGACTGAAGTGATTATTTTTCTGGTGTTATCTTAGCCGCGGGATTCCTGAAGTAATTCTGTTGGTGAAAGTTATCGAGATTAGTCGATTGAGTTTTAACTTCACTGACTGATTACTTCTAGGCTTCGTTGGAGGTCTGAGATGTACTAAACTT
The DNA here is from genome assembly GCA_013421045.1 of Propylea japonica. Classification (NCBI taxonomy): domain Eukaryota; kingdom Metazoa; phylum Arthropoda; class Insecta; order Coleoptera; family Coccinellidae; genus Propylea; species Propylea japonica. The sequence continues at coordinate 11,737,804 of CM024245.1, forward strand.
GGACGAGTTTGGGAAAATCAGTTGTCTTCCTTGTAAGCTTTGTAACTCTGTCTTTAGGCAGTGCGGTAAGGACACTGCTTAGGGTGTAAGCCACAACATTGCTAGTGTTGACCTGAGTCGAATTCAGTGACAATCATTTCACACTGTTCCCCCTGACTTATAAGCTTCTAATCAGCGAGGCGTGACTGAACTGATTATTTTTCTGGTGCCGCAGGAATCCTGAAGGAATTCCGTCAGTGAAAGCTATTGGGATTAGTCGATTGAGTTGAGTTAAAAGCTGACTGACATAGATTATAATCACACTGATTACTTCTGGGCGTTGGAGCTTCTCGGAAGTCACTATGCTTGAGCAAGAGGGAAATCAATTTTTTTTGTGTAGGCTTCTTTACTTAGTCCTCGAGCAGCGGCACATCACTGCCAATTGTTAACTCGAGACAAATTCAGTGACAGGAATTTGTACTGTTACTCCAGTATAGGTATATTTGATTTATGAAAAACATTTTTACCAACCAACCTTTTTCAATGCAAAAATCATTCAACATTATTCATGGACCTATTAGTTCAATTTCAATAAACATTCAATTAATCAGAGAAAATTATGTGAAAAACTCGTACAGTTAGCTTATTCTTCCACTCATTCATTCGAGAACTCGACACCTAGAATGTTGAAAGTTATACTTATGAATTATTTATTCATTTATTACAAACGGCAGAGCCAATTTTCCATGATATACCATTTTACACAATTATGAATAACAATCAAAACAATCCTTGTTCTACATTATATCGGGTTGTCCCCAAGGTGAGTGGCCTATTAGATTATTATGGAAACTATTGATGGTAAAGATTTCAAATTTTGTGGGTCATATTTTGGCCATGTAAGGTACATTTTTAATATAATTTCACATTTTCAGTGTTGCCGGATGCACGACAATTTGGCAACAACCTTGTTATTTTAAATGGGACATCCGGTATTTCTATTTTTTTCATGATACACCATAAAATATCAATCTATTCACTCTAACTTTTCCTTACTAGCTTTAACGCTTTTTAAGTTATTAACTATTTCTCGAAATTTCAGATCAACTTGACGTGTTACGAAAATGAACTTTAGTTCGCTCATATTTGAGATTAAGTCAGAAATTCAGCAAGTCATTAGAAATCAATCTGATCTATGTCACTGCTTTTTGAATTATAGTGGTCAGTTATACAGGATGAACCAAAACAAATCATCAGTTGACAAGTAACAAAATCGTAAAAAGTCTGTTCTTCCAAATCAGACACCTAGTATATTTTTCCAATTTTTATCTATATCTATCTCAACGATTTTGTAACTTGGCAATGAACTTTGGACTATTCTGTATAACTGACAACTTGAATCAAAAGCAGTTACATAGGTCAGATCGATGTCTAATGACTTGCTAAATTTCTGACTTAAATCTTAAATATTGAGCTAACTAGAGTCATTTTCGTAACACGCAAATTCATTTGAAATTTCGAAAACTAATTAATAACTCAAAAACCGTTAAGGCTAGTTATGAAAAAGTTGGAGTGAATAATTTCATATTTTATGATGTATCATACTACAAAAATACAAATACCGGATGTCCCATTTAAAATACAAAGTTGTTGCCAAATTGTCGTTCATCCGGCAACACTGGAAATTGAAATTATATTAAAAATGCACCTTACATGTCAAAATATCGATCCACAAAATTTGAAGTCTTTACCATCAATGGTTTCCATAATAGTCTAATAGGCCACTCACCTTGGGACACCCGATATTCTCTTACATGCATTACATCAAAACATTCTCTTGGATAAGTGTTTCAAAAAAATATCACTTATGATAACATCTGCACAATTCCAACTTCAAACGAATGCGAACTGCCAACCCAAGAGACGTAAACTAAGCATATTACGTACTGTCGACGTCTAGGCTCTTTTATTCGAATAAAACAACCCCAACTCCCTACCCCATCTCCAAAATGAAACATGTCCCGAATATTGCGAAGCCATAACTAAATTTCAATCTTCGAAAAAAGGTAACATAATGCAAATCGAATGGGGTATGGCCGGACCTCCAATAATCCCTTATGTCCCGTATTATAATACATGTTAGGGGATCTGCAACCCTTGGCATTATTTATGAGAAGTGGCCAATACGAAGAGAGAATTTCGGGTATGTACCTTTTCTGTTTGACAGGTATGAGGCACTTTTTGTGATATACTTAATCGCAGTGTAGGGGTCGTGATAAATTTGTCATTTTAGTGGAAATTTGCTTTGCAGAATATGTGGAATTATTTAGATGTGCTCAATGTTATTCATACGTGAAACTGCCATGAATTCATCCATAATTTTATGATTTCTCCAGAATAATAATCGATTTTGAATGACAAAAATAACATCAAGAGAACATTCTGAAATTTTATAGATTTCTGACTTTTTTGTTGAATAATTATAAGAAAGAACTGCGAATGATTCTTCAGAACGAGTTAGTTGCAGAATGGCGAATGCGCAAAGTAGGGAGATACCTGAATTTTGTTGATTTTCAGATGAGATTCAATGCTCAAGCTACTGTCCGTATTGAAGGTAATGTAGCGATGAAAATATTTTCAGTTCAAAAACTTTTTCAAGATACATATTTGCAATGATTTCCGAATTGTCCAAATATATTACATTCTTCTAACGAAGAATATGCTACGATTGGTTTGAAATATAATAAAAGGTACCATGTATTCTGCGAAACAAGTTTTAGTGCGAATATTCTTCCACTTTTTTTATTGGATCAACCCAACAATAATGTATCGATTAACTTTATTCAGTTTCTGGCGAGATTGAATTTCCTGGAGTTCGTACAGAATAAGCTGTGAATTTGGGAACTATTGATGCTGTACGTAAAATGATATTGAAAGATTGTTAGCTAATATGTAGTGAGATAGGGACAGCCTAAAAAAAAGAGAAATCAGCATAATTCGATTGAACTTGAATATTTCACTATCAAAAATCATTCGAGTTGGTTTTTGACAATTTGTCAACTGTTCAAAAAGAATTAATTCCGATTGGCCAAAAGAAAACAAGATCTCAGTTCTTAAAAACACGTCCATGACATCGTGATAGGTGACAAATCGTTGATTGAGGCTTATGGGACAGAAATTGAACATCAGCCGAAAGTATGAGAGCAAGATGGATCAAACCCAATAAGGATAAGCGCAAAATGACTCGCAGTTTCGTGAGGTGACGCAGCGTGAGTCGCGGCGGAATTTTGAGGAGGTTAGCAGCGAACGCGGGAACCGCGCAAATACAATCGCAGTACTTGCTGGTGATTATTATAACGCAGTTGGTTACGAGAAAAAAATATTTTCGGCTAAATCGTGACCAGTTCAGTTTTTAGTTTTGTCCTCATATAGTCTACATGGCTTCTATCGTACAAAACTTGCCGAATTCGCACGGCTTGAATTAATTTTTCTTCCATTTCTACTACGACTCACCGTGAAACATACAAGAAACTGCGGGATCGTCACTGCGTTTCGCAGGGTCACGTGACCCTGCGAAACGCAGTGACGATCCCGCAGTTTCTTGTATGTATTCACGGTGAGTCGTAGTAGAAATGGATAATTAATTGAAGCCGTGCGAATTCGGCAAGTTTTGTACGATACAAGCCATGGAGACTATATAAGGACAAAACTGAAAACTGAACTGGTCACGGTTTAGCCGAAAATAATTTATGAATCTTCCGTCGTTAAATTCTTTAATTGAGGCAAATTCTCCGCGACTTTTTCTTCGTTTTAAGTATAAACTTCACGCTGCCTTTGTTTTGGTCAGTTTAGAGGAAAAAAATATCTTTTCGGACACGAACTCATCTTCCGAATCAGATTCAGAATTCCAGTCAAACAAAAGAGCAGTAGATATTTCCATTTTGAGCCTGTAACCAACTGCGTTATAGCAATCACCAGCAAGTACTGCGATCGTATTTGCGTGGTTCCCGCGATCGCAGCTTATCTTCTCAAAATTCCGCCGTGACTCACGCTGCGTCACCTCACGAAGCTGCGAGTCATTTTGCGCCTTGCCTTAAAGTTGTTCGCGAACGAAGCACCTCCTACAAAATATACGCCTGTTTTTTCCAGAAAAACTTCACATGTAACAAACATACTACAAAAACAAAGAGAAAAATCAATACTGCAGACATTTGTTTCTCACGACTAAGAAAAAACTGACCACCGAAAACAGATCATTCTTCACAATGATTATTCGAGCTCTCAAACCGTCGATCTGATGTCTTATCTGACCTTTTATCCTGACTTGGCAACGAATACTACTTTTTACTTTTCTAAGTAACAAATGAACTCAGGAGTCGAAGACTTTCAGCACCATTTACTTCATTCGAATAGCTTTGAACCACTTGATTGTTTCAGGTACTTATATAAGATCATACAATCTCATGATGTTGTTAGAAATCGAAAATTTTTCCATCTTATTTAAATTGTCAAAATAATTATCAACTCGAGCGATTACGAAAACGTTATTCCTAAGAACGGATCAACTTCACTACTGCAAATTTCCGAGTATCAATAGAGACGTCCGCTTTGACATTCTCAAGAGAAATATCATTTGCAATGCTAATTATTCAAATAATCAGACTGAGAAAGAATTTGACAATGGAAATTTATATGAAAGTATGATCAAAAGTGACCAAGAACCCTTGCTGCCTTACTACTGTTAAATGTAAAAATTAACAATTTTCTGAAAGATTTCCTTTTCATATCTGAAAACTGCGGGATCTTCTTTTTCCTTGAATTGGAATAGTTCAAATGAGAGATATCAGGAAAAAAAATTATTCGACATGGAAATATTTGTATCACGTTATTTAAGATGATACAATATTCATAGCTAACAATATGTTTTTTACAATGTATAGATTTATATATTTGTCTGAATATCTGAAATACTAGACTTTTGATTATTACAGCTACTTGAATAAGATAATAAAATCTCATGATGTTGATCAAAATGGAAAATTTTTCTGCCTTACTCAAATTGACAGAATGAGTAACCCGAGCGTCTGCGAAAACGCTATTCCTAAGAACAACCCAACTTCATTCCTACAAATATCCGAGTACCAATAAAAGCGCCGCTGTGACATTGTTAAGAGAAATATCATTTGCAATGTTAATTCAAATAATCAGACTGAGTGAAGAGGAATTTCTGGGAAAATTCATTTCGCGTTTCTGAGGACAGTGGACACATTTTTCCATTCGAATAACTCACAAATTCATGGCAGCAGTTATTTCCAATGAATTTTTCCTCCCTTGAGTCAAATAGCAAGACCTTAACATTCTGAAAATACAGTAAACTAACCTCATTCCAGTATTTTTTAACACCTTGATTACTCCAGCTGATGTGAATCAAAATGAAAGATATTGCGGTGTTTTGTAAATTGATAAAATGAAAACCAACCGAAAACGAAAACGTAATTCCAAGTGCGAGTCCACAACGGCGCACCGACCCTAGATCAACGCACCGCGATGTCATCATATGACATATTTACCTCGTAACAAACTTCAAATATCGACAGCGCGGTGCGATGGGCTAAGGTCGGTGTGCCGTTGTGGACTCGCACTAACAAAGGAACTCAGGAGTCAAAGACTTTTGGCCCCTGAAAAAAGCATTTGATGCTTTCACACTTCAGAATACACTATCCGACGTACCTTAAAATCAGAATTGTAAACATGCTCCGTCAATTGTCTCAAACGCATGCAAAAAAGAATTGATTTTCGTGGGGAATATTTTGAAGGACAATGAAGCGATTTTTGAGTATTTATTAATTCTTTCGAATTAAGAGCTAACATAATACAATTCATAAAACAAACAATAATCCCTAGCTGAGGTTAGTGCAAAACGCGGTACCATACTGGTCTGCGTATGATACCAGAGATCAGGGAAAATCCTCAGTAGAAAACATATTCCTCCGTTTCTACAAAATTAAAACTTGAAACAATTCGAATGAATGGAAACCTTTAATAATCAGGAACAAAATACTTGATTCTTCTTGTTTTGAACTGAGTCTGGCCTTCCAAGTGATGAACTTACTGACGGGTAATCATGTCCTATATATTTAAACAGCGCTAAGCATTTCGTGCTAAAAATCGGATTCAATTCCAGAATAATGATAAAAAAATTTTAAGAGCCCAGAGCAGGTGCTCTTGAGCGCTCGTTCATTGGTGAAGCAATGATGCTATTATCTCAAAATTTCGAATAGGACTTGAGATTGATACCTGAATCCCAGCACGATCGGAATAATGTTCTGGAAATTATTCGAAAACTGAAATATATAAAAACTTGCCAATTAAAGAAAGTAAATTCTATGGTTCTAATCATGCGATCCCCTTGAAATATTGCATGAACATTCAGTACATCTATCTCCATTCACAAAATGAATTTCACTCGAATCGGATTCCTTGTAATGGAAATATAAAGCTTCTTCTCTTCACTATTCCAATTGAATTTTCTATGGTTCTGATGATGCGATCCTTTTGAAAATTTTGCATGAAACTTGACTAGGTAAATCAATATCCATTCACATAATGAATCTCACCCGGATCGGATTTCTTGTTATGGAAATATGAAGATTTTTCTTGTCAATATTTCAATGGAATTTTTATGGTTCTGTTTATAGGACCACAACATTTTGTAAGATGCTTATCACGATCATCTTGCATTTGGCCGCGAAAATTTAATTTCATTAGGTTTAGTTTTGTCTGAGATATTGAGGAACGAAAATTTTGAATGGCCATATTTGTACGATTTTGGAACCCAACACGCCCTGAAAATCTCAAGTGTCTAGGACAATCCCTTCAAAATATATCGTGCTAACTGACGGAAATCGAACTATCGTTTGAGACAAATTTCGGATAAAAAATCGAAAATTACAAACATTTGGGCAAAACGATATCGCACACGTTTAAGTAGAACAAGCGCTGACAAACGTATGTCAATGTAATTATTAATGTGTTCGGATTCTTTAATCCTCAAGTATAAAAGCAACCCTCAAATTCACCTATGATGTGCTTTCCAGACAGTACAATGGGGATTTTGTTTTCTCATTTGCCAGATATAGGCACTTGCAGGAAACAATTTAATCACTGTATCGGAGTCGCGATAAATTTGTCAGTTTCGTTCGGGGATCTGAATGCTTGGAATTGTATAGCTGTCGGGTGAGAAAACAAAGAAAAAAGAATGTTAAATGGAGACGTCTCGTAGATGTTATCTACTTCCTTATTCGCAATGTGGAAATCCCGAGGATTCTCGCGGGGGAGGTTTCAGTCTGTGTGACGTGTGATACACCGGGGTAAGACGAAGGAGTTTATCAAGAGGATGCAGTACTCTTTTGTTAGTTTGAAAGTTGGAAGATCTTTTCTATTTGGATGAACTTTGTTCAACAACATGTGGCAGTTCGTGAAAGGCCACAAGGGAGTTTAATTTATGAAATATTTTGTCTTGGCAGATATTCGGAGTGTACAATGTTTGAATACATAACTATATTCGAAAAAAGTGCAAAAACATTTCGCTTAAAACAATGTTAGTATGTATATAGGTTTTTTGGAAAATTACTCAGGACTACTCGATCCATCGGGTCACGGACGGATTTACTCGGATGACGGACCCGGGTTCTAAGTTTACGAACACATCAGGTTTAGGATTTGAAGTGACAGTCATATCAATAACATAACTAAATATTTTATGGATTTTTTTGTTCAATCGCAGTCAGTTTTCGGATTCTATCTGGCTTTGCTTGCATTTATTGGCTTTTGTAAAATATTTCTTATAATTTCTGGTGTGCTGTGCCCTTTAATGTTTGATGTTATTTTTAAGTTCCTATGTTGAAAAAAAAGAGAATTTTTTTTCAGTTTATTTACCGATTGTCTCTAGCTTTGCTTTGATTTATTGGCTTCTATAAAATCTTTCTTATAATTTCTGATGTACCCTTGCATGTACAGGGTATCCCATTTTGGGCACTTTTACGGGATATCTCCGTTATTTTTAACGTTAGCGGGATGCGGTTTTCGCGACAGTGTGCTACTTTTTTGTGAAACTAAAGATGGCGCAATCAGTTTTTGCATAGCCCTCTTAGTTTTTGCTATACAGGGCAGAAATGAAAAGTATCAGTTTTTAATCACCCCCCGTATCTCAGTTGTGCTTAAACTTGAAGAAATGGTTGGAACGCATTCCTATAGATTTTTTTCCGTAGAATCCAGTGGCGTAGTCAGTTTTTCAATGAAACTTTCCGTTTTTGAGTTATGGAGCAAATATATGTTTTTTCAAATGGGACACCCTATATATTATTTTTTATTCTTATCAAGCACAATCTGAGCTTTTCAAAAACATATTATTTTATGCATTTATTTTCAAAATCAAGCCCAAAATTCAAGATTTTGTATTTCAATTGTCAATAACTAAGTAGTAGGCTCTATGACTGTTAATTAAAAACAAAAAAAATGTCAAAGCTTTGTCGGTTGGTTTGAAAGTTTACAGTTCTCTCAGTTTTTATTTATTATATTATATTAATGATTCAGTTTTAAGTTTTTCTCATTATGGCTGCTTACAAAAATCACGAGAAATATGACATGCTTGTTTGTGATGTAGATATTATGTAAACATTATTTTCGATTACTAACGAAATCTGACATTTATTTTTTTTTTCAATAAACAGTCATAGCTTACTACTTAGTTATTGACAATTGAAATACAAAATCTTGAATTCTGAGCTTGGTTTTGAAAATAAATGCATAAAATAATATGTTTTTGAAAAGCTGAGATTGTGCTTATAAGAATAAAAAAGAATATACAGGGTGTCCAATTTGAAAAAACATATATTTGCTCCATAACTCAAAAACGGAAAGTTTAATTGAAAAACTGACTACGCTACTGGATTCTACGAAAAAAAATCTATAGGAATGCGTTCCAACCATTTCTCCTAGTTTAAGCACAACTGAGATACGGGGGGTGATTAAAAAGTGATACTTTTCATTTCCGCCCTGTATAGCAAAAACTAAGAGGGCTATGCAAAAACTGATTGCGCCATCTTTAGTTTCACAAAAAAGTAGCACACTGTCGCGAAAACCGCGTCCCGCTAACGTTAAAAATAACGGAGATATCCCGTAAAAGTGCCCAAAATGGGATACCCTGTACAATGTTATCTTTGAGAAGGCTTTGACACAGAAGGATCTGCGTACAAAGTTATGGAAAAGTTGTTTCACGTTATTTTCTCGGCTCATGGAACCACACGTTTTATACAAATTATTTTCCTTTCCATTACTTTTAGGAATAGAATATATGAAATTACTAAGATAAGAGTAGAAGACATTACGACCCTGCTGTCGTTTAGGGTTACGATATAGGTCAACCTTAGTCGGTGAGTTGATAGCACCATACTTTCCGAACACGGGTTGGATGTTCGGGTTAGGTAAACGAACGCCAAGGTTAGGGATTTAGTAAACCCGAGTAAGTATCCGAAATTGCCCAATGAGTGATCATCATAAAAGTGAACTTGATGCGATGTGGATAATTTATGTATTTCTGCCATTTTACATTACTGTTATTTCTCGAATTTATCGGTAGTTCAACACATCGTTATGAGTCTTAACCTCCTTCTTCAACTCGCAATTGTCTAAATGTAACATGACAATCATGAAATGAATCAACTCAACGGTTACGGTAGGTAATCTGAATAAATTATTTGTTTGTTCATCTACCACCTTCCTATCGTTTCTATCTTAGCAATTTTGTTGGTCGAAAATGGAGCATTCCTAAATTCAATTATATCGCCATAAACTGGTTTTCGAAACTGGTACCAACTAACAGGGGACGATAATCTCCGATCTATTCCCTCTTCGCCATGATTTCGATCCCCTTGGCAGCCGCCCCAAAGGGACTATCATCTGTTGTGTCTCTACTGGAATCCAGAGCATAGACAAACTAAAAAATTAGATGAGCCACTCGTATATTCCGCGCCATCTGTCGGAGGAGGAGACAATACACGAAAAAATTATTTTCAATTTGAGAGTTAGATGTCGTTACACTCATGGAAATCTTATCGAGAAAATAGAAAGTATGTAAAATCATTATTATCAAAAAACCTTTGAATTGTCAACTGACACAAGAAGTGGTTTGACACGTTCTTTTTGAAATATAATAAATTTCGATATGCCTGCAGGAGTGAAGACGTGCTGTGTTATTGGATGTGAAAATCGAGATGCAAGGTAATTATAAAATATATGTGTATATTCTGTTACCTATAAGATAAGATACTCGTAGTTTTCAAAAAAGTTTTTCATGTATTGAATAAGTTCAGAAGGTAAATACTCATATTTTGTATTATTGAATTCATTATTGTTAGTTTTTGAAAATGTTTTCAATGCAATTATTATTGGTTTATTGATTAGATATTCATGAAATAAATCTGTATTGTCAATTGGTGATACCTGTTTCAGTAAATAAATTTTTATTCTATCCAGAATTTGATTATTGATCCTCATTTCTCGATTCCAAAAGAAAATCAGGTAAAAGTTCGTTGCAGGTATTATTTTCATGAGAAAAAATTTCCTCACTCATCGATAACTTGCACGAATCTATTTCTGATATCCTTTTTTCAAAAAAACTTTTCGCCTCTTGTATATGGGAGTACCTACCTACCTATTCAAAATGTGCACTACAGAATTCTTTTTGCGGCAGCTTTACGATACAGATTCCTTTTTCAATTGAGGTTTTTTCACGAATTAGTAATGTTGTACAAAAACAGATGGCGTTGAAGCTTGTTCTACTAGTGTCTCATCTATTCTTCGTTTAGTTAGTCTATGATCCAGAGCTGAATGGACGACATTCGGAGGTAGCCGGACCGCTTAATCGATGCAAATGATTGAAGACTTAAAAGATGTCATGGGGTTTAGAGGGAAACGAAGTCTCAATTGGAGGTACTGAGGCATACTGTATATCAAATGAGAATTGATTGTTGAAAAATTTAATATCTTACAATTCTAAATTATGTCGGAGATTGTAGAAGTTAAGAAGTATACCCCAAGTTTCAAGTGTTTGAAGCCCTGAACGATAGGGACAATCAGAAGCTTTCTGAAATAATGGATTATTTGTAATATTGGCGAAGCATTTTACAGTTGGAATCAACATTTAAGGCATACTGGCGTCAAATGTTCTGAGCAGAATTTGGCGATATAGGAGTGTATTTATTGTATGTATTTTTCATCCTATGATACGAGTATAACCAAATTGGAAAGATTTATAACACAATTTATATACTTTTCTGAACTTTAAACTTTGACTGAGAGCCGAGAAATCAGTTGTATGAAACACCTTGAAAAACTGTTTAGTAACGCTCAAGTATTATGATACTAAGCGAGCGCCACTTCATGCACTCCATTCCAAGAACTTTTGGTTCTCTTCTAGTGAATCCAATAAATTAATTTCAGTAAGCATAGCACAGGTTAGAATCGTCTCTTAACTTCAAGACGAGATGAAGATTTAAAATCATTAAGTTGTTCGACTCCAATTTCCGCAGCTCTACCCATGAATGAAACTGCCTCGATCTAAATGAATTATATATTTGTCCATCTACCACGTTTCTACCGTTTCGATCTAAGAACTATCGAGGATCGAAAATTGCGCATTCCCAAATTCAATTATTTCGCCATACATTGGTTTTAGGAAATGAAACCAAGTAACAGTAAACGATAACCTTCCATCTATCCCTTCTTACCCACGATCCTGAAAGTCCCTGCCCTTGGCGGCCGCCGCAAAGGGACTATCATCTGTTGTGTCTCCAGCGGAATCAAGAGCTGAACGGACGATATCCGCGAGGTAGCCAGACCGTTTAATCGATGCCTTGCAGATGATTGAGGAGTTGAAAGATGCCTTGGGGTGTACAGATTGTCTTGCACTTCCAAATTATATATGTCTAACTATATCCCGAAGTAAGTTGCGAGTTTTCGAAGGCCTGAGTGATAGGGATAATCAGAAATTTCCTGAAATAATTCATTTCATTTGATTCTTCGAAGGACTATTACCGGAGCCTTTTTATAGTTGAAATCAATATTATATGTACGAGTACCCTTATTATTGTTTTGACTTCAAACATTTTGAGGCTGCATTTGACCAGAGATGTGAGTGTATAAATTGGATGTTCAATTTCTCATCGTAACGTAAACCAAGACTTTGAAAGTTTCATCACAAGATTCATAACTAGGTATCATTTTTAAGGCTTGAATTTATGTGAAATTATAAGGAAAACATATGAATTCTGATAATGTTCTGCTGGCATTCAAAATACTTTTTCGAACTTTCTACCTCGTCTGAAAGCCGAGATATTGGCTTTATGGATCTTGAGACAACATGTATTATATAGTGAGTGCTCAGAACGTATGACACTAAGCAAGCAAATTCCATCATCTGTATCCAACGAACTTTCCTACCTCTCTTCGGAAATCCAATAACTGAACTCAAGTAAGTAGGGCACAGGTTAACATCCACCCTCCACTTCACGACGAAAAGCAGATAATTTGCTACCATAATGTTTTTCAAATCCGATTTTCCCAACTCTTATCATGAATGAAGCTGCAATCCCCTGGACGATTTCGTTAATCTGAATGAATTATCTATTTGTCCATCTACCACCTTCCTATCGTTCAATCTCAGCTATGTAGTGGGTCGAAAATGGAGCATTCTCAGATTCAATTATATCACCATAAACTGGTTCTTTAAACTGGAACCAAGAAACGGAGGACGATAATCTCCGATTTCCTCTTTCCCACGATTCCGATCCCCTTGGCGGCCGACGCAAAGGGACTATCATCTGTTGTGTCTCCAGCGGCATCAAGAGCTGAACGAACGACAATCGGGAGGTAGCCAGACCGTTTAATCTTCAATCGATGCCTTGCAAATGATTGAGGAGTTAAAAGATACCTTGGGGTTTAGAGGCCTTCAAATATTTGGAGCGGAAAGAAAACGAGATCTTAATTGGTGGTACTGAGGCACACTGTATTTCAAATGAAAATTATTTGTTAAAGAACAGAATATCTTGCAATTCGAAATTATGTCGAAGATTGTAGAAATATAGCCCAAGTTACAAGTGCTTGAAGCCCTGAGCAATAGGGACGATCAGAAAGTTTCTGAAATAATGGAGCATTTCATTTGATTCTTAGCAGGAATATCTATTGATGAAGCATTTTATAGTTGGAATCGACATTTCAGGCATACTTTTGATACTGGCTTCGAATGTTCACAGCAGAATTTATCACGATATATGAGTGTATTTATTGAAAGTTTATTTTTCATCGTACGATATAACGAAATCTTAAAGTTTCAGAACATGATTTAAGGCAATCATTCACAGAAGTTGAGTTCAAGTAAAATGATAAATAAAGGATAAATTCTGATAGAGTTTTGGCTGCCATTTGAAATAATTTTCTGAACTTTGAACCTTGATAACTCCTATAATGGGTGCTCAAGTATTATGACACTAAACGAGCACCACTTCATGCACTCCATTCCACGAACTTTTGGACCTCTTCTCGTGAATCCAATAAATGAATTTCTGTAAACATCGCATAAGTTAGAATCGTCTTTTAACTTCAAGACGAGATGAAGATTTAGGATCAGAAATTTGTTCGAATCCAATTTTCGCAGATATAATCATGAATGAAATTTCCCTCCCTTAAACGATCACCTCAATATAAATAAATTATCTACCACCTTCCTACCGTTTCGATCTAAGCATTGTTAAGGGTCAAAAATGGCGCATTCCCGAATTCAAAGGGACTATCATCTGTTGTGTCTCCAGCGGAATGAAGAACTGAACGGACGACATCAGGGAGGTAGCCCAACCGTTTAATCGATGCCTTGCAGATGATTGAGGAGTTGAAAGATGCCTTGGGGTGTACATATTGTCTTGCACTTTCAAATTTTTATGTCGAACTATATCCCGAAATAAGTTGCGAGTTTTCGAAGGCCTGAGTGATAGGTATTATCAGAAATTTTCTGAAATAATGGATCTCTTCATTTGATTCTTCGAAGGACTATTTCCGGAGCCTTCTTATAGTTGTTATCAATATAATATGTTCTAGTATCCTTATTACTGTTTTTGACTTCAAACATTTTGAGGCTGTATTTGACCAGAGATGTGAGTGTATGAATTGGATGTTTAATTTCTCTTCGTAACGTACAACAAGACTTTGAAAGTTTCATCACACGATTCATAACTAGGTATCATTTTTAAGGCTTGAATGTATGTGAAATTATAAGAAAAACATATAGATTCTGATAATGTTCTACTGGCATTCAAAATACTTTTTTCGAACTTTCTACCTTGTCCTAAATCCGATATATTGGCTTCATGGATCTTGAGACAACATGTATTATATGGTGAGTGCTCAAGACGTAAGACACTAAGCAAGCAAATCCCATCATCTGTATCCAACGAACTTTCCTACCTCTCTTTGAAAATCCAATAACTGAACTCCAGTAAGTAGGGCACAGGTTAACATCCACCCTCCACTTCACGACGAAAAGCAGATAATTGGCGACCATAATGTTTTTCAAATCCGATTTTTCCAACTCTGATCATGAATGAAGCTGCACTCCCCTGGACGATTTCGTTAATCTGAATAAGTTATCTATTTGTCCATCTACCACCTTCCTATCGTTCAATCTCAGCTATGTTATGGGTCGAAAATGGAGCATTTTCAGATTCAATTATATCGCCATAAACTAGTTCTTCAAAATGGAACCAAGAAACGGAGGACGATAATCTCCGATTTCCTCTTTCCCACGATTCCGATCCCCTTGGCGGCCGACGCCAAGGGACTATCATCTGTTGTGTCTCCAGCGGCATCAAGAGCTGAACGAACGACAATCGGGAGGTAGCCAGACCGTTTAATCTTCAATCGATGCCTTGCAAATGATTGAGGAGTTAAAAGATACCTTGGGGTTTAGAGGCCTTCAACTATTTGGAGCGGAAAGAAAACGAGATCTGAATTGGTGGTACTGAGGCACACTGTATTTCAAATGAAAGTTCTTTGTTAAAGAACAGAATATCTTTCAATTCGAAATTATGTCGAAGATTGTAGAAATATAGCCCAAGTTACAAGTGCTTGAAGCCCTGAGCGATAGGGACGATCAGAAAGTTTCTGAATTAATGGAGCATTTCATTTGATTCTTAGCAGGAATATTGATGAAGCATTTTATAGTTGGAATCGACATTTCAGGCATACTTTTGTTACTGGCTTCGAATGTTCACAGCAGAATTTATCACGATATATGAGCGTATTTATTGAAAGTTTATTTTTCATCGTATGATATAACCAAATCTTGAAGTTTCAGAACATGATTTAAAGCAATCATTCACAGAAGTTGAGTTCAAGTAAAATGATAAATAAAGGATAAATTCTGATAGAGTTTTGGCTGCCATTTGAAATAATTTTCTGAACTTTCAACTTTGTCTGAGAGACGAGAAGTCAGCTGTATGGAACACCTTGATAACTCCTATAATGGGTGCTCAAGTATTATGACACTAAACGAGCACCACTTCATGCACTCCATTCCACGAACTTTTGGACCTCTTCTCGTCAATCCAATAAATGGATTTCTGTAAACATCGCATAAGTTAGAATCGTCTTTTAACTTCAAGACGAGATGAAGATTTACTATAAAAAAATAGTTCGAATCCAATTTTCGCAGCTATAATCATGAATGAAATTTCCCTTCCTTAAACGATCACCTCAATATAAATAAATTATCTACCACTTTCCTACCGTTTCGATCTAAGCATTGTTAAGGGTCGAAAATGGCGCATTCCCGAATTCAATTATATCGCCATAAACTGGTTTTAGCAAATGAAACCAAGTAACAGTAAACGATAATCTTCCATCTATCCCCTCTTACCCACAATCCGGAAATTCCCTGCCCTTGGCGGCCGCCGCAAAGGGACTATCATCTGTTGTGTCTCCAGCGGAATGAAAACCAAAACGGACGACATCAGGGAGGTAGCCAAACCGTTTCATCGATGCCTTGCAGATGATTGAGGAGTTGATTGAAAGATGCCTTGGGGTGTACATATTGTCTTGCACTTTCAAATTAAATATGTCGAACTATATCCCGAAGTAAGTTGCGAGTTTTCGAAGGCCTGAGTTATAGGTATTATCAGAAATTTTCTGAAATAATGGATTTTTTCATTTGATTCTTAGAAGGCCTATTCTCGGAGCCTTCTTATAATTGATCAATCAATATAATATGTACTAGTACCCTTATTATTGTTTTTGACTTCAAACATTTTGAGGCTGCATTTGACCAGAGATGTGAGTGTATAAATTGGATGTTCAATTTCTCATCGTAACGTACAACAAGACTTTGAAAGTTTCATCACACGATTCATAACTACGTTTCATTTTTAAGGCTTGAATTTATGTGAAATTATAAGAAAAACATATGGATTCGGATAATGTTCTGCTGGCATTCAAAATACTTTTTCGAACTTTTTACCTTGTCTGAAAGCCGAGATATTGGGTTTATGGATCATCTTGAAACAACATGTATTATATAGTGAGTGCTCAAGTAGTATGACACTAAGCAAGCGAATTCCATCATCTATATCCAACGAACTTTCCGACCTCTCTTCGGAAATCCAATAACTGAACTCAAGTAAGTAGGGCACAGGTTAACATCCACCCTTCACTTCACGACGAAAAGAAGATAATTGGCGACCATAATGTTTTTCAAATTCAATTTTCCCAGCTCTAATCATGAACGAAGCTGCACTCCCCTGGACGATTTCGTTAATCTAAATAAATTATCTATTTGTCCATCTACCACCTTCCTATCGTTTCGATCTTAGCAATGTTGTGGGTCGAAAATGGAGCATTCCCAAATTCAATTATATCGCCATAAACTGATTTTCGAAACTGGGACCAAGTAACAGAGGACGATAATCTCCGAGCTATTCCCTCTTCCCCATGATTCCGATCCCCTTGGCGGCCGCCGCAAAGGGACTATCATCTGTTGTGTCTCCACCGAAATCGAGAGCTGAATGGACGACATTCGGGAAGTAGCCTGACTGCTTAATCGATGCGTTGCAAATGATTGAAGACTTGAAAGATACCTTGCGGTTTAGAGGCCTTCAAATATTTGGAGTAGAAAGGAAACGCGGTTGGAATTGGAGGTACTGAAACGTACCGTAGTTTAATATGAGTTGATTGTTCAACGAAAATAGTAGGCCGTATTCATAAAGAAGAGCATTTGCTTTTACTTGTAGAAATTAAAGCATTTACTTCACATTCTATTCATAAACAAAAAGAAAGAAAAGGTTCGAACTTGAAGAAAAAGGTCTTGCTCTAAATTAAAAGGTTTACCTTTTTTGGTATTCATAAACAGGAGCATTTGCTACAGAATTGAAGGATTTGCTTCGCAAAATATGCATCTAGTCCGGGGTGGATTTTTATCATTTACTTCTTTCATTTATTGACATTTAAAGGTGTTTCAGTTGGGGAGTGAGCTTGAGTGAGTGGGCTCATAAATACTGAGCTCTGTCCGCACTGAAATGAGAGCTGCCTTAGTCATTTGCTTGTCAGCACGGTGATAAAATGAGTCGCTAGGCTCTAGGCGCTAAGCAAGCCTCCTGCCTATACGGACGTACCCTAACCGTTTTCGAAAAAACATTATTGAACGATTGTATGTTATTTGCTAAGTAAAAAAATAATAGAAATACTCGATAGGTATGCCTTAAATTTGCTTTCATTTTGATAGCTCGTCATGCTCATTCAATATCAACATACAATCATTAAATCATTTTTTACTCGAAAACGGTTAGAGATAGGAAAAAACTACAAGAGCCAAAAAAGTTTTCAAACTCAACGAAAATATCAAAAATTGATTACACGCCGATCAGTGAGGTACCGCAAAACAGTCATAAAGAGACATGGCTCCGGAAAAGAAAATAACCTGAGGATTCTAGTTAAGATTCAGGACGTGCAATGACGGAGACTGTTGAAAATAGCTCGCATTCCAAATTTGTACTGAATATCTCAAAAACTGCAGGAGTTTTGAAGAAAAAACAAATTTTTTTCGGAAATTTCAACACCCTGTAGTTTCGTAACGAAGGTTTAACGGACCCAGGTTTATATGAACTTCTTTTCTTAAAATTACATGTACAGCCCTACTCTAATTGGGAGTCTGATAGTTCGTCGTCACTTGCCATCTTAATACAGCTCACTTAAAATAATCAAAACTTCGAGTACAACTCAACTTCCAAGTAGCAGCAAACACTATAAACTACTAATAACATAATCGCTATCCTGATGTACCTGCAAGTTGCAACTTGTCGGCAAAATATAGGTAAAGTGCGTCGTACCATTCGTACCCGTAAATTGCGCGTCTCTATACCATTTCCCCTTTTCGTGAGGATTTGCTTGCAAAGAAAAGGAAAAGATTATGAATACCAAGTAAAGCAAAACCTTTTCCTTCTACCTTCTCCTTGGGACCTCTACCTTTTACTTCTACCTTTAACTTTGGAGGAAATACTTCATTTTTATAAATACGGCCTAATATCTAGCAATCCGAAATTTTTTCGAAGATTGCCTTTAAGAATACGTTTTTGAAAAACTCACTGCTTCTGTAAGCCGAGAAATTGTACTTCATGGAAAAGCGCTACTCAATTCGATCCATTCCACGAACTTTTGGACATTTATTTGTAAATCCAAAAACTGAATTCCAGTAAGAATCGTCCAAGCTAGAATATAATTTATGTATGTATATATTATGTTGTTCAAAACCAATTTACGCAGCTCTAATCATGAATGAAGCTGCACTCCCCATAACGATTACGGTAATCTTAATTAATTATCTATTTGTCCATCTACCACCCATAGACAAACTAATAAATTAGATGAGCCACTCGTATATTCCGCGCCATCTGACGGAGGAGGAAACTAATACACGAAAAAATTATTTTCAATTTGATAGTTAGATGTCGTTTCATTCATGGAAATCCTATCGAGAAAATAGTAAGTATGTAAAATCATTATTATCAAAATCCTTTGATTTGTCAACTGACACAAAGAGTGGTTTGACACGTTCTTTTTGAAATATAATAAATTTCGATATGCCTGCAAGAGTGAAGACGTGCTGTATTATTGGATGTGAAAATCGAGATG
The DNA here is from genome assembly GCA_013421045.1 of Propylea japonica. Classification (NCBI taxonomy): domain Eukaryota; kingdom Metazoa; phylum Arthropoda; class Insecta; order Coleoptera; family Coccinellidae; genus Propylea; species Propylea japonica. Next base: position 11,757,013 of record CM024245.1, read on the forward strand.
CAAGAAGGTATTCATAAATTTATATGTATATTCTGTAACCTATAAGAATTAAGATACTCGTAGTTTTCAAAAAGTTTTTCATGTATTGAATGAGTTTAGTCGGTAAATACTCATATTTTGTATTATTGAATTCATTATTGTTAGTTTTTGAAAATGTTTTCAATGAAATCATTAGTTTATGGATTAGATATTTATGAAATAAATCTCTATTTTCAATTGGTGATACCTATTTCAGTTAATAAATTTTTATTCTATCCAGAATTTGATTATTGATCCTAATTTCTCGATTCCAAAAGAAAATCAGATGAAAGTTCGTTGCAGGTATTATTTTCATGGAAATAAATTTCCTCACTCATCGATAACTTGCACGAATCCATTTCTGATTTCCTTTTAGAAATTGAATTCGAAAAAACTTTTTGCCTCTTGTATATGGGTGTACCTACCTATTCAAAAGGTGCACTACAGAATTCTTTTTGAGGCAACTGTACGATACAGATTCCTTTTTCAATTGAGCTTTTTTCACGAATTAGTAAAGTTATACAAAAACAGATGGCGTTAAAGCTTGTTCTACTAGTGTCTCATCTATTCTCCGTTTAGTTAGTCTATGCTACCACCTTCGTATCGCCATAAAATGGTTTTCGAAACTGGTACCAAGTAACAAAGAACGATAATGTCCCATCTATTCCATCTTTCCTACGATGGCCGTCACAAAGGGACTATCATCTGTTGTGTCGCTAGTGGAATGAAGAGAAGCTAAACGGACGACATTCGGGAGGTAGCCAGACCGCTTAATTGATGCCTTGCAGATGATTGAAGGTCAAAAGATGTCTTGGTGTTTGTAAGATTGTTAGGATAATATAACACTGCGAACTTTAGATCTATTGTACCCCCAGCAGAGCTGATGTTTTCGTAACTGCTTCACTACAGCTTATTTTTCAGTTTTTTCTTTCTCTAAAAACTTTTTCTTTTAGATGAATTCGCCTATACCACAGAAAGGTTTTTGGCTAGGAAAGTGACGTTTGTACTCCCTTTCTGGCTAGACACTAAGCCTCTTTATTCCCTTCTATAACTGAATACCAGTAACCCAAGCTAAAGGGGCCTTCTCCTTACGTTCTTCAATGGGTTTTCTCCGTCACCTCTTTATAAGCTTTGAGTGCTATAATAGCTGCTTGACTATCAGAACGAGTTACTTTTTTACACAATCTATTTTTTTAGGGTTTCTGTCTATGTATGTTTCGATTTCTTTTAATTCTACCTGAAAAACGCTCGAATATGAGACTCACGATAGTGTTCACTTTCTTGGTCCGTATACTCCAGCTCCAGCAGCTATCTTAGTTCAAAAACTATCTCTATACCTTGATGCTTTTCACTTTGAAGTTTTGGGTAGTGCATTCCTTTTCCTATTCTTCCTTATCCCATAACATTGAGTAGAAGTTCTTCTCGATGCTCAATATTATGATTACTTTAAAAGTCCGCTGAAAAGATAAACTTATTCAGAGGAGACCAGGCTATAATAATCCGTTTTCATTTTGTTCCGAGTAATCTGAGAGCCAAAGCAATATTTCACAGCACGCTGCTCAGTTTTTTCCATAGTTTCAAGTTGCTTCTTTCGGATTGACTTGTTTGGCAAAAACATGTTCATAAACGAATGACACAACATATGAGTGGATAATCAAGTAGTATAACACTGAGCCAACGCCACTCTATCCTCTTCATTTCATGAACTTCTGTAACCTCTCCTTGTAAATCCATTAACTGAATTCCAGTAAGCATCGCTAGAATCTTTTTTTTTACTGCACGGCTGAATAAAGATAATTGCCGATCATAAAGTTGTTCGAATCCAATTTCCACAGCTCTAATCATGAATGAAACTGCACTCTCCTAAAGGATAACGTTAATCTAAATAAATTATCTATTTGTCTATCTACCACCTTCTTATCGTTTCGATCTTGTGGGTCGAAAATGGAGCATTCCCAAATTCAATTATATCGCCATAAACTGGTTTTCGAAACTGGGACCAAGTAACAGAGAACGATAATCTCCCAGCTATTCCCTCTTCCCCACGATCCCGAAATTCCCTGCCCTTGGCGGCCGCCGCAAAGGGACTATCATCTGTTGTGTCTCCAGCGGAATGAAGAACTGAACGGACGACATCAGGGAGGTAGCCAAACCGTTTAATCGATGCCTTGCAGATGATTGAGGACTTAAAAGATGCCTTGGGATTCAGAGGCGTTCAAATATTTGGAGCGGAAAGGAAACGAGAGCTGAATTGGAGGTTGTGAGGCATACCGTATTTTAAATGAGCGTTGATTGTTTACGAACAGAATGTCTTACTTCGAAGCTATGTCGAAGTTGGAGTAGAGGGTATACCCCGATGTCAGATGCAAGTCTTCGGAGTTTCAAACAAATAATCTTTTCAAGATAAAAAAATTAAATTTTTGAGGATGAAAAATTTATTGAAATATTATCGTGCTGTTTTCATAATTTTTTCCTTTTATATTCAACAGACAGCTCTCGTTAGCGGTCTTCAAGAAACACACTTAAGGCTAGGACTTTTCAGAATTTTTTTGTAACTGACTGATAGTTGAAAATTATTGGTTTGAGCGTGTTTTCTGCATCTGCTGATGGAAAGCTGGCCGAAACGTTGAATAGAAAAAGCGAGAATGATGAGGAAATAACCCAAATAATTTAATTGCATTCTTAGGAAGAAAATTGCGAACAAGTACCAAAAAAATATATAATTCTGAAATATGACTCACGATATAAAAAAGAACAAAATTTTTATAGAAATATTGTCATTTCAAAACCATGATTCCTTTCATACTTCAGTGCTATTTTGTATAACAGCTTCAGCTTGATTGAATTCATTTGATTTTTTGTAGTAAAATAATCTCAATCAAAAGATATAGAAATACCATTATTCAAATAATTCTTGTACTCATAGACAAAATCGTAGGACAGGATAATCTTATCGAAAAAAATTCCATCCCAAAATGTGATTAATACACATGATTCATTTCGTGAAAGTGAAACCGGTCAAATTTGAGAAAGCCTAATTGGTCAACTAAATATGATATATGAGGCTCTTATGCAGATTTCAAAGTTGAACGCATTTCCTGAGAGGGTTCCTCACCAAATATAATTGCAAAATTGCAAACTATGTGAACTGCATAGGAGATTAGGTTCATGAAAAATATGAAGATAAAGTGGTACCCTTGTCACTTGTCAGTATATTTTAAATTTTATTTCAATTGTACTCTTACCAGTGTGTATTGAAGATATTTATGAACCGTGAAAAGCAACAAATAATAAACTTGCACAATCGAACAAGATCAGCCACGAAATTAGACATCATAGTTCCAACTTTCACGAAGTCTATAACTCAGAGATCTTTTTTGTTTTTTGGACCCAAGTTCTTCAATAATGTTTATTGTCACTGAGGAGTATATCTAGACTAAATACATTCAAAAATGAAACTAAAGCGTATATAATACAAAATGCTGACATATTTTACAACATCCTCAAATTACCTGAGGTGTTTTGAACTTTCTCACGCTGTGATCGAACAATGATTGAGCCTGCCGCCCCTTAACTGCGAGGATTTTGAATTTGTTGATTTTGTTTGTTTTTTGTTTCCGCGTCAGCAACGGATTTTTTGTTGTACAGTGATGTAAGATGCTCGGACGGGGTGCAAACAATACAGTCATCTATGACAAGGCGAGTGGCCCGAACCGAGTATCATGTATATTATGTTGTTATTATTAAATAATGATATTGTGGATGTAATTGCATGCGTCAATAATTTGAATTTGAATTTGAATTTGGTTTTGAATTTGAATTGAATTTGAATTTGAATTTGAATTGAATTTGAATTTGAATTTGAATTTGAATTTGAATTTGAATTTGAATTTGAATTTGAATTTGAATTTGAATTTGAATTTGAATTTGAATTTGAATTTGAATTTGAATTTGAATTTGAATTTGAATTTGAATTGAATTTGAATTTGAATTGAATTTGAATTTGAATTTGAATTTGAATTTGAATTGAATTTGAATTTGAATTTGAATTTGAATCTGAATTTGAATTTGAATTTGAATTTGAATTTGAATTGAATTTGAATTTGAATTTGAATTTGAATTTGAATTTGAATTTGATTTGAATTTGAATTTGAATTTGAATTTGAATTTGAATTTGAATTTGAATTTGAATTTGAATTTGAATTTGAATTTGAATTTGAATTTGAATTTGAATTTGAATTTGAATTTGAATTTGAATTTGAATTTGAATTTGAATTTGATTTGAATTTGATTTGAATTTGAATTTGAATTTGAATTTGAATTTGAATTTGAATTTGAATTTGAATTTAATTGAACATGAAAATGCATACGCACATCCTGCATAATCACTAATGAAAACGAGTTCATAGGTGATCAATTCCATTGACCACAATTTACACCTAAAGAAAATGGGCGAATACAGTACGATGAAATACTTATTTGATGTTGATGATGTTGATGTGGGAGAAATAGATTGATTCAGATAAGGAAGTTGTCCATCATTAGTTATCACTAAAAAAAGTTATGCGCCTAAAGAGTCTAGAAAATATCGTTTTTTTTAGACGAACAAACTACTACCCATTTTTGGGCGTGTTACGTACAACATTTTTTTTGTACTGATACTATTACAGCTGCTTTCCATATAATATAATACTGAAATAATTTCATATAAACTGTCGGTCGTTATTTCGTTGCTATGGTAATAATAAGTCCTTTATAATAATAATAAGTCCTTTATTTCAACAGGTTAACACCCAATTACAGGAAAATTGTGAGAAATCATCAGAAATTTACACTAACGTATGACAGCATAGGCATAAAACAAAAATTTGTAATGTTAAACATGAAAAATGACCAAACCCATTAATATAAAAATATCAACTGACCCCCATGAGAAAAAAAAATGTACAGAATGTTGCGAAAAAAAAAATTCTACTCAATAGATTTAACATATATGTCCACTATTTTATCTATAGAATCAACAGTTACATCACACTTATAAGCCACAGTATTGTAAATATTACACATAAAATTAATTGGTGATTGTAGGTTCAGATTAGTCCTACCAGAGTTCAAATAAAACAAATGTTTATTTCTAGTTTCTAACCGTGGAGTAAAAATTGGTAACTTCTCCAACAATGCCGGGCAATCAATCCTGTTATTCAGCAAATTGTAAACAGTTTTAAGGGCTAATACAGCCCTCCTAATCTTCAAAGTTTGTCCATTGAACCTTTCCAGTAGACGTCTGTGATTACACCCTATTGGAGGATATACAGAGTCTTCCCTCCAAACTAGAAATTTACAGAATTTACGCTGAACGTTCTCCAACAGATCCCCATGACACCGGTATATAGGTCGCCAAATAAGGCTGGCGTACTCGAGTCTACTTCTTATCAACGAATTGAAAAGGGATAGAAGAGTTTTAGTGCTTGCGAAATACACACTGTTACGAACTATAAAACCGTATACTCTGAATGCTGACGATATCAGATTTTCAATGTGAGGTACAAAAGAACATTTTTCATCAAATATCACACCAAATCCCTAATCTGTGTAACACGTGCCAGCTCTTTTCCACCAATATTATACGGATACATAATGACATTTTTTTTACGAGTATAAGACATTACCTGACATTTATTTATATTTAAGTCTAAGTTATTGAGATTGCACCAGTGAGACAATTGATCAATTGCTTGTTGTAATGTGGCACAGTTGAGAATAGATATTATCCTGAGATAAAACTTGAAATCATCCGCAAATAATAAACCCAAAACTTTAATTTCATCCAGTAAGTCATTGATGAACAGTATAAACAATAATGGGCCCAAATTTGAGCCCTGGGGAACTCCAGATGATGCAAGAAATAAAAATGAATTAGAATTTTCCACCCTGACATATTGTCTCCTGTTTGAGAGATATGAAGTGATGAGTCCCAACAAACTGTCCGAAAATCCATAGGTATACTTCAACTTCATAATAAGCCGTCGATGATCCACACTATCAAATGCTCTACTAAAGTCAGTGTAGATAACATCTAGTTGCCCAGACTGGTCTAAGATCTCGACCAGTGTCTGTGAAAACACCGCCAAGTTTGTTAGACTCGAGCGATGCGGCATGAATCCATGCTGTTCACATATTATTTTGTTTTTAATTTCCGGAAATATACGTCTGTGCAAGATGATCTCGAAAATCTTAGAAAAGTTTGACAATATAGAGATGGGTCTATAGTTGGTCACGTCAGATTTGTCTCCCTTCTTCAAAACTGGAATGATTTTTGAAAGTTTCCAAATTGAAGGATATACACCCGTTCTCAAGGATAAATTAAAAATGTGCATGAGTGGTACCGCCAATACACGTATACAATCCTTACAAGAAAACTCGGTATTCCATCGGGACCAGCTGTATTTTTGTTTTTCAATTTCTTGGCCGCCGATATTAAATCATCTTCACATACGGAATCAATATGAACAAGAGATGAGTCAGCCACGCGGGCAAAATCTTCAGACGACACAGACCGCGGACTCCGATAAACGCTCTCAAAATACCTAGCAAACGTGTCTGCAATATTACGCGCTCCGCTATTAACATTTCCATCAGTATCCCTCAACTCACCCGGAATACGTGAATTACCCTTTCTGTCATTTATGAAAGTCCAAAACTGAGCCGGGTCCGACATAATTTTCTGTTCTGTTGATTGAACAAATTAGCATGAGCAATGGATATACTAGATTTTAACAATTTTCTTAGTTGCTTATATTCACTGTAATAAGAAATCATTTTTGTATTTTTGAACCGTTTCAAAGCTTTCTCTTTCCTGAACACAAGATCGACAACCTCAGCATTGTACCACATAGGAAAACGTCTCCTTCTAGAAGACTTACGAGGAACTGTTCTATTAAAAATTTCATGAAGTATGGAGTACAAAACTTCGCAGGCCTCCTCTGAATTGACCTGATTTAACAAAATCCTGACCAGTCAACATCGAGAATCATCCTATACATCGTCAAGAAATCAGCTTTTCTAAAATTAAATTCATTAGTACTATTATAGTGATCAATTCCGATATCTCGACGACGCACAGATACATTCTCAAGAACGAAATGAATAGGAGGATGGTAGGGATCAACATTTACAAGCGAAAATGTATCCTCCAGAATATTACATTTTATGTTAGAAAATACAAGATCCAGCAGTCTTCGCTTTACATTCAAGATGTTATTGAACTGCCTCAATTCCAATATTTGGGAAAACAATTTTAAAGCTAAAGTTTTACTGTCCAATGAATCCTCGATATACAGTGTGGCATTAAAGTCGCCAACAATTAATAAGCCACCACTGAGCAAAATATCCTGTGATGCCAGAATATCAAAAAATAACTCATATGTACGGTTCTCAGTACTTGGAGGAATATATAAAACAATTATTATCAAAGTAGAATACTTCAGTTTTACCTTACAACAGACAAAATCAATAGTTGGAGCACACCTTCTCACATTATTTAAGTCAATAAGAGTTGCATTATATTTACTATGTACAGCCAGCAATACACCACCACCTTTCCCTGCTCCAGTTGCTACTTGATCTCTATCACAACGAAAGACATCATAATCCACAGGAAACAGCTCCGAATTCGAAGTCTCATTCTGCAGCCAAGTTTCACTTACGGCCACCAAATCAAAATCACCACTCAAAATGTTTTCAAAAAAATCTCGCACTTTCGAGTTAAGTCCTCTAACGTTTTGGTAATAACAGTGAAATTGGTTGTGCCTGCAATTGGGTGCATCTAGTTTAACGAAACGCCACCATCGACTGTATCGATGGTGGGAACTCCCCTTTTGAACTTCAGAACAACATTTTCACCCTGAGATTTTCGTCGTTCCACCTCTTCTTTAATTTTTTTAAAATGGGCTAATTGTCTTGGTGTCTTGTCGGAGGTTATGGTAAGGTTTGAAAAATTTGTTGTAGACTTCAGTGTTTTCGATTTTTTGAGTATATTAAGAACTTCATCCCAACTTTTCAAGGAAACCTTCAATGGTCTTGGTTTGTCTGACCTTGGATTGAACTTACCCAATCGGAATACCCTGATATTCTCACTTATACGGGAAACGTCAGGAGCAATTTCATCGAACAACTTGCTCACCAGGGAATGATCATGTTTGATTCTTTCGTCAGTGGTTCCTCCTCCACCAAGCTCCTCGACACCATACACAATAACATTTCTCTTTCTCATCTGACGCTCCTCAATTTCCGCAATCACCTCCTCAAATTTTTCGTCGGTGAAGGCATGACTAATATCTCCGGAAACCGACTGGACAGATGTTTTGAGTTCCTTTATTTCTTTCTGTAGTAATACAATTACTGACTTTAACGATTGTATGTCATTGCCGATTTTTTCGCAATCCTTACAACTCCAAGAAATTGACTTCTTCGAGCTTATAATGCGAATTTCAGAACTTGTTAAGCCAATACATGAATTGCCAAAAATGCCATGGCATATACAGCAGGTAAGAACAAGATGATCCTCGAAAAGGCGATTGCAGCAATGACAGTTTACTTTATTAACCATTTTAAAACGAAGGTATTATAATTATAGGATGTTTGCATTCGCGACTGTACTTATAGCATGCAGATGTTATATCTTATCTGGCAGTTTCTTACGCACTTTCCTTTCACCACTAATTCAACACAATTAAAGTAGTATTTTCAGTTCAAACTTAGGGATGAAAATTCACTGACACTTCGGAACCAGTCTGATGATACTCCACAGAAAATTACGAAAATTTTACTCAAAAATATCCGGAAATAATTGACTCATAGGGATAAGCGTTCAACTATACGTGTTACAGCTGTCGATACGATACAAATGATCAATAATGATCAAATGTATTCATCAAAATCAGACTCAGGCAAATTCGAAACTTCTGCCAGTGGCTACTTTCATTAGAACATATGCACCAGTTGACACGTAAAGGGTTTTCCAATAAGAGGTATTATTTTGAATAGCCCGCTATTTCGGTAGTTGTCACGTTTGAAGCTGTCATTTTTTGACATTTGATAAGTAGAAACTACGCCAATAATAAAAAATGGAACGATAAACACATTGAAATAATTAAAATTCACTATGAAAATGGTGTAAATTTGGCAGAGACGGTTCGTAAAACTCGAATATTTTTGGGTCGTCGTGAAGCACCTTGTCGAACTGAAATGAAGAAATTGGTGGAAAAATTCGAGCTGTTGGGACAAGTTAGTGATGTAGAGAATAAAACCCGTACACGTCGCTCAAGAACAGCTCCGAAGAGTGCTGCTATAGCCGAAAGTGTTGAAGAAAACCCAGATTTTTCCATTACTCATAGTTCTTTGGAATAAGGCATTCCACAAACGTCATTATAAGGCTTAGAAAGTTCAGTTAACACAAGAACTCAAGCCGGCCGATCATCAACAACGTCGTGTCTTTGCTGATTGGGTCGTTGAAGTACATGTAAATGATCCGATCGAAGAGGTGATCCCAATTTGCCTCCGAGATCTTGTGATTCAACAACTTGCGATTTCTTCTTTTGGCGCCACTTGAAAGAGAAGATCTACGCCAATAGCTCAGCGTGGATTCAAGACCTCAAAGATGGAATTCGTGAGGCCATCCAGGACATAGGGCAGCCACTTTGCGATTTGGTTATGGAAAATTTCATTGAAAGCATATGGTCCTGTAAGCGTGGTCGTGGTGGTCATTTGCCTGATGTTATTTTTTTTATTAACGGCATAGCTTCTTCTTTATGATGAAATAAACATCCGATCATTTATATTGAAAAATGGCATTTTTCTTCTAAAGCAAAATAACACCTCTTATTGGAAAACCTTTATTATATTTCTAAGGAAAAACAACGTAGGTACCTTTAATATTTTAATGTTATGAAAATGTTGAATTAGATCTGTTCCATTGGTCACATCAACGATTATTCTGGTTCTACACATGTCCCAAAAATTTAAAGACTATAGCTCCTTCCGTTCGGAAGTCGAAGTGTTGGCAGGTGGTCAGCCCGTTGAAATTACGCACTTTCAACCTCGATATCTTCATCAGTGAGCTTAAGAGCCATTAAGCCTTGTTTGCACTACGCTAGTAGTTTAGTCGAGTAGCTAAAAAATTAGTTACTAAACGTGTGTGAACACCAAGAATTTAGTCGAGTAGATTAGTGTGTAGTTTAGTCGAGTCGATCCATTTGGTTCTATTTTATCGGGCGAGTAGAGTACCCCACCACGCGATACTCTTCACTCGCTCACGGACTATAGATAGGTCCGAACCGAACCGATCAGTTTATTCGATTTCATTAGTAATATCATTTGCTGTGATGATGTCGTTTCGCTGGGCGGAAGAAATCACGTCAGAGTTCGTGCGTTGCGAGTTGTTCATCGTACGAAGCGCTACTCATTTGTGGACTAACTCGAACAAAGTGCGAACGATTAGATGGAGAGTAGCTACTAAATTTCTAGCGGCTCGACTAAACTACTAGCGTAGTGCGAACAAGGCTTTAAGGACCACTCTCGGTTGAAAATTGGAGACAGAAAAAACGAGCAGAAAACTATATGTGCATTGGGCAATGGAATTTCATACAGCCACAGTTGACTGAAAAAAACTGGTACTCATATTTTTCCATCGATTGAATGGAATTCGGCATCTACGACATAATTTCAATAATTGAATATCATGTTCTAAATTCCCAATTTATTCAGATTTTAATCAGCAGAGTGTTAAGGGAATTACTAGCCTGTGAAAGCGAATACAACTTTATGAAATAAATTTCCACCCCTCAGCGCATTCTATAGTTTCGGATGGACAAAACGTCTTTCTCAGTTTCAATTCGCTTGCAATCTCCCCCACAATTTCTTTGCCGCTGCTCGCCTCCATTCCCCCGATTTAATACTCGGAAAACTGAATAGAATTCGTTGGTTGCAAATTTTACGCTGGGCGAATACATTTGCTATAAATTTCCGAGGCCGTTGAACACTTCGGGTAGGCTCATTGAACCCGTCGAGAGAATAAAAGCGTACTCTATGAAAAATTCAAAACATACAGGGTGTTACATAATAGTATGTCACAACTAAAACGGATGAATCTACTTATAATTTTAATAAAAAAAGTCCAACTAAACATGGGCCGCAAAAGCTTCGTTACGGAGGTACAGGGTGTTGAAATTTCAAAAAAAATTTGTTTTTTCTGCATTACTCCTGCAGTTTTTGAGATATACAGTGCAAATTTGGAATGCGAGTTATTTTAAACTGTTTTCGTCATTGAACGTCCTGAATTTTAACTAGAATCTACAGGGTGTTTACTTTTCTGAAGCCATTTCTCCTTTTTACCCTCAAACTTTCTTTCGGTTCGCCACTTATCAACGTAAAGTCAATTTCGATATTTTCGTTCAATTCAAAAACTTTTGTCTTTAGTAATTTTTCCGTATCGTTTTCGAGTAACATAACATAACCTAACATACTTTATTGATCCTGTAAGACACTAACAAAAGTATAGGATAGGTCAAAGAAAAATTACAATACAATTGCAGTTAACATAATGCTAAGTAACCAATGCTAAGGAATCTGAAAAATACTCTGCCACCGAGTGAAAACATTTCGATGTCATCATACTTTTGATTACCTTTTTAAATTGATTCATATTCAGAGATTTCACAGGGGATGGTAAATGATTGTATAATTTTATACTCTGATATAATGGAGAACATTCAAATTTATGTGTTCTATGTTTTGGCACAAGAAGAATATGAGAATTTCTGGATCCATATTCATGATGACTTGAGACAGTTTCCCACTTTGATACATTCTCTTTAGCATACACAAGACATTTCAAAATGTAAATACATGGCAATGGTAATATTTTATTTAATACAAATATGGGTTTGCACAACGAATCTGGTGTCAAATTGAAAATCAACCTTATAATTCTTTTCTGTAAAAAATTATCGAACTCAGATGACGAGCTATCAAAATAAAAGCAAATTTTGGGAATACCTATCGAGTATTTCTATTATTTATTTAATTAAGCGAATAACAAACAATCGTTCAATATTTTTTTTACTCGAAAACTGTTAGGGATACGGAAAAATTACAGGAGTTAAAAAATTCTCAATTGAACGAAGATATCAAGAATTGACTTTACGCAGATCAGAGGCATACCACAAAAAAGTTTGAGAGGAAAAATGAAACAGGACTCAGGAAAAAATGAAACAGGACTCCGGAAAAGGAAACACCCTGTAGATTCTAGTTAAGATTCTGGACGTGCAATGATGGAGACTGCTGAAAATAGCTCGCATTCCACATTTGGACCGAATGTCTCAAAAACTGCAGGAACTATGAAGGAAAAACCATTTTTTTCGAAAATTTCAACACCCTGTAGCTCTGTAATGAAGCAGCTTTCAGAGAATTTTTTTTCAATTTCATCAATTCAGTAAATTACACATTTCTGAGTGAATCAAAATAGAGAGTCTGTAAACAAATGCGAGTTACTTAGGAAGATGATTGCTCGATAAAAATAAGCAAGGGTAGTTTATATAAATTCATTTCGAAATCGACCTTCCTTCCAAGATACACCCTCTGAAAGGCGATGTAGAGTTGACAGTTTTTATTTTTTTTAGGAGTCCCAAAAACACTGAGAGTAATAAAACTATTAATAATATGATTCATTGAGAAGATATAATTCGCACATGTTTTTTTGATCCCATAACTTTATTATTAGGGGTTGGAAATAACAACGCTCTATGATTTTCCTTCAGAAATTGTTTTCGTGGGATAGATTTTCGACAAATGAAATTCTCTTGTGATTTGCCCTTCAATTCTGAGAAGAAAATCTCCTGCAAAATTTCGATACTTTTCTCGGAAAAAATAAAGACATACAAGCAGTTATCATCATTGTTCATTCCATTCATCGTATGTTCCATAGAATGAATATTCTAAGATATTGTATGTCTATGACAGGAGATAGAAGCAAATGTATCGACTGTATCGACATTTTGCACTAGACTTTTTTTCTCCAGACTTGAATGGGATACCATAAGAGAAGCTTATTTTCCGCAAATCTATCCCACGAAACAATTTTTGAACGAAAACCATAGGAGTTGTTATTTACAACTCCTAATAATTCGAAATCGACCTTCCTTCCAAGATACACCCTCTGAAAGGCGATGTAAAGTTGACAGTTTTTAATTTTTTTAGGAGTCCCAAAAACACTGAGTAATAAAACTATTAATACTATGATTCATTGAGAAGATATAATTCGCACATTTTTTTTGATCCCATAACTTTATTATTAGGGGTTGGAAATAACAACGCTCTATGATTTTCCTTCAGAAATTGTTTTCGTGGGATAGATTTTCGACAAATGAAATTGTCTTGTGATTTGCCCTTCAATTCTGGAGTAGAAAGTCTCCTGCAAAATTTCGATACAGTCGATACTTTTCTCGGAAAAAATAAAGACATACAAGCAGTTAGGATCACTGTTCATTCCATTTCATCGTATGTTCCATAGAATGAATATTCTAAGAACTTGTATGTCTATGACAGGAGATAGAAGCAAAAGTATCGACTGTATCGACATTTTGCACTAGACTTTTTTGCTCCAGACTTGAATGGGAAACCATAAGAGAAGCTTATTTTCCGAAAATCTATCCCACGAAACAATTTTTGAACGAAAACCATAGGAGTTGTTATTTACAACTCCTAATAATAAAGTTATAAGATCTAAAAAATTGTGTGTTTATCATATACCTAGCCCTTCATATTATGTATAGTCGTCATTGAGTTTAAAAATTATTTTTAAACTCTTTGAAGGGGAGTCGGTTTCGAAAAAAATTTATTTATTCTACCCCTGCTCATTTTCATCGAGGAATCATCTCTCAAAGGCCCTTTGCATTTGTTTACAGACACCTTGTTTATCTCACTGAAATGACGAAACCAGTTTTTTTAAAACAACCTATTGAAATGATTCAATATAATCAATTCGAAGCGTATTATTCATCTTGAGTACGACAAAATGCCTTCCTCTTTCCCTTAATTTTTTCGCGATTTTCTCCACAGCTCGTATTTCGTAGCTCGCTCCAATTCCTCTGATTTAACACCCGGAAAACTGAATAGAATTCGATGCCTGAAAATTTTTCCGGTGGAGGAATATATTTGCGATGAACTTCCGAGGCCATTGAACACCTCCGGTCTTTCCGGTCGAGTCATTGAACCCGTCAAGAGAATTATCTCGTAAGTGCACCATTTGTTCCGAAAGGGATGCAATATAATCAGGAGTATTTTATTACCCGTAAGGAATGGCCCCTTCATATTCTTCCGAAGGAACTCACGAACTTTTCGAGAGAGATACGTTTTGTTGAATCCTTGTGAAAACACTTGGGGGGATTTCTGATTTTATTTTGTTCGACCGAACTTATTTGCTCGGAAACATTGTTGCAATTTTCCTTACTGATACAAGGTTTTTTGTCCATAGTGAAAGTTTTTCAGAGATAACTGATCGTGTTGCGGTTTATGATGGTTTTATGAATGTATCAGGTTTGTTTTGCTGTTCGATAAGGCACATTTTTCTCATGAAGGTATTTATGGTTTCAATTCAATATGTTCATTCACTCTTTGTTTACTAGAAGTTTATTTATTGAAGTGCACCATTTGTTTCGAAAGGGATGCAATATAATCATGAGTATTTTATTACCCGTAAGGAATGGCCTCTTCATATTCTTCCGAAGGAACTCGCGAACTTGTCGAGAGAGATACGTTTTGTTGAATCCTTGTGAAAACACTTCAGGGGATTTCTGATTTTATTTCGTTCGACTGAACTTATTTGCTCGGAAAATTTGTTCCAATTTTCATTATTGATACAAGGTTTTTTATCCATAGTGAAAGGTTTTCAGAGATTACTGATCGTGTTGCGGTATATGAGAAGTTTTATGAATGTATCAGGTTGTTTTGCTGTTCGATAAGGCACATTCTTCTCATGAAGGTATTTATGGTTTCAATTCAATCTGTTCGTTCACTCATTATTTACAAGCCGTTTATTTATAGAAATCCACCATTTGTTCCGAAAGGGGTGCAATATAATCAGGAATATTTCATTACCCGTAAGGAATGGCCCCTTCATATTCTTCCGAAGGAACTCACGAACTTTTCGAGAGAGATACGTTTTGTTGAATCCTTGTGAAAACACTTGGGGGGATTTCTGATTTTATTTTGTTCGACCGAACTTATTTGCTCGAAAACATTGTTGCAATTTTCCTTACTGATACAAGGTTTTTTGTCCATAGTGAAAGGTTTTCAGAGATTACTGATCGTGTTCCGGTTTATGACGGTTTTATGAATGTATCAGGTTGTTTTGCTGTTCGATAAGGCACATTTTTCTCATGAAGGTATTTATGGTTTCAATTCAATCTGTTCATTCACTCTTTATTTACAAGCCGTTTATTTATAGAAATCCACCATTTGTTCCGGAAGGGGTGCAATATAATCACTTATAATATCACAAGAGCATAGACAATATTCGATTATTCACCGAGTCACGAGACGTATTTTGCGAAACACCACGAGAGCGCAGCTCGAGTGGTGTTTCGCGAAATACGTCGAGTGAAGAGGTGAATAATCGTAAAATATTGTTTATGCTCGAGTGGTATTCGTTAAGATTATATAACGAATAATATTCTAATTATTGTTTTTTTTGATTAATATTAATATTGAAAGTACAATTATTATAATACATATTTGATGTATTGTTGTTTTCAGCATTATTTGTAGTGTTGGTGTTGGTACTGTTGGTGTGACGCTTGAGGTGGATGGATTAGGAATGTTTCTCATTTTTTCAATAATTTTTCTATGGTGTTCTGCAGTAAGTTTCAAATATGGTTTCAGAGATTCAGATGATGAGTGGCCTGTTATTTTGGTAATTTCTTGCAAGTTTGCTCCAGAGTGCGACAAGATACTCACAGCAGAGGAACGATTTGAATGATTCGTAATTTTCGTTTTTTTCGTATCTATTCCGATACTTTCAGCTGCTGTACGTGTCCATTTACTCAATGTATTCAAACCAATAGGGCAATTTTTGAACCATTTCCCTGTTTTCTGCCAATCGATATTAGGTGTTAAAAAAAGGCGATTGGTTGTGATATTTGGCGTTCTTTTGCTCAACAGTTTTTCCAAGAGACGTACTGGGCACTTATTAGGAAACTCTTTATTCGGAGCCAACCATTTTGAATCAGTTGTGCGTTGTTCTCCACCTTGTGATGTTTTAGAGAATATTGGATTGTATTCGATACGTCCCGTAGATTGACCATAATTGTCGAATTCCTTTTTGAAATAGTCGGTTAAGCAAAAGGCTGCTTCATTACCACGCCATGCCAATTCCACAGCACAAATTTGATAAAATTTTTTCTGCAAACCATCTGGTGTATTTTCATCAAAACTTAATATAATTCTGGTTATTTCTTTCTCGTTAAGAGCGGCTGAGCTCTCTTTTTTTCTGTCGGGAATTGCATGTAATTTCTTTCTCTTTGCTGCACGAGCCTTTCTTGCGTTCTCGAAAAAACATCTTTAAATGGATTTATTTCTCTTTCGAACTCTTCATGAAACTTTTTCTGTAAAAGTTTAGCAGAAATATTCCAAATGGTTTTCACTGTACTCTCTTTATATCCTTTCCGTCTGCACGTTTCATATTGAATGCCCAATCCTTCAGAATATCTGCTACTTTTTCATTAGAAATATCAGCAGAAAGTTTGTAATTTCGATGTTCACAAAACACCGTAAACTGCTTCCAAACATAATTATGTGTTTTTTTGGTATTTTCTGGTGTTGCATTTTCAATTTCTTGATCAATTTCACCACATGAAACGAAACCAAAGCGCTGCATTTTGAAGAATTAACTGACACTTCATTGAACTTGCCCCTTACTATGGAAATGATTACAATATGGCAGGAGGTGAAACACCAAAACGATTATATCACGTCGTCAAGGGGTATATTCACTTATCAATACGCAGTAACTACGTAAAATTCGTGGATTTGATTGGTTTTCAAACACATGAGTTATATAATCAGGAATATTTCATTACCCGTAAGGAATGGCCTCTTCATATTCTTCCTAAGGAACTTTTCGAGAGAGATTCGTTTTGTTGAATCCTTTTGAAAACACTTGGGGGGATTTCTGATTTAATTTGATTCAATTGAACTTATTTGTTCGGAAACATTGTTGCAATTTTCATTATTGATACAAGGTTTTTTATCCATAGTGAAAGGTTTTCAGAGATTACTGACCGTGTTGCGGTATATGAGAAGTTTTATGGATGTATCAGGTTGTTTTGCTGTTCGATAAGGCACATTTTTCTCATGAAGGTATTTATGGTTTCAATTCAATCTGTTCATTAACTCTTTATTTACAAGCCGTTTATTTATAGAAATCCACCATTTGTTCCGAAAGGGGTGCAATATAATCAGGAATATTTCATTACCCGTAAGGAATGGCCTCTTCATAATCTTCCTAAGGAACTCACGAACTTTGCGAGAGAGATTCGTTTTGTTGAATCCTTGTGGAAACACTTGGGAGGATTTCTGATTTAATTTTATTCGATTGAACTTATTTGTTCGGAAACATTGTTGCAATTTTCCTTATTGATAGAATGTTTTTTATCCACATTGACATTTTGGCAATTGACTTTGTAGGAGCCGGGAATTGTGAGGGTCGCTTCCTGTAGCAAGTATTAAAAGAAAAAATAACTCTGAAACATTTCGGGGGGGGGGGGGGTTGTTTGAACCCCTAAAACGTCCGCGCTGGCTACGCCCAGGGTGATTCACTTATCTTGGTAACCTAATTTTTATCGAAATGGGATGAATATGTGTTTATTCTGTTGACGGTATTTGGTACAAGTCAGTGTTGACTTGAGATGTGCGTAAAAGTCGGAGAAAATAATTAAGAAGCCAAGCGTCGCGAGGTATCAAAATTTTTTCTCCATGAATATACCTTTTTATCGTGTCATCCGAAAGATAATTTAATTCTGAATGTTTCTTCTGAATACCATATTTTTTCTATTTCTTACCGTCAGTGACCTGCAGCGTGTCTTTTGTGACAGTTTGCCTTGATTTAGAGACATATAGATATGATTGTGTGTCTAAAAATCAAACAGACCTTATAGTGAACAATTCTTCAATCATCCAATATTATATTTTATAACAATAAACTTTTCTCAAAAATAAATGCAGCATGTTTAATCATATGTTCTATATAGCGGCCATTATGATACATACATAAATTATATATTTTCCTTAGTTCATCATAAGTTACTTTGTCCAAGTGAACTTCAATGTTTTGGCCAAATTAATTCAGGTAGAGTTAAATGAGGAAAAGATATAATCTATATGTATGGATCATAATGGACGGTGTATAGAATATATGATTTGACATGTTTCGTTTGTTATTAAAAGAATGTTTATTGTTATGAAATATAATACTTGATAAATATAATGATTGAGAAATAATTTGCTACAAACAAGGTTGAGCGAAAATTAAAGAAAGGTGGAAAATATAATTTCACAGTTGGTCGCTGAAACTGGATATCTAAGAAATCGATTGAAATATATTCTAGTAGAATTCTGCACTTCATCTTAGTTAAAATTTGTTTAATTATTTCTCTTTCAGAGACTGGGAGTGAAAACTATAAAGTTTCTAAAGGTTCCAGAGCCATAGTGTAAAATATCAATAAGAAATATAACGTCACAGGGCATAATATTAATATTCAAAGAATGAAGAATGACAGACAAAAACCTAAAAAAACAAAACTGTTTTTGTTTCGTTCTGTTGTGTTTATGTTGTTATTTTCGCTCACTTCTCCAGAATCTTTGGTTTGAAAATGGCGACTGCCGAAACATGTCACCAAATGATCTAATATACAAGGTTTCAGCAACAGAAGTGTTTTAATAGACTTTTCCTTTACCCTAAACTATCATGCAACAAATAAACATTCAATCAGACCTACAGAATAATTCTCATATCAACTCTCAGTGCAAGGGTGCAAACGTTAACATGAACTAGAAAACTTCAGCCATAATATCAACATGCAGATCTAAACAAGAATTCCTTTCTGTCCGCGAAGGATTCGCATGAAAGGACCTCAGACCAAACTTGTCGTGTCTGAAACTTGCCGCAGGATATTCGAGATGTAAATGGGGTGAAATATTCAGAGACGATCAGAAGAGAACTATGGGACCAGAACGATGTTCTCACGGCCTATTGACTCTCGGAATATGTTTTCGAATTAAGGAAGGATTTCCGGATATTCGATCGTTGTTGCTTGAGGCTATATCCTTGCTGATATAGGATGAAGGTGATTTCGTAGTCCACCATTCCGATCTGCATTTGGCTGCTTCATTTTGGGTGGAATATTTTTTCATAGTAGTTGTTCCTAGGAAAAGCACTCTATTGTTATGTTTTTAAACTGATATAGCTATAATCAAATGTTTTTTCGCATAATCTTGACATGAAAGTTTGTGTAAACTGTCTTTCAGAAAAAAATAATGTACCTGATATCAACCACTTCTGATGTTTGTACATAAAGGTGAACGTCTAGACCTTTAAGAAATTTCAGAAATATTTTCTGCTCTAAGACAAAACCTTCCGATTGTAATCGACCAACTGGATTTCCCCTTTTCCCCGATTTTATCATCTGTCATCTGATAATTGATAATTTGAATGTGTATTTTCATGAACTCATGTATTCGTGCATGCAGTTTTGAAAATGGCATAAAGCACGAAATAATATGCATGTCAACAAAAATTTAACTGGAAAAAAATTGTGAACTTTGAAGTCAAGTGTTTCATTTATCAAATAATTTTATTTCTGATGGTGCTCAACAATAAATTCAATCCTTTTATGTTTTTTCATTGAAATAACGCCTGAAACTAATATAAAATAATGTACAGGGTGGCCAGATTGCTGGTCTTTGAACTACAACTTTTTAACTATGAGAGATAGAAAAAAACGAATGGCACCTTGCGTTCTTCCTTTTTCTAGAAACTCATTATGCCGCCAACCTCATTGCTTTATCCTCTTTGTTTTCGAGTCATGAGCCAAAATTGAAATTTTGGCAATTTCAGCTTTGGTCATTATCTCCGTTCCTGTATGTGCTATAAAGTTGAAACAAAAACATTATACAAACACTTTTTTGATGGAAATCCATTTAATTAAATTTTTGCTAAGGGGTTTTCTTCCTGAACTTTAACATGTAACGTTTCTTCTCAAGCAAATAATACTTTATTTTTACTTAAAAATATGCACCGTTTTCTTCTCGTTTCAAAAATATATAACATGTCATATATCGCTCCTAGTTCAGTGGCTACGCTTAGGAGGGCAAGAGTTAGCCCAGGTCCCCCTATGTCCTATGACTAATAAATGAGTACTAATTCATTCATCACTACCCCTACTGAAAATTCTGAACCTCCCCTGCAACCCCCCCCCCCCACGTAGCTTAGCTACTGACCTATGGGCGATATATGACATGTTATCGAGCATGTTATATATTTTTGAAACGAGAAAAGAACGGTGATTATTGTTTCCATAAGAAAAAACAAAGTTACATGTACTAAATCAGAAAGGAGATCCCTCAGCAAATATTAAATTAAGCCACTAGATTTCCATCAAAAAAGTGCCGGTATAATGTTTTTGTTTAAACTTAGTACAAACAGAAACGGAGATAATGACCGAATTTAAAATTGCCAAAATATCAATTTAGGCTTATAAGTTGAAAAAAGACGATAGAGCAATGAGGTGGACGGCATAATGAGTTTCTCGAAAAAATATAAACGTAATGTGCCTTTCATTTTTTTCTATCTCTTAGGGTTAGAAAGATGTAGTTCAGGGATCACCAATTCTGGTCACCCTGTGTGTCAGTGATTTGTCAATCAATAGTTTCATTGAAATGGCAAGCTATTGATCCCATGGAAAATGATATTCAAGTAATACTTCAAAGTTTTAGAAAAATGGGTTTCCTACGTGTTGTAAATATAGTCTATGAAAGTTAAAACTCAAAATATATGGAAAGCTTTTCCTGGCTTTGAAGTTCAACAAATGGAGAATACACAATGTGTCCTTCATCCTCCATCCTTCATTTCGAATTTATGTGTGAGTAAACTGTGGACAATGTTTCATTAACGTTTTTTAGGTAATCAAAATCTATGCTCAATAAATATTACATCAATATTCTAATTTCTTCGAAAAACTCTCTGCGTTCATCACTATCACTTGTATTTTGACATTTAGTCATTGTGCCAATGCCTTTAACACAACATTACAAAGGAAGAATTTGATAGCTGCTGGGAAGCCTGCAGCAAATACAGATATAACAGTTTCAACTCAATAAATACCACTCAGGACATTTTGAAAAATTGGAATTTTTACAAAGAGCCGTCTGATTTCAGATCGATATTTCGATGAATCAATACATTGAGAGCTGATGATCATATTGTTTGAAACTTAGCCAGTTTCCATTTTGAATATGCCATGGCTATTGAAAAAAAAATCAGAATTACATTCTACATCTGAAGAAATTTCTTTGTATGGAAAACAGAACTAGGTACCATATTGTCGTATTACATTTTGTCACTTGTCCATTTAGCTTTCTGCAAAGATATCATCAGAATATATTAAAACCATTTCATAGAAATGCCATGAACTAATTGCTCATTGAGCATTAACATAAAGGTTTGCAGGACATTCAAGAACCGAGATAAAAACGCTTTATTTTTTTGAGAAAAACTGCTCAAAAATTTTCTACTATAGGTCTATAGGAATAAACACTCTAAACGGAGCATCTATTCAAATAATAAATTCTCGTCAGAAGGTGTATTATGTAACGTGTAAAAAGACATATGTATGTATTTAGAACTGTAGGTATTATGAGCTTCTTCGGTTTTTAGTCACTCACCATCAATATTGTTTGTTGAATTTCGGCCGGAAGAGAATCTTCATCAATTCGTCAAATTCAAGATACCTGCATCTCTTTTTTTCTGGAGTTCGCTGAAGGAGCACCCAAAAAACTCTCGTATTGTCATTTTGAACAATTCACTTTAACTACACATAGGTACGTATGGAATCGATAGCAGAAGACATAGGTCACCTGTGGACCTGTCTCTACTTTACCATCTACAGTCAGAATAACTAGGAATAGTTCCGATCTAGACGCGACAGTCAATTAATTTCATATTTCGTGCGAAACGAACAGATAAAGTTACCGTAAAGCACACTACACCGAACCGAACTACGAAGCGCAAAAACCTAATATAATAAAAATGAATGCAAGTACCTACCGGACATCTGGCGTTTGGATGCGTCAGTGATAAGAAAAATTCGATGTTTTTCTTTCAACTTCTGAGTTGTCGTGTGATGTATGCCTACAATGTAAACACGAATAATTAAAGGTAAGGTCAGATGCATCCGTTTGTCCGACGGCACGATGATACGACGGCTCTCCTATTGGTCCACAATTTTGGCGCAAATAATCATCCGATGGATGGGCCCGTTCGTACGACGTCGTATAAAGTTAAAATATTTTAACTTTTGTCCGATATCGGATGGAACTTAACCTCAATTTCCCGCCTTTTATCATGTCATTTCGTACGAACGCTCACGGACGCATGTGAAAGACGTTATCGGATGATCATTGGCGCCAAAAATGTTGACCAATAAGAGAGCTGTCGTATCATCGTGCCGTCGGACAAACGGATGCATCTGACCTTACCTTAAGACAGCCATTCCTTGAAAGATGGGTCGACACAGGATTCTTTAACGAGAGGGTTATGAAATGGTAGCCATTTTCACGTCCATGTTGTGAGGTATTTTAGGCAAATGGCGACTGGCGTAAGATATGCAATATTGTCAACAGTGTAAACAACAGCCAACTGTAATTATATTCGAGATTAAATGAGATTATTGGGATTCTAATGAGCAAATACCATAACAAATTTATTATTATGAAAATATGTTTTATCAATTGTAAATTGTAAAAAGTCAAACTGATCAGTTTCAATTTATTAGACCTTGAAGTCTATTGAGGAGAAATTTCTGCACGCCTATGAAGAACACTTCACCGAAAAAGTTTCACTCGACCCAGTTTCCCTGTTCAAAATTTAAGAGGGTTGATGGTGATGGCACAGGGTGCAACAAAAATCCTTCAAAATGCATAAAAATTTGGTAAAAGTGAAACAAAACTTGACCTGTTCCAGAATTTTGTTGGAAAAAAATTGTTTCTTCTGAGAAAATGAATTTGTTCCATAATTTTGACGCGCATTGTACACTGTGTCCGTAAAGTATGAAACAAATTCCTGTTAAGCTGAACAAACCATTTCAAGAAATAATCCCATTTTGTCTCATTTTTGGGATTACTCTAGCTGAGCTAATTCTAAAAGAGTATCACATGTTGATTCCAATTGGTACAGGGTGGACCAAAATACAATAGTTTGGTGTGTGCTCATAAAGTAACATCATTTTTAATAATCTAAAAATGTAACAAACCACAGGGTGTTACATTTAAATTAATTGCTGCTAGACAATAAGTATTTTTGATAATATTGTTAATTTGACTAATGAAGAATGTTATGCGCTACTTCTAGAGCACACACATTGTATTGTATTTTTGTCTAACTACAAAATTGGGGTGTTCCATTCAAAAAAATTTTGTTCACCTGTATATCAGATTATTTTTTTAAAATGCGGTAAATTAAAATAAAAAATTGATGTGTTCAGCTAAAAATGAATTTGTTCCATACTTTACGGACACAGTGTATAGTATGTCCGTTAACCGGCAAATTTCTAGACGCTGTTACTCTCAAACGGAACAAAACAGTTTGAAATTTTTAGGGTAGACTTGAGACATCTACATTTTTATATGCATCCATGCAAAATGATCAGGTTGCAAGTCACTTCTATTTAAACCTTGTCTCATTGTTTTTTTTAATTAGAGAAACTACAAATCAGATCAATATCAAACATGAACATGAAACATGAACTAAGACCTCAACGCTTGATTCCTAAGTTTATAAGAATTGTATCGTTAGAAAATAAAATTTCTGGTCTGTATTGCTGGTTTGGACCTGAACTTGAATACTAATAATCTTCGAACGGAAATAGTTGAAACTTTCTGGGTAGGATAAAGATTTGAATAAAAAAGTTGAATTCATAGGACGAAACCTATGGCTCTTCAATTTTTTTGATAGATTCTCTATTTCGCTGTTCTTCATGTATTTCAATCATACTGTTGCCTAATAAAACTCAGCATTGCATATTCAAATTGTTACATGTTGGATTCGAAACTCAGTTTATCTGTAGGATATGTGTATATTTTTGTGATGCATCATGATGATTTCCTTTCTGGTTAAAATTATAATATCATTTATCAGCACGCCGCATACGTATACGAGAATAAAAAAAATAGTCACTCCCCAACCATTTCGAAATAGAGCTCTTTTCATCATAAAAGCGAATAGAATTGGCATT
Organism: Propylea japonica; assembly: GCA_013421045.1. NCBI lineage: Eukaryota > Metazoa > Arthropoda > Insecta > Coleoptera > Coccinellidae > Propylea > Propylea japonica. The sequence continues at coordinate 11,781,591 of CM024245.1, forward strand.
TCCCTGAAATTAACAAATTGTTGTTTGCCGACCGAATTTTGAAAAAATGTTCTGTACCAATCCGTTTTTCGCGAACTCCAACGCACTATACTTTTTCTAAAAAATCCGCGGCTAGCGCTGATTAACGTGGAGAATTAAATGAAGCGTACATGCGAACAGTTTTTGTATGGCAATCAACGTAGGCTGATTTGAATATCAAAGAGACCACGCCATAGAACTCAGCGTGTGATGAAATGTATATCATTTCGGTAAAAAGCCTGTTTTTGAATTTTGTATGGATGTGACCATTTTGTTTTATGGAATCGTTATCGGTTCTGACCTCGAATTTCAATTATTCGAACGAATATTGCTTGTCGGTGGTTTTGTGGGCACGCTTGGTTTTGATATACTTCAAAAGTTCGGCGTTTCGGTGAGATAAACATGGTTTTATGGTTTGAAGTACACTTTATTTTTGGGTTGAGTCACCCTGAACATCAATAAACTGGTTTCAACGCGATTTCAATTTGAAAATTCCATCCCTGAGGTAAGAACCTGGAAGGGTTGCAATGTATTATGCTTCCAACTCCACTATGATCTCATCATTTGATGAGAACGGCTTTAGGCGCATGATTATTTTCTACGTTTGGAATTCAGTTCAGAGATGTCTTGTTTCACCAGTTTGCAAAATATTTATAACCAAAATTCCTTTTTAATCCAAAAATTTGGATGAAATAATTTCAGGCATTAAACAAACCATTGCCTTTTTTGGATGTCTGTGTTGTCAGGTCGTCAGGCTGTTTAAGAACTGATTGGTATCATAAGCCAATCTTCTCTAAAGATTTTCAATTTCAACTCTCAACATCCTGTCACCCACAAATTGAATCTTATAGAGAATTAAAAGTTTAGAGCTACTCATTCGGCTAGCAGAGTTTCACGCTAACAACATGGAAAAAATTGAAAGGTATGCTGTGGCACTATTTGAAAGAGTTCTGAACAGAAACGATACGACACACCTTAGACCACTAACTGAATCTGAAAATTATTTCAAGATCCGTATATACAGAGTTTAACTAAAAGGGTGGGGTTGACGAGCACTGGACGAAGCGATGCGTAGAGCAGGCATCGGAAGAAATTCTCCTTATCTCTAGGCCGCAAAAAAATTTTATTATCCTTGTTGCATATCGCCTACCCGCATGAACAAGGGTGAAGGTATTGTTCGAATCATGTTTTCGGTCATAATCTTGTTTTAATTGCGAAATTGTCAATGAAATCTTTGTCGCCCTACCTTCGTACAGAAATACAAGAAAACAAATTATAATGTCGTTTGTATTTCCTATATATTAAACTCGTTTTTCCGGAACTCAATCGAAACAATTCTTATTAACACTCTCATGAGCCAATGAAAACAAACGACTCGCCCCCTCGCTGCTATTCGCGGAAAACGACGCATTCCTTTCAAGCGCTTCACTTCGTCCATGGGTGCGTTATGCCAAGCGTCTAACAATTCGGTTTTCGCTTCGCGCCTTCTAGATGAGCGTCTACCCATTTGATTCGTTGCAAACCTCTCCGGCGGAAAACAACGCTTCGTCTCGCGTGAGCGTCAACCTTGAGGAGATGAAATAGTTAAAATTCCTTCAAGCCAACTAACACCGTTGAGAGATTTCATTCCAGGTTGAAATCGAAAACTGCAAGGTACTTAAGATCAAATGTTGTATATAGTTTCCTTTGCAAAGAGTATACAAAAGTTTATTTAGGATGAATAATAGTAATACGTGAGGCTAGCTGAGCACGAAAGACCAATATCCACAACCCAGCTAGAAGAAAAGATGATAACACAGCGTTAACATACCTACCTCAAATGAATTACACTTGTTCGACTCTAATGCTTTCAATATAGTCATGTCCATAGTTCTACACATTGGTCGTTTTCATTTTTGAAATTCGATTATTAACGTTGCATAAAAGACCTGTTCAGTTTATTCACATTCACATGTATAGTTACATATCGTCGCCTTAATATGCAAATCACATAAGTACCAAAACCCAAAGTTCAAAGAAGAAAAAAAAAACTGTAAATTTTTGGATTTGCCTAAGTGATTTTTTTTATATTCTTAGATAACGTTGTTGCGGGTTTCGTCAGCTAGAAGATTTTTTTTGATTTGTGTGAATTTATGCACAGGTGCCCACGAAACTCCTTGACATAACTCAAATTTTCAAATTTGCAAAAGTGGACTTATGTGATTTGCATATTAACCGACGATATGGATTGGAATCCGTATTATGCTTGAAATAGTTTAATCCTCAACTTATTTTTTCACAAATATGACAATAGAGATCAACTGGCTAGAATGACTAAGAAGAAAAAGAAACGACATAGGTTCATATAAAACGTGTGTATCAACATTACAAGAATGAACTAGGCTTGTAGTAAAACTCTTTCTTATCGAATCGCAAAACTTATTGAACAACCTAATATGGTGTTCAAACAACTCGTGCCTGAAAATCTGAAAACTCGAGAAGTATTCGTTCCAAACAAGCTGAAGGATTGAAGTGAAACAAGAGCATAGAAGAATATTGCTTATATTAGAAGCAGTTCTGGATTGAAATAAATGCAATATCGAGTGATTTATCTTCGAAGCTTTTATAGATGAGAAACTCAATTTGGCGAAAGAAAGAATGAATTCATTACGCAAATACTGCTACAAAAATCTCAATAGAAAAACATCTAATACCACCTTGAGCGATCGTTTCGTCTCATCGTTGCAGAGCCAACTGAAATGCATCTTTTTCCGAAGCAACAGTTCAGAAGCTGATAAAAACAATCAATTTACCGGATATGAAACTGCTCCGAGCAAAAACTAACGACACCGTTTCTCACCGAAGCGTTTTAGCAAAACCTCCAATTATTAAATGCAGATGCTGTTTATCATGCACCGACTTAATACCTGCTCTACAAGAACAAATAATTCAGGTAGTGAATCAACTACAGAACATTACTTCCAAATTGAATGGCTTGGAAGACCAACATCGTCCGGAGCATAATTGGATTTAAAATTTCATAAATATTCCAAATGTGGCTAAGAAGGATTTGTGGATATATTCAACTAAGTTTGGGCCAAGAGTTTTTCCCGATCTTGTTCATTGATGTCTTTCGGATCTGAATTTCTTGTGTTGTGAGATACTAAATCGGTTACTTGTCTCCAACAAATCATGTAATGTTTACACCTTGAAATGTAATTTTAGATTGTTGGGTTGAGCATGACATTGTAATATATATTCTTTTGAATTGAGAGCTAACAAAATACAATTCATTAAACAAAAAAGTCCCTAGCTGAGGTTGGTGCAAAACGGGGTACCATACTATTCTGTCGTATGATACCAGAGCACAGGGAAAAACCTCAGTAGAAAAAACCCTGCCTCGCCGTTTTTACAAATTGAAACTTAAAACTATTCGAATAAATACTTTCAATATTTAGACACAAAACACTTAATTGATGCTCTTGGCCAGGAGGGTGTTTTAAAAACCAGGTCTGGCGTTCCAAGTGATGATTTTCGAATCTTCCGTTCTTCTAAGACCGCTACAGGACCCTACTGAAGGGTAATCATCTCCCATAGATTTAAATAGTGGTATTTCATCCTAAATATCGAATTCAATTTCGGAATAATGATAAAAAACGTGTGACAAACTTATGTCAAAATGACAAATGACATTGTGATACTCAAACACGTTTCCTAGACGATTACGCAAGGTTCCAATAAAATCTTGTAGTTTTGAGACTTTTTTCTACTGCATTCCAACAAATCTATTTTTTTCGTCGAATCTTTCATAAGTTCTTATAACTAATATCCTAACTTCTCATAAACGTGACTCGTCAAAAAAGTGTTCAGCCCAAGGCCGACGGGTAGCTCTTTGTTCAGGCGATAACCAAGCTGAGTTAACTTTGAGAGAGAGACTCCTTATATAGAGCACTAGAAAGATAGGTATGCCAGACAGGCTGACTGGGTCCAACCATAGACTCGAAAATTACATATGGTAATGTCAATTTCTCAGTTATTGTGCTCTATTGTTAGTTGCGTGCTTTTTTTGAAGGAAACTTAATAGAAAGTATTGATTTTTTATTCAAACAATAAAGTTGGAGACTAGACAGGTAAGCATAAGCATTTATTCGATTACAGATTTCATTTCATTCGAATTGTTCTGTAATTTTCGAGTCTGTGGTTGGACCCAGCATGGCTGTCTGGTATACTCCCCTTTTCAGAGCCTTACTTATAGTACTGGGGGATACTTTCCGTCTATAGATTGTCGAAAAATAACTTCGAAGGACTATAACAGATACCATTAGATTCGTTAGAGGAGAATATGCTATATAATGGTCTTCCCTCGCAGATATTTCTCTGGGTCAATCAGACATCGGTCTCGGACAACACTGCCGGTTTCAGGAAAGGGCCACATGTGCAATCTGATGGTTCGACAAATCTTATTGATATGACACTGGTAGTGTAGTACCATTCACTACACAATTCTCACCCATTCAATTTGATATCTCGACATTTTCCACAGAATATTCTCAATATTACAACTTTGGTTATTCGCTGAAAACAGATTAACTTCGAATACATTTGTATTATCCTACACAAGAGACATTTTTTTCGGGTTTATTCTTTTGTTTGAGAGATAAGATAGTGAAGATTCTCCACACAAAAAATTGTTGGGTTGATAGGGAAGGGATAGGCAAGAGTTCTGAGGATGTTTGTATAGTCCATTCACGAAAGGTTGAGCAGTCGGTTGGCCATGGAAATTTGGCATATTTCACTGTGTATATTGAAATTTTAGGTTATGTTCTTTATTTTCTTGTCAGATTGATACGCAATGTTGTCAATAATGCATAGAGTTGTCTGACAACTCGCAAGCTCGTCGGACGAGGCCGGGTACATTCGGCAACGTTGACTTTATTTTACGTTATGACAGCAAATACTGCCAACTTCAGATAAATAAAAAAACGCCTACTATGTGCTCAACCTTTCGTGAACGGACTATATATTTAATTAACATCTCTCCAAGACAGAACAGGACTTGACAGAACAATAACCCAACTTCAGACCGATATGTCAGCTTCATTGTTTAAAACCTTAAACAATGTCATCGTTCATGTATTTCAGTCATACAATTGTAGATATAATTTGAACCATCCTTTATACTTATGTATAATTAGGTAATCTTTGAGATCTGCAATATCGTGTAGTTAATTGTGATGAGACGAAGGTAATATGAATACCTAAGTATTTTCCTGTTCTTTTAGTAATTCCCTACTTGTCCACGTTCAACGTAGGTGCTTTGTCCGATCGATATTATCGATTGGAAATTATTATCGGTTATCGGTATCTTAATTATGTTAAGAGATAATATTTAGACCTCTGTTAATGTAGTGAGACATGATTTTCGGAATTGTTGAACGAACGGTGTTCAACTTCGTACACTGTTGAGGTGATATTGTTTGCGTTATAGCATTTCGTCTTTTCCCAATCACTCACTATCATTTAGATTTTATTCATATTGACCTCGATTTAGTCGATTTCTACGGTCTGAAGTCATTTAAGTCCGCTGCTTTTTACCTCAGACCTCTCATGTTCGTCAACTCTTGTTCAGAGATGTTTACAAAGATGAATCATTTTCTATTTTGACCTGAATTTCGTCCAGTATGAACACTGGTTAGTTACTCTTGAATATTATACAGTGCACTGTTATTGAATTGCGTTTATTAGATAGCTTTCTTTAATTTGACTTCTTGGTATGTTATATGTTAAGAATACTGCTCATAAATTTATTATAAAATTGTCAGCTCCTTAGAATGCTCTCATTAGGCAATATTGTTACAATGTCTCTTGATCCATGTGTTGTAATAAATAATGTGAAGTTTTATGTCTATCCATGTCAACTATTTGGAACCACACTCATTTGTAAATTTCACAATTGTGAATTACAAAATCTGAACACCTGATTCTGAACAATTGGGTATATTCATGAAACTATGTATTTGCAGCTTTGCTATCCTATTCGCTTTTCCTCTTCTCTTGTAGTTGGTATTTGTGGATCTGGTCAGGTAATTGTGCTCTTTAATGACTTGTAGTATCTTCTTCTGTTGGTGTTAATAATAATTCTACTTGCAAAGATCTGCCTTATATCTAGTACTTTCGATATGTTATATATTTCTCCACTGGAAAATGTAATCATTTTTAAAAATATATTTTCGCATAGTACACTACTGGAAAAAATTAAAGGATCAAAAAAAAATTCCAATTTTTTCGGCCGTTTTCAACATGCCGTAACTTGGAGAGGAATGGTCGTACAAAGAATTTAAAAAGAGGAAATTGTAGCTCCAAGTGTCTAGTTTTTGGATTGAAACTTCAAAAATTTAAAGTTTCAGTAGTTTTCGAGTAATGATAGAAAAATCAGCAACAAAAAAATTCTCGAAATTTTACAACTTTTTTTTTCTTGTCTACGAGCGTGGAAATTTTATTTTTGCATAATCGTTATAATGATGGGACACTTTGTTGATTTGGCTTCAATTTATTTTTTCATTGACCTCAATACGTTCACTTCTTGCCGAAATATCGGTCTTCAAATAGAAAAAGGTCCATTTGTCTTTGATTATCGATTTTTCAGCAACCAATGATCGCAAAGAAAATTGAAGGAGAGTTTCAAGACCTTAAATGAACTCCGATTAATGAACTTCCATTGCTTATTCATAGAAATTTTTTTCTTCATGTCGCATCAATATAAAAATTCAACAAAAAAAGTGCTTTTGGTGGTTTCTTGGAAAATCTACCGCTAGATCGAAAATGTTGGGAAAACCAATAATGTTAAGTGTGACTTTCTCAGTTCAATATGTTGATAAAATCCTTACGAAAAGTCAACTCAATCCAGTGAGCCGTTTTTTTGTTTGACTCGATTGAATTTTTGAAAAAAATAAGGATCACGTTTTTTGCTCTGGGAAGCTCATAATCTTCAAAAAAGGCAAAAAAGAATTTTCTCGAGCTTTTTCCACATTTTAATTGCAGATAGTACATAAATTCAAAAAAAATAAAATAAACTAACAAATAAAATTTTTATTAATTTAATAACGGATAAAACATGTATCCTTTTCCATTTGAAGACCGATATCTCGGCGAGAAGTGAACGTATTGAGGTCAATGAAAAAATAAATTGAAGCTGAATTAACAAAGTATCCCATCATTATAAGAATTATGCAAAAATAAAATTTCCACGCTCGTAGACAAGAAAAAAAAAGTGGTAAAATTTTGAGAATTTTTCTGTTGCTGATTTTTCTATCAATACTAGAAAACCACTGAAACTTAAAATTTTTGAAGTTATATTCCAAAAACTAGACACTTGGAGCTACATTTCCTTTCTTTAAATTCCTTGTACGACCATTCCTCTCAAAGTTACGGCATGTCCATGTCGAAAATTGCCGCAAAATTTGGAATTTTTTTGATCCTTTAATTTTTTCCAGTAGTGTATATACGCCTCTTTTATGACAATCCAATACACCTTCCCATCCAATGATTCCATATGAAAGTTGTGACTGCATTAGTGCATTATAGCGTATTTCTGTATGCAATTCCTATAAGCTTTGTTTTTTAAAATGCATATGTTCGTCCCACTTTATATCAATTAGTGTTACGTGAATAAATAATGTCCAAACCTGCAAAAACAGGCGACATTACTGATATCGCCTATTTTCCAATGGTATTAAACCATCTTTTGGAAACCAGCAATAATTCAGAGCAGCTCTCTTTATCGTCACCCTAAAACCGCTGAATCGAGGAATAACAAGAGACTTGGGTGGCAGTGACCCCTTCCATCTTCCCCACTGTTCCATTACCTAAATTTGAGAACCCGATGAAAATAAATTAGGAGAAATGAAGTACGGTATTACGTTTTCCGGTAGGAAAGATTTAACGGTAAGCCGTTTTTTGGCAAGCTGATGATGGCCTAATTTTTATTTGAACGAGAGGAAATCAGGTTGAAGTATTAAATAGAGCTGAGGTGTTCGTTCAAATACAGCTGTGATCTTATTCTTGTCTGTCAGTCTTTTCAGTTCTTTTGATGAAGCTTCCATTTATATTTGTTTATATGGCAGAATTTGTATAGATTGAATTGAAAAGAGTGAAAAATGACTGACTTTGGGTCTTGATGACATTTTTCATAAAATATTTCGAGCACCTACGCATATGTAACACGAAGGTAGTCGAACTAACTAACAGGCGTTTTGGTATTCGTGTGAAAAAACTCAATTTTTTCTAGGTTATTCTCACTTCAAAACAGTTTCATTTTCAATCACTATACCTATGTACATTCGTATCTTGAAGCAATCCAATTGAAAAAAATAAATCGAAATTAACTTGAAGAGTCTATTCATGAAAACTTCATGAAGATATGTAATTAATAACGATGTGGTAGAAATGAAATGAACTGAATTCTAGTTTATTCTGAAAGGTCCTTAAAACCTTTTTGTTACAAACCTATTCATTGTTCTGCGATTCTTCAATCAAACAATTCAACATTATGTATCATAAACCATAAAAGATAACTTTATGGCAGGTACATCATTTATTCAGTTAATTCAATTCCAAATTGGTCGGTCTACATTTTATCTACATTTCAGCAAAACGATAACACGCTATTCTCCAGTAAACAAGCACTCAAAAATGATCAAAAACTTTGGGAATAGAATGCGAAGTACTTGAAAGATTATTCCCCGAAATGGATATATGCATAGACAAACTGAAAAATTAGATGAGCCACTCGTATATTCCGCGCCATCTGTCAGAGGAGGAGACTAATACACGAAAAAATAATTTTCAATTTGATAGTTAGATGTCGTCGCATTCATGGAAATCCTATCGAGAAAATAGTAAGTTTTTTTTATTATCAAAAAACCTTTGAATTGTCAACTGACACAAGGAGTGGTTTGACACGTTCTTTTTGAAATAAAATAAATTTCGATAAGCCTGCAAGAGTGAAGACGTGCTGTGTTATTGGATGTGAAAATCGAGATGCAAGAAGGTAATTATAAAATTTAGATGTATATTCTGTTACCGTAAAATGGGGCGAAGGCGGACAGTAGGGGTGAAAACGGACACTCGGTTATTGCCGTCGTTTTCGTCAAAGTCACGTGAAACGGTAAGATCAAATTAGAATGTTTTGACTATAACGAGTTATTTAAAGTCTAGCAAAGGTACTGTTCGCATCGTTTCAAGAACGAACACTTTTTACGAATTCTAAAAAGAAACTCTTGCACACAAGAAATAGTGGGGAGTGCTTGCATGAAACATATTCTGAGTCGTTAAGGAATTAATCGAGAAGAAATAGCTATAAAAATTAATTCTTCAAATAATTCCTTCTTGATAATAAATGAAGAGATTCAAAAAATTTCCCTTTGTAGGGGTGAAGGCGGACAGAATGGGCCGGCATTATAAGGCTAAAATTGGCATTTCATTTATGAATTACACCCATGAAAATTTACAAAAAGCTGTGAAAGATGTTAAAGGTCATAGAAAAACACTTAGAGAAGCTGCCGAGTGTTGTGGTATACCAAAGTCAGCATTATATGATAAAGTGAAAGGAATAAAAACAAAAAAACATGGAGGACAAACAAAACTGAGTTAGACGACAAAAAATTGGTCGACGGAATAATCACATTATCCGAATGGGGTTTTCAAATCACTAGAAGCGACATTCGTCTTTTAGTAAAGAGCATTCTTAATAGAAAATAGGTGAAGATTGATTAATTCAAGGATAACTATCCCGGAATTGATTGGTTTTATAATTTTATGAAACAGCGTAATAAAATCTTGACAGAAAGACTAGCCCAAAATATAAAAAGGGCACAGGCAGGCATAACAAAAGACACTGCCAAAGACTATTTCGAAAATTTGAGAAAAGTCGTTGAGAATGTTCCAGCAAGCCACATAATAAAATTTTGAGGAAGGTTAATGATCTGCGGAGCCAAAGGTTTCAGTTTCCTCAGTTGCCCGAAAATATTAATATAGAATAAGGTTTGTTTTGTTTTCGTTATATTCATTTACTGTCAGAATATATTTTCTTTATACGTTAAAAATGTTGAAATTGTAAGAATGAAAGCTAATTTGTTATGTTTTTATTCATTTTCTCATCAGAATATATTTTATATTTTCTTATCTGTTTCCAATAAAAATTTCAAACATGATGAGAGTTTAATTAATATCTATTGAAATGTCACCTCTTTTTGTATAATTAAAAGATGTTTTTGTGTCCGTCTTCATCCAATACAAAGCTCGAAGACGTTTTTTAATTGAAATATACGGCTGTCCACCTTGACCCCACACATAGTGGTGAACGCGGACACTCTTTACCACAAAAAAATAGTGAAAAGCTAAAATTTCAGGATAAAGAAATGATCAGATTTTATTTGGGGGGCATCATGGAATCTTAATTATTTTTTTCAGAATTTTTCTGCTCAGTTTAAGAAAGTTATTCACAAAAATATTTGAAAATCGTCCGACTTCGCCCCACTTTACGGTACCTATAAGAATTAAGATACTCGTAGTTTTCAAAAAAGTTTTTCTTGTATTGAAGTTTAGTCGGTAAATACTCATATTTTGTATCATTGAATTCATTATTGTTAGTTTTTGAAAATGTTTTCAATACAATTATTAGTTTATTGATAAGATATTTATGAAATAAATCTATATTTTCAATTGGTGATACCTAATTCAGTTAATAAATTTTTATTCTATCCAGAATTTGATTATTGATCCTCATTTCTCGATTCCAAAAGAAAATCAGATGAAAGTTCGTTGCAGGTATTATTTTCATGAAAATAAATTTCCTCACTCATCGATAACTTGCACGAATCCATTTCTGATTTCCTTTTGGAAATTGAATTTCAAAAAACTTTTTGCCTCTTGTATATGGGTATACCCTTGGTGTACCTACCTTTTCAAAAGGTGCACTACAGAATTCTTTTTGAGGCAACTTTACGATACAGATTCCTTTTTCAATTTAGCTTTTTTCACGAATTTGTATTGTTGTACAAAAACAGATGGCGTTGAAGCTTGTTCTACTAGTGTCTCATCTATTCTCCGTTTAGTTAGTCTATGGATATATGCTTTGCTAGAACACATTTTTAAAATGATCCATGACAATAAGACAATAAATGGATTTTTCACTTTTTTGGCGGACCGAAACTGCAGAAGGGAAAGTTTGCAGAGGCTGTATCAACTTCAAAGTCTGGCTTGTCTAGGCATTACAGGAGCTACATTTACAACTCATACAGTTTCAGTAGAGGTTCTACTACTCGGAAAGTCTAACGAATGCCCTCAGTATGGAAATAAATGTAAGGGAAATCAAACTAGGTCCGAATCACTCGGTGGTGTACTTCCTTCAGTAACGGAGATTTTTACACAATCAAATATGACCTTGACACCAGCTGCTGTGGATTGTGGAAAGGTTAGCTCGTCGTCGTAAGAATTATTTCATCTGATATACAGATTGATACCAAATACAGAGAATGAGTGCCTTTGGAAAAACCAATAACAACGTTCCAAAATGAAATTCTAGACATAGAAAGATGCACCGAGTCTGTTTATCGAGACAAAGAAGGTACCGTAAAGTGGGGCGAAATCGGACGATTTTCAAATATTTTTGTGAATAACTTTCTTAAACTGAGCAAAAAAATTCTTAAAAAAATAATAAGATTCCATGATGCCCCCCAAATTTAATCTGATCATTTCTTTATCCTGAAATTTTAGCTTCTCACTATTTTTTTGTGGTATAGAGTGTCCGCGTTCACCCCTGCGTGGTGTCAAGGCGGACAGCCGTATATTTCAATTCAAAAACGTCTTCGAGCTTTGTATTGAATGAAGACGGACACAAAAACATCTTTTAAATATACAAAAAGAGGTGACATTTCAATGGATATTAATTAAACTCTCATCATGTTTGAATTTTTTATTGGAAACAGATAAGAAAATAAAAAATATATTCTGATGAGAAACTGAATAAAAACATAAAAAATTAGCTTTCATTCTAACAATTTCAACATTTTCAACGTATAAAGAAAATATATTCTGACAGGAAATGAATATGACGAAAACAAAACAAACCTTATTCTATATTAATATTTTCGGGCAACTGAGGAAACTGAAACCTTTGGCTCCGCAGATCATTAACCTTTACTCAAATTTTATTATGTGGCTTGCAGGAACATTCTCAACGACTTTTCTCAAATTCTCGAAATAGTCTTTGGCAGTGTCTTTTGTTATGCCTGCCTGTGCCCTTTTTATATTTTGGGCTAGTCTTTCTGTCAATATTTTATTATGCTGTTTCATAAAATTATAAAACCAATCAATTCCGGGATAGTTATCCTTGAATTGATCAATCTTCACCCCTTTTCTATCAAGAAAGCTCTTTACTAAAAGACGAATGTCGCTTCTATTGATTGGAAAACCCCATTCGGATAATGTGATTATTCCGTCGACCAATTTTTTGTCGTCCAACTCAGTTTTGTTTGTTCTCCATGTTTTTTTTTTTGTTTTTATTCCTTTCACCTTATCATATAATGCTGACTTTGGTATCCATAACACTCGGCAGCTTCCCTAAGTGTTTTTCTATGACCTTTAACATCGTTCACAACTTTTTGTAAATTTTCATAGGTGTAATTCATGAATGAAATGCAATTTTAGCCTGATACTGCCTGCCCATTCTGCCCGCCTTCACCCCTACAAAGGGAAATTTTTTAAATCTCTTCATTTATTATCAAGGAGGAATTATTTGAAGAAGTAATTTTTATAGCTATTTCTTCTCGATTAATTCCTTAACGACTCAGATTATGTTTCATGCAAGCACTCCCCACTATTTCTTGTGTGCAAGAGTTTTTTTTTTAGAATTCGTAAAAAGTGGATAAATGATTACATTCAATAATACGTACCTGCAAGCTACAAGAATGATTATCTTCTTGAAAAGATCCGCACAGTACCTTTGCTAGACTTCAACTAACTCATTATAGTTAAAACATCCTAATTTGATCTTACCGTTTCACGTGACTTCGACGAAAACGACGGCAATAACCGAGTGTCCGTTTTCACCCCTACTGTCCGACTTCGCCCCATTTTACGGTAGTCAAAATTTGAGTTTCATCTGATAGACCGATAGCAACTGATGTCCGTCGAGTGTGAATTAAGACCATTTGGAGCTGTGAACAATTCTTCACAACACTGTTACTTTGTCCTTACGCACTTTTAGGCACAGCAGTCAGAATTAAAAAAAATCCAAATCCCTCAATTATTTAACAAGGATGCTGAAATTATCAGTAATCATTTACATAAAAAGTAAAAATAGGCCAATGTTGAAAATCAAAAGAAGATGCAGCAGCGACTGGTGGTTTTCAGCTTCTTAGCTTATCGATGAAAGAAAGCATAACATGTGTAATATTTTCTTCTTTTTTAAAAGATAATGAGATGTTATATTGAAATATTCAAGTCTGGTCATCCTATACACCAGTCTTTCTATCTAATTCAAAGAATTAACTCTTTTACAATGAACCAATAGGACAAGTAACCGCATTCAAAATCTTCTCAATTAGTGTTGAATTTTGGAGGGCTATAATTAAAACCAGTGTACAAAATGAATTGAAACTTCAATTCCCTCCGGTTTCGATTAATCAACTTGGGGACAGAAATCCTGAAATAAAGATCCGCCAGATTGCCAGTGTAATTATTTTCAGATGTTGGTAGACCATTTTCCCATTTTATATCGGAGCGTTATTTTGAAATGAAGATGATGAGACCTGGAAGTAATTTCGGGGGAAATTGAAAACTGACAACATTCATTCAAGCATAGCTCCTAATTTTACAGTCTAATCAATAAATTATGATAAAAACCATTTTCACTTCGCATGGAGTTCATTCGGGAGAGTTGATTTCGTTTGCATATAGAATAATTCGAATGAAACTGTCATATCTGGAAGGCATTCAAAAAAATACATTGATTGACATCTTTCTGCAGTAAAAAATTCACAACCAAGTGAATTTTGAATTCCTCAATGTTCCCTAATTGTCTAGTTAAAATCCATTAAGAGGTCAGTCATTAGACCTTCCCTTTCAGAGCTATGCCCAGCACTGAGGAAAAGTACTTCTAGCACAAAGCACCAAACCCTATTGAAAAATGCTTCGCAATCTCGAGCACTAGTCTTTTATTTTTTGCGGGATGCCCCCGATTACCAAGCACTTTAAAAAAAATTCTTTTATACGAATACCAAGCACTAAGCACTTTCTAAAATAAAACTTCTTTTTTCAGCCAATTTTTGGAAGTTTGCAATTTTGGGTCGGAAAATATGTCGGATAGCTATATAGTGACAAAATCAATACAATTATTTACTACAATAACTCCAAAATTATCCAACCGATTTCATCCATTTATGACATGTTTGATTTTATTTTTCGAGTCTTGTGTTTTGGACTGGGCATAATCGCTTTTGACAACAGATTTTTTTTATCGAGTTTAACATTGTTGTTTGAAATTTGTTTGCATTGTCAAAATTGGCAAAGAATGTTCAATGGACTCAATGACCTACGGTGAGATCGTTCTTTGTAACACCTGGATTTATGCTATATACATTTAATTGGATATCGATAAATGTGGAGCCTGAATAAAAAGGAATATTTGATTTTCTTTCCTATTCCAATGACTCGAAAACCCGTCATTTTCATGTTTCGACAAGTCCATAATGGGCTTAGAGCTTTGAAGCTTTGTTTTGAATCACTAAGCACTAAGCTCTCTCTTTTGTGCTTACTAGCGCAGATTTGTTCCCTTTTCACATAAATCTGCAGCAATTTTTTTGGAATTGTAATCATTAATTCGCATTGTTACATAAAAAGAAATCAAACCCATCCTTTGCTCAAAAGCATGGTGTATGAGAGTAATCGCCACCCCAAAACGGGACAACAGGAATAATCCCGTCAGTATAGTCCGTTTCCTCTTAAAAGCCATGCCAAACAACAGATTTTAGCAGAAATAGCAAATCGGAAGTTTGATGTATCCTCGCAACATTTTAATGAATTGAATCGAATAGCGAAAAGGATTTAAATGTTTTAATATTACATCTCGTTATCTTTCAAATATGAAAGAAAATATTGGACAAGTTTTATTATCTTTCATCGATAAGCAGAGGAGCTGAAAACCACTACTCTATTTTCACTTTTGATGTACTCGTACATAAATGATTTCCAATAACTTCAGCATCCTTGTTAAATAATTAAAGGGATTTGGATGTTTCTGAATTATAATTGCTGTGCTTTAGATTGCGTAAGTTCAAAGTAACAGTGTTGTGAGGGGTTGTTTATAGATCGAAATGGCCTTGATTTACACTCAACGGCCATCAGTTGCCTTAGTGCCATCGATCTTTCAGAGGCAATGCAAATTCTGACTCCCTTATTTGACTTCCTTATTTGTCATAAACAGACTCGGGTGCATATTTCTATAGCCAGAATTTCAGTTTGGAGCGTTGTTATTGGTTTTCCCAAAGGCACTGTATTTGGTATCAATCTGTATACCAGATAAAATTATTTTTACGAAGACGAGCTGACCTTTTTACAATCCACAGCAGTTGGTGTCAAGGTCATACTCGATTGTCATAAAATCTCTGTTACCGAAGGAAGTACACCACCGAGTGATTTGGAAATTATTTTATGTCCCTAACCAGGTACATTAATTTGCATACTGAGGACATTCGTTAGACTTCCTTAATAGTAGAACCTCTCCTGAAACTGTATGAGTTGTATATGTAGCTCCTGTAATGCCCAGACAAGCCTCACTTTGAAGTCAATACAGCCTCTGCAAACTTTCACTTTCCTCGGTTTGGTCCGCCAAAATTACGTGGCGTTTGTGATAATAGGTCGTACTACCGTCAAATTATTGTCTTATTACCATAGATCATTTAAAAAATGTTAATTGTTTAAAAATGGGTTACAGTAACAAGGTCCTCAAGGTCTATTATGCCCCCTCACAGAGCTGTTCGTTACATCGCAAGAAATCAAACCAATCCCCTGCTCAAAAGCATGGTGTATGCCAGTAATCGCCACCCCAAAACGGGACAACATGAATAATCCCGTCAGTATAGTCCGTTTCCTCCTAAAAGCCATGCCAAACAACAGATTTCAGCAGAAATAACAAATCGCAAGTCCGATGTATCCTCGCAACAGTTTAATGAATTAAATCGAATGGCGAAAAAAAGGTCTGATTAAAAGTTTTCCGTTTGCGGCTCAACCCATTCGGACGAGTGCACGTTTTCACATCACGCAGAGGCGGTTTATTTATGATACGGCTTCCCTGCCGCGAAGTGATCCCAAAAGTCCTCTTGTTACACCGTAATTCTCTTGGAGCATACGCTGATTTATAATCTGTACGCCATACGGAATGGCTGATGTTGCTTACTTTCAGGACTCGGCTAAAGCTATCTTTTGTTCGCGGGTTGCCATGAAATATGCATTTTGTAATTGTAGTTCATTATGCCCGCCCCATCTGGTGACTTTTTAATGAAAGATAAACGTTTCGTATGGGGGCGTTTGCTGATCCTATCCCTTGTTGTCAAAAGTTTTTTATTTGACTAACAGAATGCAACGAAGGCGAACTAACTGGTCTTCGCTGAAAACGTCAGCCTTCCATACGAGGAGGATCTGATAAAAGATTCATGATCACAGACATTTATTCCTGGCCACCGAAGAAAGTTACTAGAACTAAATTCCTTCAACATATAGATGATGAATAAAAATTATGTTCCTAAGAAATCAGTATCAAATTAATTAGAATCCTTCGAAACTTCGCTACTTATGAAAAGGAATCAACATTTATGCAATAATCGCAAATTCAGGTGCAGGTACCAGAGTAATCATTATGTGCAGAGAGATTTCACATGCCCCAGTTACCTTTAGCAATTCTATCAAAATACTGTCTGTTGCAAACAGAACGTTTTCAGCTTCATTTGAGTCTTTTGAATTATGTGTAGCCCTAATTTTGTGCCTTTCTCATTCCTTATATTTGTTGATTCATTTTCTTTTCCTCCTTTTGTTTATATTTTGTTATGATGCCATTTTTAAGATATAAGACGTAATTATTGTTGGAATAGATACAATTTCCTTTTCCTGTCGAGAGGTTTTTTTATTTGGTACTGATACGCTGATAGCTTACAGCGACCCTACAACTAGGCAACTCCAGTTGAGCACAGAAGTTGAGGGTTCCCTTCAAGAAACTTGTCATGTCTAGGTATGAATAATAGCACATAAAGTTGTCCTTCGAAATTTGTAACCCTCATACCTACAAGAATATATTTATATTTTCATAATATTTATCGTCCCCATTTATTCCATACGAAAAAACGAATGGCAAGAAGTGAGACAGAGAAAAAGATGTATTTTTTTGTTATTTGGTACAAAAATTCCTTTCGATATATCGTACTTCTCTTGGAGCATACGCTGATTTATAATATGAACGCCATACCGAATGGCTGATGTTGCTTACTTTCAGGACTCAGCTAAAGCTATCTTTTTTTTCGCGGGTAGCCATGAAATATGCATTTTGTAATTGTAGTTCATTATGCCCGCCCCATCTGGTGACTTTTTAATGAAAGATAAACGTTTCGTGTGGCGGCGTTTGCTGATGCTATCCCTTGTTGTCAAAGTTTTTTATACAAGATTCATGATCACAGACATTCATTTCTGACCACCGAAGAAAGTTACTAGAAATAAATTCCTTCAACATATAGGTGATGAATGAAAATTATGTCCCAAACATGGAACCCTACGAAAACTATCAAAAATCAGTATCAAATTTTATTAGAATCGCTACTTATGAATAGGCGTATACATTTATGCAATAATCGCAAATTCAGGTATAGGTACCATTATGTGCAGAGAGTTTTCTTGGTGATCCAGGTACATTCAGTACCACAAGAGGACAGCAAATAATAAAGCTGCTCAGTCTGAACTTGTACATTCTGTCGAAACATCACTGTCTGTTGCAAATAGTAGGTACGTTGGATTATTCGTAGCCCCGATTTTGTTCTTTTCTCATTCCTTATCTTTGTTAATTCATTTTCTTCCCTCCCTTTCTTTATATTTTGTTATGATGCCATTTTTATGATATAAGTAATGTTGCAATAGATGCAACTTCCTTCTCCTATCAAGAGGTATTTTCTTTTTATTTGGTACTGATAGGTTGATATCTTATAGCGACCATACAACCAGACAACTCCAGTGGTAGTCCGGTCAATTTAGACAATTGAAATAAAGAAAATTCCGACAAAGCCAAATTTTTGTAGAGACCTTAGGTTTACCACAAGGAATAAAGTCTCAAAAGTCCCCATCAGTCCCATGCGAGCTTCGGGACTTATTCGGGGTCAAAGGTCAAAATTTTAGGTTTTTTAGATTTTTCTCGAAAACGGTAATTTTGATCGAAAAAGTACTTCGGAGCAAAGTTGTAGATCTTAAAATTCTCTATAAAAATGATTCCCATGATTTTTTCTCTAAGACCCACTATTTCCCAGATATTGCGCTTGTAAGAATCATGTTCTACATAGTATGCACACATATGCCACGTATATACATATTTAGGTACTCAAGCAAGCAAAAATGCCTACTCGTGCCTCTTCTATGTATACATTATACTATTCTAAGAAAATGTTCGAATGGACACGACAGATCAACATGTAGATGCGAGCGATTCGAGAGTTAAGAAAGATTGTAAAGATATTAAAAAACTTCTTGACTGGTTTTCATCACATGATCCTTTTCCCGAAATTAACAAAATCTTATCTATTGCTTCAGGAGTCGTTGGTGACGATAAGATTAATTGTCATAAAGCTCGTGAAGTTGGGATGCCTCGATGTCTAAAATGACTGGTCAAACTTTCAATCATATAAAATTGAAACGCACAGATAAAGTACTTCCTCTTTTAGCTGTGAGTAGCACTGTGAAAGTTCACGACGAAGAAGTACCAATAGACCCAGTATTATTATTTCAACGTATGAGTGTCACTAAGACTTTTGAGGATGAAATTGAAAACATTTTTCGCATATGATTTAGCTCCTTACCCGTTGTCACTCTTCGATGCAGCTGGAATGCGTAAAACAATGAAGTCGGCTCTTTACGATTGCTTTCAATCAGTCAATGCTGAGGTTGATTGTACAAACGCTGCTTACGTTATTGATGGGGATATCTACTACATCACGTTGTGTGGGATCGAGAAGAAACCTTTAACGTAATTTTTGAAAAATATGTTCAGTATTTACGTAGACATTATGGTCATACAGTTACGGTAGTATTTGATGGCTACAGTGACACAACAAAGAACATAAAAGCTGCAGAACAACGTCGTCGTGCTACAAAAACATCCTCAGGTACCGACATAATGTTTGACGAATTTATGACAGTTCCAGTTAATCAACAACATTTTTTTGCGAACATTAATAATAAAACAATAAAGTGAAAGTAGAGAATAATATCAATCGATATAAATCAACTAATATTAAACTCATACTTCGGAGCTAACTTCGTCCTTGTTCGAGACAAATGCAAGGAAGTGGTATCAATCAGAGCACCTATGGATGGCCATTTCGTCCTTATTAGGACTCATCAGCACAGGTCAGCTCTGAATGATAGAAGGTATTTCTTGGGACTTAATGCAAAACGGCGTCCTCTTTACGGTATTATTCCACACAACAATGCCATAACAGTTACACTGAAAGACACTGAATGCATGTCAAAAGTACCGAAGGCGCCATCTCTTGTCCCATACGAAAACCTTCTTCCATAGCATGAATCCCAACAAAGTACGAAATGTCCACCATTTGTTGCCTTGACTGAAGCGTTTCTGCATATCGCAAAATTTTCCTACTTCAGTCTACAAAGGAGCGCCCGTTTTAACGTCATGTGACTAATAATGAATAATATCAATAGAGGTTTAACGCGTAAATCGCCATGAATAACAATAAAGTGAAAGTAGAGAATAATATCAATCGATATAAATCAACTAATATTAAACTCAATACTTCGGAGCTAACTTCGTCCTTGTTCGAGACAAATGCAAGGAAGTGGTATCAATCAGAGCACCTATGGATGGCCATTTCGTCCTTATTAGGACTCATCAGCACAGGTCAGCTCTGAATGATAGAAGGTATTTCTTAATAATAAATCTCGTTTTATTTCTATGTTAGTAACAAATTAACAGCTGAAAATATTGCCGTGAAACAAGCTCCTAATGACGCCGATGTCCTCATAATTGAAACAGCAATGAACAATTTAATGCAAGAAATACAGCTATTGTAGTGGGTGAAGATGTTGATTTATTAGTACTACTCACTGCAAGGACTCCATCTGATAAAATTATTTACTTTTTAAAACCTGGGAAGGCGCAGCAACGGACAGAAATATATTCTTCAAAAAGTTTATCAGCTTATCCGAAATGCCAAAACTTTATTTTATTTTTACATGCGATAACCGGATGCGATACTACGTCAGCAATGTTTAGAAGGGGCAAAATTCAGTATTAAAATTATTTGAAAAAAATGATTTGATTGACTGCGCAAAAGTAATTTACAGAAATTAATTCTTCACCTCAATACTACTAATACTAAAGGAATTCGGTTTCTTCTTGCGTTTATGGAGCTGCCAAAAAAATTGATTGCATAGATACGTACAGATATTTAACATACGTAAAAAATACACGAAACAAAAAGCAAGTACAGCTATCTTGTCTTCCTCCAACATCGGCATCTGCTACTCAACATTTGTTCGAGTATACTATCAAGTTCAGACATGGCAAGGCAATGAACTGAACCCTGAAGACTGGGGTTGGAAATTGATAAATAATACTTTGGAACCGATTCGAACTTTACTGCCCCCTGCTCCAGAAAAACTTCTTAACACTATTTTTGCAATTGCAAGAAAGGTTGCAGTGCCAAATGTGGCTGTAAAAAAGTAGGATTGCAGTGTTCTACACCGTGTACCAATTGCCAAGGTGTCTCTTGCTCAAATGTTCAATTAAATACAAGAGAGGAAGATTCATGTGATTTTGATGAAGAGACAACTGATTCATCTTCATTTGAACAATTTCTAAGCGTTCATCAACAGGAAGGAGAAGAAGAAGAAGAACAAGACGAAATTGAAGAAAACATGATTGGTGAAGTTGAATATGAAGAGTATGAGTCAGATTAAAGTAATAAAAAAAGTTAAACTCAGTAACCCATATCAATAATCTTCATACTATTAAATCATTATTGTTCCTGAAATAACGTCATAAAGGTTCGCGGAATAGGCCTACCGGGGATACCACGTTAAAAAAATGCGCCGAGTACACTACCTCACAGGTGGTGTGGAAATGTGTGCATATTATGTAGAACTTGATTCTTACAAGCGCAATATCTGGAAATAGTGGGTCTTAGAGAAAAAATCATGGGAACCATTTTTATAGAGAATTTTAAGATCTACAACTTTGCTCTGAGTACTTTTTCGATAAAACTCACCGTTTTCGAGAAAAATCCAAAAAACCTAAAATTTTGACCTTTGACCCCGAATAAGTCCGAAGCTCGCATGGGACTGATGGGACTTTTGAGACTTTATTCCTTGTGATATAACCTAAGGTCTCTACAAAAATTTGGCTTTGTCGGAATTTTCTTTATTTGATCACTATTTTTATGTCTAAATTGACCGGACTATGGAGCACGGGAGTTGAGTGTTCCGTTCAAGGGCCTTGTCATGTGTGGGTATGAATTATAGCACATAAGTTGTCCTTCAAAATTTGGTGCCTTCATACCTCCAAGAATATTAATATTGTCATTATATTTAGCGTCTTCCATTTTTTCAATACGAAAAAGTAAATAGCAGGAAATGAGACAAAAAAAGATGTATTTTTTTGCTAGTTGATCCAAAAATTCCTTTCGTTACACCGTACGTCTCTTGGAGCATACGCTGATTTCTAATCTGTACGCCATACGGAATAGCTGATGTAGGTAGCTTTCTTTCGAGACTAGGCTAAAGCGGGTTGCCATGAAATATGCATTTTGCAATTGTAGGTCATTATGCCGGCCCCATCTGGTGACTTTTGAATGAAACAACGTTTCGTATTGGGGCGTTTGCTGATGCTACCCCTTGTTTGTCAAAAGGTTTTTATTTGGATTTGGCTAACAGAATGCCATAAAGGTCCACTAACTGGTCTTCGATGTGAACCTAAGTCATGTTGTCTTGTAATACGACGAGGGAGTGATGAAAGATTTATGATCAAAGAACTGGCCACTGAGGAAAGTTATGGTAATAATAATCAAATATACAGGGTGTCCCAAAAATACCAAGCGAAAGTGACACTAGAGATAGATTGGCACTAGGTCTATCAGATAGCATCAACATGACCTCAGTAAAATCCGCTGGTTTTCGAGATATCACCACTTTTGTGTAATTTTTAAAAATCTCCAGTTTTCGGTCTTTTTTAGCCTAGCATTGCTAGAAATTACTTCAGACTCATGTTTTTTCTACCTAGGCTATCCTGAATAGTTGCTTCAAACATGAAGTATAACTTCACCGAGAACTAAAACAGAATCCTTCAAAGTATGTCTTACTTGTTGTATTTTATGCCAAAGTTAAAACGTTAACTTAAGTTTGACTGACTGCTGTGAAAAAAAATTATATCAGACTGAATTGACAAATAATCTTGAAAACTTGTCCATTTTATGCCATTTTTAAAATGATACAACACTACCAATTTTTTTTACCGAAAACTAGAGATTCTTAAAAAATACACAAAAGTGGTGATATCTCGAAAATCAGCGGACTTTTACTGAGGTCTTTTTGATGCTATCTGATAGACCTAATGCCAATCTATTTCCAGTGTCACTTTCGCGTGGTATTCTTGGGACACCGCCAAGGATCTCCCCCCGGATATCACACAAGAAATGGATAATCGCTATGATTTCCTGATTATCCATAAAACAGCCTGTATTTCTGTTATGAAACTTGTTACACCCAAAAGATAGTATATTCGGAACCATCTAGAGGTGCTTTATTCATCCTCTACTTTTCTTCCTGTATATATTTTCTATACTCTGCGATGAAATTCGTTATGTTGATAGTTTTGTTGTTCTGATTTCAGGAAAGTCATCTCTGCATTTTTCGATTCATTGAATCAAGAATGTAACTTTGTCAAATTTTGAGTTCAACTAGTTTTCCTTAGATCAATTTGTAATTCGAAAATGTAGGTTTTTCGAAAAACAAAGGCTGGCAACAAGCGTGCAAAAACCCAATCCAACCCATCGTTTTTCTTTTGAATAAAACTGCGTTGAAACCGATCCTCAGGCGGTGTTCTATCCCCAACATTCGAATTGACTCCGATTATCCAGCTATCCATCTCAACTAACCAAGTCCACATGGACATCTTGAGGAAGATAAATCGCCATTTGTCGTCCTTCGGCTCTTGTTGTCCCCGAATTCTCACGGGACAGAGATGGATGCGACCAATAATAGGTTTTGTCGGTTTCAGTTACCAATCATTCGCGCTATGTTTCCATTATTGTAAACCGAGGGGGGCTTTATGGAATTCGAAGTGGTTATGACACCCATCATTCGTTTCCTCGACAGGCTACAATCAAAAACACGATTTGTCTGATTGATTCGCGGAATTAGACAGTGGAAAATTGAACAATTTTGTTTGCGTGTGAATTCGGATCAGCAAATACTTCAGGATTTGTATAAAACAGAGTTGCGTGAAATCCCACAATGAAATTAATGTTATTTTAAATCACTGAATTTAAAATCATGAACCACGTTCATTTTTGGCATTGAAATGAAATATATTTTATCCTAACCTCGCATTTTTTTTTCGAATGCACATTTATGACGTGTTTTGGCTTTCTTTAATAATGAGACTCAGTGACGGGAAAATGGGGTGCCCTCTACCTTTTATCTATATTGATTTTTGTTCGACAGGCACAATAATTATTGCTTCTAGAGTAAGGAATTCTTGCACTGCATACGTGAAGCCACGGCCTTCCAAAGACATGGTCGGTCGCCTCAAGCGGCAACGTCGAAAAAAAATATCTTTGGGAGGTGTACCGCTTTCACGATAGATACGATATTTGAAACGTAGAACTTCATTTCCTGATGTTATTTCAATCAATTAATTGAATACAAATGAAAAAATTGAAACTGAAGCGGATTAGTTGATCGTTTAATCAATTAATGGTCCAGCAAAAACCACGGGGAGATGTCTCTTGCCAAAAAACTTGAACTCAAAATAACTCTCGAAATGAAGTAAACTCAAATAAAATTCTCTCGGATAATTCTCCACTTCTATGTAATCATCATTCTTCCTATTTTTGACGTAGGTAATTATTGAGAAATGTTGAGAAAATGGAACAGAGCGAATTAAGAATGAACTTCGAATTCAGACTACAAGTACTATTTTCTGTGAATTTCGAATAGGTAATAAAAATCCAATCCGATGTTTTGAATAGTCAGTTCACATTAAATTGATTTTTGTTCGGGATTCTTCAAAAAACAAGATTTCTTGTCGTTCAAAATATATTCTGGAATAAAGCACATATGAATGATAGATAATAAAATTTAGTTGATCAGTTCTCTCAATTATGGGTATCTCAAAGAAATTTAATTGTTCCATCTGCTTGTGAATGTTTATCGAACTTAATAATATCGTTGTAATCGAAATGATTTCAGCACACAAAGCTATTGTTGAAATGAAATTTCGCGGTATGGATCTCATCTATAAAAGCTTACGCTGTTCATATTTCAGAAAACTAATACAATTGAAATTCCCTTAAATTTGTAGACGGGTAATTACTTCTACACGATGAAAAACGAAACGTTATTGCCATTTCTCGAAGCAGATGAGTTTAATTTATAGGTTAGAGAGACAAAAAAAGAAATTAATCATCCCAAGGAAAATTCACCAATACCACAAACACTTTTACTTTACAGCAGTCGAACAATCACGAAAAGTAACTATAAATTCACTCATTTTCACATTGACCACCACAATCAATACTAAAACTTCAATTATAGCGTTTTCTGCTTCATCAGTGCAAGTGCGCACTGAGTGCAACATGTGATGTCATGCACTTTTATGGGTTAACCGAGGAATTCACATTTTGTCCAATGAAGCGGAAAACGAAATCTCTACTCAGTGCACTCCAACCAGAGAGCTCTGACGGCCACATTTCACTTCACTTACAACCCTAACCTAAATATTTATGTTTTGTGCCCTTACTTTTGCCTTATCTCCCTCCTATGCTAAGAACTTTCAGAAAAGCAATTAGAAGACAATAAATTAATAAGAGAAAGATTAAAAACGGGAACAGAATATTGCATTCAATATTTAATAAATGGAGTTATGTTTAACTTTTCGATACCGGATGATGAATTATACAGAAATTTAATGAGTATGATTTTTTTAATATTTACTTATAACATAATTTTACCTATAAATTTTAAAACATTAAAATTCACAGCAAATGACTCCGACTCAATAAACTATATTGAACAACTTATAGTATCGAAAATTCTATACATAGGAACACTGAAGAAAGTTCATCGTGTTGAAGCAGATGGGTAAGTTTATTTATATCAATAATACATTAAATAATATTTCTTTGCAAACATTTCATTTAGATCATGACGGAACTAACAAAAATCGTAGAAGAAAGAGTTGCCGAAGGAAATTCAATGCCAGGTAAACACATCAGTACCTATGTAAGGTTATTTAAATGCAATAATAAATTTTATTTCAGAAATCATTGGGAGTAGGGGAAAGTGAGGTAATACGATCCCTAAGGGTCAAATGATCCCCAGCCGTAAATCAGAAAATGCTTGTACCATCTATCCAAATACACATGAAACATGTTCCCCTGCGCCCCTGCGAGTTACCTGTAAAATGTCAATGCGATGCGAGTGCTTGGCGTGATTTATTAAAAAATAATCAAAAAGTGTGGCTCTGATCTAAGGTAAGCAGGTTTTTGGACTTTCGTTTTTTTTACATGTAAGTGTTTACTGAAATGTTGTTTCATTTGCGGGTATTAGTAGCAGTTAGCTAATATTTAAGCCATGTTCGATCATCGCAAGCGGTATGTGAAGGTTTTGTTTTGACTGGTATTTTGTAATTTGGTATTTGGGGTGAAATGATCCCTTCTGTGTGTCTAAAATGATCCCTGAATCATTTTACCCATAATAATTTTTGTTCACAGATCATGCCGATCGAATTTATAAACGTAAAACTAATCGCCAAAAGAGGCCTGAAGAACATATGCAAAAGGCATTAGAGATGGTATGGCTTACAAAACCGCGAGAAGAGAATTTGAGGTCCCTGTGATGGTATTAGAAAGAAGAGCCAAAGGTAAAAATGAAATAGCTGTAGGCTCAGCTAAAAAGTTAGGTATCAAACAAACAGTGTTCAACCTGGAACAAGAACTGGAACTTGTTGACATGAAGTCCAGAATAATATACGGGCTGACCACTCAGGAATTCTTAACCTCAGCTCACCAAAAATGGCAGAAAGAAATAATTTACCACATCAATTTTCCGAAGCTAAAGGAAAAGCTGGACTTCGTGGATTTAGACGTAGATATCCAGACATTACAATGCGTGCGCGAGGTTTTAATAAGAATGTGGTGGATGAATTTCTCTTGACTTTGAGAAACGCCCAAGAAAAATATTATTTTTTCAACCAATCGAATATTTTTGTTTTGTGTGACTTGCTTACATACTTAAATTGTTATGAACAATACATCATTCAAATGAACAGCAGAGTTTAATATTTCATTTTTATTTGATATTTATTAACTCATAGTACAAAATGATCCCTGGGATTATTTTGCCCCTACTCCAGGGATCATTTTATCCACAGGGGTGTATAAAATGATCCTTTACTAAACTTTCACAAAAATATGTAATACAAAAAAACTACATAGATGAAATGAAAAATAAGTAGGCAGATACAAAGTTAAGTAAATTCACTACCTTCAACAATTGAAATCTTGCGGTTTTGCCTTCAACTTTAGCCACAATTGAAATTTTCCCTTAAGGGGATCATTATACCCCACCTTCCCTACCTGACACAAAATTGTTATTAGACAAGTATGAACAGTACTTATCTTTGGTTGGACCCATGAAAGAATCAAAACCAAAAAAGTCATGTGGAAGGCAATCGCAGATGATATTAAAAATATTCTAAACAAAATAAAGACTGAAGAACAGTGCGAAAATAGATATAAAACTATTTTGAAAAGGAAAAAAAAAGCGATTGAAAATAAGGCAACATCTGGTTCCTCAAGAAAAGAAGTACCAAGAGGAGTTAACGAAAATTACTGCTCAAGATGATAGTATAGAGCCAGAGGTGATGAGAGGACCAACCAAAACAATATTGAAGTCACGTAACGTTGATGAAGAAGAAAAAAGAGAACTAAGCTAGAAGAAAAGCATAAGAAAAAAAACTTTGCAGAGATTTACGCTCAGATTCAAATACAAAAAGAAGAGAATCGTGAGCGCCGCCATAAGAAAAAAATGAATTAATGAAAACATTAATAAATAATATTAGTACTGAAGGACCAAAGCCTCCTAAAGTTAGACGGCTGTGCGAAGAACAAAAGATTAATTAAAAATTGTTAGTCAACTCTGTCGAGAATGCTAGTAAAACAAACTTAGTGAAGAACATTCTGGTGCTGTAATAAAACTATCAGAAAATTTTAAACGCATAAGTGAAATAGCATCCCAAAAGTGAAACGGTTGATATGGTTAATGCCATAAAAAAAATTAATAAAACCGAAGACAAAATTACATCATCGGACCTCCTCAATTTTATTCATGTATCAAAATATTTCTGTGAAAAAGAACATTTCTGTTCAGCCGACATCACTGAATCGAAGAAAAATAAGAGGTGGTTTGACATGCGGCGCAAAGCGCATTCAAGCTGGTAGGCCATCCAATAAAGAAATGGCGAACAATCCAAAAAGGAAAAGATCTTTGAAGAAAAATATCGATCTTATCAGACCAAATGCAAAATCGCATGGCATGCACACTAGTAGGTAGTATACGTTAGTGGATTTTGCATTTCCATTTGATGTAGTCTTTTGTATATTCGTTTCAAAAAAACTGCAAATTTGAACATGGTTGGAATTGAAAAGCGCTAAACAATGTCTCGATAATGCAGCGTATCAATATTACAATAGTTACTACGTCTGAACGCCTGCATGCGCTGAGCCGTGGTAAGATATGTCTGGATAGAGAGAGCATACTAGTCTAAGAGCCCGTGAACCCCAGACCTTCGTTATTTTATAAAAGCTGAAAACTTGTCTACGCATGCTCCCAACACAGGTAAGAACGATAGACCATTATGAAGTTCGGGTTACCCTGGCTTTGGCAGGTAAACGGTATTAAAGGGGTGTAAAATACTGATCTAGTTTCGTCATTTTATAAAGTGTGATTTTTTGATATTACCTTCAGGAAATCATTAAAATTCACGTCATTAATTGCCAGACACTTACTATAGTGGCAACCCCTTGCCAGACACCCTTAATGTTCATTAAATTATATGTAATTCTACTTACGTTATAGTATAAAAGCTGTTTTTATATATAATACTTGGGTAATAATATATAATGTTTTCTCATTAGACAGACATTTTTGATAGTGCCAACCTTTTGACAGACAAGCTTGTAGTTTAGCTGCAGGTGCGAGCGCGAGACAGTATATATAGTGAGTGCGAGTAAGACGACATGATTATAATGACTTATGCAAATAAATTTTTTGGTACAGATTTATATAACTTATCATTTAAGTGAATCTCAAAAACATCTGAAGAAAAGACATTCGAAGCCACAACTGAATAAAATTGTTAAAAATTTTAATTTATTCTATTAACAATTAATTAGTTGTAGCATTGAATGTCTCTAATTTTTCAGATAATCTAAGAGACCCTGAACACCAAACCTTCGTTATTTTTGAAAGCTTAAAACTTGTCTACGCATGCTCCCAACACAGGCGAGAACGATGGACCATTATGAAGTTCGGGTTACCCTGCCTTTGGCAGGTAAACGGTACTAAAGGGGTGTAAAATCATTTAAGTAAATCTCAAAAACATCTGAAGAAAAGACATTCGATGCTACAACTGAAAAAATTGTTAAAAATTTTAATTTATTCTATTAACAATCTAATTTAGTTGTACCATTGAATGTGTTTTCTTCAGAGGTTTTTGGGATTCACTTAAATGATTAGTTATATAAATCTTTACCAGAAAATGTATTTGCATAAGTCATTATAATCATGCCGTCTTACTCGCACTCACTCATATATACTGTCTCGCGCTCGCACCTGCAGCTAAACTACAAGGTTGTCTGCCAAAGGGTTGGCACTATCAAAAATGTCTGTCTAATGAGAAAACATTATCTAATTATACCCAAGTATTATATATAAAAATCAGCTTTTATACTATAACGTAAGTAGAATTACATATAATTTAATGAACATTAAGGGTGTCTGGCAAGGGGTTGCCACTACAGTAAGTGTCTGGCAATTAATGACGTGAATTTTAATGATTTCCTGAAAGTAATATCAAAAAATCACACTTTATAAAATGACGAAACTAGATCAGTATTTTACACCCCTTTAATACCGTTTACCTGCCAAAGCCAGGGTAACCCGAACTTCATAATGGTCCATCGTTCTTACCTGTGTTGGAGCATGCGTAGACAAGTTTTCAGCTTTTATAAAATAACGAAGGTCTGGGGTTCACGGGCTCTTGCTCTATACGTTCAGTCATTCTTTACCGCGTTGAACACCATGCATGCGCTGCAGCGTAGTAAAGAATGCCAATAGTACCGGGACTGGGGGTTTAGGAGGCCGTGGTGGAGCTCATACGCAGCATCCTCAAGTAAATGTATAAGCAGGTATTATTAATAACAGAATATTGGAGCCATACTTGTTTGAAGAAAACCTTGAAGTTGAGCACTACTTTTTATGGTTCGAATTAGTGCCTGCTCTAGCTGTAATGTTTTCGAATGAAGTAGATACAGATAATCTCATTAAAACAATTGGTCTCGACAGGACGGTGCTCCCCACATTCTGGTGTTAATTTCGAATGATATCTACCTCAAATATTTGTAGGACGCTGGATTGCAAGACGTGATACGATGGAATGACCATCAAGATCCCCTGACTAACCAAGTCCACATGGACATATTGAGGAAGATAAGTCGCCATTTGTCGTCCTTCGGCTCTTGTTGTCCCTAAATTGCCACAGGACAGAGATGGATGCGACAAATATTAGGTTTCGCGCTATGTTTCCATGTGCAATTGGGCAGTACGAGTAATGTGAAAACATAGAAACATAGAAATATTATTATGTTAATTGTAGTCTTATGGAGAAAAAAGAATGTAATTCGATCAGACATGTATTCTTAAACCATATTGAGGACGACAGAAAAATCTCATAATAAACTCGCTTATTAATTAAGCAAAATGGTCTCGAACTATTAACGCGTTCGCTCCGCTCTCGTTTCAAAATATCTGACCATTAGTCGTTGTCATTAAAAAACCTAATTGATTAAATAACTATTAAACCTTACCGCATAGATTATAGAGTATAGAAAGATAGGAAACGGCCCTGCATTCGTAGTACTAAAAAACGACTACATTTTTTAGTTCACATTTGACCCAGAGATGGCACTGAAGATCAATTTTTATAAAATCTGTATTTTGATTAGAAAAAATTATATAAAGAAAACTGTAATAGAATTGAGGCGAAATTCGTATTCCCTTCAGGATGTTTCATTTTTATATTTAAATCCATAATTTTCAATAAATTCGGTATTTCATGTGTAATATTTTTTATTATGCATTTATAGAAGATATTACAGAATATTAGAGTATTATTTTAAGATTTATACATGGATTGAATTTGAATATACTTAGTGCGTCTGTAGAATTCCAGTTTCTGGCTCAGTTCAATTGCAGCTTCGTTGTGCACCATCACTTTTCCTGAAGTCACTTTAACCATTTAATTTTCCGTGCAGCTTCACTATCAGCCACTATTTCTGCCTCTATCGTGGAAAAAGCAACAGATGTTTGACGATGATCAAGCCAAGATATAGCTTTACCTGCATACATCCATGAAACACCAGTTGATCATCCAGTTTCACTATCTCGTTCGTAATCTGCATTATTGAAGGGTACAAACTCATCTTTTTTTCACTTTTTTCGAGACGACACTAACGGCAAAAGCCGTTCGAAGTGAAATCATATTTGTGCAAACGAATTGATTGGCACTTTTTTATATCACTGACATTTCCCATGTATATTGATTTCGAAACTTATAATCATAGAACCAGAATTTTAACCATTCTATAGTGACATTAGTTCACATTTGACCCAGAGATGGCGCTCATAAACTGTAGTCGTCCCGTTTCCGATCTTTATACTCTATAATCTATGCCTTACCGTTTTATAAAACAGGGTTACGCTAACCTAAGCTAACCGTTCTTTGTGTCCGAAGGTAGGGGAAAATTTTTTTACAGTCTTCCGGACAGCAGGCAGTCCAATATTGTCGGTTCGTGTGGGGCTTTCACCCCTGTAACCTCCTCCTTCAGTGCAACAGCGGAGTGGGGGGGCAACCGACTCTTACTATTACACCTTGTTGAGTGGACAATGTTGGATCTCCAAGGCGATTGGAATTCTACAGCCCATTCAAGCCGACCAGTATCTCCACCTTAGGCGGAGATTTCTCGCGCTCGCATTAGGTCCCGCCGCTATCTCACATTGTGAGGACTTGTAACACTTCAGCTTACCTAAGTTTCGAAGTTTCCTGGCTCATTTCACGGAACTGCAACAACAGGAATAGATCCCCGGAGGGTCTTGATACACGAGCCTATGACTGCTCATACGATTCGTCAGTACACCCTGGTCCAGTAGGACCTGTACTGTCTGAGAAGGATTTGTAAGGAGTGGGTTGGGATTACATGGAGTACTAACGTTGCTCGCTGGGTCTACCTCGATCCGTCCTCAGGTTCGATGGGCCAGTTAAGCCATAGTTACTGGTCACACGAAGTGCTAATCTTACTTACTGGGTCAGTTAAGCCATAGTTAGTTCATGTGTTTTAGTCATTCTTAGTTTTCCTTGTAATACTCCCAACCACTTAAACCGTACACCACGACAAGGAGTTGACCTCGTACGGGAACCTAAGCTAACCTAAACTAACCTTGAATAACATCCATCTTGAGGAGATATTTCACCATTTGTCGTCCTTCGGCTCTTGTTGTCCCGAATTCCCAAGGGACAAGGGACCAATCATTCGCACTATGTTTCCATTATTGTAAACCGAGGGGGGCTTTATGGAATCGAAGTGGTTATGACACTCGTCATTCGTTTCCTCCACAGGCTACAATTAAAAACACGATTTGTCTGATGATTCGCGGAATTAGACGGTGGAAAATTGAACAATTTTATTTGCATGTAAATTCGGAGCACTTAATGCTTTAGGATTCTGTTGTAACGACCTTTTGAATCCTACATTTGAATCCAATATGGTTGCGTGAAAGTCCTGAATGAGCAATGTCACGACGTTGCCGCAGCCATGCAGACAATTAATACGATCAGGAATATAAGTGAATATAAATATGAAAATTGTAACGGGGTTTTCTTGGCGAAACTTACCTCGAGCGCCAGCTATTCTTTTTTTTAATAAGGAGAATAGCAAACCTACCAGGGCAGCTGCTAGTCAGAGACAGTTTCGTCGTTATCTAAGATATTAGCGATAACAGAGAAAATCAGAAATAGAGCAAATTTACACAGTTTATTCAAAATAGTTATACAAAAATACAGTGAATAAGACGCTATATGAAATCAATACAAATATAAGATTGGTCAGTTTTGTCTGACTGCGAGCACTTTCATAAGAAACAAATATTTTCCCGGTACGAGTCAGCCAGAATATAAAGTAAGTTAAATTTAAACGGTGAATTAAAATATATGATAATATCAGGAAAACAGGAATAAAAGGGGTCAGTATAAGAGTGCACAACGGTTATACTGTCCGATATTCTTTCAGTCCTAGAATTCACCACGTAGTCTACCACTTTGCTTGTTTCTCGTATAAACAGGTTGGGTTTGGCCAGGTGAAATTAGAGGGTTGAAAAGGATATGTCGAACTTGCTACAGCATGTTCGGTTATGCCCTCCGGTCTGACCATGAGTTACACGCCATGAAGGACAGACTAACTACAGGCACTAAGGAGCAGGACAGAGCAGGAAAGGTATTCGATTGAACGTACTATAGCATTGGTTTGCATCAGCCCTCCGGTCTGACCATGAGTTTGCACGCCATGAAGGACAGACTACTACGGGCACCGGTTATACGGACAAACGTACTATAGCAGTGGTTCGCTTGAGCCCTTCGGTCTGACCATGAAGGACAGACTAACTACGGGCACCTGGACAAACTAGGAAAGGTATTGTTAAGGAATCTGACGGAACAGCTATTTAGGTATACTCAACGAGGAATAAAAGTAGGACTGCAATAAATCGGCTCGGTACTTACAATTCAATTGCACTAGCACTCACTTTAAGAAAAAGTAAAAAAATGAGAATTCGGAAGCTCAGAAAATTTAGAAAACGTTTAGATCAGCAAATAATTCGGAACTAATTACCGATGTAGGGAAACCCCGCCTTTATAATCTTCCGGAGAAGGGTGGAAAAGGTAGGCGCAGAAACGTTAAAATTTGCAGGAGAGTACCTCGGTAAAAACATCTTAAAACTGGCTTATCGTACGTATATGCAAAAAACGGCGTTATCGGCGATCGGCGTTGTTCTTGCGGACGGTTCTACGATGTTTTCTGTATGAAAAACACAATCAATCGCTAAATTTCGGTTTTTCGATTGTTTGGAATTAATTCTGAACGGAATAAAAATTCACGAATTTAAAATGAAAACTCGGATGAATTTATTAAAATGAAGACCACGGCTTTTCCTGATTGTTGTGAATTATTCTGAACGGAATAAAAATTCACGAATTTAAAATGAAAACTCGAATAAATTATTTTAAAATGAATCAATTACTCAGTAACTCAGTTATAAAATTGAACTTCATTACAAAATATTCGAAAAAAATCCAACCCATTTGCCATTATTCCTAAA
Organism: Propylea japonica; assembly: GCA_013421045.1. Lineage (NCBI taxonomy): Eukaryota > Metazoa > Arthropoda > Insecta > Coleoptera > Coccinellidae > Propylea > Propylea japonica. The sequence continues at coordinate 11,815,785 of CM024245.1, forward strand.
CGGATCTATCGGATTTCTACATTTGAAATAAATTTTGATAAAAAAACACATCAACTGTTCAGTCAGATGAGCGGCTAGACATGATTTTTTGACCTCATATTATTCATCACTAAGTCATATCCCACCACAAGCTCAAAATTCAAAACTTTCAAACATTCAGGCCGAACCAAGGTACTTTTCTTTCCTTAGAACGAACCCGCTGAAAAAAAGACCAATGCTCGTCAAATTAGTTTATTTACAATCTCAAGACTCAAGAGTTTTTTTCGATTCGACTTTACGACATAGTTTATACGCTACTGCTTTGCAGCGTTCCTTTGTGAAGAATATTTTTTTGTTGGCACCGCAGCCGCCATAAATTCCAGAAACACAGCTACTTCCGTTCCAGTAATACACATCAATTTTTGCTCGACATCGACCTGGTAGCTTTGGTTTACGACGACAATCTGAAATAACACCGTTGTTGATAAATAAAGTATTCGTTTTGAAGAGTTTCGTGCTCCTGAGCTGTTCCAGTGCTTGTGCGCAACCAACAGCAAGCCGTATTTCGAGCTTTTGAGTTACTCAGGAGCACGAAACTCTTCAAAACGAATAGACTAAAACAGTGTTAGCCGAGAAAAATAAAAAACGAATAAAGTCAACCAATATTAAACTATAGGCGGTTTGCACATTTGTATGTGGCGCCCTCGTTGGTGAAATTAAAAACAACTGTTAGTAAAACAAACCGCTTTTACTGTATTTTGCCTGCTAAAGTGGTGTCTATATTTTCGTTTTTTCGACGACGCAAAGGAGTTTTGAGTGATTTTTTTCTGAATAATTAATTAAGAATATTGAAAAAGAATTCTGAAGATTCACGAATTCCATGCAGTGTAGTTGGTTGTCATAATGGTTATCACAATACAGATAAATCTATCAAATGAGAGTTTTACTCTGTGTATCCAGAGTACCTACCTACTTAATTCAAATTGAAAGAAAAACATGTATTATTCTATCAATCTATTTCAGACAGATAAATGAAAATAAGTATAAAATAAAAAACATATATTATGGTACCCAAATATTAAACCCTTTTTCAAACTCGCACACTCACATGAATACCAAAATCATTAATAAGTAAAAACCAACTCTTCATAAATCTAGCAAACTCCAATGTAAACATTCTTATGTCAAAACCTATAACGCAAATGAAATACCAGTACAGAGTAGAGTAACCGTAATTACGATATTATAAGGGGACAAATAATAGATATTTGCCCCATTACTACAATACAACCTATCCGCTCCAAAAAATATAAATATAAGCTTTATTCAAAGCTTGACCTGTTTCTTCATTTCCTCTAGAGAAATGATTGAAGTTTATCTTCAAAAAACCAAAGGATGTTTAGACATCCATCGTTCTTCCTAACTAACCAGGAAATAATCACGACAACACTATAAAATACTAGCGACCCCGGCTTCGCAGGGACATCACATCACCTCAAAAATAACAGTACATACTTCTCCACTATTTAATGGATGTTATTATACATATAAACCTTCCTCTTGAATCACTTTATCTATTTAAAAAAACGCATCAAAATCCGTTTCGTAGTTCAACGATTTAAGCATACAAAGGGACATAGGGACAGAGAAAGCGACTTTGTTTTATACTATGTAGTGATAGTGAAGCCAAAAACACTACTGAACAGTATGTCTATACGGATAGGCAACTTCCTTGCCTTGATTACAGTTATTTATTTCATTTTATTGTATTCCAGCTTCGAAGGATGGTCAAAACGAAATAGCCGAAATAGCTAGAGCGATAATACAGACGGGACATTACCTAAATAAATGGAAAACTGAATTACAATATAATATTGATATGGAAATAGTTAAAGTAAGTCGTTTAAAAAGACTCATAATGTAGAATTTACCAACTATTTGAAGAAAGCAAAAATCTTATGATCAAAAATGAAACTAACTATGGAACAGCGAAGCGAAATATCTAGGAATAATTCTAGATGAAAATTGAAATTCGGGAAACAGTTTGAAGAGAACAGGAGGAGAACTACACGTGTAGCCTATATCCTCTATTAAAATAATAGGCAATCAATTGAGAAAAAGATGGCGATTTTCAAAACAGTGATAATCCCTGGTATTATATACGCCAGAGTCACGTGGCATAACGTGGTAAGAGTAAGAGAGATCTACAAGTAGCACTCAACAAAGTCATAAGAACAGCCATAGGTGCTCCTCGGTTTATGACTAATAGACAGATAAGGAAAAGAATGAAAATTAAAACGATAGAAGTAATGGTTAACAAGCAAACAAGGAGGATAATAAAACAATTGCATTGCACGAAAACAAAGAAATAAGAAATATAATCAACATAAAAGTCAGGAAAACAGATAAGAGGACCTATCTAATGAACCAAGAGATTCGGAGGAGTATAACAAATTTTAACAACTAAACTGAGGATTATTCGAAATTTCATTTCTTTTTTGATAACATGAGATGCCAAAACAGGAAGAAAGGAGGAACAAAAAGTAGGGCAGACGATATCGGCAAGAAGATTAAGAGTAACAAGTATCGACGACCATCCACGGAATAATGACTAATTATATTTTCGTCTTGTCTGCAGGTCTGTTCCAGATCAAAAAAGATAGTATACATACTATAATAGCAAGATCAATTGATAAATCGCGAACTTTTCAAAATTCAAACAAAAAGAAAAAAGGCAAATTCAGACGTGATATTAATGGAATTGGATTCCGATCCCCTAATAAAACTTAAGATAACAGTGGCATTCAGCCATGAATATTAATGTTCAATCAAAAAAATATTAAAAATAATAAAAATTTTATGGTTTATATACAGGTTTTTCACTCCTGAAAGGATCCCTCTTCAAGGAAAAATCATTCAAGTTATTTGAAAAAAACAATAGTTTTGGAATATGTCGACTGCTCGTTGTTATCTTATTAGGTGTGATATTATGACAGTAGACAAGCAGTTAGCAGTAAAATTAATATGCCATGGCAAAACACACTGAATGATGAATTCCTTAGAAAATTTCCTCTAATTAATGGTTTTCCTCGAGGAAATATTGAAGAAACATGAATGTTCTCCTCAGAATTGTTTTTCATCTCCTTACCTCGCAAACAATGAGAATTATTTGATACGCAGTACTGAAAAATAAATTATGTCATGGAAAATTGTGAAAATTTTCGTTGAATTCATATCCATTATTCCAATCGAAGTCAAATCTATTATATCCCCTCAAAGATAAAGTAGGTACAAAACTTGTATATTGAACATAAAATCGAAAATGCTTTTCAAATTGTTTGTAGATACAATCAATAACTAGACTTGAAAATAAACAGGACATATCTGATTGAATTAAATCAAATGTGTGAAAAACCTTAGTTATTATGTAATATACAGAAATTAATATGCGATATTCTTCTGATAAATCCCAAGGATATTTTTGCACCTCAACTGAACGGTGTTATCAGCTTCTTCGTCTATTTTAGTGATAGAAATATTTAGAAAAACCCACATTCAAATTGATTAGAAGGCATTCAAGGTATCTTCGTGTCAGAGCTCTTCCGAAGTCTTGTGCTTAGTGCTTGTGAAAGCACTCGAAGCACTTTTGTGCTCGTAAGCACAGTGCTCGCGAGCACTAGAGTGAACCCGTGCTTAGTGCTTAGTAATTCGAGAAAGTGCTCCTAAGCACCGCATTGCTCCCGAACACTTTCAGAAATTACCGAGCACTAAGCCTTTTATGGACTTGTCGGAACATGAAAATGACGGACTTTCGCCTGATTGGAGTAGACAAAGAACTTAAATATTAATTTTTTTTCGTTCAACTTCTATAGATATCTGAGTTGTTAAAGTTTTCTCGCTGTATGTTACGGACTGAAACAAGTCTTTATGTTCTCATTATTTTGTCACGGAGAACAAATTGGTGTGTTGTATGGCAAAATTTTTTTAGGAAATTGTATGGAGCAATGCTACCATTTTTTGATATATGATGCAAGTTTCTATAATCATACTTTCAAGTTTTTTTATAGGCGAATATTCAAGTTGAAGTGTGTTCACTTAATGAATGACATAAAGAGCTCAGAAAAGGTTTTTTCATTGCAGACAGCATTTCTTTAAGCTTCGCCACAGGAAAATTTTCCATCTTATCTATTGCCAAGACCTCATTATCTTTCTATAATTTTTTCGAATTTTATTTTCTGATTCCAGACCACATGCTATTCTTCCATTTTTTTCATATGACGTCATGGTAACTTTATGCTTGTCTGTGAACGACGATGTTGGACACGATAACACCCGAAAGCAAAAATCAAGACATTAAAATCGAAAGTTCAAACTGAGAGACATTTGGATGAAATATACAAAGGTCAATTTTGAAAAGTGTTTAGTGCTCGGTGTTCGCGTAATCGAATTACTTTCCAAAAGTGCTTAGTAATCGTGAGCATTCCTTAAAAAATAAGGGCTTAGTGCTCGAGATTCCGTAGCACTTTTCAATAGAGCTTAGTGCTTTGTGCTCTAAGCACTGCTTTGTGCTCTAAGCAATTTTTTTCAGTGCTCGGCACAGCTCTGCTTCGTGTGCAGGCAAACGTCAAATCTATTGCTTATGAATTTGGCAATATCTACATCTGATTTATGTTACTTGGTTGTCCGAGTGGCCCACCACTGACGCGATGGTCATTTTGAGGGTGTGAATATGATATTTTGAAATCATTCACTAGAAAATCGCGAAAAATTCAAAATATGGAGTCATTTCGAACAGTAATTTATGAAGGAACCAGTTACGCAAGCGATACCGACAATGTTTTTTTGGGTAAACATATTAGCTTGTCCCAAAAAAGAAAAAAAAATTTAACTCTGGAATGTAGGGAGTGATTATAATCAATTCTCATACATCTACTTCGAATAATGGTGAAAAATTCCTTTTTTTCAAATGGTGCACCCATTATTTCTTCAACTTGTTGAAGGTAAAAATTAATATCGAAACTTTCTTCATAATTTATTCCTATACCCTTACCTGATAGTTTCCAAGCAATTTTCGATTTCCATTCAAAACTACTAAACCAACAACTTCATGAAGTGATAAATCATCGAAAAAATTTCTATGATAAGTGATTCGACAGTTGCAGGGTGAATCTCAGAGAATTAAATAATCAAATACCTGTTCAATGTGTAGTGAATTGAAAATCGAGAATTGCTGAGAAACTGCGATTTATAAGGTACCTATAGGAAAACATTAAAAAAAAATTTCGAAATTAATTTTTATGTTCAAAGAGATGAAGAAATACCTAGCTTGCCAATAGAAATAGAAAAGTTTCTGACAATTATTCGTAGAAGATATTTGAGAATTAATTATGATCACTCCGTACATTCCAGTATTACTGGTTCCTTCATGAATTACTATTCAAAATGACTCCATATTGTGAATTTTTTTGGACGAACATAGTGATCTGAAGAAAATCATCATAATTTGAGTTTGCCTTTTTTTGGGGTCTTATATAGGGTGTCACATTAAACAAGTGTAACTTTGGTCTGTACCTCTGTATTGGAACATCCTGTATATATCGAAATAATTTTAAATTGTGCTTCTGGTTGCCTTTCAGTCACCACGAAAAAATAAATTCAAAATATCACCAGTAACACTCTCAAAATGACTCAAAATGACCATCGCCTCAGTGGTGGGCCACCCTGTATAAACATAACTGGGAAAAAGATTCATGAATCAGCATAAAGCTTCAGAAATATGAAAATACTACTAAACATGAGTTAAAAATGAAAACGATATATTATGCAAATCTATCACTTCCTGCTTCGAAGAGAGATCCTATTTCTAAAGTAATCATAGCAGTCAATATTTTTACAGTCTCGAGGGAGGGTTCAATTATTACTTCTAAGCACAGTAATGGATTTCATTTTCTGGCGTGTGAAATTTAATTTTTCATTCTTACCTTTAGCGGAAAAACCACAAGAAACGCTCACCAAAGCCAATAAGTAAGTGAAAATAAACCAAAACTTCATTTTTTATCCTTAATACATTCAGTGTAGCAGAATATACGAGACGAAATGAAAAGGTAATAAAAAGTCTTTGTTGGAAACATAAGTTTTGATTGCATTATTAAGAGTTATTTGTGCGCTCAAGCGTATTTTATGTTAGCTGCCTTTACGATTCTTGACGTTTGAATATGAAATGAAGAGGTTTTTTATTTTAAATCATTATTATTTACGCAATACTTGTACGTATAAGAAAATAAACCATCCCTGAAAAAATTCCTAGTGAGACTCTTTCCGCCATCTATTGAGTTATTCGACGATTATTGGCTTGGGCTGGAAAATTTGGAAGATAACTACATTCCCAGATAACAAAAACGTGCTAAGGGCACGAACAGCTCCATTCTCATGAACCTCATGAAAGTGTATGCCATCTGAAGTCCGTTCTGTTCAGTCTTCAGAGCCAGTGTACTGTGTTTACTTCTTGCTCTGAGGTGTGAGCGAAATGTCTGTTGATGAAATAAACAAAAACATAAATGATCACATTAGTATGAAAACCTACCCTTTTTTCATGAAACGACCCAAACTGAATATCAAAATTCATTGAATATATACTGAAAACACTATAAGGCACAAACCTCTGGCAGTTTTGGATGAAGTTTTTTCTTCAAGTTTGCAAAATATTTATCAATTCAGTCTGTATAAGAACCTACAAATAGAATAGAATAATATTCAAAAAATCAATAAATCATTCGAATTTATTCAATTTTCAATCATGGTAAACATAAGCAACAACTTGATCAAAAATTTTCCCCTCGAGTAGCATTCATGAAGTATATTCCAATTTCTTCTCATCTCAGGAAAAATTTGAATACAATCCATAAATGCACATCATGAGCCAAGTAAAAAAAGAAGAGACAAGAACACAAGGAAGAGCATCGAGACATCAACACAATCTCGAAAAAAATAAGAGTCGTACAAGATAGTGATCCAAAAATTTCGAATATTTTTCGCTCAGCCATTATAGCACAATTTGAATATTCATTTTTGAACGAGTGTTATATCGTTTTGCCGAAATGTCTGTAGTTTTCGAACTTTGAGTCGATTATGATCTGAAACGATTGGGTTCGACTCCCTGATGCAGAATACCTGGTCAAACTCAATTCTGTTCGTGGAGCCGACCGTCCGTCTGTCTGGCCGTCCGTTAGTACGATAACTTTCGAGGGGATTGTCGAAAAGACTTGAAATTTTCAGGGAGAATTCGGATCCCAAATGCCTCGGTTGAGTTCGCTAAACAGCCAAATCGTACAGGGTGTTCCATAAAATATGGTCATTCAAAATTTTTGTTCCACAATATGTAAGATAAAACGGAACCAATCGAAATGAAATGTTGCGGCCAAATGCAAGATGCTCATTAGAAACCTCAGCAAAATTTTCTGACCATAGTGTGAAGGGAACCATAGAAAATTCAATTAGAATTTAAAAAAAAACATTTCTCCGATTCGAGTAAAATTTATTTTGTGAATGAAGATCGATATACTGAATGTTCGTCCATAATTTCGTGGCCATAGTATTAACAGAATCGAAGAAAATTCAATTGGGATATTGAAAATGAGAATCTCTATATTTCCATAACAGGATATTCTATTCGGGTGAAATTTAATTTGTGAATGAAAACTGATATTCTGAAGTTTCATGCGAAATTTCAAGCGGATCGCACCATCAAAACCATAGAATTTGTTTTTATTAATTTATATTTTTCACATATTTTATTTTCTGAATAATTTCTAGAATATAATTTCGATTGTGCTAAGATTCCGTATTTAAGTATTTGGTATCAATCTCAAGTCTCATATAAAAAATTGTAGTAATAGTCTTACTGCCCAACCATTGAACGTGCGCTCAGAAGCTCCTACTCGGGGCTTTTCTTAAAATTTTTTGTTTTCCTTATTTCTTCCCGATAATTTCATTTATTTCATTGTAAGTTTGCAAGGAATCATATAATACAATGTAAAGTAGGCTCCACATATAACAGCGGCCATATGACTTACCAAAATGTGCGTTGCAATAAAGATAAGTTAGTTGCTTTCTAAATCCCAGCTCTTCGCAGGTAAGCTACATTTAATTTTCAAATTATTCCATTCGCAGATGAGAGGAGGTTATCAAATGTTCGATCAAATTTAGTTTTGAATACTACCATATTAATACTGCAGAAGATGATTCTGGTTTATGGAGGAATGGAACTTTAGAGTATAGTCGACATTTTGAAACATGTATTCAGTTTCAGAAAGATAAAATTCTGTCAGCAATAATTGTGAAAATGGTTAGAATTGGTTGATGAAAATAGTATTTTATTCAATGAGCGGTAATGCAGGTCAAAACACACGCAGATGAATTTTGCACCACGACCGTCAGGCGAGTGGTGTAATTCATCAAGTGTGTTTTGACCTGCATTACCGCGAATTGAATACTATACTTTATCCACGACTTCTTCAGTAAAATTTGAATTAATCTGCATTTAAAAAATTTTGAACAGTTGTCAAAAGCGTTGACAACATTTCGTCCAACCGTCAAACCTCTGTACTCTGTCGTCGGGAATCAAATCAGAGTCTATAACTAATCAAATCAAGTACTTTCGCAACTTCAAAAATTTACGTTTTCCAAAAATGAATCTGGAATAAATCGCTAGAACGTTATCTTGATGGCTGAAATAGATTTCCGGATCGATCCTACTTTAAATTCATTTTTTTGTAAGCAATTTCATTTTTCCTAGGTATTTTAATTAGCGGGTGTTATTATAACACTCGCTTTTCGGTTCATAGACATGTTATGTGTTATATTAGCTACTATTACACATAGAAATTAGTTTAATAATTGACATAATACTCTATAGGAGTGGATAAACAGTCATGCTTTTCATCCTAAAAAATATTTGAATCATTCGCATTCTGCAAAATTCTAGCATAATATAAACAAGAGGTAATGTTGTTCAGATAACTTTACTAATAAAGGGAAAAGGCTCGAGATGAGAAAAATGTTAGAGACTCATGACAATTTTTAAGACATATCGGCTGGATCTCATCTGGAGCGAGGCTTCTGTGAGGATTTAATGTTTCCAAAACTTCTTCAATACTTGCTCTAGAGCGAAAACCAAATACTCACTTTTGTAGATGTTCCCAAAGTCGTCTTAATTATCATGGAAACCAGACAAAGGCTCGAAAACAGAGCTGAAAAAAATCAACGAAAAGATTCGATACCTACTCAAGCCATCATTTCTCGGAATCGATGGGAATCATTTATGTGATATTTACAAGAAATATTTTGAGATAGGCAATATTCCTTATTCCATGGTATCGAGATAACGATGGTAATCTCTTAACAAAAGTTTCCTCAAATGAGCTGTTAGAAATGATGATAATAACGAATGTGGAGATTTTAAATTTTTCGTGGAATTTATATATTTCTTTGATATCATTAACTGTTTCTTGTCTTTTGAATGAAGAAGAGATATTTCTTCATGGAGTTGAGTTTCAGTTATACATTATGAATCTAACTTTTCCAATAGGTCTTGGAGAATATCCATATATTCATAAACATTCATTTTTCAGCATAGTACTAAGGCTCTAAAAAGGGGAGAATACCAGACAGCCATGCTGGGTCTAACCACAGACTCGAAAATTACAGAACAATTCGAATGAAATTAAATCTGTAATCGAATAAATAAAATCTGTAATCAAATGAGGTTTTAATCCTGTATGTTGGTGCATAACTCCGATAGATGGCGATGAAAATTTGCGAGTGATCTGTAATTTTCGAGTCTATGGTTGGACCCAGTCAGCCTGTCTGGCATACCTATCTTTCTAGTGCTCTAATAGTACTAGTTAGTTGAGTTTGAACAGTTTCAAATTCAAAGTCTGATAAGCTTATTCTGGAAATCCGATGTGTTCAATGAAGAATTTCTCAAATAATCATTACTCACATGAGACAAAAGTCAACAAGTGGATGATGAAGTCATTCATGCTGCTGTTGAATCATAAGCGATACCTATACAAAAATTCTATGTCAAGAATTCAAATTTGAAATTGGAATTTTGAACTCTTGAAAAATGAAACTTTTATAAGCTGAATAAAAATTAACACATTAATTTTCATAATAGTCGTTAGTGTCCATTTGCACTTTGCGATTATTCTCCCATGTATTAGAAGTAGATCTTTCAAATAACTGAAATATGAAAAAGTAAAATATTTTATTGGCAGTGTTACAGAATGAGAGATACATTCAGATAAATTATTTTTATTGAGTTTTTGTTTTCGCTTTTGAATTCCTTATTGATTTCAAGATATAGCGAGCTGCATACCTGGTAACAAAAATACATAACATAAACGAGATGATTACAAATGCTATAACATCGAGTAAAAGATACTGAAACAAGTTCAGTTTGAGAGAAGCAACCTTCAAGTGCTCTGCTTTGCCATGTCTGATGACGTATTCTGCCCAGAATACTACTTTCTCTTGGGGTGTTATGGGTTTATCCCTAAGTATTTGAGATCTTTTTCTCGCGTTCTCCAAGTATCTGAAAAAAGATGGAATATGAATACCTACTCCATATTCAATACAAGCGGATTCTCATGTAATTCATGATGCAATTTGTTATTGGTAAAATAATGTTCTTACATAGGTATACTTTGCTTGATTTATTGATATACAGTAGAGACTCGATAATCCGGATCAACTAATGCAAGGGATAATCCGGATTGATGAGGAATCCGGAATACCGCGTCTTACAATTAGTAAAGATGCAATTAAAAGAACGGTTGAAATAAATATAAGCTTTATTATCGAAACCATAAAACAAATATATTTTGGAATAATTAGATATTTTTTATATTTTATATTATGTGTTATGGAATAAACAGACTGCATCGAATTGATCTAGGCTCTAAATGCATTTTATCCACTCCTACTAACTAATTTCTATGTGTAATGGTAGTCATAACATGTCTATGAACCAAAAAGCGTGTGTTATAATAACAACCCGCGAAATTACTTGGTTTGATTAGTTAGAGACTCTGATTTGATTCCCGACCACAGAGGTTTGACGGTTGGACGGAAATGTTGTCAACGCTTTTGACAACTGTTCAAATTTTTTTAAATGCAGATTAATTCGAATTTTACTGAAGAAGTCGTGGATAAAGTATAGTATTCAATTCGCGGTAATGCTCAAAACACACTTGATGAATTACACCACTCGCCTGACGGCTCGTGGTGCAAAATTCATCTGGGTCTTTTGACCTGCATTACCGCTCATTGAATAATATACTATTCTAACATTATCCCCGTCTTCGAGGATAAAAAAAAATGTGCTAAAAGGCCTTTTCGGTATTTCAGTTTTGTTAATTTAATATCATTATGATCCATACCTATACTGTATCAAAGCTGTATGGTTTGGAGGTAGAAAACATTCCATTCCATTTCACGAATTAATTATTCGTGTCTTACTTTTTTTGTCTTATACCATTGTGCATTATTATATACCAAAAGAACGCCCGATCGTCGTCATAGAAATTGAGTTACGACAAGTTAGAACCGTAAACCACGTATGCAACGATCGGAAATTCGGATTATTGAGTCTTGCAATCCGAATTATAAGGATGTAATACAATCTTGACGTCAATCCGGACTAGTGAATATCCGGATTATCGTTCTCCGGATTATCGAGTCTCTACTGTATTCTTTAAAATAGTTTGAGTCATACCTACTGCACTTATTTCTGATCTTATATCAAAATGTTTGCAGATTATGTAATCATTATATAATTTATACAGGGTGTCTGTTAAAAATGCTAGGGACTCTGGAAGATGATTCTTCGATGAAAATAAGCAGGGGGGTAACTCTATATTTTTTTTTTCGAAATCGACCCCCCTTTCACATACAGCCTTTGAAAGGCGATGACGAGTTGACAGTTTTTAATTTTTTACGATTTTTCAAAAAAACTGAGTCATGAACAAACATAATATGAAGCACTTAGTAGATAATACTCACTTACAATTTTCAGATCTCATAACTTCATTATTAGGAGTTGAAAATAAAAACCCCCTATGATTTTCATTCAAAAATTGTTTTCGTGGGATAGATTTTCAAAAAAAAATAAAATTCTCTTATGGTTTTCCATTCAATTCGGAGAGAAAAAAGAGTCTTCTGTAAAATTTCGATACAGTTGATACTTTTCTCAGAAACAATGAAAACTTACAAGCAGTTATGATCTCTGTTCATTTCATTCCATCATTTAAGTATTATATAGAATGAATATTCTAAGATATTGTATGTCTATGACAGGAGATGAAGATGTTCTATAAATATTCTGAAGGTTTAATTACTGAATTCCGGAAGAAAATTACATCCGTAATATTTTTTTCACAAATAGAACTTTCTTTCGATTAATAAGCGTAACTGACAAAACCAATTTTGAGCATAAATAAGAATTTAGAAAATTCATTCTATGGAACAGAATATGAAATAGAATGAACAGTGATCATAACTGCTCGTAATTGTTAATTTCAACCCCTAATAATGAACCTATGTTATCAAAAAATTGTGTGACTAACATCTAACATTGAAAAATCATATTATATATAGTTTTACCTATGACTGTGTTTTTTAGGACTAAGAAAATTAAAAACTGTCAACTCGTTATCGCTTTCCATGTAGGAAAATGTAGGTTGTATCTTGAAAGGGTGGTCGATTTCATCGAGGAATTATCTCCCTAATTCTCTCGCATTTGTTTACAGACACCCTGTATATTGAATCTTTGTTAGTTATTTTCATGACTAGAGATCATATTGAGTAAAGTAATAAAATATAGGAGAAAGTACATATACGAACACAAAACTATATGTGACTTACTTAGTGTTGGACAGCATCTCATCTACCTCAGCCTGTAGAGTTTCGCTTGTAAAGTCAAAGAATTTTAACCATCTAGCATATCCAAAACTGGTAGCTCGCTTTGCGTTCAAGAATTGATCTCCAAATACTGGAAGGGCTAAGCAAGGTACTCCATGGTAAACGGCTTCCAAACTGCCAAATATACCTCCATGAGTAATGAAGAGTTTTACATTTTTATGAGCTGAAACATTTTCATGAAAGCAATGTACTATATTGGTATCTAAGTGTCAGTTGCAGGAACGTCCGTTAAAATTTAAAGCTCCATTAAACTCTTAATCCTCCATTATTACAAGGAACTAATGGAGGATTAAAGGTTTAATGGACCTTTAAATTTTAACGGACGTTCCTGCAACTCAGCATTAATGTCATCAATTTACAGCTTTGTTTTGATGTATTGTACTTAGCTATAAGTCTCGTATCGTATTAAAAATCTAATTCATGTGATATTAATTTTGAAAACTGGAATTTTTTGATCTGGAAGTCCAAACTTGATTCAGAATATACCCGCCTGGTCAAAGAGCAAAGATTTGAAAGCATTTTGTTTTGAAATTTATCCACTCCTACAGAGTAATATGTCAATTATTAAACTAATTTCTATGTGTAATAGTAGCTATAACAACAACGTAGACATGTCTATGAACCGAAAAGCGAGTGTTATAATAACACCCGCCCATAACACCCGCTAATAAAAATACCTAGGAAAATGAAATTGCTCACAAAAAAAAATGAATAAAAAGTAGGAACGATCTGGAAATCTATTTCAGCCATCAAGATAACGTTCTAACGATTCATTCCAGATTTATTTTTGGAAAACGTGAATTTTTGAAGTTGCGAAAGTATACTTGATTTGATTAGGTAGAGACTCTGATTTGATTCCCGACCACAGAGTACAGAGGTTTGACGGTTGGACGAAATGTTGTCAACACTTTGACAGGGCGCAGGCCTTCAGGGGGCGCAGGGCCTTAGGGGGGCGCAAAAAAACTGAATTCTACGGAATTCAGAACGTACCTACGAAACCCCCTATTGTGTTTGGTGACTTTTTCTGACGACCTTTCTAGCGACTATGAGTTTAGTGATCCTGTGCATTGCTTCAAAGTTAAGGTATTTTGAGAGCTGTTGATATTTTAATTTTACAGTTAAACGAAAGATTTAAATCTATGCTGTGTATAACTGACACGTTCAGTTTCTTAACCCAGATAATTTAATACGGTTTTCTGACGAACAACTGGTAAAGTCAGCCTTTGAGTTCTGTAAAAAATACGAATCTGACGTGACTCATGCTTTGGTCAATGAAGTAATTTGCTTTAGAAATGTAGTCAATTACGATATTAAAAGTGAAAAAATAAGCAAAATCAGCCAGTTGGCTGATTATTATCTATTGATTAGGAATAAGTTCATTGCATCAAGTTGCCAAACGTATGTATCGGGTGTCCCGAATTCGTTGTCTAGTGAGGGGATCTCAGAAACCCTTGGAGCTAGAAGGAAATGAATGGCTTATTTTTGGGCTCGATTTTTGAGAGATTTAATTTGGTGAAAACCGGAACCTTGTGAGTTAAACCGTTTTCGAGATATTAGCGAAAAGTGGAAAATGGCGTGAAATGAAAAGTTCTCATAACTTCTTCATTACTGGCGCTATGAACATGAAACGAAAACATTATACAGGCATTTTTTTCGTAGAATTATTTGATGTAATCAAATGTTTTCGTTCATGTTCATAGCGCCAGTAATGAAGAAGTTATGAGAACTTTTCATTTCACGCCATTTTCCACTTTTCGCTAATATCTCGAAAACGGTTTAACTTACAAGGTTACGGTTTTCACCAAATTAATCTCTCAAAAATCGAGCCCAAAAATGTGCCATTCATTTCCTTCTAGCTCCAAGGGTTTCTGAGATCCCCTCACTAGACAACCAATTCGGGTCTTTCCTAAACAAAATTTCTTCAGCCCACCCCATCCGAGATATTACCCTAAAAGGTATTGACTAAAATTTTTTTTGAGCGCTTGTTCTCCTTAAATGAGTGCTATATCGTTTCGTTCAAATGTCTGTAATTTTTGAATTGACCCGAAAAAGGTCTCGAACGATAGGGTTCTACTCCCTGATGACGAATTCATGGTGGAATACAATTCTGTCCGTGGGGCCTTCCGGTCGTTGGCATAATAACTTTTGAAGGGATTGTCCTGAAGACTTGAAATTTTCAGGATAAGTTCGGTTACCAAATAGCTTGGTTGAATTCGTTAACCAGCCAAATCGTACAGAGTGTTCCATAAAATATGGACATACAAAATTCTTGTTCCTCGATATCTCCAAACAAAATGAAACCCATCTAAATTAAATGTTGCGGCCATATGCAAGATGCTCATAATAAACTTCGTGCAAAATTTGGTGCCATAGTGTAAACAGAAGTATAGAAAATTGAATTGGAATATTTAAAAGAAATAAAATTTATTTCATGAATAGAAATTGATACACTGAAGGTTCATGCAGAATTTTGTGGCTATAGTTGTAACAGAACCATAAAACATTCAATTGGAATATTGAGAAGAACAATCTGTATATTTCTAAAACAGAATGATCGATTCAAGTGAAATTTATTTTGTGAATCGAAACCAATATACTGAATGTTCATGCGAAATTTTGAAAGGATCGCATCACCAGAACTATAGAATTCAATTTTTGTAATTATTTATTTTTTACATATTTCATTTTTTGAATAACTTCCAGAATATAATTCCGATTGAGCTGGGATTCTTCATTGATATATTTGATATCAATATGTTGAATTTAAACTCAATAGTCTTATTGCTCCGCCAAAGAAAAAGCGCTCAAAATTTCTAATTTTTTCAAATCATTGATCGTTTAAGGCAATCCATAAGAGTAAATTACGTTAGTGTTTGAGGCTGGAGGTATTTATTTTCAGCATTTTTTATGAATGCTTCCACATTTTATACCTTTTCCTGTTTTTTACCGAATTCGTTTGAAAAAATATAAATTATTGTTTTTCTGTTCAGCTGGAAAAAAGATTCAAGAAAAATAATTCTTAACAAAACAAGGATTTCATCTCTAAAAACAGTTTGATATGACATAAAGTGAGGGATTATAACAAGAATATTTAAAAAATATCCGTGATAGTTCTCTGTGAGTACACGAAATCTGCAGAATTTCAAATTTCTAGCTTTACTAGAAATTGAAAAATATAAACTGAATTTTAGTGACCACCTTTTAGGGGTAATATCTCTATCTCGGAAAGTAGTGGGCTTGGGAAATTTTGTTATAGGTAAGACCCAACTCAATTTCATACGAGCATTCACCTCTTGAAGTTTGTCGCAGAAGTTTAGGGATACCCAGTATATCAGTGTATAGGGTAAAGGGAGGTTAGAAGACCAGGAGGATAGACGGACCATCGGTAATATTCTGCAAGGAACGGCAGCACCGCTCCGATTGACCGGCATAAGTGGTGCGTTTCGATTAGTTCACTGTGAGACATAGACGAGGTCACAGTTTCACGCATTTAATTGATTGATTTTCAAGAAAAAAACAATTTTGTGTTGGTGAGAATTATATTCAAAGTTATATCCTATTTGTGATTTTAACCCATGTAAGTAAGTTTCTGATGTTTTTTCAAATACTGGAACCATGAATATGTGTATTAGTTCCGAATAAATGAAAGATTTCGTGTCTACTCCAAAATTGGTTTAATCGAACTGTGCTACATGTTTCGACCCTTACAAACTTAGGGTCATCTTCAGGCTTGTTGGACAGGAAAACAACACAAACCTGATGTGTATTAGTGCCTCGTAGGACTCAAAATACGGAATCCATCTTGAACCGTTAAGCTGTTCTCGACCAATACGAGGGAGATGAGTTGGACCAATCTTTTTGTCACAGTATAATGCCTAATAAGTGCATACGTAAGAAATGTTCCTGAGCGAGGAAATTGGACCTCTCAAGCACTGAATGATGAAGTAAATGCATATAGAAATGGAGAAATGGGCGTGAATGAAGCCGCTAAATCATATGGAATACCTAGCTACTGGGTGAAGCTTGGGGAAAGTCAGCCACTGCTCAAAACGCAATTTCCGTGTTCAAGTCAACAAGAATGCTTTCTTATAATCCCCATGCCATACCTGAAATCCTGTTAGCTCTATCAATGAGCCAATGCCGAATGAAACAGCCCAAGCAGGATCAAAATCTCCTCAACCAAGTACCTCTGGTCTACAAAATCAACAAACCACTCCTGACAAACCAACAGCTACTGAAACTGTTACTCCCGGAAAAGCTCTGGATGAAGTTGCCCCTGTACTCATCATATCTATGGCTATAAAAAGAGTTCTAACAAGATATCAGGAGTTATAACCTAACCCGGATTCATTGAGCAAAAGAAAAAAAAGCGCAAAAACAAAACCGTGTTCCAATTTGGCAATAAAAGCCATAAATAGAAAAAAGTAAGAAAAAATCAATGGAGCAAACCTTCATCTTCTGAAGAAGCAGAGGATGTCACATTAGATGACGATTCCAGTGCGGATGAACATTTCAGTGATATAGAAAATGAGTGCGTTGGCTGCAGTGAAGATTATCGACTAACAAAAAAGAAAGATGAATGGTTACAGTGCCTTTTGTGCAAGCGCTGGTTGCATGACACCTAAATCACTTTTGTTAATCTTTGTCAGAATTGTGGAAAAGTAGCTTCTACAAAAAGGAATATAGTGATGTTCATCCTCCTTACCTCCTATGGTCCATCTCACCTACCTGCTATGGTTTATCTCACCTCCATAGGGTAGGATAGATGGACCTTTGAGAAGTTTTAGATTTTTATACTTTTTCATTCGAATGATAAATATTCTTTTATTTGTAACTGTTCCAAAGAAGATTCCAAAGTTAAGCTATTTTATGTACGAATTTGTAAATTTTTTCTCTCATTAATAAAGTGATTATATTGACTTTTGTAAATTGTGGTCCATCTCTCCTCCCTTTACGCTACCTTTAACCTTTGAACTATGCAAACGACAATCAGTGATTTTTTCGAAATTTATCTATGAATACATCCTCACCCAATATATCATTCTGGGGCATCCATTTTCTAATAATCACATTATCCGGCTTTCCTGGAAGATTTTCGTCCTCCCATTTCCAAAGAACGGTCTGCTTCAAACTAGAGAAGACACTAACCAAAGCCTCCACCTTCTCTCTGGGCATATCTGCGGCCCGAATATTCGAACCCATACTGAAATAAATGGCGCCATCTTTGGCATCATCCAGTACCTTCTGGAGATCTGCTGGAAGTGGTTTGGCAGGACTTAAATGGAAGCCTCCTATTTCAACTATGCTCGGGACCTTGAAAGTAATGAAGTTTGTCAATAGTAACATTTCAGGAGTGATAGATACTGAATAAAACTATATAGAAAATAAGGCTAAGCGTGCTAGACTATACAAGGTGATTTTTTTAAGTGTTTCCTCAAAAGTTTCCGAGGAAAAAATTGTTATATGAATTCAAGATTTGTATTTTCGTTCTAGAGTACATACATGAACTCAAATAATAAAATATTCCCAAGTGGTATCTTCTCCCGAAAACGAATGTAAATTTCGTTATTTCAAATGTAATACCCTGTATATTCATAAATATTCGAATTCTTCGTTCAATTCTGTACTAATTGGCACAACTACTTTAAGCGGCTGTTGAGTAATGAGTAATGGCCTGATCATCAAATTTTTCGACAGAAAGATTATTAGAAATAATTAGTGTTCATGTGTTCGGAATCCATTGTTATAAAAATTGTTTTGCAACACAAAATAATTATGAGGAAATATTATACAGGGTACCTGAAACAGGCCTAAATGTGACCCTCAATTAAACTATATATGAAATCTCATTTTTTTCAAATTGTAAACCTATAATTGATTCCAATCGGTCGTAGAGTCACCGCATGCGCACTGCAGTTCAATTTTGTATTTGAAAAAAGCTGAAATAAGTCTTCTACTTTTTTTAGTACTTCATATATTCTATTCCTAAAAATTATTGATAGAGAAGAGAATTTGGCTCATTGTAAAATGTGTGGTTCCATGAGCTGAGAAAATAATGTGAAACAAGTTCTTCAAAACTTTGTATGTAGATCTTTCTGCGTTAAAGCTTAAGCCTTCTTTACTTCTTCAACATAGGTACTCAAAGATAACATTGAACATGCGAGGGCACACCAGAAATTATAAGAAAGATTTTACAGAGGACAATAAATCCAAGCAAAGCTAGACAATCAGTAAATAAACTGGAACTGAAAAAATGAATTCTTTACTCCTTTAACATAGGTAGGACTCAAAAATAACATTGAACATAGAAGGGCACACCAGAAATTGAAATAAATAGCTTACAAAAGACGATAAATGCAACCATAGCTAAAGACAATCCGAAATTAGACTGGCACTGCAAAAATAAATCCATAAAATATTTGGTTATGTTATTGATACGATTGTCACTTCAAATCCTAAGACTGATGTGTTCGGAAACTTAGAATCCGGGTCTGTGATTCGAGTAGATCAGTCACGTGACCCAATGGATCGAGTTAGTAACCCTGAATAACCCGAAAACGCCTATTTATAACCATTAAAAATATTACGTTTGGTCCATTCTCACCTTAGGATTAGGCTCGTTAACACTCAAGTCTCCATTCACAAGAACCAAAGATATATTCTGGTAATACTCCCAAATATCAGGAGCTTCTGGAAAACTTTTTTAATCAACTTGTCGAAAGCTGGCATTGAGTAAAATCTCCACATAATTTCAGTGAGGACGGTAATGAAAGTATTATCCATTCTTTGGAAAAACGTCATCTCGTTGGTATAAGGTAAGCTCAAATCTGGCACAAAAGAAGGTGGCGCTGGATTTCCAACAAGTGGATTGATCCAAGCATTCGAGTCCTGAGCAGAGTACAAGATCAGAGGTGCGTCGAAGTAAGTGCCCAGATAAATCATTCCATCACAGTAGAATTGTTCCATGATTATTAGGTCGAATTTCTCTTTCCTCTTCACAAATTCCTTGAATTCAGGATGTGAGAGTGTTAAATTCACGAGGTCAGGTCCAAGAATGTTGAAAACTATTGTTGACATGTACGCATTCAAGGAAAATTCGAAGAAGTTCATCTTGGTCTCTGAAAAGAAATGCATATTACAATCTTCATATGATACAGCTTTGATTTTTTGATGAGAGATATCAGACAAAACTTCGCTTTTGAATTTGCTTCGGACAGCAATTTCTTGGTATTTTCGGGTAATTTCAATTCTGGTCTCCATTCCTGTTTGTGCTATAAACTATAAAAAAAACATTATAAAGGGTTTTTCAATAAGGTCGGGTAGATTTTGAAACGAAATTAAACAAGCTGCGTATGAGGTATCAACAATTTTTTTTATTTATTTGAAAGGCCCATAATGCCATTAAGTATAGAGGATGACATCATTCAAATGCCCGCCTCGACTTCTCACAGTGGCATGGATCCTAGTGGTCCAATTTTCAACGACTCTTCCGCATAGATCCGCCTGAATTTGAGCGATGGCATGTGTTACACCAAACCGTAACTTTTGAGGATGCATTACCCCCTGGTGAACCTCGTGTGGGTTTGTGTCGTCCCATATACGGCATTTTGTTTGTTAACAAAGCCATTCATCCAAAAATGCGCCTCGTCGCTAAAGATGATGTTTCGCCCGAAATTGGGATCCTCTTCCAAACGATTCGAAACCCAGGCAGCGAACAAACGACGTTGTCTATGGCCATGAACTTTGAGCCCCTGGGTCAGTTGAATCTTATACGGGTGTAACCCTAAGTCCCGTCGCAAAATTCGCCAAGTGTAAATTTGCGAAAGGCCGATTTCTTGTGCACCAAATTTTGCCACCAAACGCTGAAGAGTCGATTGTGAAGGGCCACCACGTCTACCGTAAAATGGGCGCAACGTTTGCACTAACGAACATCATTTTGATAATAAAGTTTTATCATTTGTACGCGCTGTTCAATCGTGTAACCTGCCATGGTGATTTGGCATAAGCAACTGAATAATAAGCAAAAGATTTGACAATTGTCACCAAAACAAAATGGCCGCCACGGGCCGCCAAAATCTACCCGCGCCAATTGAAAAACCCTTTACAAACACTTTTTTGATAGAATTCCCCCATAGCGTCGCCACTGACTTGAGAGCCGATAAATGATAAGTTATATATTTTTTAAACGAGAAAAAGAGAGTTATTATGTTGAGTAAAAAAAACAAAGTTTCATGTAATAAACCAAAAGGGAAACCCTTCAACAAAAATTTAATTAAGCCGCTAGATTCCTTTCAAAAAAGTATCTGCATCATGTTTTTGTTTCAAGTTCAACCAAAATTGAAATCACCCATGTGTCAATTTTGGCTTATAACTCAAAAACAAAAGACGAAAGAGCAAAGCGGTTGACGGCATAATGAGTTTCTCGGGAAAAAAAACCACCGCAATGTGCCATTCATTTTTATCTCTCAGTGTTAACAAGTTGTAGTTCAAGATCACCAAATCTGGCCACCCTGTACACATCGTTAGATGCAATGTTAGGGAAGAGATAATTAAAATCGACCAATCTATAATGACTATAAAAATAATGAAAGCAGATAATGAAATTAACCGATCAAAATCAACCAATATTAAGCTCATACTTCGAAGCTACTCTCGTCCTCGGTCAAAGAAAATGCAAGGAAGTGGTATCAAACATATCATCTATGGATGGCCTTTTCCTATTCTTGGACCTTGAAACGAAATGACACCTTCTTCCAGGTATAATTATACTGAAGGCGCCATCTCTTGGATATCCATACGAACAACCTTCTTCCATAGTATGATCCTTGAACGAAGTAGCAAGATGTTTACCTTTTGTCGTATTGCCGTATGCTGATGAGTCCTAATAAGGACGAAATGGCCATCTATGGATGCTCTGTTTGGTACCACTACCTTGCATTTTGCTTTGAATGAGGACGAGATTAGCTCCGAAGTATGAGTTTAATATTGGTTGATATTAATCGATTAATATTATTCTCTGCTTTCATTATTCTCGAATTCATCGCGATGTTACGCGTTGAACCTCTGTTTATATTAATGATTATATTCATCCTTTGGACAACCAGAACTACTAATCAATTCAAACAGATGTAAATTTTTCCTGAGAATAGAGTGAATGCTATTGAAATACCCTATTACGTTCTGCGTAGAAGTGACCCAGCCGATTCTATCCCAATAACGGCAAATAGCGTTTTAAGGACGAGTCTGCGAATCCAAGAAAACATTTTCTGGTCTGTTTCGTGATTTTTTTTCAGAAACCGAGTAGAATAACACTAGCACTAATGCTTTCCATATTTTATTGTGAATTTCGATAAAAAAACATGCAGAATTTACACAACTAATTTCTTATGAACAGTCTATGAAGTGTTGTTTCGTTGCTATTGTAATATTTGTATGATCAAAAACGATGTACCTTATAATTCATCCCGGCCAAGTCTGAGATGAAGTACTCCCCAAATTAGGCCGGGAAATGCCACTTTCTCAAAGAAAAGTTGATATTTCTTGGACGATTGCAGAAAAAGTTTGTTTTCGTTGAGTACCTATACGCATAATCAGCCGCTCGCATTATTTAAACATACGCATCGGTATTAAAAATACTTTACAACTTCCGTGATTCATCTCTTCTATTTATAGAATATCGATTTTATCATTCGTTCCTCCTCTAAAAATGAAAATCTAGATATCCTTTTTTCCAGATAAAAATATGGAAATGATGTCCTCTCACAAAGTATCAATTTTATGTCTAAAGGTAAAGCAAATATTTCTAGGAACACTTGCATTATATAGGCTTCACCGTTGTTCACTTGCTAATGGCACTCATTTTGGAGCGCTCGTTCTACTTACACGAGTGCTATATCGTTTCTCCCGAATGTGTGTAATTTTCGAATTTTGGCCGTGGTCAAATTCAATTCTTCCTTGGGGCATCCTTCCTTTGAATATGGCTATTCAAAATGTTTGATTCTCAATATCTCGGACAATACGAAACCAATCGAAATAAAATTTTGTGTCAACATACAATGCTCATAATAAGTCTCTTGAAAAATTGTGTAGCCATGGAAAATTCAATTGGAATACCCACAAGAAAAATTTATACCTCCATAACAAGATATCCGATTCGATTGAAACGGTCATGTAGAATTTCAAAAGGATCTCATCATCAGAACCACTTAGTTTAATTATTTTTTAAATATTGATTTTCTTCCTACTTATTTCATTTTTTGAATAATTTTGAGAATATAATTCCGAACGTGCTGAGGTTTTACACTCATATACTTAGCATGAATCTCATGTATTGCTCCACCAATGAAGCTCAAAATCTCCCACGCATGGTGTTTTTTTTTCAATTTGTTTTTTTTAATTTTAAATAACTCAATTGTGTCTCGTTGTTTGACATATATCTTGAACTCATCTGTATTTATGTGTACAGGGATTGTATGAAAACTTTCATGTGGGACAACCTAACAGCAAAATAGTTTCAACACAATGGAGATTCGAACAAGTTGGTGCCAGCCTCTACGAAAACTCGTTTCGTTCGAGGTCCGACGAAATTCAAAAAGTAAGCTTCTTTCTTCTTGTGATTCTAACTTCCAGCGATAAATGTTGTGATTTGTTTTTATGTTAATGCTTGTCAATACAATATTAAGTTCTCGATGTAAATGTTTCCTCAAACTGTGCCGGTTTATTTCGAAGGAATGCCCTAATGAAGTTGCCATAATCAAGGATTTTAATTAGGCACCAAAAAAAAATCTCGAGGTGCCTCAGGAGTCAGTTTCAGAGCCTGTTTCTCTATCAGGTATTCTGAAAGGTTTTCCAATAAGATGTGTTATTTGATATTCAAATAAAAATGCAATTTAAAATATGTTTATTTTATTATAAAGAATAAGCTATGCCGTTAATAGTGGAAAATAACATCAGGCAAATGACCACCACGACCACGCTTAAAGGATCATATCCTTTTAATGAAAATTTCCTTAACCAAATCGCAAAGTGGCTGACCTATTTCCTCGGTAGCCTCACGAATTTCATCTTTGAGGTCTTGAATCGACGCGTGGGCTATTGGCGTAGACCTTCCCTTTTCACGTGGCCCGAAAGGAAGAGTCGCAAGGTGTTAAATCACAAGTTCTCGGTGGCCAATTGTGTTCACCTCTTCTAGAGATTACACGGGCCGGAAACTTTTCCCGCAAAAAATCATCAATCAGCAAAGACACGACGTTGTTGATGATCGGCCGGCTTGAGTTCTTGTGTTAACTTAATTTTATAAGCCTTAAGAGCCAATCTTTATGCAAAATACGGTAAAATGACATTTGTGGAATTCCTTATTCCAAAGAACGATGAAGAATGTACAAACCTTGGTTTTCTTCAACCTTTCGGCTACAGAAGCAATATTCTCGGCTGTTCTTGAGCAACGTGCATGGCTTTTATTCCTCACATCACTAACTTATACCAACATCTCGAATTTTTCTATCAATTTCTTTATTGCGGTCCGAGAAGGTGCTTCACGACGAGCCAAAAATATTCGAGTTTTATGAACCGTCTTTGCCAATTTTTCACCATGTTTATATTGAATCTTAATAACTTCAATGCGTTGTTGAAGCGTGTATCGTTCCATTTTTATTAATGGCTTAGTTTCTACTTGTCAAATGTCAAAAAAATGACAGCTTCAAACGTGACATCTACAGTAATAGCGTGCTATTCAAAATAAAACCTCTAATTATAAAATCCTTTATAAAAATGGTAGAGTATATGATATTGACATAAGGCAACATTATACACCGCCACTAATTATCGACCTCAGAAACACGCAAAAAGTTTTCTTATATATTCATCGCAAAACAATAATCTAAATGGAACACATACCTTCTTGCGGTGTCAAAATCACATCAGTCCAGTTTTGTGGTGCATCCTTGGTTTTCCAAGGACTAACCATGGTAACTTCATGCCCCCTTTTTGCTAATATTTTCATCAAGGCAAGACCTGCTCTGTAGTGGCTCTTGCCGTTCAATGGAAAAAATCCTAAAATTTTCGCACATTCCGACACACTTAATACAGCGAATATATAAAAAATCCAACGCATCTCTAGTACAAATAATAATATGTTTATTTCTTGAGGATTCCTATTAGAACCTTGAATACCTGAACCGACTGCCGGTTGAAATATCTATTCCAGTCTTATATTTTATTTGTCTATTGAATTTCGCTCTGCTTGAAGATTATTAGTCACCTTGAAATTTACACTGTGTTTAAGTGTTTTGGTTGATAAAATTGTCTAATTTTACATAGTTCGCACTGTGTATTTATGATTGATAAGTATTCAAAACTTATTTGATCGCGTGACTTTGTATTTCTGAGAATTTCTATATTGCATAATGATGGTAAAAAAAGCTGATAATATGGCAATATATTTCGTAATATTGAGCTATGCTGAAGTTCTTTGGAGAAGGAGTACTCATCATGTGCCCGAAAATAGTAGGAAATGAATCCAGTCCAACTGGACCTATATACAATAATTTTCATTCGGAGGGGGACATATTTTGAGCACAATGGGCATTTCAAATGTGTTAAAATGAAGGGTATTTATATGACACCATTGAGAGTAGTGCTTAATTTATACCTATAATGATTAACTTGAAATTTCAAGTAATTAACTTAATTTAAATATTGGAAATGCGATTTTTATATTCGAAAATTCAAAAGTGTCGCCATAATTACGTGCGAGCAAACATAATTCAACCGATTTCACTCATTAACAATATATATTCAACACACATCATTCCTGAAAATTTCGAGTTTCTACTTATGTATTTCCGTCATATAATAATATAAGTATTTTGTGTTGCCTATGTACTTATTAAATTCAATCATACATGTTGTGTTGCATTATAATAAATCTAGAGTAAAGTACCAGTGCAGTACAAAGAATGGTTACAATGGTATGAGAAATTTTAATATGAATGTAATAAGAATCCCTTTGATCGACCGATGTATAGTTTTGTAGAAAACTGTTCGCGGAAAAAAATGTTACATTGATAACTCCTGAACATCTTAGTAGAGCTGCTCAAACAACACAGTAAATGTGTTCCAAAATGTTCCATACAGCTAATATCTCGGCTCTCAGACATGGTAGAAATTTCGAAGAAAAAGTAATTTAAATGATAGCTCTATCAGAAGCCGTCGTTGAAAATGTTTCTGATTACCGCCCCTAAAAAAATTGCCCCCTGATATTTTTCAAAAATTGCACCCTTACATTTTATTCAAAAATTCCCTAGTAGAAGAGAAAATAAGTTGAAACAATTTCACCCAGATTCAACTCAAAAAAAATATAAATTGTGGCATATATTTGGTTTCTTTTATTTTGACAACCCTTTCGATTCAACTCAATTATTTTAGTTATTCAGTTGTTTCAGTATATCTCAAGGTTTCTGTTATATTGGTCTATAGTTACTTACATTTTATTCAAAAATTCCCTAGTAGAAGAGAAAATAGGTTGAAACAATTTCACTTAGATTCAACTAAAAAAAAAATATAAATTGTGGCATATATTTGGTTTCTTTTATTTTGACAACCCTTTCGATTCAACTCAATTATTTTAGTTATTCAGTTGTTTCAGTATATCTCAAGGTTTCTGTTATATTGGTCTATCGTTCATTCTTTATATGGGCATACCAATAATACAGGGTGTCCGGTAAACCTGGTACAATATTGAAACTGGTAGTAGACCAGGTCATGAGTGTTCAGAATATCAGAATTTCCCGTCAGTAAAAATATCACCATTTTCGAGATAATGGGTATTATCTAAATATCTAGAAAATCGCTACCTAACCTTCGTTTTTTTATTTCTTGAAAACTGTAACAAGTTCTGGAAAACTGTTTTGTACGTCTGAAAGCATCACTCATCATCAATCTTCAGCAACAAAGATATTTGAATTAGTCTCAATTTGTAGACATAGCACTCAAAAAACGGAGGTGAGGTAGTGATTTTCTAGATATTTAGATAATACCCATTATCTAGAAAATGGTGATATTTTTACTGAGGGGAAATTCTGATATTCTGAACACTCATGACCTGGTCTACCACCAGTTTCAATATTGTACAAGGTTCACCGGACACCCTGTATTATTGGTATGCCCATATAAAGAATGAACGATAGACCAATATAACAGAAACCTTGAGACATACTGAAACAACTTAATAACTAAAATAATTAAATTGAATTGAATGGGGTGTCAAAATAAAAGTAACCATTCATATGCCACATTTTATAATAATTTTTTTTGGATTGAATCTAAGTGAAATTGTTTCAACATATTTTCTCTTCTACTAGGGAATTTTTGAATAAAATGTAAGGGTGCAATTTTTGAAAAATATCAGGGGGTAATTTTTTTAGGGGTGGTAATCAGAACAAATTTTCAACGAGGGATTCTGATAGAGCTGTCGTTCATATTACTTTTTCTTCGAAATTTCTACCATGTCTGAGAGCCGAGATATTAGCTGTATGGAATATTTTGGGACACCCTATTTACTGTTTTTTGAGCAGCTTTTCTAAGATGTTCAGGAGTCATCAATGTAACTGTTTTTTTTCGAGAACAGTTTTCTACAAAACTATGCATCACCCGATCAGAGGAATTCTTATTAGGGGAAAGTTAGGTAATACGATCCCTAAGGGTCAAATGATCCCCCGCCGTAAATCAGAAGAAACAGCTTGTAGGTACCATCTATCCAAATACACATGAAACATGTTCCCCTGCGCCCCTGCGAGTTACCTGTAAAATGTCAATGCGGTGCGAGTGCTTGGCGTGATTTTATTAAAGTTTTTCCTCAGTAAAAATATCACCATTTTCGAGATAATGGGTATTATCTAAATATCTAGAAAATCACTACCTCACCTCCTTTTTTGAGTGCTATGTCTACAAATTGAGACTAATTCAAATATCTTTGTTGCTGAAGATTGATGATGAGTGATGCTTTCAGACGTACAAAACAGTTTTCCAGAACTTGTTACAGTTTTCAAGAAATCAAAAAACGAAGGTTAGGTAGCGATTTTTAGATATTTAGGAAATGCCCATTATCTCGAAAATGGTGATATTTTTACTGTGGTGAAATTATGATATTCTGAACAGTCATGACCTGGTCTAAAACCAGTTGCAATATTGTACCAGGTTACCGGACACGCGTTGTATTTCACAATAAATAGCAAAATGGTGCATGTACCTCTATTTATACCTAGCTATTATTTTTAAGGGTTGAGTTCTCGTAAAATAATAAAAGATTGTTTTATTAATCCCCCCCTCAAAGTTGAACAGAGTTGGCAAATTTTCAAAGTGTTTGGTAAATTTTCGAAGCAGTTGGAAAAATTTCGAAGAATTAGAAAAATTTTCGAAGTAGTTAAAAAAATTACGGAGTATTTGGAAAAATTTTAAAACAGTTGATAAAATTTTGAAAAAGCTATTGAAATTTCAATAGAGTTGGTACATAGGCAGGACAAATGTTGATCAGAGTTGGCAAATTTTCAAAGCAGTTGGTAAATATTCGAAGCAGTTGGAAAAATTTCGAGACAGTTGAAAAAATTACAGAGCAGTTGAAAAAATTTTCAACTCATCAGATGGGCAGATTTCAATGGAGTTGTACCGTCGGGGGCTGCCTAATGTTGATCAAACTTGGCAAATTTTCAAAGTTGTGGTGAATTTACGAAGCAGTTGGAGAAATTTCAAAAAATTACATTACAGCTGGAAACATTTTTAAAAGATGGGCAGATTTCAATGTACAGATAGGGCCTAATGTTTATCAGAGTTAGCAAATTTTCAAGACAGGTGGTAAATTTCCGAAGAAGTTGATAAAACTCCGGAGCAGTTGGGAAATATTTCGAAAGAAGTTGGAAAATTTTCGGGGCAGTTCAAAATAATTGGTGCCGAGTGGGGTCTAGTTGATTAGAGTTGGCAAATTTTTCAGATCTCTGTGGAATTTTCGAAGCAGTTGAAATACTAATTTCCAAAAAAATATTTTTGTTAATTTTTCAGATTCTTAGAATTAGGGATTGTATCGTGAAAAACCATCTGAAACAAATTTTCGTTATTTCTCTCGGCCTGACAGTATTTTTGGTGCGCTTGTTCTTAGGAGAACAGCTTGCTATCGTTTCGCCCAAATTAATGTTATTTCATAATTTTGAGCCGGTAATGAAATCCGATCAATGTCGAACTCGATATTTTGACCTAGGACAGCCACGCACACATTGCGGCATATTTAACTTTCAATTCGTCAGAAACATATTTATTATCAGAAGATCCTGAAAGAAATTAAAAAATCCGTCCTATACTGCTAATTTCATTAACTGCTTCGGTCGATATGAAATTGAGTATTTAACTATGTACAAATGTTGATATGCTCATGTCTGCCGAATTTAATAAATAAAAAAAGTTGGAGGCAGATGAGATTGGAGAAATGATGCAAAAGCATGATGATTTGATATTATTTCTTTACTGACAACTGAATTTTTCACTAGTTAGTTATTTTTCATTGCTTTTCATTATCACTTGCAGGGCGAATTTTATCATAAAGAAATTTTGATTCCATCGGGGATCTATGTGGAGCTCAGGGTTTGAGCGAACTGATAGATAGGTTTTTTGAAAGCAGGGGGCGAAACGGTGGACAAAATTTGATTTAACTTGTATAATCTGATAGAGCATCTGTCATATTTCACTGCTGAAGGCAGAGAATGGTAATACCTACTATTAAAAATTCAAGTTGAATATATGCCAACTCAAATAATGAGATGTGATTTATCAAATACAGTTTTGAGTTGTGGTTAAAAATTTAGAAAATTATATTATTGTGCTATGGCTTCTTCAAAATACTGAGTGATAAAACTATATATAATTTGAAGCACTAAGTAGATGTTACTAACACAAATTTTTAGATCTCATAACTTTATTAGGCATTAGGGGTTGAAAACAACAATCTCCTATGATTTTCATTCAAAAATTGTTTTCGTGGGATAGATTTTAAAAATAAATTATTTTCTGGTTTTCCATTCAATACTGAAAAAAAAAGTTTCTGCAATATTTCGATACAGTCGATATTTTTCTCGGAAAAATAAAAACCTACTAGCAATTCATTCCATTTCATGTATGTCGATCACAGAGAAGATAAAAAAACTTTCTTTCGATTAATAAACATAATTGACGAAACCAAATTTGATGATAAACAATATTTCAGAATATTCATTTATGGAACATACGATGAAATGAAATGAACAGTGATCATAACTGCTTGTTTTCATTTTTCAGAGAAAAGAAACGACTGTATCGAAATTTTGCAGAAGACATTTTTTCTTCAAAATTAAATAAAAAACCATATAAGAGAATTTTATTTTTCGAAAATCTATCAAACTAAAATGATTTTTGAAGGATGGGTTGTTGTTTTCAACCCCTAATAATAAAGTTATGGGATCAAAGAAATTGTAAAAGTTACAACTTCGTACTGAATTATATTATGTATATTTTTATAACTAAGTGTTTTCAAAGATCCTATAAAATTTAAAAACTGTCAACACGTCATCGCCTTCCAAAGGCTGTATCTTGGAAGGGAGGCCGATTTCGAAAAAAACTTATATGAACTACCCCTGCTTATTTTCATCGAGGAATCATCTCCTTAGGTCCCTCGAACTTGTTTACAGACACCCTGTAGAGTCAATCCAAGAGTTATTGACTTCGAGGAAAGCCCTGAAAGTCTAGTCGCAGTTTCATTTCTGGTCCGAATAAAAAAAATTTCAGTAGATTATATCACAGATTTGAAATAAAACTTACACATATTCTGCTAGTAATTTTTTTCTAAACAGGATGAAATTTCTGACTCCGAAAATGGAAATATTTTTATTTTCACTTACGATTATAGTATTCTCAAGAAATATTCTTTGTATTATGGTAGCTAAACTAGAGAAACAATAGAAAAATTGTGTTCATTCCTTGAGGAAAAGAGTGAATGGATTGAGATGAGCATTATGATGAGGCAGAAAACTTAAGGATTTATTAATATTTATAATTAAGTATTCAAAAAATATTAACATGACAATTTTACTGTAATTCAATATAAGAGCCATTTAATGAAACTGTAAAATATCATAAAAAGTCATTATTTATTAGTATTCATTGGGACTGTTCACTTAAGAAATGAATGATTAAACTGAGATTCCAGTTTACTCACCGTTAGAAGAATACTCAGTTGTAGAATTCAAGTGCAATACGATTTACTAATATAAAGGGTGAAAGGCCATCCTTAACCCTTCACCTCGAATTTCAAGGTTTGGAGTGGAATAACGAAAAAACGCTATTGTATTTTTTTACAAAGTCAAACGTGCGCTTTTGTTAAAATTGAATTGCTGTTAGGGGAGTGGCTAGAGGATTAGTGATAATTATTTATTCATTTATTTATTAATTTAAGTAACAGGAATTCCAACAGAAAAAACCCAATTACAGGGATTCACTGAATAAAACAAATATAGGATAGCATTGTGAACTTAATCCTAAGCTTATACTAACGATTCATGAACAAGACAAGCAAAAAAAAATTATAAATTCAGTAGGTATTTCCTACATAAACATTAAAGAAGTTTTTTCTTGAAAATACCCAGTGACAAACTAAAAATGTTATACATATAGGTGCCAGCTATAAAAATCTAATTAGTCTCAAGAAAATCGAGTGGTGAAATAAGGATGTAATAACTCTAAACGATCAATATATCTGTAATAAAAGGGGTTCCAGAAAGGCGTTGCATATTCCAGAATACTACGTACCAACTAAAATATAAAATCTCCACAGTTTCATTATTATTGAATTGTCGTGGAATCTCGAAATTTTTCGAGCTACCACTTATTAGAAAAAAACCGGCATGCAAAGGTCGATTGAAAATAATGGAATATTGACACTCTGTAAATAAAGCGATGAAAAAAAATACACCCAGGAAATTGAATTACATTTCCAACAAGGTGCTGCTCGACCCCTTTTCCCTAATCAAAAATGATAGCTGTTAGGGGTTGCCTAGAGGGGTAATGATATCAAACTCCTGTGAACATCTTCTTTTGTCCCCTTTTCAACAAGATTTGACCCATCAGTTTTCGTTATAGGTAAATACTTCGCAGATAAAACATTCTGGTCTTCACAAACTGCACATGGCATTTCCTCATGCCAGTTAGGGAAGAAGGATGTCCTCAGATCAAAAATGAGTGAATGGGTTATTTATTACCAATTTTATTTTTTTTTTCAAAACCGCTGGAAATCTCCATAATTTTCGGAAGGATTAAATGATGATTGATTATGCCCACGTCTATGACTGATAGATTAAATAATGAATTCTGCGAAGTCATCTGTGTTCACTATAACTATATTCAAAATTGATCAAATTATAAGGTTCGATACAAACCAATGTTTGTTTAATAAACATAACCAGGGGTCAAAATTCGAAAAAAAAATTTATCAGTGTTTCGTTCGGCAACCTGAATTCCTCGAATCAAAAACTACTGAATGAGCTATTACCAATTCAATATTTAGAGGACTCGTTCTACGGAGTGCTATATCGTTTTGCCGAAGCCAAAATATCCATATTTTTGAGCCGAAAATGGTCTCAAACGATAGGATTCCTTGATGACGAATCCGTTGTCAAATTAAATTCTTACTTGGGACCGTCCGTTCGTTAGCACGATAATTCTCGAAGGGAACTCCCTGATTACGAATCCGTGGTCAAATTCAATTCTATCCGTGGTACCCTCCGTCCGGTCGTTAACACGATAACTTTCGAAGGGATTGTCCTAGAGACTTGAGATTTTCTGGGTGAGTTCGGTTCCGAAATGCCTCGGTTAAGTTCGTTAACCGGCCAAATCTTCTAGGATGTTCCATAAAATATGACCATTCAAAATTTTTGTTCCTCAATATCTCAGACAAAACGAAACCAATCGAAACGAAATTTTGCGGCCATATGCAAAATGATCATAATGAACCCCATCCTAAAAAATGTTGATCTAGTGTAACCAGAACCATAGAAAATTGAATTGGAATATTGAAAAAAAGAAACTTATATTTTCGTAACAAGACGTCCGATTCGAGTGAAATTTATTCTGTGAATGAAGATTGATATGCTCAATATTCATGCAGAATTTCAAGAGGATCGGATAATCTGAACCATATAAAATTCAATTGGAATATTGAAGAGGAGCATAGCTTTGTTACCATAACAATATATAGACTCGAATGAAATTCACTTTGTGAATGAAGACTGATATACTGAATGTTCATGCAAAATGCAGAGAGGATCGCACAATCAGAATCATAGAATTTAATCAGATATTTCAGTTTTTGAATAATTTCCAATCATTCTGAGAATTTGCATTTATATATTTAGTATCATCAAGTCATAAACAAAATTTTGAGCCTTATTGCTCCATTATGAACGAGCGCTCAAAAGCACCTGCTGAAATTTTTGACTTTTCAGCCGCCGGGAATGCCAATCATTTTTGGTTGTACTATTACTGTATTCGTTTTGAGGTATTTCGAGCTCCTGATCTGTACCAGTGCTTGTGCGCAGCCAATGGCAAGCCGTATTTCGAGCTTTTGAGTTACACATCAGGAGCACGAAATATCTCAAAACGAACAGGCTATATATGATGATTATGCCTACGTCTATGACTGGTCGATAAGATAATGAGTTCTGCGAAGTCATGTGTGTTTACTATTTAGATAACTATTCACTACACCTCTGATTCATATAAATAAAAATTGCCGAACTTTGTATTTGTCTAACTACTTCGATGTGGCTAGATGATCAGCATGAGACTCATCAGTTTCCTTAGTGTGCTCCTGGTTCTAATCGCTGATATAAAATGCGCGAATATACTAGGTGTTCTACATGTGTCTGGTCGGAGTCACTACATGGCATGTAGTACACTGATGAAAATATTGGCTACCAAAGGGCATAATGTTACCGTTATTTCTGCACATAAAGAAAAAAATCCACCGAAGAATTATCACCAAATTTATCTGGATAATTTATACACGGAAAGTAAGTGAAAAGTATGAGTGAAATTTATTGATTTAGTTCTATTAAATTGCTAAAAAATAATAGTGGCACGAATGAGTGGAAATACGAATGGCGTGCTATAGTTCCATTGAAACCATTTTCTGAGCATCCTCAGTTTTAAATATACATATACTAGAAGTAAATATCTTCTGAACGAAACGGACGATATTTATGAAAATTTACAGGTGAGTGCAGTGTCTCCGAATGCATCTGATGTATAATTTGTTGTTAATAATATACTTGCGGTAGACCGCACCTACCCTCAACTTTTTAAATTTATATTGGACGGACCACTTGTATATCTTTGCAGTTGTTGAAAAGCTTAACATTTCCAATTCGTACATACTGGATTTGATGCAAATAATCTGTATTGAAAATTAATATCGAACGTTAATCAACTTCTTCTGATTGCCATAAAAAACGAGATAACCAAATTATGTTATACAGGGTGTCCTGGATAAGGAGGAAAACATTTCAAGCGGAGATAAAAAACACCTAGAGGATTCCGAAAAATATCCATTCGTATTATCTAGGTGTAATAGATTATGAGATACAGGGTATTTTTTGAATTGTAATGGAAATTGAAACCACTATATCTCTTGAACGGAATTACCCATTTATCCGAAATTTCGAATGAAGGCAGCTCTCGTAAAGTTCTAGAAAACTGATATCAAATATCTTTCGTTTTTCAGGACGGTATCGAATAAATTTGGGAAGTTCTGAAAAGTTTGTATATAAAATTTCATGATTTCTTCGACATCTTCGCAAACTATAACATTCAGTCATTCAATTCGATGAATAATATTTTATGGCACAATCCAGGTTGCCGAGAACTGAGAACAGACAATGAGAACCGCTTTGTTTAGGTTTGTTCATTCATCACTAAAATTTGTTTTTCGGAAATATTTTCGCCGCCGTTCAAGAGTTTTCCTTGCGTTTTGGTGGGTTAGGAGTACGCATCAAAACCCATTTTTTGTGATTCAAAATTATTTTTAATTTTCACCAGAGGCGTTCCTACAGACTTCTAATCGAATGAATTTAGTGAAAAAATGGTACGTCAATGCTTCTTTTCAAATTTGAAATTATTTTTCGAAATGAATACAAAATTCAAAGCGATAATGGTATCTTGAGATTTTCACCTGCGAAGAATTCTTTCTCAGATAAATGTAATGCTATTTCATCTCATCGAAGAGAATGATAAAATTTTTCATTTTATTTTTTATCTCTGAAAGTATTATTCGCATGTAAAGAACTCAATATACCATTTTTAATTGCAATTGTGTGTTTTCCTGCAAATCAAATATTCGATAGCAGTTTTCTAGAACCCCATAAAAGCTATCTTGATTCCAAATTCCGGATGAATCGGTAAATTTGTTCAGGAGATACAGTGTTTTTAAATTCCATTCAAATTTGAAAAATACTAGAACTCCTAGATACGATGAGGGGTTTTTCGAAATCTTCTAGGTAATTTCTCTTCCATCAAAATGTGTCCCATCTTATCCGGGAAACCCGGTATAAGTGTATGCATAGTGAGTACTAAAGGAGTGCAATTCAGCGGTAACGGCTGCCCGATTTCA
This sequence comes from Propylea japonica, assembly GCA_013421045.1. NCBI lineage: Eukaryota > Metazoa > Arthropoda > Insecta > Coleoptera > Coccinellidae > Propylea > Propylea japonica. The sequence continues at coordinate 11,851,423 of CM024245.1, forward strand.
AATTTGAATTCACATAAATTATTGATGAATCTGAACTAATATGTAATATAAGGAGTTTTAGAGAGAGCGACTCAAGAACTTCTAAATAAAACGGTACATTCTCAAAAGGCCAACGGCGGACATTTTGAGCATTTGATTCAATTCTGTTCAAAACATCATTTTCCTAAGTCTCAGTGAATGAACTTAGCTATCACTCGTTTTTATGAATTTTTTTTCACTCGACTCATTATTGGCATGTGCGCATTCGAAATCCTAAACCTTCAACATTAGCAAAATTAACAGAAGGTCCAAATGAATTAAAAATAGTTGGAGTATTTCCAGTTTGACTGGCAGTATATTATCAACAAAAATTGTACATCAGATGCATTTTGAGCCATTGCTCATATCTGCGAAATTTCATGAATATTGTCCTTTCAAAAGCTATAAATTCGTTAAGTATGTGTTGAATGATTTTTAGTCAACCTAGCCTAAAATTGACTACAATTTTATATTTTCACGAAAAGTAAAAATATCTTCAAGCGCCCCCAGTAAGTCTATAGTGAAGTATTCAAATTGAAAGTTTGAATTTCTTGATTCATTATAAAAAATATGAGTATTCAATTTTTTGATTCATATGGCATCAAAAATAAATGGTTACTGTTTTTTTCGGAAATTGCAGCCCTTTCCTTATAAACCTTTTTTTGCGTTGTTTTGTTATTTGAATACAATGAAATTTGTATTTTTCTTATATTTCTGCATGTCAAATATTAATATAACAGGCCACTAACTTCTTTCCATATGATATTCATTTCTAATGCAATTAGTTACTCCTTGGAGAGAAAACTTGAAATCATTATCTTCCAATTAAACTTCTAGTTTATTTGAGTTGGTCAATTATATACCTGGGCAAAAATTTTAGATACAATATTTAATGACTTATTAAATACTAATTATTACTGATAACGAATGAGTCATAAGGATTTATTCATTATTTGGCTCATAAATGAGTACCAATCGAATTTTTTCTGTGGATAATTTCGCACATCATGAATACCCTCTCGAAAAAATGGAAAAATCAGCATTTCAACAAACTTTTGGCCAACTGGACCCCAATTGTCGCAAAACTCTCCCAATATATTCATTAGTTTCAGGCGAAGTTCCAGAAATATTTTTTCATCGAGAACCAAATTCGCATAGATTCGATTTCATCTATTATTTTTGCGTTTTAGTCACAGTACAAATACTAATTTCATTATCGATTCAATTAACAAGATATCATTTCATCAGTACATATTCATCTACTTAACAATACCTGTTTTGGAATTTCCATCTTATCAGTTCTGAAGTAGCAATTAATAGTGGAGTAAATATAATTATGTCATGAGGATACTCCAGTGAAATTTTATCTTTCGTTATCATCAGTTTCCCGATATTTCTAAGAAAGCGCTTTTTTTTCAGACGAACACCTCAATTTGTTTGAGATGAACCCACATACCCTTCTGAAGCCAATGATATTTCAGATAATGGGGAATGATCTTGTAGAAAAGGCCTTCAACCATACCACATTCAAGCAATTCATGAATTCCAAAGAGAAATTTGATGCCGTAATAATTGAGGAGTTTGAGTCGGAACCTGTTAAATACGTTGCTCACCATTTTAATGCACCTCTGATTGTGTACAGTTCTGTAGATGCGAATTTTTGGACAAATCCTTACCAGGGAAATCCGGATACGCCATCTTACAATCCTAGCTATTTTTTGGCACACCTCACAAATCGCATGTCTTTCTTTGAACGTGTGGAAAATACTCTGATGTACGTTTACTCGAAACTATACTCACATTTTCTCACCTTTCCTTCTCAGAATAGACTTCTACATAAATATTACCCTGATGCCCCAGATCTTGTCGATATAGCCTATAACGTTTCATTGGTCTGCTGAATAGTGATGCAAGCGTACACGAACCCACCCCAAAAGTACCAAGCATGAAGGAAATTGGTGGTTTTCACATAAAAAAGCCTAAACCATTACCTCAAGACCTTCAAGCAATTGTGGACAACGCTAAGCATGGAGTTATCTTCTTCAGCTTGGGTACTAACGTTAAAAGTGCGGATATGCCTGAGCACAAGAAAAAATTTATACTCAAAAAATTCTCGAGGATGAAGGAAACAATTATTTGGAAGTTCGAAGATTCAAATTTGCCTGGAAAACCTGACAACCTTATTGTTAGCAATTGGCTGCCACAAAATGATATTTTAGGTGAGTACATCCGGTAGCCATACATCGTATATCAAACTGAATAAGAATTTCTTGAATACCTATTAGATTCATTTCGATTTCGAAACGTCCTTTGAGACGGTCTTAGTTGACCGTTCTAGTGCAATAAGTTTCGTAAAACAATTGGACAAGAACACATCTATATGGTATATCGATAGATCAAAATCAAAAAGAGGCTCGTACATTTGGGTATATGGACTTGAGGATCTCTAAAGACCTAGGACTTGTACCCTCTATTTTACAGACGGGGACAACTGCTGTCAATATATGCGTTACGAAGTGCCTTAAAGGTTGACGCTCACTGGGCGAAGAGGCGCGAAGTGACCGAGCGTAGTTTTCCGCCGGAGAGGTTTCCACTGAATCAAATGGGTAGACGCTCACTTAGGAGACGCGAAGCGATGAGCAGAGAGGAGGCGAGTCGTTTGACGCGTAAATGATCTTTGGGGCATTTGTGCCACAAATTTCTCGAAGGCGGTCCTCAAGTAGGTAGTCGGCAGCCGGAATTGGGTTTATGACACAAGTTCAGCGCGCTGTATTCCCAATTGGAGAAAAATATTATGATTTTTATGAAAATTTTTACTCGAATTGTGTCAATCGGGAAATACACAGTTGTTTTTGTATTTTGTGTGAAATTAATTGTTTGTACAATGGCTCCTGAAAGAGTTGATTAGATTTTTCTCGATTAAGTCCTGGAAAAAACGAGTTCTATATACAATACAAACAACATTTTGGATTCGTACAACTGTGAATGTGAATTTAAATATTTGACATATAGGTACTACATTATATAAATATATAACAATATATCGAAATATCCTTCTTCCAAAAAAATTAAAATATCTGATAATATGTGGAATAATCCCTGCGACGGATTAAATGTATATATATAAATATACAATTATATATAGTATATTTCTATGGATATTACAGGGTGTTTCCTAAACATGCGGCAAAAATTCAGGGGATTGTTCCTTGGACTATTCTAAGAATATTTGTCCTTTGATGATTTCGAAAAACTCTTTGTTTCGAAGATACAGGGGAAACAAAATTTTAGATAATAACATTTTATTATGAAAAATTACATGAAAATTTAACTAACCTACAAAAACTGTTGAAAATGATCACCTCTAGCCAAAAAAAAACGAATTCAAATGAAAACCGTGTTTAATCTGTATTCCTTTACCATCTGAACTTATCAATTTTGAGTCAAAAAAACTGGCCGTTTTTAGTAATTGGAATGTTGTTAAACAAATTTAAAAATAAATTGTACATACCTACTTAGTAAACACAGTGCGGTACGCATTTTTTTTTAAACTATTTTAAATTCAAAAATACGAAAAATGTTGTTCGCCCTGTATCTTCGAAACAAAGAGGTTTTTCAAAAATCATAAAAGGAAAAACATGCTTAAAATAGTCCAAGGAACAACCCCCTGAATTTTTGCCGCATGTTTAGGAAACACCCTGTATAAACCATCAAACATTGAACATGTTCGGAAATGCATGTTGGTCGTTGTTCCCAACTATAGTATCAATTATCATTCCAATAAATGTGAATTCTTATTATGAATAATACCTAATTAATTGATGATTGATTGTTTTGAAAAAAAAATTCGATCATGAAGTATTTCATGTTTATTCAGCGAATTATTTTCTTACGGTGAAAAAGAAAAAGAAATTTTGCGATGTTGTAGGAAGTGGAATTTTCCTGAAATCGCCAGAATGAAGGAATTCGAACACTACTTGCTTTGATTTTTTTGATCGCTCAAAGAAAATAAGCATTTCGTATCAATGATTTGATATAATTTTTCTTTTGTATTCCTGTATGAAGGTAGGACGACGAGAACATTGAAAATGTTGTAATTAAAACAAGATTATGATTTAAAACACGATTCGAACAGAATAGACCCACCCTTGTTCATTGCGAATAGACCGCATGCAACAAGGGTAATAAAAATTTTTTTTCTGATCGAATCAATATAAGAGCAATATCGCCTTAGTTACCATATGTCATAACATAACACACTCATATATCCCAAGGGAAATATGAAACGTCAAGTCTTATTGTCCCAAGGGAAATATGAAACGTCAAGTCATATTTTACTCAAAATAGTATAGTATGCAACCTTATACATCAGAAAAAGTCATTTGGTGCTTCTATCGAAAATTCTTGATCTGCTCCCGGGACAACACTGCTGATTTTTTGGGAACGGATCCTTATTTTTGTTCTTAACAAATACTTCCACTTCTTCGAATAATTGACATTCGTTTCCTCCTTCAAATGCAGCATGGATCTTAACATAGATAATTTGGCCATAACGTGTTTGGTGAATATTCCTGCAACAGGAGATCGAAAGAATTAATCATACATTGAAAAGAACAAGTATCAGAGCAACATACCAAATCTTATTGCAGCCTAGAGAGGAAAAATTTCTTCCGATGCCTTCTCGACGCATCGCTTCGTCCAAGTGCGCGGTCCTCGGCGAACTTACGCTTCGTCTCGCTTCTCGCCTCTTCGCCCAAGTGAGCGTCAACCTTAAGATGGACCTCAAAGGAAAGCATGTCCATTTCCACTCACCACGGAGAGCCAGGCCAACAGGCCACGCTGAATTTCTGGAATCGCATTACCAGTGTTCCCTGTGTCAATAAAGTGACTCTATTATGGGTGCCAGGGCACTGTTAACTTGCTAAAAGAGCATCCAGGTTAATACTTCCTGACCAGGGTCTCTCTGTAGGCTTGAAAAATACTAATATAAGGCAGCGGTCCTGCAATTAGTGTTGAATAATAGAATATACGTCTGAAGAAACAGCCTTGGACTTACTCAGTGCAAAAAATTCGTGACAATTTCACCTACCAATGCCAGAAAGCTCATGAAGCTGTCACGAGCTGAGCTTTGGGTGATGGTGGGACTGCTGACAGGACACTTTCTATAAAACATCTTTGTACCATATGGAGGAGTTCGCAGATGAGACTTGCAGGCTTTGTAGATCGGAAGCAGGAACAGCGAGACAGATGAGCACGTGGTTGGCAAGTGTCCAGAGCTGGCTGGCTCAAGAACAATACAAGAGGTACGGACAAGGCCAAGTCATCCTGGACCTGCCTCCTCTAGAGATTTTTCTGGAAAGCGAGGCGGCCAGATGGGCTCTCCGAGTAGCAAGGGAGCGGGAGCTGAAAATTGGTGACTACTCAGTGCACCTCCGCATTCTAATGAGTGTAAGGAGCTTAAGGATGTAGTCACAGATAACCTCCCTTGAGACACGAGTTTCAGAAAAACTTTACCACGACATTCCCAAGTCGTGACCAATTGGCTAATAAGATTAGTTTTCCCCAGAGGGTCTACTGTATTTTATACTGATGGCTCGAAAACTGAAGACGGACGAGTCGAGCCGTTGTTTAGGTCCCTCAATCCAATTAGCCATACCAATGGGTCTCTGTCCTTCGGTTTTTCAGGCAGAGACACTTGCTATAAGAGAGTGCGTTGCGCTCTGTGTGGAACGCAACTACCAAGAAGGAAATATATATAGCATCTGACAGCAGAGCAGCCCTGCTAGCGCTTGACTCTCCACAAGTGAAGTCAAAGTTGGTCTGGGAATGCAAAACGTCACTTAACCTACTCGGAGAAAAGAACCAGGCCAATCTCATCTGGGTGCCTGGTCACTCCGGGATTCACGGCAATGAAGCGGCCAAACCGGCACGGCCGGGGAAGGAGGGACAACCCCCTTCACTGGACCAGAACCGTTTTGCGGCTTCCCAGCCAGTCATCAGGCAATGGCTATTAAGGACTAGGAACAAAAGAGGAAGCTTATGTCCTGGCGTACGACCAATAGTCAAAAGCAAGCTAAGTCACTTCTCTCTCACTCGACGAGCTGGACCAAGAAAGTCCTCTCACTCAGCAAATTGAAACTGAGGAGAACTGACGAGCGCTCTCACTGAGCACTGTCCTGTGAGGTATCACTTAAAAAACAGGGGAAAGGCGCCCGATAGCACATGTCGCTTCTGTCAAGAAGCCACCGAGACAGCTAGACACCTGCTAGGGAGTGTGAAGCTGTTCACCAGAAATGGTTACGGCATCTTGGCTCCAGGTTCCTAAAGCCTGCTGACAAAGTAATGGATGTGGCCCCCAGAAAGGTTGTGAAGTTCATTGAGATTTTGCTGCCGGACTGGTAAACAGCGCGTGGATGAACGATAGATCTTAAGGTCAAGGTGTTCGCAAGGTTTTTTGATCGGTCGCCCCTCCTCCTCTAAGCTAATTTAATCTACGGACAAGGCTCCTAGGAAGCCTAAGACCTACATGGCGTCAGTTCCCAGAAAGTGACTCAGATATAACGACCCCAATTCAAATAAAAAAATAATGAATAATATTTTTTTCATCATGATTACAGCTCACAAAAATGTGAAATTATTCATCACACATGGGGGTCTCTTCAGTACCATGGAAGCAGTCTACCATGGTGTTCCAATGTTAGCGATATCGATTTTCGCAGAACAGGAACTTAACGGCAAAAGAGCAGAAGCATTTGGATTTGCAAGACATATTCCCTTTAATGAACTTACTGAAGATAATTTTAGTGATGCTTTGGATGACGTTTTGAAGAATCCCAAGTAAGTACATCATCATCGTCGAAGTTTACCATTAAATTTTCTTTGATAAATTATTTTTCTGTCGGATCACTTTGAATAACGATCTTAATTTTTTACAGATACAAAGAGAATGCTATAGCCAGATCTCATATTTTCAAGGATAAACCTATGGAACCTGCAGATGCTTTGAATTACTGGGTTGACTATGTAGTAAGACACAAAGGAGCGCCACATCTTAGGGTAGCTTCTCTAGACTTGGAATGGTACCAGTATCTACTGATTGATGTAGTTCTCTTCATAATAGCAATGGCAGTTGTGTTCATTATGACGGTTAGCTTTTTGGTACGTCGTTTGTTTAGGAAGGACAAGATTAAGGAAAAGAAAAATTAGGATTTTAGTCATTTTGAAGTCCTCAGTGAACAGTAAACTTTTTATATACCTACTGAACCTGAATCATTTTCTCTCATAATAGACATTCAATTATGTTTCGTGTTGGGCATTAAATTAATTAATATTTGGCATTTTATGATTAAAAAATAACTCGGGGCCTAACCGTGAAAAAAAAATTAAGTATAACTTGTATCAAGTCAAGCAATGGTTGCGACATAAGTAATTTCCTCTGAATTGTTTCAAACGATACTAAATAACATATTGTGTTAACCTAATAAATGCACATGGTAAGATATCCTCATTATATTTAATAATTTATTTAGAAATGTCATTATTTGATCTCAAATTCATGATGAATATCGTAAGATTTATGATGAATTGTATGAACTGAAAAGATAAAAATACATGAACAATAGGGCAATATACTTAAATGTTTTTGTTATAAACGAAATCAAAAATGGAATCAATTTTCTTTATGTAGAATATCAACAATTTTCCACAGAATTTTTGTTCTCTCCTACAGCAGTTACTTTTTTTTCTTCCAACTTATACAACTTTCTACCGTGATGAAATTGAAATTTATTCTTCACTTCAGAAACTATTCGATATAGAGTATATTATACCACTGAAATTTTGAGCGAACATAAAGAGCATCGATAAAATCAAGTAAACAAAAATTCAACCTTTCAATTCGCTCAGAAGAAGGCATTATAAAACATAACGGTGGAAAAAGGTAGGTAAGGAACATACCCATGAGGCCATAGAGCAGACTCGACTGCGCCCGATTTTAAACATAGGGGAAGGTGAGGTATAATGATCCCCTTAAGGGAAAATTTCAATTGTGGCTAAAGTTGAAGGCAAAACCGCAAGATTTCAATTCTTGAAGGTAGTGAATTTGCTTAACTTTGTATCTGCCTACTTATTTTTCATTTCATCTATGTAGTTTTTTTGTATAACATATTTTCGTAAAAGTTTAGTAAAGGATCATTTTATACACCCCTGTGGATAAAATGATCCCTGGGGTAGGGGCAAAATGATCCCAGGGATCATTTTGCACTGTGAGTTAATGAATATCAAATAAAATGAAATAATAAACTCTGCTGTTTATTTGAATGATAATATGTATTGTTCATAACAATTTAAGTATGTAAGCAATTCACACAAAACAAAAATATTCGATGGGTTTAAAAATAATATTTTTCACGAGTCGAGTCGAGAGAAATTTATCCACCACATTCTTATTAAAACCTAGCGCGCGCATTGTAATGTCTGGATATCTACTTCTAAATCCACGAAGCCATTCAAGTCCAGATTTTCCTTTAGCTTCGGAAAATTGATGCGGTAAATTATTTCTTTCTACCATTTTTGGTGGCTGAGGTTAAGAATTCCTGAGTGGTCAGTCCGTATATTATTCTGGACTCCATGTCAATAAGTTCCAGTTCTTGTTCCAGGTTGAACATTGTTTGTTTGCTACCTAACTTTTTAGCTGAGCCTACAGCTATTTTATTTTTACCTTCTGCTCTTCTTTCTAATATCACTACAGGGACCTCTTTTCGCGGTTTTGTAAGCCATAACATCTCTAATGCCTTTTGCATATGTTCTTCAGGCCTCTTTTGGCGATAAGTTTTACGTTTATAAATTCTCGGCCTGATTTGTAAACAAAAACTATTAATGAGGTAAAATGATTCCAGGGATCATTTTAGACACACAGAAGGGATCATTTCACCCCAAAAACGAAATACAAAATATCGATCAAAACAAAACCTTCACATACCGCGTGCGATGATCGAACATGGCTTAAATATTAGCTAACTGCTACTAATACCCTCAAATAAAACAACATTTCAGTAAACACTTACATGTAAAAAAAAACAGTTGAACATGAAAGTTGATGAATGAATGAATCGAATAAAACCAATTGGTCTCTGGATATTCAAATTTGAAAAAATTTGCAAGAGTTTCTGACCTTAGGGATTTCTTCAATTTTGTCGTAATAATTTTTCTGATAAACTTGGTTTTTCTCAACTGTTGATGGGTGAGTTCATTTCCAAATAAATATCAAAATTTTGTATTTCAGTGTATTGATTTTTGTAACGCTCGTTATTATCCGTAACACATTTTTCCTCCCTAGCATTTATCGTTCAGTTTTATAGTGCACGGGTTGAATATTTTGTATTCCTAAACATAGAGTGAAGCTATTGAAGAAAAGGAAAGATGACCTGATTAATTTCAACAAAAATGCTCATTGAAATGAAAATGGGAACCAAACGTTTCGAAATAAATGGCATGAATATAACAATTTCGATTGCAAATCAACAGAGGTATATATTTTTTGTATGTCCTGGGCAAGTAGCGACATTATCGAATGTTTTTTCTGAAACCAGAACGGCTGAATAATCATACTCTGAACTGTTCATAATTTAATGATAAAAACCAATTTTTTTTAACTCTATTTATATCGTTCTGATGGGCGAATCACCAGTCGAACGTGCCGTTTTTTCAAATTTGTTCGTAATTTTTAGTGATGTGTGAGTTTCTTCTGACCTATATTATAGTCATGAAACATGACTGTATTTTATCGAAATTTTATTGTACATTCAAGAAAGCCGGCGATCTTCGACTTCCGTTCTCTTGATGTGGTGTCTTCTTACTCAGCAACAAGACTGGCTATGCTATTTATACAGGGTCTTTCACGAGGAACCTCACCCATATTTATACGGGAAACTGAACGTATTTCCTGAAATTCAGCACTCATAGTATTTCACGATGCTGATGAAATCTAAAATATTTTCAAGGCATGAGCACCTCCGGTTTTTCCGGAAATGACGTCAACTTCCTTTTTTCAAATTAGAAACACCATTTTTTATTGCAGAAATAGATTCCTTAGAAAATTTCAAGTTATTCTGATGTAACATTTTTAGTTTTGGTTGGAAAATTCTCTCTGAGCGGAAAATACGAAAAAAAAAAATCGAAAATAGAGCTCCGCTGAAACAAGAATAACTTCGAGGTTTTTGGATGGAAAATTTTCATTTTTAGAATTTTTCAAGATGTGAGATTGATGTATCCACTTTAAAAATCGAATTCGCGATTCATGATACAGGGGGTGAAAAAATCGCTTTCAAAGTTAGGGATCACAAAATCGTGAAAAATTCAAATTAGAACCCCATTTTTTTATGGCAGATATTGAATCTACGTTAAAAAATGATGTGAGTGTATGCGTCACACCCTTGCCCTAAAGTGGATATTTTCTGAGTTATTCACAAAAAACTGTTTTTCGTCTTGAATTTTCAGCTATTTCTTTTCCTTCACGCCAAAAAGATGAAATTTTCAGGAACTGTTACTTAAACCATGTTTAAGATTTTACTACCTAATATGCAAGAGAAAAAGTTACAGGTTGTTCCTAAATAGATGGCGAATTTTGATTCGATTTGTATCGGAAACCTCTTTATTTCAACTAATCGGCCATCGGTTTTCTCTCCAGTGATAAATAAATAATTCCTTATGAACCATATGCAAAAACTTACCATGTTTTACATTCTTTTTTTTAATGATAGATATCATTAATTTGGCAGATGTAATTAATGATATCTATCTGCCACATTAATGTAACTTTTTTCTCTTGCATATTAGGGTAGTAAAATCTTAAACATGGTTTAAGTAACAGTTCCTGAAAATTTCATCTTTTTGGCGTGAAGGAAAAGAAATAGCTGAAAATTCAAGACGAAAAACAGTTTTTTTGTGAATAACTCAGAAAATATCCACTTTAGGGCAAGGGTGTGACGCATACACTCACATCATTTTTTAACGTAGATTCAATATCTGCCATAAAAAAAATGGGGTTCTAATTTGAATTTTTCACGATTTTGTGATCCCTAACTTTGAAAGCGATTTTTTCACCCCCTGTATCATGAATCGCGATTTCGATTTTTAAAGTGGATACATCAATCTCACATCTTGAAAAATTCCAAAAATGAAAATTTTCCATCCAAAAACCTAGAAGTTATTCTTGTTTCAGCGGAGCTCTATTTTCGATTTTTTTTTTCGTATTTTCCCGCTCAGAGAGAATTTTCCAACCAAAACTGACAAATGTTACATCAAAATAACGTGAAATTTTCTAAGGAGTCTACTTCTGCAATAAAAAATGGTGTTCTAATTTGAAAAACGGAAGTTGACGTCATTCCGGAAAAACCGGAGGTGCTCATGCCTTGAAAATATTTTAGATTTCATCAGCATCGTGAAATACTTATAAGTGCTGAATTTCATGAAAATACGTTCAGTAGTTTCCCGTATAAATATGGGTGAGGTTCCTCGTGAAAGACCCTGTATAGACTGCCCTAAACATATTCGCGGCATGAAGCAGGTGCACTGTGTGCGGTGTTCCCATTTGGCTTCTCCAACTTGTGTGTTAGGTTGCCTCAATCTCACGATAAGTCATATGTTCATTTTTCAATATCAATTCACTCAAAGCATGCTTTGCGGAAAAACAACTGATTTTAGACGACCCTCACGAAATTCGTCTGGAGTGAGCTACGACCTCGATTGAATTCACTATACCATCGATGACCACTGGTCCTTCATGTATAATCGCTGAGTTAATCCACTTCGAAAGTGTTGAAGACTTGTATTCCATTTTTTGGCCTAGACGGTTATTCAAAGATACTGCGAACTACACAAAAAAACCCTTATATGTCAAAACGAGGGTACATACTCATAACTTCAAGAATGTTTAAATCACATTGAAGTTGTTATTGCCAATAGGGTTGTCTAGTCCCAAAATGTTAAAGGCAGCCCTTGCAGCACAGTGAATTATAAAAACTTAATTGTGAACGAATAAATGGAACCAGTCTTGGATATGCTAGCATATACATTGTATTACAATGTATGAACAAATAAATCGTTGAAAATTTCAATCCTTTTATCTAGATAAGCGAAGTTAATACAGAAGGTTCCTATAGACTGACGAAACTATAGTTCAGTACTGAGTGGCGAGAACAGTTCCTTTTAAAAAATAGTGAAATTTATGATATCAGACTGTATAGTCTTGAGTTTATGGTTCTGACCTGATGTGAAGAAGTTGTTCGTGACAAAATTAACAAAAAAATGGTTGAATATACAAAAATGAGAAAGAAATCAAGAATTAGGAGTTGAAAAAAAATTTCATCAATTCGCTGTCTGAAACAAAATGATTATTGCCAATAAAAATTGCTTTCGCATTGTGACTGAGGTTGACTCTTGACTCTTCTTGATGTGATTTAACCTTCGAAGCCTCGGAAAGCTACAATGTTGAAGGTAAGGCTTAGTTAATTTATGTTATTCAGTTAAAAACTACCTTATGGCTATCTACTTTCAATCAATTGATTCTCGACACGTGATTCGTATCTTCCGTACTGAGTAATAAAAAAATAATTATCAACATATACTGATGGACAAAATTAGCGCACCCCCTAAAATTTCGTTAAATTTTAACAATGATATCTTCCCAATCTTTAGTCGGATTCAACGTTTTTTTTTTTAATAGCAGCTCTGTTATTGTCAAATTCCCTTGATTGAACAGAAGTCCAAAAAACAAAACTTCATGTGTACAGGGCGTTTAAATAATGTCATGTTTTATAGTCAAATTTTAACGTCTTCTGTGGGCAATGCCAGGTTGCTGAGGCATATAAAAACAATAAAGTTTTGTAGCCTAGTATCTCTTGAGTATTTTGTTTTTTTAAGAATCAATTTATCTTGAAGTCGTCTAGAGATATTCAACTTTTTATTCAACTCTTGTATTTTATGCATTAGCCATGAATATCTTCGCAACCATTTGTCCGATTTGAATGTTTTTTTTTTAGTTGTAGCTCTTTTATTGGCGAATATCATACTACAATGAGGTGTTCAAAAAAATAAATGCATCATGCTGTACAGGGCGTTAAATTTTCGGGTTTTTTTCATTACAGTTTAACGCCTTCTGTGGGCAATACCAGATATATGACGCTTCTTAAAACATTTTCGTAACATCATACATTTTCTGTTTTTCTTAATTTCTTTTCGTTTTTTTGTATTGAAAGTTAATTCTTATTTATTTTTCTTTGGCCGTTGTCTCCGTAGACTCTTGTGAGTATCTCTGAAAGGGTACAATTTAAATTGGCTCTTTAAAAAAGCAAAATACTCAGGAAACATCAGGCTGCATCATTGTATAGTTTTTAGAAGCCTCATATATCTGGTATTGCCCACAGAAGGCGTTGAACAGTAATGAAAAAAACCCGAAAATTTAAACGCCCTGTACAGCATGATGCATTATTTTTTTGAACCACCTCATTGTAGTATGATATTCGCCAATAAAAGAGCTACAACTAAAAAAAACATTCAAATCGTACAAATGGTTGCGAAGATATTCATGGCTAATGCATAAAATACAAGAGTTGATAAAAGTTGAATATCTCTGGACGACTTGATTTTAAAAAAAAAACAAAATACTCAAGAGATACTAGGCTACAAAGCTTCATTGTTTTTATATGCCTCAGCAATCAGGCATTGCCACAAAGAAGAAGTTACAATTTGACTATAAAACATGACATTATTTAACGCCCTGTACAACATGGAGGTTCTATTTTTTGGACTTCTGCTTAATGGAGGAAATTCGTCAATAACAGAGCTACAATTGAAAGAAAAAAACGTTAAAATCCGACTGAAGATTGGGAAAATATCAATTGTTAAAATTCAACGAAATTTTAGGTGGTGCGCTAATTTTGTCCATCAGTATATTTGAATCATCCGTTGGGTTGAAAATAATTTAGATTTTGAATTTTATATATGCAGTGGTTTCATCTCAGCCACATCGAAGGTGTGCAAATGCCTGGGCCTTATAGCTAGTTACTGATTGAAATATCATTTGGGCAAAAGACGGTCTGATGGGATTTACAGTATTCGACATTAAAGATGCTTCCTCTAATTTTCTACGTCGCATTTTCTCTTCTTTCGATATCATGAAAGAGTCACTCCATAGGATCGTATCCAGAGCTTGTCCAATATTTTCGAATGAAGATTACAGAATTCTTTGATTTAAAGCTTCAACAATTTCCAGATAACCAATACTTTTTACCACCAAGAGCTTGGTAGAGCTATGGGTTCACCACTCTCCTATTCTGGCTGACATATACACAATGTCCCAAAATGTTTCATACAGCCGATATGTGGACTATCAGTCAAGGTAGAAATTTCAAACTGAAAGTATTTTGAACGGCAACAAAAACTTATATTTTTGAATTGCAGCCTCATATTTTCCCTTCAAACGATCTCCTAGGAAAAAAATTATTTTGAAAAATGTTTCCATCATTTTAAATAAATTAAAACCTCTAAAAAATAGTTATAATTGTGGCACATTCGCCATTTTGTGATTCGTGGTGAAATATTTTTTGTATTTGTATTCAATACAAACAATGAACAGAAATCAACACAAAAGGCACCCTCGAATCTTAAAACAATTTAACTCGAAAGAAGTGACAAAACAAACAAAGTGGATATGCCACAATTAATAAGTATTATTTGTAAGGGTTGAATCTACGTAAAATTATTTCGACATATTTTTTTCGGGGATCGTTTGAAGAAAAATTCAAGGAAAGCACTTCTTCGTTTGTTTGAGATATTGAGGAACAAAAATTTTGAATGGCTATACTTTTTGGAACACCCTGTACGATTTGGTTGGTTAACAAACTCAACCGAGTCATTTGAGAACCGAATTTACCCTGAAAATTTCTCTTGAATAATCCCTCCGAAAGGTTTTGTGCTAACGGCCGACTTGCCCCCCGGACAGAATTGAATTTGACCACAAATTCGTCATAAGGGAGTGGACCCTATCATTTGAGACTATTTTCGGCTCAAAATTCAAAAACATTAGAGTACAATGAAAAAGATATGCAGGGTTTTCCTTTTAAGTTGGCCCATTAGACGTTTTTGGAGAACTAGTGAATATTTAGTTCTGAAATTTTAAGTGCAGACTTGAGGGTGAAGGAACCCTTTGAATTTGAAAAATCACTAGTTTTTTTAGTTTTGTGTAAATATTTCAAAAACTAAGTGGTTTCCCCTAAACATTGTTATATACAAAAATGTTTTACGTTAAATTTTAAATAAAAATGGTCATTTCATAATCACTGTAAATTGTACGGTTCAAGAGTTACAGACGGTGTAAATGTTAACTTTTTCGTAATTTTGATAATTTTTTTAAAAAATAAGCTTCGTAAAAGAATGTTGCTATTTCAGTGGCCGGTGGTATGTTAGTGATAAGCCCTTGAAGGAACGACAACCTCACCACCTCATCAAGGGGCACTCTTTTTTAAAGGAAAAGAGGCTTCCACAGGCCTAGGCCATATAAACCTGTGGTACAGAGAAACCCACCCTGAACTTTCTACGAACATTGCAACATAAATTCACTTCTTAAGCATAAATACCTTTCAAATTTGGAAGGTTCAAAGTCTTTATTAACTTCACTCATCCTCCAGCACATTATCCTCCTCCTCTAGCTCGTCGTCTAAGATGTTATTATTGTCCATGTTATCACATGCTTGGCCTGAGCAATTGCTGCATATGCTAGTGCAGTTTAGACCACTCCTTCTGCATTCACAATTACGAACGCATTCATCTTTGCAAGTACACATTATAAGGGACAGTAATTCCTGGGGGGCTGCAGGACGTGCTGTTGTAATTGGTGTCAGGTGGTCGCCAATCTTCTTCCAACCCCACTCGAGTGGATCCTCATCTTCATTCAGCCACTGTTGTACCTGGTGGTAGGTCCTAAATGAATGCTGTCTGGACGCTCCTGATGTGGAGGGTAGTGCATCCAACATCAGTAATGCATGTATAGGCTGCTTTGCAATCGTTTTCAAGTAGGACTGGTAGCGGAGACAATTTAGATCTTCAATGTTCTTGTCTCCAAACATTGCAAGTAGGAAGTAATTTCCTGCATCAGCCACTGCACTGGGGTCGGCTTTAGGGTTGTTGAAGACCAGAAGTTTTTCACAAATAATGTGTACTTGCAAAGATGAATGCGTTCGTGATTGTGAATGCAGAAGGAGTGGTCTAAACTGCACTAGCATATGCATCAATTGGTCAGGCCAAGCATCTGATAACATGGACAATAATAACATCTTAGACGACGAGCTAGAGGAGGAGGATAATGTGCTGGAGGATGAATGAAGTTAATAAAAACATTGAAAATTCCAAATTTGAAAGATATTTATGTTTAAGAAGTGAATTTATGTTGCAATGTTCGTAGAAAGTTCAGGGTGGGTTTCTCCGTACCACAGGTTTATATGGCCTAGGCCTGTGAAAGCCTCTTTTCCTTTAAAAAAGAGTGCCCCTTGATAAGGTGGTGAGGTTGTCATTCCTTCAAGGGCTTATCACTAACATACCACCGGCCACTGAATAGCAACATTTTTTACGAAGCTTATTTTTAAAAAAAAAAAATTATCAAAAATTACGAAAAGTTAACATTTACACCGTCTATAACTCTTGAACCGTACAATTTAGAGTGATTTTGAAAAAGACCATTCTTATTTAAAAATTAAAGTAGAACATTTTGTATATAACAATGTTTAGGATAAACCGCTTAGTTTTTGAAAGATTTACGAAAAACTAAAAAAACTAGTGATTTTTCAAATTCCACCCCCTCACCCCCAAACCCGACGCTCAAAATGGTGTAACTTTTCACCAAACAATAAGAGGGTTATATAGAACAATTTGGAGTTGGAATAAAACTTTTACTTTGGATGTCAAGGTTAAGCCTTTTTTTAGGTTAATAACACCGTACTACAAAACATTTTCAAGTCGACAGTGTTCCCACGTCTATCTCAAACACACATCTACTTTGTTATTTCAAATATGGAACTACCTATATTTTTATTTATGTATCGATTCAATACCAAATTCGCAGTCAAACCTACCCAAAAAAATTTCTCTGCCATTCACTGTTGCCAAGTTATGCACACATTTTTGAAATTTTTGACATCTGTATGGCAAGTTTGAAAATGCAATATCTGGATTATTTTCTATGCGAACGGAACCAACCTCAGCAGTATCATAGTAAAGAATCCATGCATTCATGTGGTATATTCAGTATTTCAATACATCATAAGGTTCTTCGAAAATTTTGATCCAAATGTGTGGAACTTACATACATACAGGGAGTGGCAGTTTTATTTGAAAACTGACTGAGAAAGTGTTACGCCACTGAGATATTTCAAATTAATCGTAATTTCAAATTGTCCGTACAATTTGTGACAAGAAATTCCGTTGGCATTTTTTTTTCGAGCGAAGCGCCGTTTTTAAGTGAAAAAATACAAAAAAACAAAAGAAATTCTTGTCACAAATTGAACGAAGAGTTCAAAAATAATTGTTAGTAGCGGACCTACATTTATGGAAACCTTTTTTCATAAAATTATCTGAGGAATCGCTCACTTCATTTTTTTGGGTGGTTCTCAGATACACCCTGTAATGTATATGGGACACATATTATTTTCAATAATTTTTTGTCGATAAGATCATTCACGTGAGAATGTTATTTTCAAATTAGATAACAGTCCAATTCAATCCATTTCAGATATCCATACTAATATTATAAATGCGAAAGTAACTCTGTCTGTCTGTCTGTCTGTCTGTTACTCTTTCACGCCTAAACGGCTGAACGGATTTTGATGAAATTTGGTATGGTGATAGATGATAACCTAGAAATGGTCATAGGCTATAAATAATCACGCCATCGTTCTTAGGGGGTAGGCAGTAGGCAGATAACTAAATTGAGTTAGTGATTTTTAGTCGTTTTTGTTGGGACTTTTGCTCTGTCACGTCTAAACGGCTGAACAGATTTTGATGAAATTTAGTATGGTAATAGATGATAACCTAGAATGGTCATAGGCTATAAATAATCACGCCATCGTTCTTAGGGGGTAGGCAGTAGGCAGATAACTAAATTGAGTAACTGATTTTTAGTCGTTTTTGTTGGACTTTTGCTCTTTCACGTCTAAACGGCTGAACAGATTTTGATAAAATTTGGTATGGTGATAGATGATAACCTAGAAATGGTCATAGGCTATAAATAATTACGCCATCGTTCTTAGGGGGTAGGCAGTAGGCAGATAACTAAATTGAGTTACTGATTTTTAGTCGTTTTTGTTGGGACTTTTGCTCTTTCACGTCTAAACGGCTGAACAGATTTTGATTTGATTTGATTTAGTTAGGTGATAGATACTAACCTAGAAAAGGATATGGGCTATTAATATTCATGCTATCGTACTTAAGGCGTAGGCAGTAGGCAGAAAACTAATTAAGTTAGTGCGGACGAAGTCGCGGGTAAA
The DNA here is from genome assembly GCA_013421045.1 of Propylea japonica. Taxonomy (NCBI): domain Eukaryota; kingdom Metazoa; phylum Arthropoda; class Insecta; order Coleoptera; family Coccinellidae; genus Propylea; species Propylea japonica. Next base: position 11,869,977 of record CM024245.1, read on the forward strand.
AGCTAGTCTACTATAAATATATAAAATTGAATCACATAACCTGAAGTAGCTCATTAAAACATAATTATAAACTCGAAATGAAATTTTGCGGCCACATATAAGATGCTCATAATAAGCTTCATGCAAAAGTGCTAACAGAACCATAAAAACTTCAATTGGAATATCGAAAAAAAGAATCTTTATACCTTTTTCCATAACAAGATATCCGATTCGATTAAAATTTATACATGAATGAAGATTGATCTACTGAATAATCAGGCAAAATTTCAAGACGATCGCATTATCAGAACACCTTGGAAACAACGCCTTTCCGAACCTACATTTATGAAAACCTTTTTCCAAAAAATTATCTGAGGAATCACCCCTTTCATTTGTTCGGTAGATACACCCTGTATATGGGACACATATGTTTTTCAATAATTTTTTGTCGATAAGATTAATCACGTGAGAATGTTATTTTTAGATTAGATAACAGGCCAATTCAATCCATCTCAGATATCTACTATAAATATATAAATTTGAATCACATAACCTCAAGTAGCTCCTTAAGACATAATTATAAACTCGACTTTCAATCGAATCAGTTTAAGTTGTTTTTATAATCAAAATGAAATATATCAGTTTTATAATTCTAATTTTGCTAATTTCAACTGAGGTTAAATGTGCGAAAATTCTAGGTGTGTTTCATGTACCCGGTCGCAGTCATCACATGGCATGTAGCAACCTCATGAAGATTCTGGCAGCGAGAGGACATAATGTAACCTTTATTGGTGCATATCCAGAAAAAAATCCACCGAAGAATTTTCATCAAATTCATCTCGATGGCATGGGTGAACTGATAGAGAGTAAGTTGAACTAGTGTTGATTCAAAATCTGAATAAAATATGAAATCCTTGAAGAAATAACGAAATAAATCTCACTATCAGGGTATAAGATTCTATACATCTCTACAAAAACTATTGTTGTGGATACTTTTTTGCATGGATCTGGAGATTTTATTTATGATTCTTTTCAATTTTCTTGGAGGAAAAATGGACGAAATACACCGGCAAGTCCTATGTTTCATACTCACTCAGCACTGTTCAGTCCTAGGTTCTGCCGAATGCACGATAGAAGAATTAGATTCTGATTGTTTCATATCCTTGTGTGAATCTTCATTAATACTTTCTTCTTATTATTATTTCCGCTGACTTCGAAATAAGAGGTGATTTAATGTGTACGAAAATGATCATCAATTTCTGCTATTTCAATGTGCAATCCTCATGGCAACCGTTGAAGTATTCAGAAGCACTACGAGATGTGTCAAAACTCTATTGGAACATAGAAACATGGAAATTTTATTATGTCAAAGGACCCCCATTTTGTATGGGAATTGGCTCCCAGTGGATTTGGCTGAAAATTTGATATGATGTTCTACTAATCCTTCTTATCAATGTCTAAACAGTCACGAAGCTGAAACATGCATACTTCTAGGAGTTTTTAGCGATTTTTTGTATCCATTATGGCTTACTATAATGGGAATTGGCTGCCGGTGGATTTAGCTGAAAATTTGATATGATGTTCTACTAATCCTTCTGATCAAATGTCTCCACAGTCACGAAGTTGAAAAATGCATACTTCTAGGAGTTTTTAGCGATTTTTTGTATCCATCATGGCTTACGTATTACCGTTCACACAGAAATGTTTGAAAATATTTCGAATTGACAGAATCTGCTTTCAATAATCACGAAATATTCTCAAACATTTCTGTGTGAACGGTAATACGTAAGCCATAATGGATACAAAAATCGCTAAAAACTCTTAGAAGTATTCATTTTGCAGCTTCGTGACTGTAGAGATATTTGATCAGAAGGATTAGTAGAACATCATATCAAATTTTCAGCTTATCCACCGGGAGCCAATTCTCATACAAAATGTGCGGGGTCCTTTATGTCTTGTGCAAAATGAGAATGTATTTCAATCAAGAATTTATACACAATTCATGTTGAAATCGTCGGAAAAATCTTTTAATCAACTCGGTTATTAATCAAGCGTTTAATGGTCTCACGTTTTAAAATATCTTGACCATTAGTCGCTGTCTTTAATAACCTAGTTGATTAAATCGCTATTTCTAGTCCGAAGTTTTTAATTCTTCATGTTTACAAACATCGTCTAAAGTTGAACCTCCAAGTTTTCTCAAGAAATGAACAATCCATGTTCATCTATGTGAGATTAATATTTCAACTGAAATATATTTCATAGAGAATTTTTATTCGTTATTCTTTGTTTTATACATAATAAAACAAATGAGGAAAAATGAGAAAAATCTGAATTAATCGATTATCCATTAATTATACAATCACCGGCGGCAAAATGATCGATCTACTCAAAAACTCCATGAAGTTTGTTAATTCATAAATATGTTATTTCAAGTCTGATTCGATTGAACTTTTTGTTTCAATTGTAGGTATGGTCATCTTTAATCAATCGTCAGTTTTGAATTTCACGAAAACTCGGCTAACGTCATTTTATACAGGGTGAAACAAAATCTGTTAACCTTGAGCTAAAATTTAATACTTTTTCCCTTGTATAATAAATAACTATTTTTCGTGATGAATTTCCTATGATTTTATAACAGAAAAAATTATCTTCATCCAAAATGAAGAGATGAGTAAGTACAAATGAAAAGAATTGAAACTATGATTGTTTCAGAACAAAAGTTCAATTTGTTCGAAGAGGCGCCCAACCCTCACTTGAAGCCATGGATTTTTCAACAATTGGGAAATACTCTTGTAGAAAACACTTTCAATCACACGAAGTTCAAGGAATTCATGAAGACCAAAGAAAAATTTGATGTCGTTATCATGGAGAATTTTCAAGCTGAGCCTTTGAAATACGTCGCCCATCATTTTAATGCTCCTTTGATAGTGTACAGTTCTGTAGATGCAAATCATTGGACCAGACCTTACCAGGGCAATCCAGACACGCCATCTTATAACCCCCACTATTATTTGACTCATCTTACCAACCATATGTCGTTTTTGCAACGTGTTCACAATACTTTGTATTACACGTATTCAAAATTGTTCACATATTTCATAACCTTCCCTTCTCAAAATAGACTTCTGCATAAGTATTATCCTGATGCCCCAGATCTGACAGATATAGCCTATAATGTATCACTTGTTCTCTTGAACACTTGTCAAAGTGTACACGAGCCTACACCAAAAGTACCAAGCATGAAAGAGATTGGTGGTTTTCATATAGCAAAGTCTAAACCATTACCTGAAGACCTACAAGTTATTCTGGACAACGCCAAACACGGAGTCATCTTTTTCAGTCTAGGCTCTAATGTTAAGAGTAAAGATATGCCTACAACAACAAAAAATTTCATACTGAGAAAATTCTCGAAGATGAAGGAAACTATTATCTGGAAGTTCGAAGACCCAAATTTACAGGGTAAACCTGACAACGTTATCATCCGAAATTGGTTGCCACAAAACGATATTTTTGGTGAGTTCCTTCATGTTTCATTTGTATTCTACTTTATTCATAGGAGGAATGTATCTGTTTTTATGGAAGAGGTTATAGCCAGGTTTCAATGGTGAAAATTCCCCAATGGCCTTTTCGATTCGTATTGAAGGGATTAATTGGACATTGAATGTGAATAATTCAGCCAATTTTTAGCTATTTATTCATAGCCATTTTTGAGATTTTCGAAAAGAATACTTTTTTCCTTTCTACTTTTTTCCATAGTTGAATCCAAAAGTAACGAATGATGATTTTCTTAAATCTTTTGTAAGTAAAAGGGATGGACGTATTATTTTTGGTGAATCTGAGCTGAAAAATCGATTTATAAAAAAATAATGCTACAGTCATTTGTTTTTCTGTGTCCTTCAAAAATGCCCATCGTAATTCTTGGACATGAATTGAAAATGTCTTTTATGCTTCTATACAGAGTGATTCCGGAGGAGACCGTCAGATTTCAGGAGAAGTTTACACTAGTCAAGGCAGTGCAAAAACAATATTTAGTTTATGGTTGGGGGCACTTATTGACAGTCTACAGGGTGATTTGTCCAATTTGACCGATTCTTCTTTTATTCATAATATTGGTATTGCTTGATCAAAATTGATGAAATTTTCAGTGTGGAACAATCGGTCAAATTTAACGAATCACCCTGTTGACTGTCAATAAAGGTCCCCAACCATAAACCAAATATTGTTTCGAATCTACCTTGATTAGTGTAAACTTCTCCTTAAATCTGACTCTCTCCTCCAGAATCAGAAAGTATATCGTGGCTTGTGTGGTATGTTATTTTTCTTCAAGATGAATTTATAGCTTCCATGAAATTACATTTAGGTTCAACCATGAAGAGCTTCAGAAAAAAGCAAATACAAGTTTTTGTAGTTATCTTGTTAGCCATGTTTATTATGGCGGCGGATAAGTAGCTGGCATAAGGTTGATATGCCATACGAAAGTACACTAAATGAGGTATTTGTTCCTGAAAAAAATATGTGCACATTTATAAATTTCTCAAAGATATAAACGTCGGAAAAATATAGGACTAATTTTGTTCACTTCTGAATCGTGTTATATGACATTTTTGTTGCAAACCACTTGTATGATCTTCACGTGAAGTTTTACTACTTCAAGAGTAGACATCCTGTACAATTCGTAAATGGGTCGTTCTTGTAAGTAAACAACGAAAGCACCCTAAATTCATCACATTTTCTTCTTATCTTGGTTATTTTTACTTATTTTTAATTTCCGATTCTCCTAGATATTTTTTTATTATGTCCTTTAATTTCGAGAATTTCAAGGTATGAACGAGCATAAAAGACATATTATGTCAAAAAATAGGGGTTGGAGACTTTTGGAGAAAACGAAAAACAAATGACCATGTATAGCTTCAATTCTTTGGAAAGAATCGGTGAAGAAAATCATCTTTTGAATATTTTGAATTTTACCACTGAAAAAAAATCGAAAAATTTTTTCCACTGGAGGCTAAAGATTATTAGGAGAAAACTCTGCTAAATTATTTTCATTCAAGGTCTAATCGATCATTTCAGAATAATCTAAAAGACCGCGGGAGCAGAGTCACCATGGAAACAAGGCTTAGTCAGTTAGCAATTGAAATACATTATACTACAGTGTCAAATATCAGACCATAATGTGGCATCATTGTTTCAGCTCACAAAAATGTCAAATTATTCATCTCCCACGGCGGTTTATTCAGTACGATGGAAGCAGTCTACCATGGTCTACCAGTGCTGGCTATATCAATTTTCGCGGAGCAAAAGCTTAACGGCAAAAGAGCAGAAGCATTTGGATTTGCAAAACATATCCCATTCAAGGAACTCACAGAAGAGAATTTCAGTACAGCTTTGGACGATCTTTTGAAGGATCCACGGTAATTTTTTTAAAATAGTGATACACTATTTGCTATGAAAAGCGAACAGCATATTGAACATATTGAAATTATCGAAAATAGATGGTCTCATCTGTTCACGAATATCACAAGATATCATTTTCAATTATACAGGGTCTCTATAAATGATTATAACAGCTCGGTTGGCGTTGGACTATTATAAATATTTATATTTTGATGAAAACTTTAATTCAAACAAACGATACTGTGAATTTAGGCTGGTAATTCCAAAAGAAATTGAATAATGTAACTGGAATTATAAATTTGTAGACTTTGCTTAGGAAACGATAAGATGAAAATTTTCCAAAGCTACCTACGATGGTACAATCATTTATAAAGACCCTGTAGAACATTGTTTGTACATAAACCACTCGATAACAATGGCTCAGGCAGCATAGCTGAATAAGGACTTTACTCTCACTAAGAAAATGAAAAAACCAGACACCAAAACTGATAATGATAGCAATCATATCAATAGTCAAATAACTATAAAACTCCACCGTGCGTGCAGATTCATTTGTTACAAAAAATCCAGATGATACCGAATGCATGTCGGATTTTTTTTTAATCAGCATTGTCTTCTAATTGCACTGTATTCATAAGAAAATATAAAAGTTCTAGCAGAAAAACTGAACTGAAGACGAAACATTTGAACTGAAAGCAAACACTTAAATAATAATAATAATAATAATAATAATAATAATAACTATGTTTATTTTCAGAAGTATTATCCAAAGACAATAAGATGAAAACAAGTCAAATGTGATACATAATGAAAACTAATTACAACTCATTCAATTATATTGTATAAGAATTACAAAAAACCTTATACTCATCTAACGTATATGGCTCACACTCAACAATCATGAGAAATATGGACTTTCGAAATGCTCGCTATTCATATACACTTTTAACCACTTGAGGCAGATAGTTGAAAAATTTAATTCCCATATATAAAGTACTTTGCTCAGTTATTGTGAACTTATGGTCGGGATAAAAGTATGTATCCTCCTAGTTCTGTTTGTGTTCATGTAGTTCTCTATATAAGTGGAATTCTTACGGAAAAACAATAAGATTCTGTATAAACCTGGTAAAATCATAATATTATTGGCTCTGAATACTCCTCTACATGAAGCCCTAAATGTCATATGAAGCATAGTTCTTATTGCTAGTTTTTGTACTATAAAAACATTATGAGCTTGAGAGCTGCCACCCCAAAAAATTATACCGTAGGTCATTTGCGATTGAAAGTTTGAGAAATAAATCGTCTTCAAGGTGTCAATGTCCATTAGGTTTTTCAAGACTTTAAATGTGTATACAACAGAATTAAGCTTTCTGATTAGACCCTCACAGTGCAGTCCCCAGCTGAGGCTGCGATCGATAATAATGCCTAGAATTTTCGTACAAACACCCACTTGGATTATCTGGTGGTCAAGGGTTAGACTTCCAGGATATTCTAGTCTTGATCGAATGCTCTTAAAAAAGACTATATTTGTTTTCTCATTATTGAGTTTTAGACCATTTCTCAAACACCAATCTTCCATTCTGCCGAAAGTAATCTCAAGTCCGTCAGACACAGCCTCAACACTGCGTCCATGTACCAAAACATTAGTATCATCGGCGTATAAAAAGGTTTCTGTTTCTACTTCTACATGTCCATCTTTATGTTCCTCGGGAAGGTCAGGTAAATTAACTGCCTCAAATTCATCCTCCGTCTCCTCAAAGAGGTCAGGCAAGTCATCAATATATACCAAAAATAAGATTGGTCAGATGATAGTACCTTGGGGTACTCCCAGAAGAACATCACAATCTGATGACTCGAACTGAGAAGTCTCATCGCTCAATACTACGCGTTGCTTCCTGTTGGTCAAATAACTATTAATTAAGTCGAGCGCAATTCCTCTAATCCCATATCTCTCAAGTTTCTTCAGCAATTTTTTATGATCTACTCGATCAAACGCCTTAGAGAAGTCAACGAACAGCCCAGCAGGTATCTCATCTTTCTCAAGAGAATCAATGATTTTCTGTAGGAGTTCATATAACGCTGTTTCAGTACTGCGACCCTTGATGAAACCATGTTGTCTCCTCGATAACACCTCAAATTTCAAAAAGAACTTGAGTAGACGATTAGCGAGGATTTTTTCAAATATTTTTGCGAATGATGTTATCAAACTAATCGGTCGGTAATTGAAGAGGTCATCGGGGTCTCCTTTTTTGTGACACGGTTTTACGAGCGTGCTTTTGAGGGAATCGGGAAAGATACCAGCTTTAAACGAGCAATTAATAATATAGCAAATTTGTTTTGCTATTGTTTTTACATGAGTTTTTATGACTTTCATAGGAATACCATCGTGTCCACTGGAGTTATTGTTCTTGAATCTTTTCACCACTGCAATAACCTCTGCTACATCAACTTCAAATAGGCAGAAGGATGATGCAATATTTTTCTTGATCTTAGTATCATACCTAAGATTTTTACAGGTAGATGTAGAAATGTTTGTAAAAAAATTTTTGCGAAGATAAAATTTAACTACGAATGGAAATGTCTTGGGTTTTTTGATTTATTATTCGGTTCAACTTGAGTTAGATAAGGCGGCGTTGCACCAGCAGGGCACCTTCATATCATGGATTTTTAGAATCTCCGTTTGCTCATCACTCGGTTAATTTTGCTCACTTATGTTCAGTGAGCTATCGGCAATTCAAAGTTCTCTGCTGGGTGTAACATTACACCAGCAGAGTACTTACAACGGAAGAGAAACTGATTTCAGTTTTGATAAGAACAAAACGATAGGACGAGACAAAAAAAATTGTTTTTCGAAAATCTTTCAAGGTAAAGTGAGCAGAATGAATAGATTGGTAAGCGAAATGGAGCAAAACGAAAACTTTCGAAACACACCAACATAGGTGAGCAAAATAAACTGAGTGATGAGCAAAACGGAGCAAAACGAGTACATAAAAAATTTAAAAACCTATGGAGGTGCCCTGCCGGTGTAACGTCGCCGTTGGATAAGCCCTGACAGTATCTTGTCGTATCTATACGAGTACATTGTACTTATTTCCCATTCTTCTGATTCTTTAGGTTACCTTTCTACATATGGTTTCATACTGATTATCCTTTGTGTTGGCTTGATTTGGCACGTGACAGATTGTAGTTCAATATACAGGGTGCGGCACGGAGGATGGATGGTTTTAAAAAAATAATAAAAGCGTTAATTTTTACTCAAAAACACATTTATTGACGGAATCAGATTCTCAAGGAAATAGCATTCGAGACAGTCAAGTGTGGAAAATCACATCAGGCATGTGGTGGCCGAAATCGGTGATGCAGTGCTGGAGGCGCTCTTGGAAGTTCGCGTAGACTCTCTCCAACATCGCTCTCTCAACTTGGGCAACTTCCACGCGAATAGCCCTTTTCAATTCGTCCAGAGTTCGGGGCTTGGTCTCGAATACTCTAGCCTTGAGGTGTCCCGATAAGAAAAAATCGCATATGGATAAATCTGGGGACCGGGGAGGCCAATGAACATCGCCAAACCTGGAAATAAGGCGACCAGGGAAGAGAGGGCGAATAACGTCCATTGATGCTCTGGCTGTGTGGGCGGTCGCCCCATCCTGTTGGAACCACACACGTCGGATTGGAACACGTTGCCGTCGTAATTCGGGGATAAAGAAGTTGTTGATCATTTCGACGTACCGCTCTGAGTTCACGGTAACAGCACGACCATTAACGTCTTCGAAGAAGTAAGGGCCAATGATGCGAGTTTGCGATACAGCGCACCAAACCGTAACTTTTGGGCTGTGCAGCGGTCTTTCGTGTAAGTGTTGCGGATTTTCATTAGCCCAATAACGGCAATTCTGCCGGTTAACCATGCCGTTGAGGTGAAAGTGGGCTTCGTCACTCATGAACAAAATGAGGTTCTCATTTTGATCGATCAGTGCTTCCATCTCACGTGCGAAGTTCATTCGTTGTGCATAATCTCCGGGGTGTAACTGTTGCACAATGGCCAATTTGTAGGGGTGAAAGCGAAGATCCATATGCAAAATTCGCCTCACCGAACGATCACTGAGGCGAAGTGCAGCAGCATGTTTCCGAGCAGATCGCGACGGACTGCGAAGAATGGCTTGTCGAACGCGTTCAACATTTTCAGGCGTTCGAACTGTTCGCACAGGTCCTCTTGGTCTTCTGTTGATCAGTTCACCACGTCTGCGAAGTGATTCAACCCAACGAAGGATGGTGTTTCGAGAGGGAATAGCTCTATTCCGATGAATGTGGAAATGGCGACGAAACTCACGCTGCACGACCGTGACTGTCTCATTATTTTGGACGAAACTATCATAGGCGAAAACACGATGCTCCACCGTCCAAGGCTCCATGACGACAACTGGTAAATAAATGCTAGGAACACACGACTCTAACGGCACCTTCCCCACTTCTCTCGTCCTCAGTGGGGGAAAGTTATGCCCATCTGAAAAACGTCCGCCCTCCGTGCCGTACCTTGTACTATTGTGCTGGATTGCTTTGGCCCTTTCTAATGAGGGAGATTCTTTCAATCTCTCGAATTCCAATTTTATGATGAAAGCATATTTCTGATGCCCTATCATATACACTTTTGGTCACTCTTAATTTGGTGTTGAAATGGTGGTATAAGATTCCGAATGAAATTACTTTCTGTATTTTTTGGCTTTTGATAAACCACGGTCCTTGGACCACCATTTTGTTTTTATACCAGCACATCCAAGATGGCCATAGTATATATCATATTATGTTAAAAAAAATTTTAATATTAACTCTTTCACGTGGCCAAACTATGAAAGTATCGTCCACGTATCTTCGCTATAATCTCTTCTTCAAAATTTTATTGAGTTCATCATGAATGTTCAAGAAAATAACATGCTTTCTTTTTCAGATGTGCTCCTACAAAAAAAATCGTATTATAGGGATCACAGCAAATCTTCCGTCTACAAATACCGGACAGAAACTTCATTTCCAACCTAAACATTATTTTAACACTAAACTAGACGTGATCAAAAATCTTCATGATGATAGTACATCAGACAGGGCCGTATCTAGGGTGTGGCCAAGTGGCCCCTGCCACAGGCGCAAGGTCCGCAGGGGCGCCAAAAAATATCAAATGAAAAAAATTTGAGCGCCAAAAAAATTAATTATAAAAAATTGAAATATAGAAGCGCCAACCAAATATTGGGGTAACATGTCACGGTTACTGTACGTACATATTGATAACAATAGAATATGCAGTCTTAAGGAAAGTTTCATCGACTTCATTAACACTAGCGAAAAAACTGGTGAAGGGCTTTCTAGAGAAATAGTAGAAAATTTGATTGCCGATGGTTTGAATATCAATAATGTAAGAGGGCATTCTTATGATAACGGGGCATATATGGCTGGAAAATACAAAGGTGTCCAAGCTCGAATTTTAATGTTGAATCATAATGCAAAATTTATTCCTTGCACTGCTCACAGCCTTAATTTAGTGGGCGTTCATGCTGCTGCAGTAATCTCACAAAGGGAAACATTCTTTGCAACTGTTCAGCAAATATATAACTTTTTTGTTGGATCTTCTTCGGGATGGGAATTACTCAAAACAGAAGTCCGCCACACTCTAAAGGGTTCTTGCGATACTCGCTGGTCCTCAAAAGCAAACGCTGTACATTCCTTGAAGTCACAATTACATAAAATCATTAATATTCTTCGTGAGCTGTCCCTGAAGAATTTGATAACAAATAATGAATTTATTATATATCTTAACTTCTGGAATATTCTATTGGGTAAAATAAATAGTATCAATCAATATTTGCAAGAAAAGCAACTAGATATTTCTAAAGTCTCACGAATGATACTTGGATTATTGAAAGAATTGAAAGCTTGTAGAGAAAACTTTTTTACACCATTAATGGAACTTTCGAAAACTGAAGCAGACAAAATTGGAATTGAGGCAAAACTAAATGAGCCAAGGAGAACTAGCCAGTGATGAGGCTCATCTTTTTGATGCAAATGCAAAACTAAGAATCGGACTGATACAAGTGCTTGATGAAGTAATAATGCAGAATGAAAATAGATTCGTTGCTCTGAACGAAGTGGAGACGACTTCAGTTTTTTGAATGGGAATGCTATTCAAACTATGACTGTTGACGATTTAAAGAAAAGTGTTGCAGATCTTGCAATGAAGTATCCTTCGGATGCACATGAGTTTTCAATGGAAATCGAAAGTTTCAAATTTCAAAGTAGCATATAATTTTAGAAAACTTGAATGAAATGGACCGTTACAAATTATGAGAGGTATATATGATCTGACTCTTGAAAACATATATTCCAATCTGGAAACGGATATATAAGGGATGAAAAAAATCTACGCCAATTTGGGGGCGCTGAAGAGAATCTTGCCACAGGCGCAATAGTACCTAGATACGGTCCTGACATCAGAGATATGTACTCACTTAACGGATAAAATTTGAAAGATTGAGAATATCCCTGAAACTCTTGAAATATGGCTATCCTGAAAATTTTCAAGAAAATACCAAAAACAACTATCTGTGTAGTATTGTGTTTAGTTGCTTTGACTTGTAGATCTACAAGACAAATGAAACCCATATAAAATGATAAACAGCGTAATACCATATGTGAAAGGGTCATCTGGTTACAAAAATCTAATAACTAATAGAACATATAGTGCCCTTTGAAAGTTCTAATTTAAATTTAATTTAGAGATTCAAAGCTCACCAAACATGCTCTGTACGAAGACCATTGATTTTAATGGGGTGAAGTTTCCATAATATCGAAAAATTAAAAACTGAAAAGTATAAAATTTAAAAAAGTAGTTCTTATGCCAATCAACAGAAGCCCCATTGATTAACAATTTAAATATCTAAAGAACATCTGGGCTCAAAAATTGAGACCAAGTTTGGAAAATGCCTAATCAATTTTGTCAATTCCATAAATCAGATAATAGATTGAAGTCATCGATGGAAAGTATTCAAAAATTCAAAAGTATTTTCAAAAACTGCTGGCAGAAATGTTGAATAGTAGAGGCAAAAATTATAAAAATACCTCAAAAAATATATAAGTATTTTTCATTATCAAAAATTTCTAGTCGATGATTATTGTGGACATTTGGTTATTGAGGTCAAGATCATGATGGTACTCAATTGGATATTTAACTTCTGTTATCACTATAACGTCGTTAATTATCAATTTTTTTTTCAAGAAATTTCACAATTAAAATCTTTCAATAAAATATTTTACTAACATTCGTTATCTTCAGATATAAGGAGAACGCCATAATGAGATCCAAAATGTTGAGAGACAAACCTATGGAGCCCGCAGATGCTGTGAATTACTGGGTGGAATATGTTATAAGACACAAGGGGGCGCCACATCTTAGGGTTGCTGCTCTAGACTTGGAATGGTACCAATATCTGCTGATCGATGTTGTACTTTTCATATTATCAGCAGCAATTGTGTTCGTATTCGCAGTTAGATTTTTCTTCAAATATTTGTCAAGTAAATACAGAACGAAAGAAAAGAAAAATTAAGAAGGTATTTCGCAACGATAATAATCAATGAAAGAATTCATATCATTTACACAAACAAATGTTCGAACAATGTCCCCACTTCCGAATTAAAATAGCGAAATCATTTATCTATGCCGATGACACAGCACTGATATTATATATTAGGCGAGTTTGATTCAAACTATATTGACCAAAATAAAAGAATAAAGTATGACGTATGAAGATTTTGGTAATTTTTTGAAATGAAATTTTAAGGAAAATATTTTTATATAGAGTTACAACCAATTAGAACATAGCGTTTTAGCTATGATCATGCTGGAACTTTTGTTATTTTACTCAAACTATTATTTGATGAAAAAATAAAGAAGTGATGAAACTTGTATTCACTATTATTTGAAAAGATGAATTATACATGATTTTCTGAAACAAACAAGAAGAAGAGAGCGGATTCTAATCATCATTTTTTCATGCTTGTCCTCTAGTAAATATTTTATAAAAAATAATTCAAATATGAATATACTGAGAACTATTGCTTTCATTCGATCCATTTATGAATTCAACTTTCCTGTTCAAAGGTTAAACCTAGCTTGAAAATTTCGAGGTTGATGAATTCTTTTGGGTCGTTGCAAGAAAGATGGTTTTCAACGATATTCAATATTATCTATATACCTATGTAGGGGAGACCGGAGTTGGTTGTGACATAGGTAAGTTGTGACAAAGACTTTTTCGCTTAATTAATAGATATCCACTGCATCGCGATTACTCCGACTCACGCGTCTTAGTTATTGCTGATTTATTTTGAGTGTGGCTCCAACCGCTTGCGTTTGGAAGATTAACGTATTTTTGAGGTTCCTCGAGAAATATTAGTGACGTCAAATATTGTTTCGTTAAGTGACTCTTTTAGTAGCTAGAACCAGTATCAACGCGTTAAATTAATCATTCAGGTATGCTCTTTCTGACCTATATAAAATTCTTTGGATGTTCATTTAAATATAGATAGTAATAAGAGAACAAAGCCGAAATGTGCTTTGGGGTTGGTTGTGACATTCCATTCGGGGAAGGTTTTCACTGTCAATGAAATGAATTGAATGGAGACGTATCGGTGAACGAAGTTGATCCAGAAACACAGCTCAATAGCCAAATCAACTAAGCACCCCTTAAAATTCACCATCTGAATCAGATCCCTTTTAATTAGCACATTGTGTAGACATAGAACCAGAAAATTCACCAGAATCTTCTGGTGTCACGGCATATTTTACTCCAGAAAACAGACCAACACCGAAGGCTAGAAAACGACTGGCAAAGAGGGCCAAAAACCTGGTTTGTCAGTCATGTGGACGGATTCTCCATATAAAAAGAAATTACAAGAAAAACAAAAGATGAAAGATGAAATATTTGAAAGAACAAAAGAAGAAGGCTAAAAATCATTGTCAAAAGAAACATATGCAAGAGTACAGGTAAAGCTGAAGGAAAAAAGTTCATATTTTGTATGCATTCTGACGACGATATGTGGAGGAGAAGGCAGGTTGTGACATTTAGCGTTATCTTCTGTTACTTTTAATGGTTATTTGATTAAATATGCAAATAAAGACTTCACTTGCATCAGTTAGAATGAGAAACATCTCTAAAAAAATTATGAGAAGCTCTGAGCAGGAGCTTTTAAGCGCTCGTTTATTGGTTGTGCAATAAGACTATTACCCCAAAATTAATATGGGACTTGAGATTGATATAAATGCAGAATCTCAGCATAATCGGAATAATATTCTGAAAATCATTCAAAGAATGAAATATGTAAAAAATAAGTGATTCACAAATAAATTCTACGGTTCTGCTGCTGTGATCCTCTTGAAATCTTGCATGAACATTGAGTATATCGGTTTTGATTCACGAAATGCATTTCACTCGAATCGGATATCCTGTTATGGAAATATAGATATTCTTATCTTCAATATTCCAATTGAATTTTCTATGGTTCTATTAACATTATGGCCACAAAATTTGGCATGAACAGTGTATCAACTTTCATTTACGAAATAAATTTCACGCGAATCGGATATGTTCTCACGAAAATATTAAGCTTCTTTTCATTATTCCGATTGAATTTTCTATGGTTCTGTTAATACTATGGCCACAAAATTCTGTACGGAAATTCACCATATCAGTCTTCATTCACTAAAGAAATTTAACTCGAATAGGATATCCTGTTGAATTTGACCACAGATTCGTCATCACAAAGTCGAACCCTATCGTTTGAGGCCATTTTCGGCACGAAATTCGAAAATTACAGACATTTGGGCAAAACGATATAACACTAGTTTGGGAGGAGATACTTAGAACATAGATTTATAATACTAACTAGATGGCGAACCTGTCAAACATGCTGAGGCAAACGGCGGCCATTTGCAGTTTGGGGTGGATTTGAGAGGTGTCACTTTTTCTATGAATTTAAATATTAGAATTACCAATATTCCTTTATTTATTTTATTTCAACGAATTAAAATGATAGGATTACCAATATTGTTTGATAACTAATCACAAGAATCGAAAATATTTATAATTTTAATAGACCGGAATGTCTAAATGAGTTCGTTTTCATCACTTCTTTCAAAGGAACGTCTATGTTTCAATCAAAATTCGAGCATGGACCTATTATAAATCTATGAAATCGAGCACAAATGGCATAAAACATCAAAATATTTGTGGTTCACCCAAAACTGTAAATGGCGGCCATTTGCCTCACTTTTTTCTACGTGACAGTAAGGAAGTTCGACGTCTAGTTAGTATTATAGGTCCATGACTTAGAAACCTCTGTTATTAGTCCGGTCAATTTAGACAATTGAAATAAAGAAAATTCCGACAAAGCCAAATTTTTGTAGAGACCTTAGGTTTACCACAAGGAATAAAGTCTCAAAAGTCCCCATTAGTCCCGTGCGAGCTTCGCGACTTATTCGGGGTCAAAGGTCAAAATTTTAGGTTTTTTGGATTTTTCTCGAAAACGGTAAGTTTTATCGAAAAAGTACCTCAGAGCAAAGTTGTAGATCTTAAAATTCTCTATGAAAATGGTTCCCATGATTTTTTCTCTAAGACCCACTATTTCCCAGATATTGCGCTTGTAAGAATCATGTTCTACATAGTATGCACACATATGCCACGTATATACATATTTAGGTACTCAAGCAAGCAAAAATGCCTACTCGTGCCTCTTCTATGTATACATTATACTATTCTAAGAAAATTTACTCTAAAATGACCGCCGGTCCTTACCTTTACGTAATTTTTGAAAAATATGTTTAGTATTTACGTAGACATTATGGTCAGTTACGGTAGTATTTGATGGCTACAGTGACACAACAAAGAACATAAAAGCTGCAGAACAACGTCGTCGTGCTACAAAAACATCCTCAGGTACCGACATAATGTTTGACGAATTTATGACAGTTCCAGTTAATCAACAACATTTTTTTGCAAACATTAATAATAAATCTCGTTCTATTTCTATGTTGAGTAACAAATTAACAGCTGAAAATATTGCCGTGAAACAAGCTCCTAATGACGCCGATGTCCTCATAATTGAAACAGCAATAGAACAATTTAATGCAAGAAATACAGCTATTGTAGTGGTGAAGATTATTTTTATTATTATTATTATTAATAAACAACAAGAGTTGAGGTTCAGGAAACCTATAAACTCAATAGTACATTAAAAGAAAGCATATACATGACAAGAAAAACACATTGAAATGTAGCTCATGGAGTATGTAGAAACAAAACAAAACGGAAATTATATTAATAAAAAGTGATGGCTGCTGCTCAGATTTCCATCTGTCGTAACTCCTCTTGAACGCACTGACAGACCGGGACTGGACAACGGAGTCGGGAAGAGAGTTCCAGATGTTAAAGATTCTGTTGGGAAGAAAATTTTGACGCTGATTAGTTTTGAAATTCTCTCGTATCAACTTGAATCTGTGTCCTCGGAGATTGTTGTAATTGAGGATAAACATGTCGCGGAATTTGTCCCCTAGCATACCATGCATAGCTCGGAACGAGAAAAGCAAGTCCCCGCGAATACGTCTGTCTCCGAAAGTCGTGAGCCCCATGGATGCAAGCCGCCGCTCATATGCGGGCCTAACAGGTCCACAACCAATCCTTGTAGCCCACCGCTGAGTCTTCTCGAGCACACTCTCCTCTCCTCTCGTAGTACACCACCAGACTGGACCTCCGTACTCTAGCGTGGGCCGAATGTAAAACTTGAAGATGGTCCCAAATGTTCGATCATCACAACCCTTGAACGCTCTATAAAATGAATAAATCAGCTGTTTGGCTTTAGATGAAATGTGGTCGATGTGGCTTCGCCAGCTGAGATCTTCAGAGACAGTTATTCCAAGGTCGCACTGCCGGGAAACAGGAGACAGACGCCGACCACCGATGCTGTACTGTCTACGAGGGTTGTTCTTTACTATGTGGAGTGTGGAGAACCGAGCACTTCTCTATATTGAGGGGGAGTAACCAGTCGTCGCACCAGCCACTCAGTCTGTCGAATCATCCTGAAGCGTGGAATGATGTATTGTGGGGCAGTTGTAAAGCTTCACGTCGTCGGCGAAAAGGGAAACAGAAGATCTGAACAGAGACGGTAAGTCGGACGTGTACAGAAGAAATAAAAGAGGACCCAAGACAGATCCCTGCGGTACACCAGAGAGTACGGGCCAAGACGAAGAAGAAAACTCACAACCAACCTGTTGATTTATTAGTACTACTCACTGCAAGGACGCCATCTGATAAAATTATTTACTTTTTAAAACCTGGGAAGGCGCAGCAACGGACAGAAATATATTCTTCAAAAAGTTTATCAGCTTATCCGAAATGCCAAAACTTTATTTTATTTTTACATGCGATAACCGGATGCGATACTACGTCAGCAATGTTTAGAAGGGGCAAAAATTCAGTATTTAAATTATTTGAAAAAAATGATTTGATTGACTGCGCAAAAGTATTTACATAAATTAATTCTTCACCTCAAATACTAATTACTAAAGGAATTCGGTTTCTTCTTGCGGTTTATGGCGCTCCATAAAAAATTGATTGCATAGATACGTACAGATATTTAACATTCGTAAAAAATACACGAAACAAAAAGCAAGTACAGCTATCTTGTCTTCCTCCAACATCGGCATCTGCTACTCAACATTTGTTTCGAGTATACTATCAAGTTCAGACATGGCAAGGCAATGAACTGAACCCTGAAGACTGGGGTTGGAAATTGATAAATAATACTTTGGAACCGATTCGAACTTTACTGCCCCCTGCTCCAGAAAAACTTCTCAACACTATTTTTTGCAATTGCAAGAAAGGTTGTAGTGCCAAATGTGGCTGTAAAAAAGTAGGATTGCAGTGTTCTCCAGCGTGTACCAATTGCCAAGGTGTCTCTTGCTCAAATGTTCAATTAAATACAAGAGAGGAAGATTCATGTGATTTTGATGAAGAGACAACTGATTCATCTTCATTTGAACAATTTCTAAGCGTACATCAACAGGAAGGAGAAGAAGAAGAAGAACAAGAGAAATTGAAGAAAACATGATTGGTGAAGTTGAATATGAAGAGTATGTGTCAGATTAAAATAATAAAAAAAAGTTAAACTCAGTAACCCATATCAATAATCTTCATACTATTAAATAATTATTGTTCCTGAAAATAACGTCATAAAGGTTCGTGGAATAGGCCTACCGGGGATACCACGTTAAAAAAATGCGCCGAGTACACTACCTCACAGGTGGCGTGGAAATGTGTGCATATTATGTAGAACTTGATTCTTACAAGCGCAATATCTGGGAAATAGTGGGTCTTAGAGAAAAAATCATGGGAACCATTTTTATAGAGAATTTTAAGATCTACAACTTTGCTCTGAAGTACTTTTTCGATAAAACTTACCGTTTTCGAGAAAAATCCAAAAACCTAAAATTTTGACCTTTGACCCCGAATAAGTCGCGAAGCTCGCATGGAACTGATGGGGACTTTTGAGACTTTATTCCTGTGGTAAACCTAAGGTCTCTACAAAAATTTGGCTTTGTCGGAATTTTCTTTATTTGATCACTATTTTTATGTCTAAATTGACCGGACTATATAATATGCTGGCTATCCATATCTAGCATTATGTGTCAATGAGAATAATAACTTCGCCTTAGACGCCTGAAAGCAAAAGTTCACGACAATCATTTAACAATTGCATTCTTCGAGTAGAGTCTGCATAGGCGATATTGTAATTTTATCAGTATTCATTTCTATACTGATAAATAGATAAATTTACTGATGAACAAATCTTGAAAGGCTAGTTAACTTATATTTTTTCTCAAATGAAAAAATTAATGTATGAAAGAAGAGAACAATATTGGTTGATTAAAATCATCCAATATTAAACTCAAACTTCGGAACTGATCCCGTCATCGTCCAAAGAATATGCAAAATGGTAATAACAAACAGAGCATCCATAGATTGCTATTTCGCCCTATTTATGCTCGTCAGTATGGAAAAGCTCTGCCTGAAAAAGGCATTCTAGGTTCCTTGCTCAAGGAAATGTCGCTCCTTTCTGAGTATAAACAGAAACAAAACGCCCTCTCTGGGGAGCCCTCGGGGGAGCCTAACGACTAACTACCTCGGCTACCTCCGATGCATGAACCTTGAACGAAGTAGCTGAATATTTATCCAACTATGCGGATTAAACCTTCAGTCGATGAAGTGGAAACGCTCGACTATGCGTCATAAACCAGACGTGGTAATAAAACGAAAATGAAAATTAGTTCGTAAATAGAGATGCAGGCAATAAATATAAACAATAAATCAGAGGACAATGTTGATTGATTAAAATCAATCAATAATGAACTAATTCTTCGGAACCCATCCCGTCCACGCCCATAGAGTCAACGTCCAAAGAATGTGCAAGTGGGTAATATCAAACAGAGCATCCATAGCTCCCAACATTTGGAAAAAAAAATATTGAATTCACCCCCCTTCTCAAGAAATTTTTTAATACTGAAAAAATCCATGCTATTTTCGCTGACACCGTCCACCAAACTTTTTCTTTTCCACTCCCGAAAGCCCTCATACTCTTTACTATAGGCAGCTTTAGATTTGGCCGGAATCAAAAATTCACGGGCTTTCGCCGCTTGAGTTTCGACGTAGTTCGACAATATTTCAATAATTTTATTTCTGACAAGACGTCAAAAAAAACCAGTCAACCATGATTCTCACAAACACGGTCCATAGCGACGTTAAAAATCCAATTAAATCAAAAATTAATAATACAAAATTTATTTTTCTATTTTAAGAACGATATTGTATCGATAAGAAAAAAAACTATTGATTACAACACGGGAAATATGAATACATTTCCCACGGTTGCCTATACATGTGACTAGGACAACCTCGGGAAATATACTATTCATAATTTCCTAGTTGTAATAATAGCTATTTTCTCCAACCATCAAAAAATGTTGACATTTTTGTATTATTTTCAGGTGCAAAAGCCACCAATTCCCTTACCGTACAAAAATTCACTCGTTACTTAGCAACACTTTTAATCCTAGGATTAAAAACGCTACTTTTAATCCTAGGACTAAAAGTAATTGCATTTGACGTCTACTTGACAATCACTGTCATGATTAGTATGTGTTCAAATTTAAAACCAAATTATTAACGATTTTTGACTAAAACCAATTTTATTGTAATTTTGACTTGGTTGGAGAAAAAATAGTATATATTATTCGGAATAAAAGTGCCTATTTTAACTCGCAATTTTGCATTCGCTCGGCTGCGCCTCGCAACTGCGAATATTGCTCGTAAAAAAATATGCACTTTTAATCCTTATAATATAATATACTATTTTTCTGATCGAATCAATATTGAGCCATATCGCCTTAGTTACCATATGTCATAACACACTCATATTTCCCAAGGGAAATATGAAACGTCAAGGCATATTGTCTCAAGGGAAAAATGAAACGTCAAATCATATTTTACTAAAAATAGTATAATATGCAACCTTATACATCAAAAAAGTCATTGGGAGCTTCTATCAAGAATTTCTTGATCTGCTCCCGGGACAACACTGCTGATTTAAATCCAATTAAATCAAAATTTTACAATATAATATTAATTTTTCCATTTTAAAAACGATATTGTTCCGATCAGAAAAAAACTATTGATTACAACACGAGAAATATGAAAATACATTTCCCACGGTTGCCTAACTCGGGAACCCCGAGAAAAATATACTATTCATATTTCCCTAGTTGTAATAATAGCTATATTTTTTTCATTTTAAGAACGATATTGTTTCGATAAGAAAAGAACTATTGATTACAACACGAGAAATATGAATACATTTCTCACGGTTGCCTATACATGTAACTAGGACAACCTCGGGAAATATACTATTCATGTTTGCCTAGTTGTAATAATAGCTATATAAAAACTGAAATTATCACAAAAAGTTTGTCAATTAACGAGTAATCTTCATCTTTCTTTTTTAACGAGTCAATTGGAAATGCATCCAATAATATTTCATATTTCTTTCCTATTAGTCAATTATCCTCTCTATACAGGGTGTCTGGTGAGGAATGGGACAACGTTTAGGTGGTGACGAGGGATGTCTCAAGGAGTCAGAAAATGCCATTCGAAATCATCTGAGGTACATGGAAATAAAAGAGCTAATCCGATGATTTTTTCATGAACAATGATAGAGTGAGTACGAATCTGTTTGAACGAAAAGTTCGAAATAAAATCAGATCCGGACTCAGAAATTTCAGTTTTTCTGAAATAAGGTAAAAACAACACCCTGTATGCGGTTTTCAATTTTTTTGACTTCAGATTCTGAGAGAGCAGGAAAAATACTTTCGAACTCAACTATCATCCCGAATGGCACAAATTTTCCCTGCTTTCTATGACCCTTCGAATGTCAATCTTCCGATTTTCGCTCCTTACATATTATTTTCTCGACATTTCAAATGACCATAATTCAGAAAATATGAGAGCTAATCCGATGATTTCTCGTATGAACAATGATACAGTGAGTACGAATCTGTTTGAACAAAAAATTCGAAATAAAATCAGATCCGGACTCAGAAATTTCAGTTTTTCTGAAATTAGGTAAAAACAACACCCTGTATGCGGTTTTCAATTTTTTTGACTTCAGATTCTGAGAGAGCAGGAAAAATACTTTCGAACTCAACTGTCATCCCGAATGACACAAATTTTCCCTCCTTTCTATGGCCCTTCGAATGTCAATCTTCCGATTTTCGCTGTCGTACAAAGACAATCACAGAGACGTTTCAGTGTTAATGTGTGGTGCGCAGTTTATGATAATAATTTAATAGGTCCTCATTTTTTCGAAGAAAGACTCACCGGAGAAATTTATAGATATTTCCTTATGAATGTTCTTCCTATTTATTAGGGAATATTAATCAAAGAGGACTTATCTTCCAGCATGATGGAGCACCCCAAAATTTCTCAATTTTAGTGAGAAATCATTTGAACGAGGTCTATCCAAATAGATGGATAGGTCGTGGTGGTCCAAGAGCATGGCCACCTCGGTCCCCCGACATGACACCGTTAGATTATTTCCTTTGGGGACACCTTAAAACTATGATGTACGGGCGAGAAATAAATACAAGGAAACAATTAATTCAGCGCATAATAGACGCATGTGACGAAATACCAAACAACCCGAATGTGATAAGGAAAGCAGTTTTGAACTTAATGAAAAGAGCAGATAAATGTGTAGAAGTTGGTGGTTTTCATTTTGAACAATATTTGCAGAATTAATTATTAATTTTCCAAATTTCGCATTTTTTATAATTTTTATAAAAATTTTGATTCGTTTATGATCTTTTTTTTACTTATTAGTAACTATCTGAGATTTCATGTTTCTGAAATGTCGAGAAAATAATACATATGTAAGGAGCGAAAATCGGAAGATTGACATTCGAATGGTCATAGAAAGCAGGGAAAATTTGTGCCATTCGGGATGAGAGTTGAGTTTGAATGTATTTTTCCTGCTCTTCAGAATCTGAAGTCAAAAAAATTTAAAACCGCATACAGGGTGTTGTTTTTACCTAATTTCAGAAAAAATAAAATTTCTGAGTCCGGATCTGATTTTATTTCGAATTTTTCATTCAAACAGATTCGTACTCACTCTATCATTGTTCATACGAAAAATCATCGGATTAGCTCTCATATTTCCTGAATTATGGTCATTTGAAATGTCGAGAAAATAATATGTAAGGAGGCGAAAATCGGAAGATTGACATTCGAAGGGTCATAGAAAGCAGGGAAAATTTGTGCCATTCGGGATGAGAGTTGAGTTTGAATGTATTTTTCCTGCTCTCTCAGAATCTGAAGTCAAAAAAATTGAAAACCGCATACTGGGTGTTGTTTTTACGGAATTTCAGAAGAACTAAAATTCTGAGTCCGGATCTGATTTTATTTCGAATTTTTCGTTCAAACAGATTCGTACTCACTCTATCATTGTTCATACGAAAAATCATCGATTAGCTCATCATATTCCTGAATTATGGTCATTTGAAATGTCGAGAAAATAATATGTAAGGAGCGAAAATTGGAAGATTGACATTCGAAGGGTCATAGAAAGCGGGAAAATTTGTGCCATTCGAGATGACAGTTGAGTTTGAATGTATATTTCCTGCTCTCTCAGAATATGAAGTCAAAAAAATTGAAAACCGCATACAGGGTGTTGTTTTTACCTAATTTCAGAAAAAATAAAATTTCTGAGTCCAGATCTGATTTTATTTCGAATTTTTCATTCAAACAGATTCGTACTCACTCTATCGTTGTTCATACGAAAAATCATCGGATTAGAATAATTTCCTGAATTATGGTCATTTGAAATTTCCTAATTTTTTCTAAAACCCCCTGTATATCAGGAACCATGTACCTCAGATGATTTCAAATGGCATTTTCTCACTCCTTGAGACATGACACCTAAACGTTGTCCCATTCCTCACCAGACACCCTGTATAAATCCTGACACTGACTTCTTTGTCGTTTCAGTTTCTTTTGCTCTCAATTGCTACCTCTGGTCCAAAAATTTAATAACTAATGAATAGTTATTCATTATACAAGGGAAAAAAGTATTAGATTTCAGCTCGAGGTTATGGAGTGACGACGCGAACGTCAAAGTATTTCCGGTTCCATGCGAAGCGAACGGGTACCAAAAAAGTACATGTTCCGAATAGTTCCGAACTGCGAAGTGAACAAATCTAATAATTCAATTCAAGCTACAAGTCATGCTTCTTAGATATCCTATTGTAATATTATATGTGAATGGGACGCGATGCTAGATAAGATTTGATTAGATGTCATTCTCAACTCAATGTTATAAATATTTGAAAAAAGGATCCAAGAACTTCTATAATTCCTCAGACAATGATGACAGTGTACTAATATCTTCTTTGAAAAGTTTCCAGTCGGTCAGTCCTTGAATAACGATGAAGAACTTCAGTTTTGTTATTGTGCTCTTGGCGGTTTTAGCTGCTGTGAATTGTGCGAATATCCTTGGTGTATTTCACCTTGCAGGAAAAAGTCATTACATGGCATATAGTACTCTGATGAAAATACTCGCAGAAAAAGGACACAATGTTACCATTGTCACTCCGTTTGTAGAGAAAAATCCACCGAAAAATTATCGTCAAATACATCTTGATGGTCTGGCTGAAGAGATGGCAAGTGAGTAGAGTCGTTAGTACTGAAATAATTAGTAGGCAAGTTTAAGATTTGTGAAGTTTTAACTTTGCAAAAATTATTATAGTTTTCGAAAATATCATTTCATCATGCACCACAGATTTGTGGCAGTTTCACACTTCATTATCGATTTTTCGATGTGTGCCTGAATTGCAGTAGTCTTCTACT
Organism: Propylea japonica; assembly: GCA_013421045.1. Classification (NCBI taxonomy): domain Eukaryota; kingdom Metazoa; phylum Arthropoda; class Insecta; order Coleoptera; family Coccinellidae; genus Propylea; species Propylea japonica. The sequence continues at coordinate 11,894,828 of CM024245.1, forward strand.
TGTAGTTTTTTCTGCTTCTTGTCAATGCCCAACCACAACTGATCAGTCATCTGTGATCTTAAGTTTTGTTAGGGGATCGGAATTGGATTCCATTCACCCCATGTCTCATTTTGCCTTCTTTCTACAAGTTTAAATTTTGAAAAATTCGCGAGTTTTTATAATTATTAATACGTTTCGTCAACTTCTTCTTGGGGTTGTCTTCTTTGATCAGTCATGAAATATGAACGGTAGTTATTAGACTTAGAGCCGGACAGTGGGCGTGGCGAGGGAGGCATTTGCCACGGGCGCATACGTCCTAGGGGCGCAAAATGTAAAATAACAATTTTTTATCGTTCTCTATTCATTTTGTTGATTGAGTTTTTGTTCATTACCTTTTAAGAAATATAGGAGGTATATTTGTGCTTAAAAGAACCCCTAGCGAGAAAATTTTGGGGTAGTTTGATATCTTCCATTTTTTATGTTTTTTGGGGATTTCCTGGATCCGAATCTGAGGTTTGCTAACAAAATTTCGTGACGGAACATAGAAAAAAATACAAAAAAAAATTAAATCTCATTCTTGGTCAGCTTTTTGCTTATTACTCGGAAACTATCAACTTTTCGTGAAAAACCTTTCCATACAAAATAAAAGTACATAAAATTTCCTACAAATAGTACTACCTCAGCTTGTTCTGCGACAACCTGTTCTGGCTCAAATAAAAGTTTAAAATGAGGTATTTTTATGACTCAATAAATGAAAAAAAATTAAATTCTATGGTTCCGACGATGCGATTCTCTTGGAATTTTGAATGAACATTCAGTATATCAGTCTCGATTCACAAAAAAAAATTTCACTCGAATCGGATATCTTGTGAAATCTTGTGTTATGAAAATATAAAGATTGTTCTTTTTAATATTCCAATTGAATTGAATTGTTCCTCAAAATCTCAGAGAAAACGAAAGCAATCGAAATGAAATGTTGCGGCCAAATTCAAGATGCTCATAATAAGCATTATGCAAAATTATGTGACCATAGTGTGAACAGAACCATAGAAAATTCAATTAAAATATTGAAAAGAAGAATCTTTACATTTCAATAACAAGATATCCGATTCGAATGAAATTTCTTTTATGAATCGAGTCTGATATACTGTATGTTCATGCAAAATTTCAAGAGGATTGCATCATCAGAACCATAGAATTTAATTTTTTTTTCATTTATTGAGTCATAGAAAATACCTTATTTTCAACTAGAATTTGAGCCAGAACAGGTTGTCGCAGAACAAGCTGTGATAGTACAATTTGTAGGAAATTTTATGTACTTTCATTTTGTATGGAAATTTTTGTAACGAGAAGTTGATAGTTTCCGAGTAATGAGCAAAAAACTGACCAAGAATGAGATTTTTATTCTTTTTTGTATTGTTTCTATGTATATTATTATTGTGAAAAAAAAATTTCTTCAAAATATAATCAATAAATGTCAATTATGACAAACATGTACATATTCTTTGAAAAATGAATTTCTTCAAGGGCGCATTTTGAAAGTTTGCCACAGGCGCTAGAATCCTAGTTCCGGCTCTGATTAGACTACTATACGGATATACCTACATTTATTATACGGGGTTTTTATGAATGATTGTACCATCGTAGGTTGCTTTGAAAAATTTTCATCTTATCGTTTCTTATGCAAAGTCTACAAATTCATAATTCCAGTTACATTTATCAATTTCTTTTGGAATGACCATACTTAATTCACAATATCGTTTGTTTGAATTGAAGTTTCCGTCAAAATATAAATATTTATAATCGTCCAACGCCAACTGCGCTGTTATAATCATTTATAGAGACTTTGTAGAACGTTCGCAAGACATTCTACGAATATTTCTGCATATGCCAGGGGGTTCTTTGTTTCAAACAATGGAAGCAAAGAATAATTTTATCGCTTAAATCAACCAATATTTAACTCATACTTCCGAAGTATGAGTTCAAATCAATCAATATTATTTTATGCTATTATTGCTTATTACCTCATTTGCGATAATCGCGTCCATATTTTGTAGGTTTTGTATTGTGTTACAATGGAAATTTTCACCACTTATTGAAATAGTTTAAGTAGCACTTAACCATTTCCCTGCTTTCGTGGATAGTGTCGATTTTTGAGCGCTCGTTCTACTTAAAGGAGTGCTATATAGTTTTGCCCAAATGTCTGTAATTTTCGAATTTTAAGTCGAAAATGGTCTCAAACGATTGGGTTTCACTTCCTGATGAATGAATCCCTAGTCAAATTCAATTCTATAGGTGGGGCTAATGCCGCGTTGACCAGCCAAACCGTACAGGGTGTTCCATAAAATATGGCCCTTCAGAAGATGCTCTTAACAAGCTTCATGCTCATTTTTGTGGCCAAAATGTTAACAGAATCATAGAAAATTCAATTGAATATTGTAAAGAAGAATAATTTTATTTTCATAACAAGATATTCCATTCGGGTGAAATCAATTTATGAATGAAGATCGAAATGCTGCACGTTCATGAAAATTTTCAAGTGGACCGCATCATTTGAACCCTATAATTTAATTTCTTTCTAATTATTGATTTTTTACATTTTTCATTTTTTCAATGATTTCCAGAATTTAACTCCGATCGTGCTGAGACTTTGCATTCGTATACTTAGAATGAATCTCAAGTCATGTACAACATTTTGAGTTAAAATCGTTATTGCAACCTAGCGATATAAGTGAAAGGACATTACTCTAATATTCACAAAATCCTAAATTGAAACAAACAAATGGTAAAACTTAAATTCATAATATTGAGATAGGTACTAATCTCTCAATTTCAACAATAGAATATTGAATTCAAATTGCAATAGTCATTGTGAGTTACGAATTCGAACTTGTATTTGATGAAATACATCGTTATACTTTCGTTGTGATAAGATTATGAATTTCTATCGGCTAAAAAAAATCAACCAATTTCAGGTTGGTGGTGCTTATATTCAGATTAAGGTATTTTGTTTGAAGAAATCGGATATTTTTGAGTTTTTGAAAAGTAGAGGAAAACTTTGAATTGATTGTGTGAAAATGAAGAGAACCATTGAAAATTGACAATAAATGATAAATGATAATGATAACTATGAATCCAAGGGCGTAGCCAGGGGGGGGGGTTTGGGGTTCAAACCCCCCCCCCCCCCCCCGAAATGTTTCAGAGTTATTTTTTGTTACAAAAATAATCTTAAACCAACTTATCCCCGAAAATCTAAAATTATCAATTCATATCAGCAATATGGATGATATAAAGTTTTTAGCTACGATTCCAGTATCTACTGCTACTCCAGAAAGAAGTTTTTCCAGCTTGAGGAGAATTAAAAATTACCTGCGCAATTCTTCTAGCGAATCTAGATTGAATGGGTTGGCGCTTATGAATATTCATTATAGTGCGAAAATTGATGAAAATGAAGTGGTTGACCAATTCGCTAGAAAAAAAAGACGGATAGACTTTAACTGAAGGAATTCACCATAAAAAATATTGTTTAAGTTTTCTCACTGTTTCATTTTTAATACCTATTCATATGTTGTTGGCACTATTTTGGAGTAAAACATTAAAAACTCTATTTAGTTTCAATGAAAGCACACATCCACACTAATTTCATATTGATTCATCCTGTAAGTATTGTTTGGGAAATAAATATTGTTTTTTAAGTTTTTGTTTGAGTGAATAAAAATTAAATTCTGAAGCATATTTGAAAAATAGGTTTACCTAACCTAACCAGGAATATCTATGTTGAATATTGTTTCCGAAGTAGGAAAAGGATTATTGAATTTTTAAAAACAACAAATATTTGCTACAGAAAGCGACCCTCACAATTTCCGGCACCTACAAAGTCAATTGCCAAAATGTCAAAACCCCCCCCGAAATTAATTCCTGGCTACGCCCTTGCATGAATCAATTGTAAATATTTCGATCGGTGCAGTTTAAATATCACAACGCAATACAAAACCTATTAGGTATAGTTTGTTTTCTGTTCTCTGCTCCAAGCTCCGTTATATAATTTCATTTATGAAATGATATAATGAACTTGAGCATAAGATAATTGTCAATTTCCTCAATATTTGCAGCTCTGAATCTACTACCTGAAAAAATTCTTGCGGTGGCCCGCTTTTCAGATTACAAATAGAGGGTGCCAGATAGAGAATTCCTTCATATTTGAATCAACGCTAACTTTTTTGCCTTACACTGTATACCATTCTGGACTCGAAAAAGCAATTCTTCTATCTTTTTTCTTTCAAAAAGGTATACCTTGTTGAAGTCGATTTCCGGTAAAAACGCATCGAAAAGTTATGATGCATGCAAATTGTTCAGAAGCGCCACAGTGACCTACTTACAATAAGGAGGACAAAACACCTCAATAACTAAATTTTAATAACAACAGCAAAAGACTGATTGATTAACAAAAACACCATTTGCAAAAATATTCGAGAAAATTTTGGCCAACCGTTTGTTTTTTTCCAAATTTAGAATTTAGAAGATGTTCAAACTGCTGGCCTTGTGCTTGAATGCACTCTTCCACTCTTTGCATCAATAATTGACATCATCTGTGATAAGTGATACACATAAACTTCAACACCCTGTATTTCTTAGGAATTAATTTCGGACATATATTCATGGGACCTTTTGCAAAAATTATATATTTTATGGCCCTCTATCGAAGGTACTTTTTTCCTTGACACCCTGTATAAAATTATCGGGCCATTGAAATATTTTATGAAAATTGTTGAAGTAAATCTATAGCGATGTATTGCAATGATAAGTTTCATTCGAAAGAAACTTACAATGGAAAATCAGAGCTTGAATCAATGCACCCTTCCTTCAAACCTCAAATTCTTTGTCTGTGATGGTAGAAGTATACATATTCATTTTTTCAGAGATGCAATTCAATTTCTTCGAGATGGAACAGATTCCCATTTTGAATCCAATTATTTTCCACTCCTTTGGAAGTACGTTCATAGAAAATGCTCTCAACCACACGAACTTCAAAGAGTTCATGAAAACCAAGGACAAGTTTGACGCAGTTATCATAGAAGAATTTCAGTCAGAAGTTTTAAAATACTTTGCTCACCATTTCAATGCTCCCCTGATTGTATACAGTGCTCAAGATGCGAACGAATGGACCAGCCCTTACCAGGGAAATCCAGATACGCCTTCTTATCACCCAAGCTCTCATTTGACGGATCTTACAAATCACATGTCCTTCTTAGAACGGGTGGAAAATACTTTATTCTATGTTTATACAAATCTTTTTACACACTTCATAACATTACCCTCCCAAAACAGGCTTCTACATAAATATTATCCAGATGCCCCACATCTTAATGACGTAGCCTACAATGTATCATTGGTGCTCTTGAATACTGACCTAAGCGTACACGAACCTGTACCAAAAGTACCAAGCATGAAAGACATTGGTGGTTTCCACATAAAAAAGCCTAAACCGCTACCTGAAGACCTTCAAAGTGTTTTGGACAACGCAAAACATGGAGTCGTCTTTTTCAGTCTGGGATCCAACGTTAAAAGCAAAGATATGCCCATAAAAACGAGGGATTTCATACTCAGAAAGTTCTCGAAAATGAAGGAAACCATAATTTGGAAATTCGAAGATCCTGATTTGCCAGGCAAGCCAGACAACGTTATTATAAGAAGTTGGTTGCCGCAAAACGACATATTTGGTGAGTATTTTCATATAATTATACTGTTTTCCTTTTGGCCAGATTTTTGATAGGCAGGAAAACGATGGAATCGATCGGTCATATTTTTCCAATATTTGAGGTAAAAGTAACTGAAATTTCCTGTTCATTATGTGAAAGATATGAAATATCACCTAAAATCATATAAGTAGGCCATTTGACAATGAACTGAACAATTTAATATGCCATCTAAACGACATCCAGAAAATCATTTTTAGCTCATGACCTACTAGGGCGTTCAATCACTACATAGTATAAAACAAAGTCGCTTTCTCTGTCCCTATGTCCCTTTGTATGCCTAAATCTTTAAAACTACGCAACGGATTTTGATGCGTTTTTTTTAATAGATAGAATGATTCAAGAGGAAGGTTTATATGTATAATAACATCCATTAAATAGTGGAGAAGTACTGTTATTTTTGAGGTTTCTAATGTGTTGTCGTGCCGTGCGAAGCCGGGGCGGATCGCTAGTATATAATAAGCCTAAGAAATAAAACAACAACAAAAATACGAACGATCTTGTCAAAATTTCATTTGTCGAAGTCCCAAAATTTGACGTTCCATCTCTTCAACCGTCTCGAATTTCTTTCCCTGGAGCCATCTCTTCAAGTTTGGAAACCGATAATAATCGCTTGGGGCTAAATCTGGAGAATACGTGGAATGAAAAAGCAATTCGAAGCGCAGTTCATTGATTTTTGCCATCGTTTTTATGAATTTTTGAGCTGGTGCATCGTCCTGCAGAAAGAAAAAAATTTTTTCTTCGATAGATGTGGCCGTTTTTTTGAGATTTCGGGTTTCAATCGGTCCAATAATGCACAGTTATAATCGCTATCGATTGTTTATCGTTTTTCTGGATAGTCTTTGAATAATATATAACAGGAGATCCAAAAAACAGATCCCATTAACTTCCCGGCCGATGGTTGAGTCTTTGCTCGCTTTGGTGTGATTGCACCCAGTCCTAACCATTCTTTCGACAGTAATGCAGCTTGCTTGTTGGTCGATTCAGTCGAAGTGAAGTGATTTCTTCAGTTAATCGGTCAAATAGAAAAGCCCCATTAACAGAGTCCTGTTCAGATTTGATTTCGTCACTCGTTTTTCCTTTCAATTGAGTTGAAAACAGAGCAGTGATTTAGAAAAAGACGTTCGCTTTAGACACTCGAAACAAATGAATTTATTGATAGATTTGGCTCAAACTTTGACAGTAAGTGTTTGAAGGCTGACAAATGTTAAAAATAAATTCGGTTTTTCGTTTGTTGCTGCACCTATTCGAATCCTCATTATATGTATATCGAAAGGCCCGGTATACCCCGAGTTCGAAACTTAAGCGAGATATAGAGTATTTAAAGCAGTATTCAAAATGGCGAGAAACCTTCAAAATTCTTGGTTTTTTACGATTGCAAATTTACAATGGTGCACTAGCTTCATATCTCTTTGCTATTTCATAATCAGTCTATATTTCACTCTGTAAACTATACTCTGTATTTTCAGCTCACAAAAATGTCAAACTATTCATCTCTCACGGAGGTCTCTTCAGTACGATGGAGGCAGTTTACCATGGACTTCCAGTTTTTGCCTTATCAGTTTTTGCAGAACAAAAACTAAATGGAAAGAGAGCTGAATCAAACGGATTCGCAAAACATATTCCCTTCATGGAGCTAACAGAAGAATTTTTCGGTGATACTTTAGATGAGCTTCTGAACAACCCCAAGTAAGTTCTGCTATCGTTTAACAAAAACTGAAAGAATGCTTATGGTCCTTTCATTCAGAACTGTAAAGGTCAATCCACAGTAACTTTGCCTAAAAAAAATATGGTGTCCGCTAGCTCAATAACCCTACTTATAAATACATTTGAAAAATGGCAGAACCAATTTAAGGAGAAATATGTAGTCAGATTTAAAATACGATTACTTTATTAACATAAATTTGTCAGTATCCATTTATGAATATTTGTGGAAGGTATAGGTATATTCAAAAAATTCATAGCGCTTGATAATTGCAGCAAATGTGAATTCCTACGATTCAGATCATAGTTTTCCGAATCAAATGAAATCAATTTGCTACCATAAAAACTTTCGAAATTCAATGAAACAGAAAGGATATTTGAATTAAATAATGGTCCATTATTTCACAGTAATGTATCATGATCACTATTTTCACTTCACAATAACACTACGTCAACTAAGGAGGGTAAGAAAGATCTGCAGTCGGAACATTTAAAACCAGGATCGGGGCCAGCAGTAACACTTCTTTCTGAAAATAGGAAAAAGAATTATTCACTTGCGTCTCAGAATATAAAACGTTAAATACATAGTAGTTCATTATTTTATAATCTATCTTTTCAGAGTAGATTAGGTAATTGGCAATTGTTGTTCTTATAAAATGAACTTCAGACTTATCAGTCAAATTTTTCAATAAATCGAATGTACATTGCAGAGACAAGTTTCACATCACTTCATTCTGCCCAAAATCATTGATCACTTTCGCTATTTGCAATCAAAACATTCATTTCAATCATGTCTCAAAATAATGAAAATGGCTGCACATGAATCTCAGCTAAATTGTCAAATGCGAGGTTTGGCGATGTAACTACAGCTTACCATAGTTACATAGTTGACAGTTAATATACGTATTTTCTGTCAAATCACGTAACCACATGGCGTTTTCGGAAACTTACTCGATCAATAACCCGGGTTACAAATTGACAGCAATTGAACTGTTTATCCGTCAATTTGTAACCCGAGTTAGTAATCGAGTAAGTTTCCTAAAACGCCAATAGTTAGATAGTTAGATGTAACCACAGCTCGTCAAAATTCGCCTCAAATCTCTCTTATCTAAGACAAACGTTGTCTATGATTGCTACGGCCGCCATGATGGAGTGCCCGGACGTATGTCTGAGTGTTCGTGTTCTCAACTTAGCACTAGCAGTTTCACCCCCCTGGTTAACAGACTGCCTCAGATGGTAGAAGATGCTTTCCAGTTCGAGGTTCATGTAGTGGGGTTAGGTTATTCGTAAGGATTCTCAGAGATGGCGTTTTGTTTCTTCATTAGTTCGAATGATGCCTGGGGCAGTATACCATATCTGAGTTCGGGTTCTAGAATGCCTAATCATTTCCGAGGCAATATCAGTTGATTTTAATTTATCAATACCTTTTTTTGCGACCTCAGTATGTTGTTTACTATGAACAGCAATAATCTTAGAGGTCATCCTCATAAGCCTTCCGGTCGAAGTCTGTTTACGCTTCCCCGGTAAACAGTCTCAAAAATCTTTCTGAAGAGAGCTGTCGGACTGAAATTCTTTTGTTTGTATATGAGTTGATGTTTCTTTTTTCACACATGTTTATGTTCCTTCGAATTGTTTGAAATTTCATAAGCATTATTGCTTCATTTCTTGTATCTACTGTTAATCATAATAATAATATTTTCTTATTTCATTGTTCATATGCTTACTTGCGATGTTTGCGTTAATTCTTATTTTGTTTGATATTCGATATAAATGTTCATTATCTATAGATACAAGGAGAACGCCATAACGAGATCCAAAATAATGAGAGATAAACCTATGGAGCCTGCAGATGCTGTCAACTACTGGGTAGAATATGTGATAAGACACAAGGGGGCGCCACATCTTAGGGTAGCAGCCCTTGACTTGGAATGGTATCAGTATATGCTGATCGACGTAGTACTTTTCATGTTAGCATTGCTTGTCTCATTCATTTTAGCAATCAGATTTTTGTACAAACGTTTTATAAGGAAGGATAAGATTAAAGAGAAGAAAAATTAGAAGTTTTTCGATAATTAAGAAGAACTAATGTTTTCGGACAGTATCATCTCGAAAGTAGTAAGTTCGATTTTCGATTGATTGTATCAATTAATTTTATGTAATCAGTTTGAATTTGAAGAATCCTCGTACAATTCAAGCATTATGTATAACCAGTGAAATAACCTGAGTGTGAAATACTACCGTCTTTTTGATAATAGATTTTGATTACACATTACATGAGGTCATATTTCTGCGAGAAACCATGCAACAAACGGTATCTGAAAATCTACTGTTTTTCTCGAATTTCTGATGACAGTTCGTTATAGGGTTAATCGCAGAAACATGACTGAATTAATCTCTTGACTTGTTGTTAATTTATGTGGCATAGTGTCAGTTGCAGGAACGTCCATTAAAATAGTATATTTTTTGTATTGTATGATGTAAAAATTCTAACAATAAATATTATACTTTTTTATTCTGATATACAGGGTGTCCGGCGAATAACTGTACATACACTTACCAGAGATAGAGTTGCACTAGCTGACTACTGATTGACTATAAAAAATTAATTTCTGGATTTCCCTAGAAAACTACAGGGTGTTTTTCCAACTTCATGGAAATACTTAGACCATCATAAAATCCAAACTTATTGACGGATATTATTGAAACTGGAGGGGTTATTGGCACATGCTTAGGTCGAGTCAGAAACACATCAAATATTTCATTATTCCAGGGCCGGACTCATTTATCTTCATTTAAAGTGTTCAGGGTAAAAAAAAACACTTTGTATTTCGAATTACGAATAATTGATTCACTTTTTAGAAAGAAGCTAAATTATGCTTCAATTTGTGGTATAGCTTAAAGTTGTCACATCAACAATTATTTTTTTATGAATTTTTGAATTTGGAAAAAGTTCGAAAAATTTCATTTATTCAACAGAACAGGACTTAGTCACCTCGTGGAGATCGAAAATAAATAATAAATTTCCTTTAAAAAGTCACTGAATGTGAGAAAGACTATAATAATTTGTTGATATACTGAGTGGCCACCCTAGACGCGGATCTCATTGTGATGAAGTGAATGAAGGTATATTGCGAAAAAAAATTATTATCGACATGTGTAGGGTATACATAAACATATTTCAAAATTATGCGTATGTATACCGGGTGTTCATTGGAAGAAGTGTCACTTTGATCTATATCTTTGTTGTCGAACACCCGGTATACATACGAATAACTTTGAAATATGCTTATGTATATCCTATACATGTCGCCGATAAATTTTTTTTCGCAATATACCGTTATTCACTTCATCACAATGAGATCCGCGTCTGGGGTGGCCACCCAGTATATCAACAAATTATTATAGTCTTTCTCATTTTCAGTGACTTTTTAAAGAAAATTTATTATTTATTTTCGACCTCCACAAGGTGACTAAGTCCTGTTCAGTTGAATAAATGAAATTTTTCGAACTTTTTCCAAATTCAAAAATTCATAAAAAAATAATTGTTGATGTGACAACTTTAAGCGATACCACAAATTGAAGCATAATTAAGCTTCTTTCTGAAAAGTGAATCAATTATTCGTATTTCGAAAAACAAAGTGTATTTTTCACCCTAAACATTTTAAATGAAGATTAATGAGTCCTGCATTGGAATAATGAAATAATTGATGTTTTTCTGATTCGACCTTAGCATGTGCCAATAACCCCCCAAGTTTCAATAATACCCGTCAATAAGTTTGGATTTTATGATGGTCTAAGTATTTTCATGAAGTTGGAAAAACACCCTGTAGTTTTCTAGGGAAACCCAGAAATTATTTTTTATAGTCAAGCAGTAACCAGCTAGTGCAACTCTATCTCTGGTAAGAGTATGTACAGTTATTCCCCGGACACCCTGTATTCTACTTTTCATTTTAAATAAGGATAAAATAGTAGGGTAATGCTAGTATACTTCAACAATGATTGTCGAATAAGTAGTTGCATCATTTTAAATATAAATTTCGCATAATATATCTAATATTTCTATTTCGTATTTTATTGTGCAACCAATTTCAGACGACAATCACAAGATTGAGCAATTTACAGAGTGAATATCTATGCACTTACCTCGAAAGTTGAAAGAGAAGGTGTCGGTGAAGTCACCCCCAATCTGGTAACAGAAGAGGCGTTGGGGATAGGGAAAAGAGATGATTAACCTTTTCTGTACCAGCTTTGTGGTTATCACTTAGTTGGTCGAGTCTCACACACTTCACTTGAAATTTCCCAATTGGTTTTAACAGAAGATCAGATGAAATTGAAATTGCAATTGATGCTTATCAGAATATGATAAATGAATTTTTTAAATCATTAAAAACTCAAGTTTTATCACTTTTCAAATCAGTGCTAATAGTTTGATACTTGGGAAAATCTTAATAATTGCTATGTTTGTTTACCGACCGGGTTCATTCCGCGGCCGCAGGTGGCGCCAGCAATCGTGACAATTTACTGCAAGAGTTAGGGAACATTCACGACTCAACACGCCATTTAAAATATCAAACTTAGATTAGGAACCTTAGATTGGAAATGAATTCTATTATGCACAGTTTTTTTTTACGAATGATTAGATTAGTACCTTTTAAAATGTGTAAATCAAAATCTGCCCTATTCAGAATGGAACAATAAACATTCAATCATGAAGATTGTGGGCAAAATACAATAATTTCCAGTATAAAATCCTGAATATTAATTTTGCTGACAATTCAGAATTTCAATAAGATTTTGACATACCTACCCGGTTCATTTCATAAGTTATATGAAAACAGTTTTTGGCAGGTATTTAAGAATTAACTGTCTCAATTCTTAAAATTGTTTTCATTGATGAAAAAGGAAAACAACAAAGAACGCTGAAGGCAGTTTTGCTCCTCTAACATTTCTGCTTCAGAAAATATTCGAGTTCTTAATGATAGTCATCTCCAATCTTGAAAGATATTTCATTTTAAAGGTTTCATTCCGGCATTATATTTTTCAAATTAAAGACCGCATTAGTTCTTTCGAAATAAAATTCAAATGTGGAAATCTATTGTTCCCTAACAAAACGGCATTTCTATGCCTCCGAATGAAGACTGAATCACTCCATAGATGCTGAATGGCATTCGGGGCCATGAGCGCTAAAGATCTTTGGGCTACAATAGCCCAGTAGGCCGCCTTACTTATTTTCTGACAATTAAAAGGCTTGATGAGCTTTCTCTTTTGAGAATACAAATTGTCACACTGAAAGTATTCAATGTGGATGATGCATAATATGAGCTTACTGATCTGCCAGAGTATGTTGCTCTTCTTTGTGCAAGGTCTTCAGCCTCCACATTTTTGTTGAGCAGATAACAAAACTGAAACTAACTTGTTATTATTCGTGGATATCATTTCTCATAGCTCCAAAGAGTATTTGATAATCAACGGTCATCAATAGCCTAAGAGTCTTTTGAATATCAGAAGTAATGAATATTAAGACTGTTGAGACAGACGTAGGTACATTTTTCAATAGCCTAAATTTCGGTTTAAAATCCCTAGAGGCGCAGAATGTCAAAGCTTCTTCCAACTGATTATAAATTTCGAATTTTGGGTAGGGAATTATATTAAACGAAAAGGTTCTGAACATACTCACGACGAATATGAGTATAGTCCGTTCACGAAAGTGTAAGCGCATAGTAGGCGCTTGTTCCTTTATCTGAAGTTGCCAGTATTTGCCATCATAACGTAAAATGAAGTCAACGTTGCCGAATGTACCCGGCCTCGTCTGACGAGCTTGCGAAATATCAGAAAACATTGCGTATCAATCTGACAAGAAAATAAATTACATAACCTAAAATTTTAATATACAGTGTGGAATATGCCAAATTTCTATGGCCAACCGACGACTCAACCTTTCGTGAACAGACTGTACAAAAGTAATTGTCTCTGGCCTTGTCATGTTGATTATTTCTCATTCGAGCTTCAAACCAGTCATCTTATGCATTCTATTACTCGTAGGTATAATATTAAGATATGAATAACGCGATCATATCGCTCTAACTCCCATGCTAGATAAGATTTGATAAGATGTCTCCCAAAGTGATTCTACTCCCCAAAATATATAGTATCGAATAAAGCATCAACAAATTTCCATAAGTCATCAGACAATGATGACAATATACTAATATTTTTAACCAAATGATTCGAATCGGTCAGTTATTGAGTACCTAACATGAAGATTATCGGTTTTGTTTTTGTGCTCTTGGCGGTTTTAGCTGCTGTGAATTGTGCGAATATCCTTGGTGTATTTCACCTTGCAGGAAGAAGTCATTACATGGCATGTAGTACCCTGATGAAAATACTCGCAGCAAAAGGACACAATGTTACGATTGTTTCCCCGTTTGTAGAAAAAAATCCACCGAAGAATTACCATCAAATTCATCTGGATGGTCTGTTTGAAGAGGTGTCAAGTAAGTAGGAGGTACAACTCAATAATTAGGCAATTTTGAGGGTGTGAGGTTTCATCTCTGCTTATATCTTTCGAGAATATATTTTACTAATTTTTTAGTTCCGAATTCCACTTCCGTTTTTTTATGTGTGTCTGTTTTAGAGTAGTTCTGTCTAGTGCTTGTCAATAGGTACACAAAACAACAAAACGCATGCACTTCTAGGGTTATAAAATATTATAACAGTATATTTCAAGAAAACATTCCAAAACGGATTCATCTTCATAAACAATTGACGTCTTTCAAAGCGAATACGAACTTCATTGCGCGGTGTGCATTTTTGCAGGTAAAAGAAGGACTCGAGCAATGAAGTTCGTATATATATCAAAAGATGACTCGTCCAGAATACGGCACAGCTTCTAGTTGGATCAATGCCATGGCACATCGAATAAACAACTATTTCCTCGAAATAGCCGCTGAAAATCGTAGTGGGGGTTCACTCCGAACGTAATGTGCGTAACGCCGTATTTGTTCACTTTGAACGTTATTAGGACGATTGTGTTCTATTGTTTGCTAGGAAATTATTTTCCACAATTAATGCAACACATAATTTTCTCAGGAAAAAAGAGTACTTAAATTATATTCCGCCATAACTTATTTAAAAGTGAGATAAATTCTACAAAATGAAGAAATTGCGAACAAAATTTGAAAACTGATTAATCTAAAATACACAAATTCATATCTTAAATGTTGAAATAATCCAATAGTCAATTCTATAAAAAAAAGTATCTCATCTCTCTCACCTCCAGAACAACAGTATCTCCACTACTTTTGCCAATGGCCATTCCGAAAGAAAAGTTGTTAATTTGATATGGCACCGCACTCGTGTTTCGATTTTTCAACTGTTTCACTGGAACCGGAGCTGTTCAACTTTAAAACGGCAATTCCTATCTTTCCGAGTCAATTTTCCAAACCTGTATAATGTATAATTTTACAGTACTCCATCTGAACGACTGGACTGATTTGAATGAATTTTTTGGGTGCCTTTTGATGACGCTTTGGATGGTTTAAATTCACATATTAACCGGGCTAAGTCCCTTCAGTCGGTATCAAGGATCTACAGGGTGTTTCCTAAACATGCGGCAAAAATTCAGGGGATTGTGCCTTGGACTATTCTAAGAATATTTTGTCCTTTGATGATTTTTGAAAAACCTCTTTGTTTCGAAGATACAGGGGAAACAAAATCTTAGATAATAACATTTTATTATGAAAAATTACATGAAAATTTAACTTAACCTACAAAAACTGTTGAAAATGACCACCTCTAGCCAAAAAAGCGAATTCAAATGAAAACCGTGTTTAATCTGTATTGCTTTACCATCTGAACATATCAATTTTAAGTCAAAAAACTTGCCGTTTTTAGTAATTGGATTGTTGTTAAATAAATTTAAAAAATAAATTGTACCTACTTAGTAAACACAGTGCGGTACGCATTTTTATTTAAACTATTATTAATTTTAAAAATATGAAAAATGTTGTTCGCCCTGTATCTTCTAAACAAAGAGGTTTTTCAAAAATCATCAAAGGACAAAACATGCTTAAAATAGTCCAAGGAACAACCCTCTGAATTTTTGCCGCATGTTTAGGAAACACCCTGTATATTGTTACACAATAGCTGCATCCCTTCAAAAGAATTTTTGTTTCTGCTTGAAATATTATGCAGAACAGTGTCTGCCGGCCCGAGTTCGAACAATTAGATAAAACACTAAGTCATATTTTATATACTGATTCCTGAATTTCGACAACAGAATATTCAAAAATTTCAAAATGCAACAGTCATTACGAGTTATGAATTTATACTCGCATATGATAAGATCTAATTTGATCCTTTCTTTGTGATAAGATTATAAACTACTATTGGCTCACTCATGAAAAAACCTGAATCGAGTTCAGCTTGGTGAAACATTTATTCAGATCTGTTCAACAAAACGGGTAATTACAAATTTCCTGAGATGTACAGAACAAGAACCAATTGAGTAAATAAAGAACACGATTGGAAATTGCATAAGGTTCATCAGTTATTTTTGTATATCCTTTTCACAATTCATAATAGGCTTACAAAAAAAACAAGTTATGAAGAAGTTCATGCATAAAGGCAAAATGTAAATTTTTGGGAATAGGGGTTCCTCCAACTGAATCTGTTCATTTTGGCATAGATTGTAGAACAACATAATGCTACAAAAACACCAATACCTGCATTAATGCACTCTTATCTGTCAAACTCTAAAAGTACTCGTCTATGATGTTACTTCTATACCAATTAATTTTTTCAGAAATGCAATTCAATTTCTTCGAGATGAAACAATATCCTATTGTGAAACCAGTGGTTTTCCACTTTATGGGTAACATGCTCCTAGAAATGGCTCTCAACCACACGAACTTCAAAAAGTTCATGAAGACCAAAGGCACTTATGACGCTGTCATCATGGAAGAATTCCAAGCAGAGCCGTTAAAATATGTTGCTCACCATTTCAATGCTCCACTGATTGTGTACAGTGCTGTAGATGCAAACGATTGGACAAACCCTTACCAAGGAAATCCAGATACGCCTTCTTATCACCCAAATTATTATATTACGGATCTTTCAAATCACATGTCCTTCTTAGAACGGGTAGAAAATACTTTATTCTACGTGTATTCAAAACTCTACTTACACTTCGTAACATTACCGTCGCAGAACAGGCTTTTGCACAAATATTATCCAGATGCTCCACATATTAATGATTTGGCCTATAATGTATCAGTGGTTCTCTTAAATACTTGTCCAAGTGTACACGAGCCTACACCAAAAGTACCAAGCATGAAAGACATTGGTGGTTTCCACATAAAAAAGCCAAAACCGCTACCTGAAGATCTTCAACTTGTTTTGGACAACGCAAAACATGGGGTCGTCTTTTTCAGTCTGGGATCCAACGTTAAGAGCAAAGATATGCCAATAAGAACAAGAGATTTTATACTCAAAAAGTTTTCGAAGATGAAGGAAACTATAATTTGGAAATTCGAAGATCCTGATTTGCCAGGCAAGCCAGACAACGTAATTATCAGTAGTTGGTTGCCACAAAACGACATATTTGGTGAGTATTTTTACATTTATGAGAAGACTATTCCCTTTTATTCAGTTTGTTTGATTACCACTCTTTTGTACTTGGATTCAATATCAATATACATAAAAGTATGGTAATATGAAAGAAAATAATTTTTTTTATGAAATGTAAAGGATGGAATGGATTGATTGATTGATAAATGAAACATTTAACGTAAATGCTCGAGCTAGGTATCACCAAAGCCAATATTTTTTGAATTATTCAGATTACGTAGATGGTGAGCTTTTCTCTTGTTCTTTCAGTGAGATGGGATCTCATTAGTGCTAGGATTCTGATTTTTGAAAATACCAAATCATCAAACCTCGAGCACTATCGAGGTGTCCGAAATGGTTCTACCTAAAATTTTTCTAGCTCATTTGAATTTGAAACTTTCAGTAATAGGTCAAAACCGAAAAACCAACCAGATGTTCTGCTTTGAACATATGTGAAAGTTTTTCATTAGTCTGTAAAACGATAATTTAAAAGAAAATGGATTAATGGATTTCACTCAACTAAACTCAACGTAACCATAGGTCTATTGCACCAAAATACTTTGCAACTTTTCACTTTGCACCTCAAATTCTGACAAATTTCAAAGGTGAAATTTAATTATATGGTACTACATTTTTCCCAACATTTAATTTCTGCGAAGTGCTTTCCACTTTTCACTTCGTGCAACTTAATTCATCTGAAAAGTGAAAAGTTGCAAGAAACCTATTTGGTGCAATAGGCCCTGATATCCAGCGCTGGGTTGAATTTTGCAAAACGATTATTTGACGAGATTTGACAATATGGGTTAGATATTTGCCAATGTAATGCTATGGAGAATCTATCCTATATGATTATTTCAAATTCCACAATTCGAATGTTGATAGCCAGACAAATTTTATATGAAATCCCGCAACAAGTATGGAGCTTAGGTACTTTCTTGGTTTTCATCAGTATAAAAAGTTTCAAATCTAATATATTGTTTGTTATTGCAGTTGTACTAAATATATCTCCCTTTGATAATTACTTTACACTCTAATTAATGGTATTTTCAGCCCACAAAAATGTCAAACTCTTCATCTCTCACGGAGGTCTCTTCAGTACGATGGAGGCAGTGTACCATGGTCTTCCAGTTTTCGCCATATCAGTGTTCGCAGAACAAAAACTAAATGGAAAGAGAGCTGAAGTAAACGGATTCGCAAAACATATTCCCTTCATGGAACTAACCGAAGAAAGTTTCAGTGATACTTTGGATGAGCTTTTGAGAAACCCCAAGTAAGTTCAGATATCGAATACCAAACAAAGAGTGAAAAAATGAAACACATTTACTTTGTTTCAATATTAATCTTATATTTATGAAGGTTCAGGACTGAGCTATGAAAACTCTTTGTCTTTGTCTCCAAGTACCCAAAGTATAAAGAAAATTTGACCTACAGTAAGATTTTATGACCGTGTTCAGGATTTCTCATCAATTGAAAGCTGTATTCTTATATCTGAAGATTTCATTTCCATTCTCAAAAACATACCTAAGCTTTCATGTACTTTACTTGAGGATTAGAAAATGGTAGAATATCATACAACGTTAGGTACTGAATGTATGCATTTTTTGGGGTTTTCTGTTGACGATAGTTATTTTATGTTAGCAATGAATATTATTATATTCATTATATTCAATTGCAAAAAATGTTTTCTACAAGTTCCTTTTTTCGGTTTGTAGTTCTGCAGGATTTGATATTGTAATGAAAATGAATGTTCCATTTCATCTCATTTCGTTTATTTGCTCTCAGAAGCATTCAATTCAATCCTGAGCATTTTGAATGAGTTTGGCATTAGGTACTACTATTTTCCAGTCAATAGCACTATTGAATTTGGAAATATTAAAAGAATTTCTTGACTTTGAAATAATGAAATGATTTTTTTATAAGCTGAGAAATGTCTCAAATACCCTTTATTGAGGAGTTTTACTGAGGGTAGCATTTTTATTGACAGTAATAGTATGTTACCTATGAAAGATAATGTCAAAATTGATTTATTGATTCATTTGTCGAATTCAAGTAGAAGAAGAATACAATACAAAATTGAAGAGCAATCATTCAGTGAAATACAGATATTTAATACAATATTGGAAAGTCAATGTTCATTGAAAACAGCATTGTTTTATGATTTGGAATAAAAAATTCAACCACAAGTGGGGTGAACGTATGTATAATAAAATACAGAAGAAGTGTATAGAACAAGCTTTCAAGAGTTTCGGTAAACGCCCTTTTCCATGTTTTTTTATAGACATATTCACAATAAAACAAATTTGATATCAAACTACTCGCATTCTCATTATCTCATCTTTTTCAGTCTCCAATATGAGAGAATTTTTGTTAATATGTTGATAATCGTTTTTCTAGAGAAGAAAACTCAATTCTTTCTGCCGACATCGTTTTTTGGAAAACTAACTAGTGAAATTTTCAGGATGTGTTCGGTTCCCAAATGGCTCGTTTTAGTTCGCTATCCAGCCAAGTCATACAGGGTGTTCCATAAAATATAGCCATTCAAAAATTTTGTTCTTTAATATCTCAGACAAAACTAAACCAGTCAAAATGAAATGTTGCAGCTAAATGCAAGATGCTCATAATAAACCTTATGCAAAATTTTGAAGCCAATATTGAAAGAATCTTCATATTTCATTAAAAAGATATACGATTTGATTGAAATTTATTCTATGAAAGGAGATCGATATACTGAATGTTCATCTAAAATTTCGTGGCCATAGTGTTAAGAAAAACATAGAAGAAAATTCAATTGGAATAACGAAAAAAAGAATCTTCATATTTTCATAACAGGATATCCGATTCGAGTGAAATTTCTTTTGTGAATGAAAACTTATATACTGCATTTTCATGCAGACTTTTGTAGCCATAACGTCAACAGAAGCATAGAAAATTTATTTGGAATATTGAAACAAGAATCTCTATATTTTCAGAACAGAATAGCGGGGTCAAGTGAAATTTATTTTGTGAATGAAAACTGATATACTGAATGTTCATGCAAAATTTCAAAAGGATCGCATCATCAGAACCATAGAATTCAATTTTTTCAATTTATATTTTTTACATATTTCATTTTCTGAATAATTTTCAGAATATGATTCCGATTGTGTTGAAATTTATGTATTTATATATTTGGTATCAATCTCAAGATCCATATAAAATCTGGAGTAAAAAGTCTTATTGTCCCACCAATGAACGAGCGCTCAAAAACTCCTGCTCAGGGCTTTCCTTAATTGTTTTTTTTTATTTCATACTAATTCATAGAATGGTTAGGTGCTGAAATGAAATATATCTAATAGGAATTAAGGTGCAACAGTCTATTTTAACCCCTTTCACTGAGCCTTCAGAAAGTTTTGAAATAAAACAAAACGCGGTATTTCTTCAAATCGTTTCTCTACATTTTTAGTCCTATCCCATCAAAGCAGCTCGATCTAAACTAACAAAAACCAGTTATTCAAGGCTTCACTCTGATAGAATAATCTCAAAAAAAAATATTCGTAATAATATTTCTAGTAGATTTGCTATCAATGTCAATTTTTTACAGATATAAGGAGAACGCCATAGAGAGATCCAAAATCATGAGAGATAAACCTATGGATCCAGCAGAAGCTGTCAATTACTGGGTGGAATATGTGATAAGACACAAGGGAGCTCCACATCTTAGGGTAGCTGCTCTAGACTTGGAATGGTATCAATATATGTTGATCGATGTTGTACTATTCTTATTTTCATTGACAATTGTTTTTATTATTGGAGTTATATTCATGTATAAACGTTTCATTAGGAAAGATAATATTAAAGAGAAGAAAATTTAAAAAGTTCACCAATACATAAAACGAATGAACGTTAGCTGATTCTATTTATGCAGGTCATTTGAACAACATTCGTTTAGTTCAAGGAAAAAAAATATTAAGGCGAAATATTTTGGGTAGTTGGAGACCTGAAAGTGAAATTGACTACAGATATTTTGCTTGGTTTTTTTCTACCGAAATCGGAGTTTTCCTCACCGATCGGGTAATGCAGGTTATACAGGGTGACTGGTGACGTAAAGGACAACGGCTAACTGGAGATAGAGGAATTCAAACTGAATTAAAATTGTGGGTTTAAATGTCCCATAAGGCTATTAGAGTTACAGGGTGTTTTTTGCAAAAGTCCCAAAAAATGAACTTCCATATCTTCGCCAATATGGCGTATTTTCACTGATATTTGGCAAGCTTGTTACTATTCATATTCTCAATCAGAACGAGAAAAAAATTTCAAAAAATGGCAGGTTTATATTCAAAAATTTCAAATGAAAAATTGGAATCTGCAAAAAACACAAATTTCTATAGTTTTTATGATATGTTGAAAGTCGTATATTACAATTTATTCATATTCACTTGAAGAAACATACTATTCCTGATAGAAAAAACGCTGAATTCTAGATGCTCAAATGATCCTGACGGATTTTAAATATTCCTTTACATCTCGAAAACCTCCCCTTGAGACACGAGTTTCAGAAAAACTTTACCACGACATTCCCAAGTCGTGACCAATGGGCTAATAAAGAATTAGTTTTCCCCAGAAGGTCTACGGTATTTTATACTGATGGCTCGAAAACTGAAGACGGACGAGTCGGAGCCGGTGTTTACGGTCCCTCAATCCAATTAGCCATACCAATGGGTCTCAGTCCTTCGGTTTTTCAGGCAGAGACACTTGCTATAAGGGAGTGCGTTGCACTCTGTGCGGAACGCAACTACCAAAGAAAGGAAATATATATAGCATCCGACAGCAGAGCAGCCCTGCTAGCGCTTGACTCTGCACAAGTGAAGTCAAAGTTGGTCTGGGAATGCAAAACGTCACTTAACCTACTCGGAGAAAAGAACCAGGTCAATCTCATCTGGGTGCCTGGTCACTCCGGGATTCACGGCAATGAAGCGGCAGACCAACTGGCCAGGGCAGGAGGGACAACCCCCTTCACTGGACCAGAACCGTTTTGCGGCTTCACAGCCACCCATCAGGCAATGGCTATTTAGGACTGGGAACAAAAGAGGAAGCTTATGTCCTGGCGTACGACGAATGGTCACAAGCAAGCTAAGTCACTTCTCTCTTACTCGACGACCTGGACCAAGAAATTCCTCTCACTCAGCAAATTGGAACTGAGGAAACTGACGGGCGCTCCCAATGGGCACTGTCCCGTGAGGTATCACTTAAAAAACATGGGAAAGGCGCCCGATAGTACATGTCACTTCTGTCAAGAAGCCACCGAGACAGCCAGACACCTGCTATGTGAGTGTGAAGCTGTTCACCAGAAACGGTTACGGCATATTCGCTCCAGGTTCCTAAAGCCTGAACAAGTAATGGATGTGGCCCCCAGAAAGGTGGTGAAGTTCATTGAGACTTTGCTGCCGGACTGGTAAACAGCGCGGGGATGCATAATAGATCTTAAGGTCAAGGTTCTAATATAATCTAAAATCTCGAAATCCTGTTTTATTGAATGATCTATCAATATTATAAGAAAAATTTAAAATACAATACAAACACAAATAGAAGAACAGTAACACATATGATTCATAAAAAAATCAACTAAGCTCGAAATGGGATCAATTTGCTTTATAGGAAAATTTATATGCTCCAACTGCAAAGAGTAGTATTTTGTTTCATCAGATTTTTGCGAATACTTCGTTGAGTCAAATTAGGCGAAGGAGAGTTTCCTTTCATTAAATTATTTAGTTGTGATAATATCTCCACTAGTCAGTTAGTTTAAAAGTTCAATAAATGGAAATATTTCGGTTCGCTTCTGATCGTTTTTCTTCCAAAAATGAGTGTTATATAGGATTACGGTAATATGCGTGCTTTTGAAGGCCCGTATCCACAGTGCGATGCTACTCGCTGCGAATGCCTCGTGGAGCATGTTCGGCTTGGCCTCGGACTGTGGATACCGGGGTTGCTCGCTGTAAGGCGTTCGCGTCGCAAAATTCGAGTCGAGCAACCCAGGTATCCACAGTCTGAGGCCAAGCCGAATATGAGCCACGAGGCTTACTCTTATGCACAGTTGTGCATAAGAGTACGCACTCGAAGAGGTCCAGGAAAAGTTGAATAATCTCGTTTGTTAGTCTTTTAGATGTAAAGTGCCATTGAAACATAATCTTTAATGTTTAATGAGGACGGAAAAACATGAAAAACAGCCGTTGCATTGAAAATCGAAAAGATATCGAACTCAAATCACTAAGTGCGTACTCTTATACTCATCCACCCTGGGAAAATTTAGAATGACTTTTTCTGGTGAGCTCTCCGAACCTTCCAGGAAATCAATTATTAATCTCACGAAGTAGAAAACATTTCTTTTAATATGTAGGTAGTAGGATTATGAGAACACACAGAAGACCTCATTTGTGGCCGTACAGATAGACAGTAAAATTTGAAGCAAATAGCAGAAGGTTTGATTTTGTATTCCAAGTCGACCAACATTTTCCACCTCATAATCGATAACTAGTAATAATATGGAAACTTATTTGTGTTTCATCATAGAAAAATCAAAATAGCAGATATCCTATCATAATATCAGAATTATGAAATGACATAACGATAACTTTTGTATTAATAATGATAACATTATGTTGTGTTTGTATATTTTTAGTCTCGCTTATTTATTCACTTCGAATGGATGATGATTTTTTCTCATTATTTTTTCATAAGATAATACAGTAACTCGACACTTCATTCCTCAAAAATATAAGAATTATCATTATTATATTATTATACCGAACTATATCCATGAAAAATTCAATAAGCTCAAATCTTGAAACAGCCGTATTCATATGCATATTATGTTTCGACGCCTCTGTCCTGAGCATTGTTAACTGAAAATATCAACAAACACTCATTGCTGTCAAGGATATTACTACTCAGATTGCGTGTTGTCCGTACGAGGAATTCATATATGTAATTCCGAAATATCCTTGGACCCTCTTCCGAATTTAAATAGCTAAGTCATGCCTATGACACAGCATTGATTATGATGTGATTGCTCTGTATGAAGTCCGTCATTTTGTGACAAAACGTTTAATAATTTTTTTTTATAAAATACCTTCCTATAACTTATAATTATTGTGCAGTTTATGTTATTTCATTCAACACATTTTTTCTAACTGAGTTATCATTGATCATTTCCAATGATCTTTTATTTAATTTTCACTTAATCTTGTTAAAAACTAATTGATATTAAAAAATTATTTTTTTCTGTGACGGGAAAAAAATGTGACATTTTATATCCCTTGACAGGTCACAAAATATGACTTTTTACGAGATTGCTTTTTTTCCTGTCAAAAAATGATTCTCTATGTAGCCGGGAAAAAAGTACTCACTTTTTCCCGGGGAAAAAGTAATTTCGTGAGAAGTTATATTTCGTTCACTATTAAATCGTTGTTTTTCTTGTCACAGAAAAAAATAGTGTATTATACACGGCAAAAATAGTAGATTTTAGCTCTCGGTTTTTTGTCTCCCTCCGCTTCGCGTCGGGAAACAATATAACCTCGAGCTAAAATCTAATACTTTTTTCCCTTGTATAATAAATAACTATTCTGCTCATGTAATTCAAATTTAAAATGTTCAGTATATGCTAGTGATTATGTATCTCGATTTATAGAAGGAGGATGGTGGCAGTACGCTCTGGACAAATGGTTGCGTTTGCAGTTGGTTTATTTGACTGTTAGTTTCTAAAAGATAGACTAGATACTATGTTTCACCTACTGCTAATAAATGATTGAGTTTAGGATTGAGGTGATGCTATAGAATTGACGTTGATAATGAATAAAAAGAGATACAAGATGATGGTTAATTAAGGGTATGGTGATAGGGGCTGATGAAGGAGTGGGGCCAAGGAACAATCATGGGGGGCGGCTGCGGGCTGAGTAACGTTACGCCACTGGTACCTTACAACAAAAAAACTCACTGTTCGTATTCCTTCGAAATATGATGATCTGAGTGTGAAATCTGACGTGAGCAAGACATTTTGTAAATGTCCAATTCTTTTAATTGAAAATTATACAGGGTGTTCCTAAATTGAACGTACAAACGAAAAGGGGAGATTCCTTAAGTGAGTTTAAGAAAAAAACGTCCCATAAACATGGGGTCGCAAACGTTTCGTTTTCGAGATACAGAGTGTTGAAGTTTGAATTTTTTCAAGTTTTTTTCTCATAGAATCTACACTTCACAAGATATTCAACTGAAATTGGCCATAGATATTACATTCGAGAGTTCTCACCACGTGACATGGCATTTCGATAGAAGATCTACAGGGTGATATTTTTTCTGGAACACTGCCACCTGTTCTTCTGCAGAACCTTTTTTTGGTGAGCAACTGTTAATTTGAAAAAATGTAAAAAGAAGCTTTGTTCTTAAACTAAACTTTTCGGTCTCTTGTAGTTTTTCGTATCTACCAACGATTTCGAGAAAAAAAATTGAACGACTCTCTCGAAATCCTCGTGAAAATCCAAATTATGATGGAAGGCCACTTTGTAAGCTGTGGTGAATGAATTCAGTGTCAGTTTTTATGGAAATTTACCTGATCTGTAGCGATGATTCATAAAGATTCGATAAACTCGTATAATCAACACATGTTTTTGATTAAAACTTTAACACCCTGTATCTCGAAAACGAAATGTTTGCGACCCCATGTTTATGGGACTTTTTTTTCTTAAACTCTCTTAAGGAATCTCCCCTTTTCGTTTGTACGTTCAATTTAGGAACATCCTGTATAGATGAATAAGGATGGATGATCAGCTATTAATAGCTTAGGTTATATAAAAATTTTCGTTGCAAAATCTAAGAGGAAGTAAATTAATGACTGATTTTTTGTGAACAAGTATAGTCCGTTCACGAAAGGTTGAGCCGTCGCTTGACCGTGGAAATTTGGCATATTCCACTGTGTATATTAAAATTTTAGGTTATGTTGATTATTTTCCTGCCAGATTGATACGCAATGTTGTCAATATTGCAAAGAGTTCTCTTATTACTCGCAAGCTCTTCGAACGAGGCCGGGTATATTCGGCAACGTTGACTTTATTTTACGTTATGACAGCAAATACTGCGAACTTCAGATAAATAAACAAAAGCCTACTATGCGCTCAAACTTTCGTGAACGGACTATATCTAGTGTTCAATTGTGTTATTGAGGTCTGAACCGAATATGAATTCCGAGTTTATTTGACAGAAAATTTTTTTAATTTTGTATTTCACTTGCAAGCTATACAACAGCCTATTCCTTGTGAACCCATAATGTTATTAAAAGGAGGTACCTAGTCATATAACGCGGAAGAAATCATGGTAGGTAATTAGCGAAACTAGCAACGCAGATTTTCCAACGGTCCTCATAATTAATGTAGTATGCCACAAAAAATTTGAAGAAATCAATTGAGGTTATGTTCCTGAAAACCGATCCGAAATCCAAAACTTGAAATATTTTCCTTAGAATCGGGGTTAGGAGAATATTTTTTGTATCTCTATTCGAAACTAAGGTGAATGAGGTCAAATTAGTGAATAGCCGAGTACCATCACTGTTTGACTAGCTGCACTATTTCCGAATGAAAAACTCAAAATTATTTTGTTGCGAGCAAACTTGAATTTTTGTACAGCTGCTTCTATCGACGCTTTCAGAATTATCGATTTTTTTCCTTACAAATTGACTACTACATTGCGAAAACAAAAATTTCAAATCTTACCAGAGAACTATCAGACAAATTTGGCTGAGAATTCAGTCAATTGAAATTATTCTATCTCTCACTTGAAAAAGGAGCGAAAGTTTTTATAGCTCATTCCTGAAGTTAGTTTTTAGGAACGGCAAAGCTGCAAAGCAGAATTACTATTGATCTCGAAATCTGCATCATTGAGTCTGAAAAATCTCGACTATGTACCATGAAAATAATCCTAACACGAGGACTATGAAAAATATCTTGACTATTTCGATCCGTCTTGGGAGACCCTTGAAATAGAAGATATGCAATTGTCCTATGTTGTAGGACCACATAGGAATACAATCGCTTGTATTCTGCTGTAGACCAAATACAATGATGACTAGGTGCGTGATTCAAATTAAACACTTTCCATTTAAAAGCTATCCTAATGCAATGATTACTAGAACTCGCAGCTTTGAGTTATTGATACGTATACTTTTGAATACATGATTTGAAAGATGATTATTCTATGTTTGAAATGAAATGTTTGAACATTATAGTTCAAGGTAATATTCGATTCCATATAAAATTCTACAGAGTCCAACAAAATTCTTTGAAATCACTCTCTTCTCATCATTCAAAACTTCTTAACATTAAACCAATATTACAACTGCTTCCTTTCCTATGGACAAAGCGAACTGAAGAAGCATTCGGAACGCACTTTCTAGTGAATAAGTAATTCTCAAAACTTTTCGAGAACTTTGTTCTTATTTTCAGAACTCGTGGATTGTGAGTCTTTTCTGAATGAGAATTTAACCTTGTATAATGGCAATAAATTCCACAACTCATTTTGTAATAAACTCCATTGTCATTCAAGTCATAGATAACGTAGACTCTTCACGGCAAAGTTAATTTTGGATACAAAAATTGGTGTTTGTTCATATCTCAGATAATAATCAGGATTATCAGTTCATTTTGATCGATAGTGCTCCACATAATCAGAACAATTATCAATGATAACATAACAACTTATGTCTTCACTTCTTCTTATAATTATATACTTAGACCTTAAGCTGGTGGAGGTTTCAACCTCTCAAACCCCCACAACCTCTCCCTAGATACAGCCCTGCCGTAGGTTATTTTTTTTACCATGAATGAATCCCCTTATCTCGGAGTTATAAGTCTAGAGGCCTAACCTAGTGGGGGTTAAAAACAAAATTCGACCAAGAGGCGGCTTTTGTAGACTTTCTGTATCTGGATTACATTTCTGACACTACCAACGGATTCCTCGGGTTGAAATTATGCGAAATTGAAACCTTGATTTCTTCTCCAGGCTAATCTTATTATTTTTTTAAATTTTTCAGTGAGTACTCTCACGAAAAATATCAAGTGTGTTTTCTGCGCCAGTATGACCACTTGACGAAACGTAATATGGTATTCAACCTTGATGAACGATGTACATTACTGGTTATATCAAAGTAGCCGATAGGAAATCTTCATAGGAATGTTGATATACAGGGTGTTCCTAAATTGAACGTACAAACGAAAAGAGGAGATCCTTAAGTGAGTTTAAGAAAAAAAGTCCCATAAACTTGGGGTCGCAAACGTTTCGTTTTCAAGATACAGGGTGTTAAAGTTTTAATCAAAACATGTGTTGACTATAAGAGTTTATCGAATCTTATGAATCATCGCTACAGATCAGGAAAATTTCCATAAAAACTGACACTGAATCATTCACCAAAGCTTACAAAGTGGCCTTCCCATCATAATTTGGATTTTCACGAGGATTTCGAGAGAATCGTTCAAATTTTTTTTCTCGAAATCGTTGGTAGATACGACAAAACTACAAGAGACCGAAAGTTTAGTATAAGAACAAAGCTTCTTTTTACATATTTTCAAATTCACAGTTGCTCACCAAAAAACAGTTCTGCAGAAAAACGTGGCAGTGTTCCAGAAAAAATATCACCCTGTAGATCTTCTATCGAAATTGCCATGTCACGTGGTGAGAACCTCAAATGTAATATCTATGCACAAATTTCATTTTGAATATCTTGTGAAGTGTAGATACTATGAGAAAAAACTTGAAAAAAATTCGAACTTCAACACTCTGTATCTCGAAAACGAAACGTTTGCGACCCTATGTTTATCTGACTTTTTTTCTTGAACTCACCTAAGGAATCTCCCCTTTTCGTTTGTACGTTCAATTTAGGAACACCCTGTATATTCTTTTGAAATCAAGAGCTAACATAATACAATACATAGAACAAAAACAAAAATCCCTGAACTGAGGTTCGTGCAAAACGGAGTACCATACTATTTTTTCGTATGATACCATAGCTCAGGGAAAACCCCAGTAAAAAAACCCTGTCTCGCCGTTCCAACAGAAATAACACTTAAAAACTATTAGAATATTGAAGGATTTCTTCTTTATTGATTCCAACCGATATACTTCTCCAAGATGTCTTCAGAGTTCTGAATCTGAAACGAAAAAATCGAAGCAGAAACATAAAATTATTGGATCTCTATTGACTCGATTTAAAATTAACAACCCAATTCGAACAGTGTCTGTAACTTCATGTATAGCCCTTAAGCCATCCTGAAATTTAAATTTTGGACAATTATTTATCAGATGTTTCATAGCCTCCTCTGCTTCTCCGCATTCGCAACTAGGACTCTCAACTGAATTCCACTTGAAAAGCATGCCTATACAACGGCCACGACTTGTTCTTATACGATAGAGAACAGTTCAAATTTTCCTTGGAAGATCAAATCCAAGAACTTTATTGGAGAGATCAGATATTAAATCTATGTTTTGAATATTACATGTGTTCCAGTCGCATTGCCAAATTGCTTTAGTGCTTTCATTCGAAGTCAGAAAATGATTGGACCAAAACGGTTTAGGTGATTTTAATCGTGGAACCTTATTATCTGAAATATAGTAAAGTATTTGATTTGAATTTGTGGAAGAATTAAATTTATTCCAAATTTTCAAAGTTAGGGCCTGCCTGCGGACATTGAAAAGGAGCAATGTTTGAAAAAACTGGTAACCGTGGTGTTGGTGTTGATTTTATTATTCCCGGTACTATTCTCATGGAAAATTGTGCATCAATCTTATGTACATGTACACTGTTGAGCCAAACAGGCAACAATATTCGGCAGTAGAGTACACTAAGCTGCCGTACGAAGAGTTGTTGCGTCAGCACCCCATGAAGTACCGGTAAGTTTTTTCTCCATCTGCAGAAAGAAAAAAAGTTTATACTCGTATATAAATATACAGGATGTGCCAGGAAGAATGCGACAAACGGATACCATGAATCAAGGATTCAAGGACATCAAGAAGGAGCATCAAGAGGTTCTAATAGGGACTTCTTTTGGAATATTCATCTTATGGAGTAACTTTTTAGTTTCATAACTCTTAAACTCATAGATTGAATAAATCAGATTTTTTATTTTCGTTTATATTGGATCACCATGTACCGGTTGTTTTCACTATAATTTGACCCCCCCTCTAACTTTGTTACTGAAGGAGATACAAAAAATTTTTCATATAAAAGTTTCAGGAAATCAACTGAGGTTTTTTTGATATGAGTCCAGAAACTGAAATATATACAGGGTGACCAATATACTGATGGCAACTTCATTTTTTCAAATGGAACACCCTGTATATTTTTCCATATTTGGTTAGCTCTCTTTCCCCTGATTTCGAATATGTAACAGTGTTGGTCTATCTTTCTTATTCTGAGCATCATAGAGTTTCAAATTTCAATAACCATCTGGCATGGCGTTTGGGAAGTTCGTAATAATTAAGGTGGCCAATCTGATCTTTGGATTGGTAATGGCGCACCCATTATGTGGCCACCAAATAGTCCTGATTTAACACCGTTGGATAATATTAATGATATAAATCAACCAATATTAAACCCATATTTCGGAACTAATCCCGTCATCACACAAAGAATAATGATAATATTGTAATGATTAGAAAAAATTTTGAAGCTTTAATTTCTGAATTGAATCAGAGCCATAATAATGCTATCAAAAATAGTCTTAACAACTTGAGACAACTATATGAACTATGTGTATTGAATGAAGGTGGTCATTTTGAGCAATTTCTTTCGTTGATGTTATTCTTACTATATTCATTCTAAAATAATACTCTTAAGTAGATTGTTTGGATATAAGAATTTCATAGGTATTTCACATATTTTTTATTCGGTGTCATCATTTCAAAATTTTGAAACTCTGAAAATTGAAGAGACACATCCACATACGCATTTATATTCGAGATCAGGACGAATAGCCTATCAAAAAAGGAAACATATACAGGGAGGGTGTCCCATTTGAAAAAATATAGTGCATTAAATGTTGTTCACCCTGTATATCTTCCCATTGACGTTGTTATTACCCAAAAATGAGCATTTTCAGTAAACGCACTCTGCCACTTGTAAAATGATTACAGATCTTGGCAGGTGGTTCATAAAATTTGAAACTCTGTGGTTCTCAGAATAGAAGAGATAGACCAACAAATGTTACATATTCAAAATCAGGGGAAAAAGAGCTAGCCAACATGGAAAAATATACAGGGTGTTCCATTTGAAAAAATGAAGTTGCCATCAATATGTTGGCCACCCTGTATATCTTTCAGTTCCTGGAATCATATAAAGAAACCTCAGTTGATTTCGTGAAACTTTCGTACGAAACATTTTTTGTATCTCCTTTAGTAACAAAGTTAAAGGGGGGTCAAATTATAGTGAAAAACCCGGTACATAATGTTTTTTATTTTCGTAATCACTACAAGGGATGATAGTGTTGGGAAGGGAAACCTGGTTTTTCGTTTTCATTGACTTTTCACATCGAATTAGCTTCATCATGCTCAATACGTTCAAATAATGTGAATGCGTCAAAATTATCACCCTGCAATTCTGTGTCGCACGCCTATGTCTGTTCGGAAATTCACGAGAGTTTCACAGGCTAACTTCACCGGCTATGATCACGCAGGTTTTAAAGCCTTGAACGAATAAACCATTTCCCATACTTCCAACAACTTTGTTTACATCTTCGCTAGCCAGAAAGTAGTGAATCACTACGAGATGATTACGAGTTTCTGTTCGCACCTATCATAGGGAACCACATTGCGCTTTATTCTAAAACTCATGGTGATGTTTCAAAGTTGCAGTTTTTATCGTAAAATCTTTAAACCTTTAGCGCGGTCTTATCGTTACGAGGGGACGCCTATGTTACTCGATTAGATAACCTGTTTCTAGATTCTCAAAGTCTCAATATATTTCGAATGAAGTATCAAAGAACCTCCATAATTCATCAGACAGTGATGGATATGCACTAAAGTTTTCTTGAAAAACTCCGAGCCGGTCAGTCATGAAAATTATAAGTTTAGTTGTAGTGCTCTGCGCCTTTTTGGCTGCTGTAAAATGCGCGAATATCCTTGGTGTGTTCCACATTGCAGGAAAAAGTCATTACATGGCATGTAGTACATTGATGAAAATACTTGCCTCCAAAGGGCACAATGTTACAATTGTTGCTGCATTCTCAGAAAAGAATCCGCCGAAGAATTATAAGCAGATTCTCCTGACTGGCCTTTATGAGGAGATATCGAGTGAGTACAAGCTCAAAATTAAAAATTATTATTATTATACACTTGCCGGCAAAATCGAACCACTCAAGAAATCGATTAAATTTGTTAATTATTAATATGTTATTTCAAGTCCGATTCGAATGAATTTTTTTCCAATTGTAGGTATTTTCATCCTCAATCAATCACCAGTTCTGAATTTCAAGAAAACTCGTCTTTTCAGACAGGTTGAAACAAAATCCGTTCTTTTACCCTAACTTTGAAACCACCCCTGGTGTGTTCCAGTTTTTCCACCGTGTGATTTCTCATTCCATTATCAAGACACATCTTCTCTTGACAATTAATTATTCCCTTATAACGATAGCTCTATTTTTGTTGAAGATACAGGGTTTTCAGTAAAATATTAAAATATTAAATTCTGCTAGGGCCTCAACAGTACTTCATCAAATTCAATCTAAAATTCTGACCTAATAAAAATAAACTGAAAACAAAGTCAAAACACAAAGTGTTTTCAGCCCAGACGCGGAAAACATCATTAATCATTAAGGTTTCGAATCAATCAGAGCATCACTGGGCTGTTGCAAATTTTCGGGATTTAGTATTCGATATCGAATTTTCCTCCCAAGAGCATCCAAACATGCCCAATTGGGTTCAAATCTGGGCCTAGAGCAGATCAGTTTAATTCTTGGATGTCTACCTCTGCTAAATACTCCCTGGTAATCCTTTCACCACATGCGGTTGATGCGGTCGAGCATTTTGAAGCCTTAGCACGAAATCGTCTCTAATGAACGGTGCATTAGGAACAACATGTCGCTGTAAAACTTCTCTCGTTTTGTGTTTTCACTCAGTTTTCAGTTTATTTTCATAACGCTCGTATTTAAGGTTAAATCTGTGAAAGTACTTTCATAGCGAAATTGTGGAGTACAGTGTTGCTCTGAAAACCCTCTATATTCAACAAAAATGAGCTATTGTTATAAATGAAGAATTTAATTGGCAAGAGATGACGTATCTTAATGATGAAATAATAATAAAAAATTCAAATCACTGGCGCAGTCAGGGGGGGGGGCTTTGGTGCTGCAGCCGCCCCCCTAAAGATTAATTTCTTCGTTATTTCTTTCTTCTTCATTTTTTTTACAACTTTCGTTATTTGTTGTATCATCAAAAATTGTTCAGTTCAGCCCCCCCAAAACAAAATCCTGGCTGCGCCACTGATTCAAATCAATCGAATAGGATTCTAAAGAATAAACGTGCCAATTATAATCGAAATATAGTTCATTGAAGAAATTGGTAAAATCAATAAAAGAACACTGTATCTTCATAATGAAGATGAATAGATCCTTCTTACATTCTGACTCACCTCAGAGTTCCCTATCTACGTATCATTTTGTTTTTATAAAAAATAAACGACATTTAGTTGAATACAATTTTCTGTCTGTGAGTAGCCAAGCAGGTTACCAACGTTTCATTTCAGAGATTAGTAAATACAACATAAATTTATTTTATTTCAGAACAACAATTCAATTACTACGAAAATAAAGACATTCCAATTATTAAGCCTATTGTTTTTCACTTCATTGGAAACATGTTCGTAGAAAGTGCATTCTCGAACGAAAACTTCAAAGAATTCATGAAGACCAAAGACAAATATGATGCTGTTATCATGGAAGAATTCCAAGCAGGGCCGTTAAAATACGTAGCACACCATTTTAATGCTCCTCTGATTGTGTATAGTGCTTTAGATGCGAACGATTGGACCAGCCCGTACCTTGGGAATCCAGACCCACCATCTTATATCCCTAACTTTTATTTAACGCATCTCACAAATCACATGTCTTTCTTAGAACGTGTTGAAAACACTTTTTACTACATATATGGTAAACTGTTTCTACACTTCGTAACAATGCCCTCCCAGAATAGGCTTTTACATAGATACTATCCAGATGCTCCACACCTTAATGACATAGCCTATAATGTTTCAATGGTTCTCTTGAATACTGATCCAAGCGTACACGAACCTATACCAAAAGTACCAAACATGAAAGACATTGGTGGTTTTCATATAAAGAAGCCTAAACCACTACCTGAAGACCTTCAAGTTGTTTTAGACAACGCAAAACATGGAGTAATCTATTTCAGTTTGGGATCCAACGTTAAAAGCAAAGATATGCCTATAAAAACAAGAGATTTCATGCTCAAAAAGTTTTCACAGATGAAGGAAACAATTATTTGGAAATTTGAGGACCCTAATTTGCCAGGCAAGCCAGATAATGTTATTATAAGCAACTGGTTGCCACAAAACGACATATTTGGTGAGTATTATAATTTTATATTCATAATCGACTCCTTCACAATGTTTTTGTATTTCAACTGTTCTGTTATGAGGTTGCGATAGATTCATATCGAATTGGAAATAACTGAGATCGAATTACTTGAACTAGAAAAGATTACTTCAAAATAGATAATTTCCATTATTCAAGTAAACCTTTGGTAATTGGTTGTGTGCAATGATTATGGTCTAGGGATACTCTCGATGATAAAACCTCTGGTTGGGTGCTCTGAAGACTCGCATGATACGTTGAAGTTTGTAGGAAGAACTCAAGACTTGCTTGAAAATTTAATCAAAGTACTAAACTTGCACAGAGAGAACAATATCTTAGGAGTAACATTTTGGATTTTTTCTAGTGATATTTCTTATGAATCAAGAAATACTATTTCGCATTGAAATATGATAGTTATTCAATGACTAAATAAATTGCGAATATGTTGATGCATTGAGGGTTAACTGAGGTGTTAAAAGTTAAAAGCCTACCGATAAAATAAAACCTTCTAGTTGTCGACTTTTTCCAGGACAGAATTTGACTGAGAGTCTGGTATTTTGTGTGAAAATTGAAAATTATTTTCTGTCCGTTGATAGTTAGATTACGTCGATATTCCAATAATGTAACCTGAACCACCTAACACTGTTAACAATGAACAGAGGTTTAAAGCGTAACATGCCATGGAAGAAAGTTGGTCTATGGAACTAGAGATGGCGTCTCTGGCATATTTATACCTGAAAGAAGATGCCATTTCGTTTTAAGTTCCAAGAAAACATTATATCATTCAGAGCTATCCTGTGCTAATGAGTCCTAACAAGGACGAAATGGCCATCCATAGGTGCTCTGTTTGATACCACTTCCTCGTATTTTGCCTTGAACGAGGACGAGATTAGCTCCGAAGTATGAGTTCAGTATCGATAGATTTCTATCGATTAATATTATTCTATGCTTTTCAAATTTGCCATATTCTAACAAAAATAAAATCAGTTGTACTTGATTATATGATTTTTTCCCGGGAAGAAATGATGGAATTCTTCACAGAGAATCATGATGTACATAAACTAATTAGAGCTTCAACACAACTCAATAATTTATTTCATGTGAAGAACTATTCGCTTGGCGCCAAATGGGGGATATTTCTCAATATCTAGCCAGGTGATGTGGCAAGAAATAATTTGTTGCTCCATATTTAAAGTCGATCTTTCTTTCATATTAAGAAATTTTCTTCAATTCGAAGAAACTGTTTTCTCGGTGTGTACAAGTTCATTCACTCATATTTAAATTTGTTCACGATATCATTATCATGTGAAAAATATAATAACTCAATTGTTATGGCTTCTGGTATACATTATTTGTTGTATTTTCAGCCCATAAAAATGTCAAACTTTTCATCTCTCACGGAGGTCTCTACAGTACAATGGAAGCAGTATACCACGGTCTTCCAGTATTAGCTTTATCTATTTTCGCTGAACAAAGTCTTAACGGAAAGAGAGCTGAAGCAAATGGATTCGCAAAACATATTCCTTTCATGGAGCTTACCGAAGACAAATTTAGTGATGCTTTAGATGAACTCCTACGAAATCCCAAGTGAGTTATGTTTAACAATTAGTGCAACAGAAGACTACCTATTATATCATTCAGTGTATAGTTTGTTGATAAGATTTTAGTTTCTAATTTCCAAGAACTGCCGATTATAATGATATTTTTCCACAGATATAAGGAAAACGCCTTAACGAGATCTAAAATCATGAGGGATAAACCTATGGAGCCAGCAGATGCTGTCAATTACTGGGTGGAATATGTAATAAGACACAAGGGGGCGCCGCATCTTAGGGTAGCATCCTTAGACTTGGCATGGTACCAATATCTGTTGATTGATGTTGTACTCTTCATGTTAGCATTGCACGTCGCATTCATTTTAGCAGTTAGGTTTTTGTACAAACGTTTTATAAAGAAGGATAAGATTAAAGAGAAGAAAAATTAATTTTTTCTCATTGAAATACATTTTGAGAATGTTTTATTAATTGTATCCCCTAAACTATTATTCCTAAAAATTATTCGAATATTCCGAATAAAATAGATGAAGTGCAATTGGAAAAAGCAGTGAAATAATATTGAAACGCGACTGCTTTAGAATTCAATTCAATTTTTTTACAATGCA
This sequence comes from Propylea japonica, assembly GCA_013421045.1. NCBI lineage: Eukaryota > Metazoa > Arthropoda > Insecta > Coleoptera > Coccinellidae > Propylea > Propylea japonica. The sequence goes on from CM024245.1 coordinate 11,931,631, forward strand.
TATTATTCATCTGGTAGTAAACAATACCAATAAATATTGAAATTAATTCAAATTTGTGATCGAGAAATTCGAATTTATTTTTGAAAGAATGATGAATTTTGATGTGCTCGGAAAGTCACCAAAGAAAGAACGTGTATCTTGCAGGGTAGTAATGTGAGCCATGAAGGATTCGTACCTATAGATCACTGGCGCAGCCAGGGGGGGGCTTTGGGGCTGCAGCCCCCCCCAAAGATTAATCTCTTCGTTATTTCTTTCTTCTTTATTTTTTTACAACTTTCGTTATTCACTGTATCATCAAAAATTTTTCAGTTCAGCCCCCCCCAAAATAAAATCCTGGCCGCGCCACTGCTATAGATCAATCTGTATTATTGGAATATACTGAATCTTATTATGTATCATCAAGTTCACAAACGAATACATATTCTCATATAAATGAACGATTTGAAACAAATATTCATATTTGACGTTTGAAGAAAAATTCAAATTTCAAGTCATTGAATAATATTGAATGTGCAGAGTCTGAAATACAGATTTACAGAAGTTGCAATTTCTCAAGCAAATTTTGTTTTATTTGGAAGAAGAAATCATCTCCATTTTTCATTTATTGCATTCGAACAATTATATCGATTTCGCAGAAAGATGATTTTACGAAGTTCCGAATGTGATGGAGATTACATAAGATATGGAGTTGTATTTCACGTAGATTCATGTTCAACCTTGAAAAAAATTTCAGATGATAATAAAATAAGAAGGTAGGTATATGCAAATATAGAGAATTCTATATACCTGATATCCCAATATCTTATCATCAAAACAAAATCGAAAACATTGTGTTTCATTATTCTCAAAGATTTTCTATAAATTATTCTCAATCACGTTGATTCTCTAACGGATAATAGTTATTTTCATCGAATTATCGTTATACAGGGTGTCCCGGGAAGAATGCGACAAAAGGATACCATGAATCAAGTACATCAGGAAGGACTCTCATCAAGAGGTTTTAATCGTTGAGGGCCTTCGTTTGGAATATACTGAGTGATAATCATTTGATGGCTGAAATTTCAAAGTTGAATAACTTTTGAACTGTTGGACCGAATTATTTCAAGTTTGCAAGTTCGTCACCCCTTACGATTGTCATCTTTCTATATTTCAGAAATTGAAGAAATCAGATCCGGACTAGCAAAATTTTGGACTCTTTCAATTTTCATGAATATTGGAAAACCCTGTACGTGAACATTATGTTCTTATTACATTTTCGTAATCACAAAGAATCGATTATTGATAAAAATTCAAAATCTCTACTTGGCACGGTCATACAGGGTGATCAAGAGGTGAGCAAAAAACATTACCTCATGAGTGAAATTTCAAAGTTGAATAACTCTTGAACTATTAGACCGAATTATTTCTAAATTTGGTAGTTTTGTCACCCTTTATGATTGCCATTTTTCAATAATTTAGAAATTGAATAAATCAAATCCAGACTAGCAAAATTTTAGACCTTTTCTATTTTCATGAATATTGGAACACCCTGTAGGTGAAGACTATGTTTTTATTGCATTTTACTAACCGCAAAAAATCAATTGATGAGAAAATTCAAAATCTCTGCTTGGTGCGGTCATACAGAGTGATCAAGAATGAGCAATAAACATTACATTTCAAACTTCATTAACTCTTAAATTATTGGACCGAATGATTTGTCACCCTTTACGATTACCATCTGTCAATATTTCTAAATTTGAATGAATCCGATCCGGACTAAAAAAATTTCAGACATTCTCAATTTTGTTGATAGTGTATCACCTTGTACGTGAACATTATGTTTTTTTTTTCATTTCAGTAACCATAAAGAATCATTTAATGCTCTGCTTGACACTGTCATACACAGTGATCTAGGACATAGACAAACTAAAATAATAGATGAGCCACTCATATATGTCGCGCCACCTTTGGGAGGAGGATACTAATACACGAAAAATTATTATCAATTTGATAGTTAGATGTCGTTGCATTCATGGAAAATAGTAAGTATGTAAAATCGTTATTATCAAAAAACCTTTGAATTGTCAACTGACACAAGGAGTGGTTTGACACGTTCTTTTTGAAATATCATGAATTTCGATATGCCTGCAAGAGTGAAGATGTGTTGTGTTATTGTATGTGAAAATCGAGATGCAAAAAGGTAATTTCAAAATATATATTATATATTCTCTTACCTATAAGAATTAAGATAGTTTTCAAAAAAGTTTTCATGTATTGAATAAGTTTAGTAGGTAAATACTTATATTTTGTATTATTGAATTAATTATTGTTAGTTTTTGAGAATGTTTTCAATGCAATTATTAGTTTATTGATTAGATATTTATGAAATGAATCTGTATTTCAATTGGTGATATCTATTTCAGTTAATAAATTTTTATTCTATCCAGAATTTGATTATTGATCCTCACTTCTCGATTCCAAAAGAAATCAGATGAATTCGTTGCAGGTATTATTTTCATGAAATAATTTCCTCACTCATCGATAACTTGCACGAATCCATTTCTGATTTCCTTTTGGAAATTGAATTTCAAAAAACTTTTTGCACCTTGTATATGGGAGTACCTACCTATTCAAAAGGTGCACTACAGAATTCTTTTTGAGGCAGCTTTACGATACAGATTCCTTTTTCAATTGAGCTTTTTTCACGAATCAGTAATGTTGTACAAAAAAAGATGTCGTTGAAGCTTGTTCTAGTAGTGTCTCATCTATTCTCCGTTTAGTTAGTTTATGATCTAGGAACATGAACTCATGAGTCAAATTTCATAGTTCGACAAAACTCCCAAATTTCAAATAATTCGGTCTAATATTCAGAATTATTGAACTTTGAAATTTCTCACATGATGTAATGTTTTGTTTAACTTCTTGATCACCCTGTATGACCATGCCAAGCAGAGATTTTGATTTTTTTTCCATTGATTGATTTTTTGTGTGTTAAAATAAAAACATAGTGTTCACCTACAGGGTGTTCCAATATTCATGAAAAATAAAAAAATCCAAATTTTTTGAGTCCGGATCCGATTTCTTCAACTTCTGTAATACTGAGAGATGGCAATCGTAAAGGGTGACAAAACTTCCGAATTTGAAATAATTCGGTCGATAGTTTGAGAGTTATTGAACTTTTAAATATCAGCCATAAGATATAATCACCCTGTAAATCCCAAACGAATGCCCTCAAACGATTAAAACCTCTTGTTGCGAGTCCTCCTGGATGTCCTTGATGTATGGTTTCCGTTTGTCGCATTCTTCCGGGACATCTTATTCATACCTTAGTATGAATAAGATATCGAGGTTCAAGAATTATTTTAGGTGCCTCATACCAGAGTTTAGATTATTCATTCACATCAGCATAGAGAAAGAATAGTATAGAGTTGCTATCAATGAAATGAAAGTGTATCAGATCCGCCATATTACTGCTATACGTCGAATTTTGACAATCATTGAATTTTTTCTGAAAATAGTGATTTTTCTACCTTTTTCGAGTTAAATTGAGATTTCTTGTGCTTAATAAACAATAATAAAATGGTATCGTGTGCTGTATGGCTTTCTTCTTCAAGCAGAGAAGGGACAGATACAAGAAAAATTAGAGGAAAAACATATCACAGGTAGGGATAAGTACTGAACAGATCCGAATTCGAAATTTTTGCTGGTATGTCTTGGTAATCTGATATCTTTTTATATGTGCATATTGTCGCCTGAAGAAAAATTGTTTATTTGATATTCAATTGACCTTATTTGAACAGGATTCCTAAAGACCCAACACGTCGTTTTTTTGGGTGAAATTCGTAAACAGAAAAAACTGGCAACTTAATTCAACCCTGAACTTTCAGCCATATTGGTCGTCAACTGAGCCCCGCCCAGTGGTTCCATTTTTCCTTACACAATTGTATGTCATAGCGTCTCTTCTCTATTCTATCTCTATGATTCACAGGCAAATGAGAGAATATTTTCCTCTTTCTCAAATAGTGCAACAAATTGTTGTTGGCTCGCGAATAATATAACTCGAGATTAAAAACTTCAAATAACAACTACTGTCTCATCTTTGCATTCGAACAACCCATTTGGTACCCACGTACTGCACAAATATGGCAACATTGAAGCAAAGTAATTGGAAAAAAAAATATTTTAAACATTTTCTGTCCCCCAGAAATGCCAAAACATCAAAAAACTTAAACTCGAGGGAAAAATGGATAAAGTTCAGGAAAATACAATGAAAAATGCAGTACCTAATTATTCTCATTGCAACTACTAATTAGTAACGGCCGAAGTTCCACTAACGGTCGAGAGAGGATCTCATCAGTCATCACTAGCCTTGACTTCTTCTACTCGCAGACTTTCAGTGGCATCCCAAAACTCAACTGATTCACAACAGATTTACAGATTTCCACAGGCACATACAGGATGTCCCGCGAAGAATGCGATAACCAGTGATTCCCAAAGTGGGCGCTGTGGCGTTCCGGGGGGCGGTGATGGCCACGGGTGTTTTGTTTTTGAATTAATAAAAACAAAATCTGTTATTTCTGCATTCGTGACAAAATTCCTTGTGAACAAACGAAATTTTGAAAAAGGAAAATTCATCCATTTTCCAAATTTATCAGGAGCAGAAAAAAGATGAAGACATAAATTGTTATTGTGAGCACTTTTTTGGAATGATCATACCTGACTGGATTTTGGATACTTTTTCGAATGCAGATACAGCAGAATCTCGAAAAATACAAAAAGAACTGATGGAAGTTATAACGAATGATGAATTGAAATTTAAATGCAAAAGCGGCTATCAACAATTCTGGCTGCAAAAGGACATCCCTAGGGCTTATCCTGAGATATGGGCTGTTATTCAGAAGTTCCTTATTGCATTCCCGTCATCGTATTTGGTGGAACGCGGATTCAGTGCAGTTAACAATTTATTAACAAAAAAAGGAACCGTTTGCTAGTAGTCAATCGCGATGATTTGAGAATGCTGTTGACAAAAATGGAACCAAATATTACAAAATTGGTAGCAGCCCACCAGGTTCATCCTTCGCATTGAGATTTTTTTCATTTTTTTTTTGTATCAACTTTTTCTTCAATAAAGAGGTTAACAACTTCAAATTTCAATGCTTCTGATTCACATCTTTCTTCACTATATTAAAAAAAGGTAGAAATAATAGGCACGTCAAAGGAATTTGAAACATGTTCTCAAGTGTACAAGTGTTTTGAATGGAAATCTGAAGACAAATGGGTCCGAGTGACGTCAGAGAGAGAAGCTAATCCGTATTAAACGTGCGATCAAGTATACTTGATTGCAGGTTTCTATACCTAATAACGCGAGAAATTGAAACATGAAATATAACAGAAAATATTTCATGTTGTAGGTTTCAAAACGATTTGTTTTTCTCCTTGATGTCACTGAAGAGCATTTGCCTTCGCGAATTCCCATTCAAAACACTAATGAAATGAGAAACATGTTTCTTGATTCACCTTTCTTTGATGTGTGGCTTACCTTAAAGCTCAATATTAACATTAAGGGGGCGCTGACCAATGTTTTTTATTAAAAGGCGGGGGGGGGTGGATCAAAAAAGTTTGGGAACCACTGCGATAAACGGATACCATGAATCAAAGACATCAAGGAGGACAAGCAACAAGAGGTTATAATCGTTGAGGTCCTTCATTTGGGAAATACAGGGTGATATTCATCTTATTTCTAATTTCAATAACTCTTGAACTATTTTACCGAATGATTTCAAATTTCGAAGTTTTGTGGCCCTTTACAATTGCTATATTTCAATAGTTCAGCAATTGAATAAATCAGATTCGGACTAAAAAAATTTCGAACTTTTTCTATTTTCATGAATATTGGAACACCCTGTACATGACCATTATTTTTTCATTTTCGTAACCACAAAGAATTAATTATTGAGAAAAGTTCAGAATCTCTGCTTGACTCGGTCATACAGGGTGATAAAGAAGTGATCAAAAGACATTACCTCATGACTGAAATTTCAAAGTTCAATAGCTCTCTGACTATTCGATCGAATGATTTCAAATTTTAAATCTTTACTTGGCACTTTATACAGGGCTATCAATAAACATTTCCTTCAATAAATCTGTACTTTACAAGAAATATTATTTCAAATTCTATAGTTTTGTCGCCCTTCCTGAGTGCCTTCCTCAATTTTTTCTTAAATTGAAAAAACAGAACCGTCCTAGCAAAATTAACACTTTTTTCGGTGATAACGGATAAGTCTGTGCATGAAATTGCGATTTTTATGACTGAAAAAGTATACCTACTAATATTTGAGCAGAGAGTTTCAATCAACAAACTGGAAAATAAATCGAACGAAAAACAGCAAATAAATTGGAAACATTCGAGCTTAAAAACAATTGAATGGAAAAATCCAGTTCAGGAATTGCTCAAAATGGTTTCCTTCCATTTCAATACATTTTGAGCACGTTGATGGAATCGTCCGTCAATTTGAGAAAAATTCAAGAAACGCAGTATTTAATGAGAGACAAAACTGAAAAATTCGAAGTAATTGCATCGATAAGATCAGATTTATCCAACTATGGAATTTCACTCATGAGGTAATGTTTCTTGCTTACCCTGTATAATAATGCCAAGCAAAGATCTCAAAGTTTTCTCATTAATTTCGTAACCACAATGAATGTGGTTACGAAAATGAAAAAAAAAATGTTCACGTACAGGGTGACAAATATTAACGAAAATAAACAATTTTGAGCAGAAATGGTCTCAAACGTTCTACCCATGGGCATGCCGCCGTTAGAACGATCACTTTCGAAGAGGGATTGTCCTAGAGACTTGACATTTTCAGGGTTCGGTCCCCAAATGCCTCGGTTGACTTCGTTAACCAGCCAAATCGTACAGGGTGTATGGCCATTCAAAAATTTGTTCATCAATATCTCAGACAAAACGAACTGAACGGAATGAAATAATGCGGTCACATTCAAGATACTCATAGTAAGCCTCATGAAAATTTTGTGGGTATTGCGTTAACAGAACCATAAAAAATTCAATTGAAATATTGCAAAAAAGAATCTTCATATTTCCAAAACAAGATATCAGATTCGAGTGAAATTTATTTAGTGAATGAAGATATACTGAAAGTTTGCGCAAAATTTTGAGGCCATAGTGTTAACAGAACCATAGAAAATTCAATTGGAATATTGAAAATTGGAACCTTCATATTTTCATAACAAAATATCTGATTTAAATAGAATTTATTTCGAGAATGAACAGTGATACTGAATTTTCATGCAAAATATTGTCGCCATGGTGTTGAAAGAATCATAAAAAGTTCACTTGGAATATTGAAATGAAGAATCTTATATTTCCATGACATGATATCCGAATACAGTGACATACTATATGTCCATGCAAAATTTCAAGAGGATCCAATCATCAGAACCATACAAACCAATTTTTTCCATATTTCCTTTTCTGAATGATTTCTAGAATATAATTCCGAATGTGCTGAAATTCTGCATTTATATATCCGGTATCTATCTCAAGGCCCATACAAAAATTGGAGGTAATAGTCTCATTGCTCCACCAATGAACGAGCGCTCAAAAGCTCCTGCTAGGGGCTTTTCTCAAATTTTGTTATAAATTCTGTAGGCTATTCTATTACCTTTCACCGAATTATGTCTGTCCATCCTGTATATCCCTATGTAAATAAAAAACCTTTGGACCGAATGCCAATACCTATCATAATATTTATACTGACTGAAATCCTATACTACTTGACAGCAATGCTAACTACAGATATTATTCAAGAAATTGTATTGAATTCGGATTTGAAGCCAAATAATTTTTCAACTATTTTTGTACATTAATGAAACTTCCTACAGAGGTCGACATACTTCAAAGTACCATATTTCGAAAAACTAGGCTAGTCCCAAAGTCACTAACAAAGTTATATTCAGTTACTTCAGATTCAATGGTGAGCAGTGTTCGAAGATCTGTGATCTCTTTCTAATCAGAATCCAAGGAATAATGATAAAATTCTAAAAATTAAAAACATAATCATCAAAATTCAAAAATTAATTTTTTTGGAGCTTACATTTTGAAACGCCCCATAGAACAAATCGGATGTTAGAATTTCGGGAAAATCTGATATATTATTCCTAAGGTGGATATAAATATTCTATCGACATAATATATACTATAATATGTACTAGATATACTTTCTTGTATAATATGTACAATCCAATTTCTGCAATATATGATAAGCAGTTATTAGAGTTAATAAGTTATAAATGCTGTTCACTGTATATCGTTGAAGTAAAAAATAATAGATCTTTTATATTAAAATAAGTAATATTGGACTTGCGTATATGACAGACGTTTTATTCAATCAAAACTATTTTTTTTTCTCAAACTACAATGATGCAAGATTTCTGTTGAATTTCTGTTGACTTAGAAAATATTCAATGTTCAAAAGACGTCAGGCTTCAATATGTATTCGTTCATAAAACTACTCGAAATTTGAAGCATTGTATTTTTTACCAGTCATACTACTCATACTTCCAAGAAAAACTCATTTTCATCCCAAAATCTTCTGAAATAGAAAGCATTATCATTCCATTACGTTGACGTCTCTTTTGTGACTACGAAATCAAGATACGTGACTTAAGATATTTCAATCTCATTCAATAAATGTGATATGCTCCATACTTGAAACATTGAACTCAAAATACGTTATCTTGATTATCCACGGTCTATTTCAGTTTTTCAAATTCTCGAGAACAATTTTCATTATTCTCAGAAGTATATCAATATGCCTGTCATGAATTAGCTGCCCTTCTTCAAGCTTGCTGCCTATTTAATTTTTATTATTTTTTACATTTTAACAGATCTGAAACTGGATCATTCCCCAAGAGAATGATTCAAATTTTCAGAAAATGTTCGTTCTAAGAAAATTGAAGAAAGCTGTGACAAGGGTCGAAAACTTTTTTCGCTTGTTCATATTGAAAATAACAATCATTCAAAATTTAGGCTCCTGAGGATTGTTGCTCACATTCAAGCCATTCATAAATTTCAAGCTGCAAAAAAGTTCGTACATATACATATCTAAAGCCCAGACTACGGCCAAGCCTAAACACGATCTCTTTCGGAAGGAACGATTCCAAAAATTGTTCAGGATAAGATTTGAGTTTTTATTTTTTCCGAAAAAAGTATCGACTGTATCATATTTTGAGGAGACTTTATTCTCCAGAATTGAATGGGAAACCATAAGAGAATTTTATTTCTCGAAAATCTATCCCACGAAAAAAAATTTTGAACAAAAATCTAAGGTGGTTGTTATTTTCAACCCCTAAAATGAAGAAGTTATGAGAATAAAAAAAATTGTGCGATCTACATCTACTTAGTGCTTCATATTATGTTTAGTTTTATGACTCAGTTTTTTTTAAAAAGCCGTAAAAAAATAAAACAGTCAGTTTATAATCCATAAGTTTCGCAACCGCGGGATGCAAAATGAATTTACCAATTGAATGCCTATTTTGGCACCTTAAACCTACAACTTTGTTCACTTTTTTCAATGGTATTTATTCAACTACTTATGCTAATGATTCTTTATTCCAGCTGTCAATGTTGTCACAGATGCAATTTGTCCTCATTCAGAAATGGGAGAAAATATGAAATCAAGTAATTATCTTTTGAACAGAAAGAAAAATATTTATGAAAATTGCAGGTGAGTGCAATGGAGCAATGGCGTTAAATTCATCTTATGTACATTTTTCGTTGATAACTTACGTTTGAACCAGAAATACTCTCAAATTTTTCAATTCATATGGAACTTTCATTTTATCTTCGCGAATGTTGATAAAGCTCAAGATTTCGAATGCGCACATACTGAGTTTACTGTGAAGATTCTATAAAAACATGAAATAACCTACTGGTACTTCTAGAATATCGAAGCGGATCGAACTCGTTAAAATATCTTGACCATTAGTCGCTGTCTTTAATAACCTAGTTGATCAAATAACTATTATTGTACAATTGAAATTATGTTTTTTTCGAATTGGATACTTACCGATATATCGTACTCATTCAATTTGTTAACTTTTTTTACGGTAATGTAGAAATTGATAAGCGTGTGATAATTCACCGTGTATACAGATTTTTACACTAAACCCAGTATGTACGAATTCCAAATACCAAGCTCTTTCAACATTTGCAAAGATATAATATAGGAGGTCCCTTATGCATAAAAATGTTGAAAGAAGTTCAACCAGAACTAAATTATAAATAAAAAATTGTACATCAGATGGAATCTGAGCCATTGTCGTCACCTGCAAAAATGCAAATTTTCGTAAACATTGTCCCAACCTTGAATTTATGAAGCAAACAAATCTTTCCGACGCCTATGTTTCCAGATTAGATAAAATGTATTCCGAAGTCATCATCATCATCTGTATAAATATATGAATCAGCTGTCAAAGAACCTCTGTAATTCGGTATACAGTGGTGACAATACACTAAGATTCTAATCCAAAAACAACCAAATAAAAGCTTCGAGTCACTGTTTGAGTGATCATGAAATTGGTCAGTTTCGTGGGTGTGCTCCTGGCTTGTTTAGCAGTGGCAAAATGCGCGAATATCCTTGGTGTATTTCACGTTGCAGGAAAAAGTCATTACATGTCATGTAGTACATTGATGAAAATACTCGCAGCGAACGGACATAATGTTACTGTTATTGCTCCATTCAAAGAGAAAAATCCGCCGAAGAATTACCATCAAATTTATCTAGATGGTCTGGTTGATGATAAGCCAAGTGAGTAGAAGAAATATTGAACCTGTCGTTTTTCGTGGTCAGTTCACCTCTTACCTTGAGGAACGGCAGGCTTTCTTCCGAATTTGTATCAATTATTGAATATAAGTACCTGAAATGAAATGCATCTCGTCTTTATGTACTCGGTTTTCTAAATTCTTCGTCTAGTGAGGGGATTTCAGGAACTAGAGCTAGAACAAAATGAGTGGCACATTTTTGGGCTCAATTTTTGAGATAATTCATTTGTTGAAAACCGCAACCTTCTAAGTCAAACCGTTTTCGAGCTAATAGAGAAATGAAAAGTTCTCATAACTTTTTCATTACTGAAGTTTTAAACATGGAACTTAAACATTATGCAGGCGCTTTTTTCAGTAGAATTCATTAAAGTAATCAATTTTTCTTTATTACATTTTGTTCTAGCTAGACGGGTTTCTGAGATCCTCTCACTTAACAACGAATTTAGGACACCCGGTACATGGTACGATGACACAAAAATCTGATCTGATATCTGCTGGACCACTAAATTCGAATATTTATGTTGATATACAGAATTTCCAGATATTAACCAAAAAATTTCAACTACGTATTTCACTTCAAAAAGAATCCTTAGTTTGTCGTATAAACATATAGTCTGTTCACGAAAGTTGGAGCCGTCGGTTGGCCATAGAGGCATATTCAACTGTGTATATTAAAATTTCAGGTTATGTTGTTTATTTTCTTGTCACATTGATACGCAATGTTGTCAATATTGCATAGAGTTCTCTGATAACACGCAAGCTCGTCGGACGAGGCCGAGTACTGTCGGTAACGTTGACTTTATTTTTCGTTATGACAGCAAATACTGCCAACTTCAGATAAATAAACAAACGCCTACTATGCGCTCAAACTTTCGTGAACGGCCTATATGTCGAGAAATGCTTCCTCCCGAGATACAGGGTGTTAAGATTATAGACGTCGATATAAAATATGCGTTCAGCAAAATCGTTTATACTTCGAGCATCTGCTCTAAATTTGTATTTGAGCATGGCTATTTTTTTAATTACACGTTTCGGTACTTATGGTTTTATTATATACCATATCAGGTTTTAGCGATTTTTTATACATCAGAATGTCCTTTATTTTTTTAATCGAAAACGGTGCTTCGTACCTCGTACGTCAAAAATGCAAAAAAGCGCATTTGCTCCAAAATGTCAATAGTAATGTTTATGGTTTAAAAAACTAGTGGCATATCATTTTTCGTCTAAAAATATTCAGTTCCGGTGCAGTAGAGACGCCTTTGGTAGAATAAAATGAAATGATTCACTGTAGAAAGTGCTCAATGATGATTGAAACCTATATTCAAAATTCCATGAAAATATTTCAAGCATTGCAAAGTTATTAATAAAATCTTTTCTCTTATAATTTCAACACCCTGTATTTTGGAGAGAAAACATATCTCGAATACCCTCGAAACCCTCTTGACATGTATAGATACAACAGCAGTTTACCAATTAACCTATTGTGAAATAACATCTTAAAATAGCGTCGCTACTACTGAGTTTGGTGAAGTGACGACAAATGAGCGTTAAGATGTTTAATTTTTTTGAATAAAAAAGGCTTCCCATAGAACGAACAATTCAAAGCTTCTCGTTAATTTAAAATATCTCAGAGGCGTACCATGTTTTCATTCAGTTTTTAAGTAAAATTTCAACAGTCTGTAGCTTGAAAACAACGTAGTTGTGGATGTTTATGGGAACTTTTTTTGATTAAATGATCTGAGGATTCACCCCTTTCTTCTGTTTTTGTTTCAGAAAAGAAATCCGATTTCTTCCAAAGTCCGCATCAGTCTTTGATAATGAAGCCAATTATTTTCCAATTTATAACTGATATGATGACAGAAAATGCTCTCAACCATACAAAATTCAAAGAATTCATGAAGACCAAGGATACGTATGACCTTGTTATCATGGAGGAATTCCAGGCAGCTCCGTTTAAATACGTTGCTCACCATTTCAATGCTCCCCTGATTGTATACAGCGCTCAAGATTCTAACGATTGGACCGGTCCATACCAGGGAAATCCAGATCCACCATCTTATATCCCTAACTTTTATCTGACCCATCTCACCACTCACATGTCGTTCTTCGAACGTTTGGAGAATGCTTTGTTCTACGTGTATTCAAAGTTGTACTTACACTTCGTAACATTTCCTTCCCAGAACAGGCTTTTACATAAATATTATCCAGATGCTCCACATCTTAAAGACATAGCTTATAATGTTTCATTGGTTCTCTTAAATACTGACCTAAGCGTACACGAACCTATTCCAAAAGTACCTAGCATGAAAGATATCGGTGGATTCCACATAAAAAAGCCTAAACCTTTACCTGAAGACCTTCAAAATATCTTGGACAACGCAAAACATGGTGTCGTCTATTTCAGTTTGGGATCCGGCATTAAAAGCAGAGATTTGCCTATAAAAATGAGGGATTTCATACTCAGAAAGTTCTCAAAGATGAAGGAAACTATAATTTGGAAATTCGAAGACCCTAATTTGCCAGGCAAGCCAGATAATGTCATTATTAGCAATTGGTTGCCACAAAACGACATATTTGGTGAGTATTCTTCTTTCATATTAATGAAAATGCAATTTTACTTGCCTGCAAGTATGCCTGATTACAACTTCATCAAAAAAACTGTAGGGCAGTTACCATATGAAAAAAATTAAGCTTGTTTATGTGACATCCATTTAAAAAATGTATAACTGCGAAAGAGGTCAACTTCGTAGAACCCAAAGCATCGAACAAAAAATTCATTTGATCCCACACACAGCTTGATTTTTTAAATTTGAATTTTGGAAGCTTTTATGAAAGACACTGTATGAAGAGAAGTTCAAACCATGTTACGTTACACCAGTTATATCAAGTTATAAAGTAAAACCTGCTGAAGACACAATATGATGAAGATATTATTGTACAGGGTGTTATATAATAGTATGTCACAATTTAAGTGTATGAATCTTCGTGTAATTTTGAAGAAAAAAGTCCATATAAACATGGGTCCGCAAAATGTTCGTTACGGAGCTACAGGGTGATGAAATTTCCAAAAAAAAATGTTTTTTTCTTCTTAACTCCTACAATTTTTGAGATATTTAGTCCTAATTTGAAATGCGAGCTATTTTCAACAGTCTCCATCATTTCACTTCCTGAATCTTAACTAGAATACAGAGGGTTTTTTCTTTTCCGGAGCCATGTCCCCTTTTTACTCATTCAAATTTTTGCGATATTCCACTGGTCAGTGTAAAATCAATTTTTGATATCTTCGTTCAATTTAGAAACTTTTTTGACTCCTGTAATGTTTTCGTATCTCTAAACATTTTCTAGTGAAAAATCATTGAACGATTGTATGTTATTCTCTGAATAAAAAAATAAGTGAAATACTCGATAGGTAAGCCCAAAATTTGCTTTTATTTTGATAGCTCGTCTTCTGAGACTCAACGAAAGCTTATTCAATGTCAAATACGATCGTTCAATAATTTTTAACTCAAAAATGGTTAGAGATAAGAAAAAAATTTCTAAATTGAACGAAAATAACACAAATTGGTTTTACTCTGATCGGTGGCGTACCGCGAAAAAGTTTGAGAGGGAAAATGGAGACATGGCTCCAGAAAAGAAAACACCTTGTAAATTCTAGTTAAAATTCAAGAGGTGCAGTGATGAGGACTGTTGAAAATAGCTCGCAGGAGTAGGAGTAATGAAGAAAAAAACAATTTTTTTGGAAATTTCAACACCCTGTAGCTCCGTAACGAAGCTTTTACGGACCCATGTTTATATGAACTTTTCTTCCTAAAATTACATGTAGATTCACCCCTTCAAGTTGTGACATACATTTATGTAACACCCTGTATAACAAACATTTGTCAAAGTAGCAACACTACAATTTTATGTCAACTGACAGATATCCAAAATTTTTTCATTAATTCTGATAGTGTTATATGACTTTCCATTACAGTATTTGTTGTATTTTCAGCTCATAAAAATGTCAAACTATTCATCTCCCATGGAGGTCTCTTCAGTACAATGGAGGCAGTATATTACGGTCTACCAGTATTTGCCGTGTCAGTTTTACCAGAACAAAGCGCTAACGCTAGAAGAGCTGAAGAAAACGGATTTGCGAAACATATTCACATTAGTGAACTCACTGAGGACTTCTTTAGTGATACCTTAGATGAGCTTCTGAGAAATCCCAAGTAAGATTTCGGTTTGAACGAGAAGCACCCAGTGTCATTCGATATCTTGTGTTGAAAAACAAAGTTTTAATATTTTGGAAGCTGACTATAATAGCCCAAAAAAATACAACATTTCATATAAACTTAGGGCCACAAAGGAGACATTTCGGGGATAAGAGCGATTTTCGGTTTTCTAACCGACTACTAGTGCAACTAAATACCATGGCGAAGGTCGATGTTTGGGAAAAAATATCTTTGTCTACATCCGCATAGGCAGGAGGCTTGCTTAGCGCATATAGCCTAGCGAGTCATCTAACTATAACAATATCCATAATAATAACTTACTATATATTATTATAGTAGTTTAGTAAACAACGAACGTATTGAAATGTACGCGATGTGCCGCACTACTGCCATGGAGAGACAGAGTTTAGATTAACTCTGTCTCTCCATCGACCTTCGCCATGGTATTTAGTTGCACAAGTAGCCAGGATGCAAGCCGCGAGGCTCTCTAGGCGCTAAGCAAGCCTCCTGCCTGTGCGGACGTGGCCACAAAGTGTTTTGCATTGGCAGAACTGGTGCAATCTGAGTGCATATTTATGATTCATTGGTAGCACAAGTGTAGATTGATTTTGAATCTGGTGCATTCAAATTTGTAATCTTTTTTGCACCAATTCTGTGAAGTCATCAGTAATTTTATGTTGAATTAATTTCAAACATATTTTATCAATAAACCCATGGCTGCGCTCAACCGGCTCAACAAAGAAAAATCTTCAGATAAATCGAACAGATGATCGTGCATCTGTCAAATATTCTCATGTTCCACTGGGAACGAACGGCATCAGTATAAGGCGTTTTCGGAACTTACTCAGGGTACTAACTCGATCCATTGAGTCACGTGATGAATCTATTCGGATCACGAATTCGGGTTCTAAGTTTACGAACACATCAGGTTTAGGATTTGAAGTGACAGTCGTATCAATAACATAACCAAATATTTTATGGATTGATTTTTCAGTCCCAGTTTATTTTCGGATTGTCTTCAGCTTTGCTTGTATTTATTGGCTTTTGTAAAATATTTCCTATAATTTCTTATGTGCCCTTCCACGTTTAATGTTACTTTTGATTTTCTATGTTGAAGAAGTAGAGAATTAATTTTCTCAGTTCCAGTTTATTTACTGATTGTCTCTGGCTTTGCTTGGGTTTATTGGCTTCTTTAAAATTTTTCTTATGATTTCTGGTGTGCCCTTGCATGTTCAATGTTATCTTTGAGTGCCTATGTTAAAGAGGTAAAGAAGGTTAGCTTTAACGCAGAAAGATCTGCACAAAGTTATGAAGAAGTTGTTTCGTTTTATTTCTCGGCTCATGGAAGCACGCATTTTCCACTGAGCCAAATTCTCTCACTTTCCATAATTTTTAGGAACAGAATATTTGAAAATTACTAAGAACATTGTAGACGACCTATTTTCGCCTTTTTCAAATACAAAATTGAACTGCAGTGCGCATGCGGTGACTCTACGACCTGAGTCAGTGATCGAGTTAATAGCACCGTACTTTTCGAACACTGGTTGGATGTTCGGGTTAGGGATCGAGTTAACCCGAGTAAGCATCCGAAAATGCTTATAGTGTCAGTGGTGCACTGATGCGCCCAATGGAAAACGCTATTACTGGATGGTCCAGGTTAAAGGCAAGCAAAGAGACTAATTGTACAGGGTGATTCACTTATCTTGGTTACCTGATTTTTCTCGAGAAGGAATGAATATTTTTTATTCTGTTGACGGTATTTGGTACAAGTCAATGTTGACTTGAGATATGCATAAAAGTCGGAGAAAAGAATTAAGACGCCAGGGGCCCGATTCTTGAAAAATCTCTCATGCGAGAATTGCATTTCTCTCTCAGTGACCGAGAGAATCTGTATTCTCGAATTCTCTCCCGACCAAGAACGAGTTCTCTACTACTAACTGGTAGAGAGATGACTATTTCCATAGGAGAGAATCACAGAATGGAGCAACTATTTTGTGTCTAGTGTGAAGTGTGACTGGAATTATTCGAATTATGCGTGAGAGAAGTGAGATGACATCTCGTATAGGAATAGTCGAACGAGAGTTGTCATCTCTACGAATTTCAAGAATCGGGCCCCAGGAGGCACGACGCTATAAAAATTTTTTTGGGGCATTCGAAAGATAATAATCTAATTCTGAATGTTTCTTCTGAATACCATTTTTCTTTATTTTCTCACCGTTAGCGACCTGCAGCGTGTTTTATGTTAATTCTATTTCATTTATTTTTTCTGTATTGTGACAGTTTGCCTTGATTTAGAGACATAGATAGGATTGTGTTTCTTCAAATCAAAGAGTTTTATAGCAAACTATTTTTCATTTAATTCATCAAATATTATATATTATAACAATGAACATTTTTTAATAACGAACGATACATGTTGAAGCATATGTTTTATATACAGGCCATTCTGATCCATACATAGATTATATCTCTTCATTATTTCATTATACCTAAGTTAATTTGCCAAAGATATGAGGGTCCACTTGGACACATCAACTTATAATTAAATATAATATAAATTATATGTATGGATCATAATGGCCGGTATATAGAACATTATTATGATTTGTCATGTTTCGTATGTTATTAAAGAATGTTTGTTATTGTTATGAAATATAATATTTGATGAATGTTATGATCGATAAGAGTTCGCTACAAAGTCTCTTTGATTTTAAGAAACACAATCATATCTATGTCTCTAAATCAAGGCATACTAGCTGTCACTATACAGAAAAATAAATGGAATAGAATTAACATAAAACACGCTGAAGGTCGCTGATGGTAAGAAGTAAAAAAAATGGTATTCAGAAGCATTCAGAATTGAATTTTGGAACATTCTCCGTGAAACACAAGAAGTAGAAATTAAATCGAATATTTTCTGCAATTCCTCATATTCGATTTCACTAGTAGTTGAAATTTTAAAACCGCACATCGCTCATATTTCCAAAAACGGCTCAATTGTAGACCCATATTTATAAAAACGTTTCACATACTTTGATCAGCTAACGAAATATCACGTGGTTTTTCACACCACCCGCTAAAATTTGAAATATATATGTATTTTCACTCTTCAAAGACACTGTTGATAATAATGTTAATTCTCCACAGATACAAAGAAAACGCCGAAATAAGATCTAAAATCATGAGAGATAAACCTATGGATCCAGCAGTAGCTGTCAATTACTGGGTGGAATATGTGATAAGACACAAGGGGGCGCCACACCTTAGGGTAGCCTCTTTAGACTTGGAATGGTACCAATATCTTTTGATTGATGTTGTACTTTTCATGATAGCAATGGTAATTATTTCCATTATAGCTTTAAGAGTTTTGTACAGACGTTTCATAAAAAAAGATAAAATAAAAGAGAAGAAAAATTAAGATTCGTTTAATTTCTCGATTGTAGATTCAATTGTGAAATTAATTTCAATTGTGGCCCCATTAGAGCTGTTTTCGAAACTGCGCTATAGCTCAACTCTCATTTCGAGAGGTTCAATGAACTCCAGTAGCTAAGATGGCTTCAAAGAGGCCAAATCCGCGTTTCTCCAATAGTTCTTCCATCCAAGACATTATTTGCTCAGGCTCGCGATGGCATTCGGTAACCAAGTGAACAAGAGTTTCTTCCTAACCTAACCTAACCTTTTTTTGTTCCCTAAGGTAGAAGGAAATCTTTTGCAGACTAAACCCACTAAAACCTCCTCCTCCAGTGTAATAGCGAAGGGGGAGGACACCGACTCCAACTATTACACTTTGTTGAGTGGGCACTGCTAGGTCTCCAAGACGATTGGAATTCTACAGCACATTCAAGCCTTGGCTTTGTTAGGTTTATAGGAAGAGAATTCCCGCTCTTGCATTAGGTCCCGCCGCTGTCTCACATTGTGAGGACTTTCGAGACTGCAGCTTACCTAAGTTCCGAAGTTTCAACTGGCTTATTTCACGGATCTACAACAACAGGTCTTGATACACGAGTTGATGACACTTCATGCGATTCGTCAGTGTACCCTATTCCTTCTCTGTCTGAGAAAGATTTGTTAGAAGTGGGTTGGGGTTACATCTAGAACTAACGTTTCTCGCTGGGTCTACCTTGATTCGTCCTCAGGTTCGAGAGGCCAGTTAAGCCATAGTTACTTTATGTGTTTTGGTCATTCTTAGTTTTCATTGGAATCACTCCCAACTACTTAAGCCCGTACACCACGACAAGGTTATGACTTCGTACGGGGACCTAATCTAACCCACCTAACCAATTGAACAAGAGTTTTATCCTGTTCCACACATAATCTACACTGGTCAGTTTCAGTGAAATGAATTTTTGTCATATGCTTCCGAAGGTCATAATATCCTGTTTGAAAGACACTGAGGAGACGTAACTTTTCTTACTCAGATCCAATACTTTTGGACCTTGCAGTTCTAAAGTTCCGAAGAACCATTTTGGAATGGCCCATCTTTGGAAGATTTCTACAGAGTGCTTTTGTTTCAGTTTCTTCTTTTCCAAGAACTCTCTCTTATAGGATCATGTGCTTACACCGCAGGGTTCTGGTCTGTAAGTACCGCTTGTGCTTCATTTCTGGTTAGTGTGTCAACTTTTTCGTTTCTTTGGTTCCTGAGCGACCAGGAACCCAGACTAAAGAACCCTATTGCCTGTTCCATAAAGTTCTCTTCGGCACTCTCATATTAGCTCTGAGTTGATGGCATAGTTCAGTGCTTCAGTAAGAGCTTGACTATCAGAATGTCACTATGTCACAACCCCGATAGTTTCTGACGAATATAAAACTCTTTGAATCGTCCATATTGCAAAAAATTCGTTTTGCTCGTGAGCCCACGATATTGACAGGCCTAATCGCAAGAATTTTTGATACTATAAAAGTAAGTAGTCTGGAATGAGCTAAGCAAAACAAACAAAAATGCTTCGGCCTGATAGAATATAATAACAACTGAATATTATTGCCTCGAAAATAAGTATTCCTCTAGCCAGTAGAATCTTAATTTATGAGTGGGGGTTGTTGATTACCATAGAAATCAATTTGGCATTCTTGACAATCGAACTTTGCCAAAGTTTTTTTAACATTAACGATTGAAGTAATAATATTATATCAGTGATTTACTTTTCATTTCACTCTTTTTTCCTACCCTCACGACTCTGAAAAGCCTCTATACCTATTGTATAAACCGGCACTGACCTAATCAACATCAATAAGTGCTAATTGAGATAGAAGAATATTTTTGGTCTCTCTCTCTCTCTCTTTCGTATTAATATCGTTGTATATTCTTTATTCAATGTGAATTATTATCTTTCAATGTCACGAAACCATTGGCGTGTGTTCGCCGCATCAGCTCACTCATTAGAAAATATAGTTTTATCCATTTCAGGAGATTTAGACTGAATACTAATGAAAATAGTCACTCTCATTCGGAGTATAATAGCACAGAACACTGTGTTCTGTGATAATAGGCCTTGTCATATATCAGGGTTGCCTTCACTATTTTGGGATCGGCTTACCCCTAGTGTTGCAAACTGGTAACTGATAGCTTTGTCGTGAAGTTCGGCATATTTAAGATTTTGAGGTAACAGAACGTTTTGACTAGCGCAACCTGCGCAACTAGTGTTAATATAAAAATAATAATAATGTGTATAATTTCCAAAATAAACTTCCTACATTATATTGATACAAAATTGAAACATACAGAACTGACAGGCGAATAAACACTGTTTTTAACTGAAGGTTAAATGAATGGAATAAACCATCAATATAAACTATCACAGAGGTAAACAAATTATACTGCAATGAAAGAATGTTATTTTTCCTTATGAATAAACAAAGTTAATCCCCCAAAACCGAAGGGTTGTGTGTTGTTTGCAGTAACCCAAAATATTCATCTCGGTATTAAGTATAACATTTGCCATTATATTCGAGAGCTTTCGAAGTGGATTATCTGAGCAACAGAGCACATGAATGAACTCGATTAATTAAATTTTTGGCTATTTAACTTCACCGAGGACCAGTGATTATCAATGTAATGATGGATTCCATCGAGGTAGTCGTCTGATCGAAGACCAAGGTCGTGATGCTGTCCATAATCAGTTTGTTTTTCCGAAAAACATCGAAGCTGTGAGCGAACTTTGAAAGATAGCCATGTGACCGTTCGTGAGATTGAGAAAAACTTAGGTATCATAACCAGCCTACATTCACTATCAAAAAAACTTCGTTTGCGTTGGTTCCAACGCAATCTGTAAGGAGCCCACTCACTAAGAAGGAAGAATGCGCAGTTAAGTATCTGCACGTTTGCTGTAACGCAAACGTGTGCATTCATATTTCCCACACACATACACTTTTGCGTGTTGGTTTGGATGTGCGACAAGCGTGAGATGACGTCGAATGTTAAGGGCAGTGGCGTGTGCTGTTATTAAGGAAAAAATTTCCAAGGTATAAATATCGAACCCGACACTGTGTTGCTAAAAATATGAAACGTGCAGAGACTTGTTGCCCATACACGGTCGTTTTTGGTCATTCTTCCACGTACGGGGAAGAATGCACACGCCACACGACGGAGATGAATGCGCATTCCAAATTTACGCCATACACACACTGTTTTTAACTGTACCCCGTACAACGCGCATTCAAGTCTTCGCGCTTCCTCTTAGTGAGTGGGCCCTTTTAATCGTTCAAAGAAGGCTCGAGTCGATTGGTCAAAAAAATGCTCGTGAAACTTGGTTGTAGGCGTATGGGACCTCAGTCGACTGTATGTGTGTTTCAGGATGAGCCAATAGACGAAAGTAGTGAGCTCAAGTATAACATCCAAGAAACGGTCGCCTATTTTTTTGAAGAATAAACTGAGTATGCCGCTTGCATCCACTAGGACAACTCTAAAAAGCCAATTATCAGCGGTACACAACCATACAGCCATTAGTATACCCATTGTTTTTGAAGAAATGACAGTGGGAGCTCTCACACATCGGCTCAAATAACAGCATTTCGGAACACTCAAAACATCGTCGTACGAGTCATCCACCGTACAATCTTTGCGTAAAAAATAACGAATAAGTGAATGTTTCTCATGACTGATGCTTTCGAATAGGTACATGTTTGGAGATACCTCAAGGTCAGTGGCAAACGTACTTTGACCTTTAGTTCGAACGCAGAAGTGTATAGATAACCATGGAAATTAATTTAAAAAACAATAGAACGATTATCAATGATAATTTTTTATCCTGAAATCTCGAAATATAAAAGTCAACTTTCCTACCCACTTCCTTATTCCACCTGCAAAGCTCCGCCTCTGTCTGGATCACCGCCAGATCTAACTGACTCATTATCATCAAGGACAACAATCAGTTTGATTTGGTGTGCCTTGTCAAATATTTCCGAGTTTTATATCTCATATTATATAATCGTTTATATTCCACAGTCATGTTATAGTCAGATAAGATTATTTGCACATACCGTCTGAAATCTGAAATATAGATAACCTATTGGGTAATAAGCGGAACCAAACAAAATATGTTATGTTCAACTCTCAGCGTGAGGAGGAAATATAAGTCATTTAAGAAGCAGCTACTCGTTGAGAGGAATCCTCTCAGTGAGTGTGTGTTCCTGAGTTCGGTCATTAATTCAAAATGAAGTATCTAGAGTTTGTTTTTGTGTTTTTCGCCTTTTCGGCTGGTGCAGAATGCGCAAAAATTCTTGGAGTGTTTCACATGCCATCACCTAGTCACTATATGTCCTGCAGTCGCGTTATGAAAATTCTCGCTGAAAAAGGCCACGATGTAACTATAGTTGCTCCTTTCACAGACAAAACAACAATGAAGAACTACAGACAGATACATATGGCTGGACTCGATGAGAAATTGAAAGGTAAATAAATATGAGGACAAATTGAATTACGTATATTCTTCTCACTGATTATTTGATTCCATTTTCTTAAAGTACCTACCTACCTGTCAGTTGTTTGAATTGAAGCTCTTTCAATTAAGATTCAAATATGATATGTAGGTACTTCAAATATTTCATTTATGAAATCAGTTTGTCAAAAACCAGTCTGTATGATGAATGTTTGTTATGTTAGGTTAGAATCATTTTTCTATCATAACTGAGCAAAGTTGATGCTTTTACTTGAAGGGCACAAGAGTTATTGCCACATTTTTCAAAATTTGAAATCCCGATTCCAACAGCCTTTTTAACCTTGAAAGTTGAAGATTGACATTCAATTGATACTGATACATATAATATTGATTTAGTGATTCTTATCGAAAACGACAAATAATATATTGCAAATTTATCGAATAAATATTACAGAGTTAGTACCTAGACCACCATCAGATATAATGTTATTAAAGAATTTGTATCTGTCGAATTAACTCATCGAGGTGTTTCTTCAAATGAGCTCCTAAATGTTGAGAATATTTATTTAGTTGAAATGAAATGCATCTGGTGCACATATCATAATATACAGTTAAGATCCACGATGAAATGAAAATGAGTTAGAATTCGTGAATAAATGAGATCGGATTATTATAAAAAATTTCATTAATCTACAGGGTGGCAAAATTCGTTGTCTACTGAAGGGATCTCGAGAACCATAGCAGCTAGAGAAAACTGATGACACATTTTCGGGCTCTTTTCCCCGAATAACTCAAATCTGAAAGCAGGTCTAACCTATTTTGCATAGATTTTGAGTTTAGAACGCAAATTGAGAATTCGTAATTTTCATTGATACTGAATAACTCTCTTGTTTGAATTCGTATTCGAAATCCGTTGTTACATTCTACAGACACTTTTTGAAATTGTTTCAAATATGATATGACTGATTTTTTTGATCCAATCATATTCGAGAAATGACAAGGAATTTTGATTTTTTCAAATGTAAACTATGGTCGAAGGTTTTCTTATCCGACTCCAAAATTTCTGCTGCAAAAATGTATCATATGTCCCTATTCACATGAATTTTACACAAGGAAAAATTTAATACATTTTCCTGCTCTTCGATCATATTCGTAAAATATGATGATGAAGAGTTGAGAGAAAACCGGGTGTCCCAGTAAGTTTGTTTCCAAAGGATTATCTCAGCGATTTCGGAATATATGAATTTGAAAATTTTATGTTCTATAATTCAAAAGTCAAAATCAAGATTGCACAAAATATTGTATATCCTACTGCAATTCTTTCAATATTAATTTCAATACACGTTTCTCCATGAAATCAAAAGTAAAATACAACTTACAAACTGTGATACTTCGTTAAAAAGTATTATGTAAAAACATAAATGAAATATGAATTTTCCAATTTCAAATGTTCAAATTATTATTATAAAGTGAACATGTACAGGGTGGCCAGAATTGGTGGTCCCTGAACTACAACTTTTTAACCAATGAGATGAGAAAAATGCATTGCTCTATCGTCTTTAGTTTTCGGGTTATAAAAACAAAATTGATATTTGATCAATTTGAACGTTGGTCATTATCTCCTTTTCGGTTTGAAAATTGAAATAAAAACATTATACAGACATCATTTTTGATAGGAATCCAAAAGCTTAATCTAATTTATGTGAGGGTCTTCTTCCTGATTTATTACATGGAATTTCGTTTTTTCCTATAAAAACAAAAATTTATCTTTACTTAAAAATAATCAATTTTTTTCGTTTCAAAAATAAATAACATGTGAATATCGCTCTTAGATCACTGGCGACACTTGGGAGGCAAGTCCCCACTAAATTTCTACCCCCACTGAAAATTCTGGGCCACCCTTGGGCCCTCCTTCTGCCTTCGCCTTTGATCTAATTTTGGCTTATAACACGAAAACAAAGACGGTCGCAATGTCCATTCATTTTTCTTATCTCATAGGTTTAAAAAAAAAAAACAAACACCGACTAGTAGGATCTTCATCTTCTTTTGGGCATATATTAATATGCAACTATATACAGGTGTCCCGTAATTAGACCGACAAACTTCTAGTGGACATTAAAGATCGTATTTTAGACAGATTCGACCCAAATCATATAATGCAAAATTGCTTCATTAAGGAGCTAGTGTCCTTTGAAGATGACGTCCTGTCCACACTTTTTGCCACATATTCGCAAAACGAAGTGACATAAAGTGCTGAAGTTTACACATTGGCTAATATCAAAACGAGTGCATTTCATTCATGTCAAGCACAATCGTATCATTTGTGGGGGGGGGTAGGGGTTGACGAAAGGTATTTTTAGTTGAAACTTTTTTAACTTTCATTATTCGCAAGATTTACATCATATTCATCAACTCTGATGTTTTTTCTTGAAAAAGATGCTCTTATATAATAAAATTTCAAATCTATTTTTTCAGGAATAGTGCATCTGGACGTTATTAAACAAAAGCATTTTTTTCAAGAAAAAACATCAGAGTTCATGAATATTATGTAAATCTCGCGAAATAATGAAAGTTAAAAAAGTTTCAACTAAAAATACCCTTCGCCCCCCCTCAAATTATACGATTGTGCTTGACATGAAAGAAATGCACTCAATCTAATCGATGCTTTTTGATATTAGCTAATGTGTGAACTTTCAGCACTTTATGTGACTTCGTTTGCGAATATGTGGCAAAAAGTGTAGACAGGACGTCATCTTCAAAGGGCACTAGCTCCTTAACGAAGCAATTTTGCATGATATGATTGGGTCGAATCTGTCTGAAATATGATCCATAATGTCCACTAGAAGTTTTTCGGTCTAATTACGGGACACCCTGTATATTTAAATTTCATAAACGTGGCTTATACTCACAAAACCTATATCCACCTCCATTGCGCATTTCACCAAGTTTCTATGAACATAATGATTCATGTATTATTTAAAACAAGTCTATTCCATGAGATCATAATAATTATTATTCAAAGGGTGATATAAGATACCATTTTCATAAAGATAGGTTAAACATAATTATACTTTTATCGAATAACATTCGCATTGACATTACAGTAAAACATTTACGCATTTCATAGGAGCGTGTGAAAACTCTTTGTTTCGTATTATCGAGTCATTCGAATCCATTTCGTATGCGAAAGCGATAAATATTCAATAAAAATCAGCTCTATTTATTCGCATGCGAAATTAAATCGAATTACTCGAAAAATCTGTCCTGGCCTGACCTACACTACACCAAATTTTGCGATGAAAATTCTTTATTTTCACCTGATATTGAATGGAAAAAATTATAACTATTTTAAATATCTTTCAATTTAAGTGCGAAACCTAAATATCCGTTTCTTTGCAGATAACAGGGTGATTGGTTTGAGATAACTCCCATACCTTTTATAATGCCTATATTTTTTCACTTCATGAGTAATAGTATTCAAGAAAATGCTTTCAATCACACCCACGTTCAAGGAATTCATGAAAACAAAGGAAACATTCGACGCAGTTATCGTAGAGGAATTTCAAGCAGAAGCTATTAAATACGTAGCGCATCATTTCAATGCACCACTGATTGTCTACAGTGCTATGGATGCAAATGATTGGACCAACCCTTCCAAGGAAATCCAGACACTCCCTCCTATCATCCTAGCGTTTATTTAACACATCTCACAAACCACATGTCTTTCTATGGACGGGTACAAAATACCTTGATGTATGTGTACACGAAACTTATATACAATATTTTCACTTTTCCTGCTCAAAACAGATTTTACATAAGTTTTACCCAGATGCCCCAGACCTCAGCGCGAAATAGCCTATAATGTTTCTATGGTTCTCTTAAACACTTGTCCAAGCGTACACGAGCCTATACCAAAAGTACCAAGCATGAAAGACATTGGTGGATTCCATATAAGGGAGCCAAAAACCACTGCCCCAAGACTTGCAAGATGTACTGGATAATGCCAAGCATGGTGTCATCTATTTCAGTTTGGGTTCCAACATTAACAGCAAAGACATGCCTAAGGAGAAAAGGGACTTTATACTCAGAAAGTTCTCAAAAATGAAGGAAACCATCATTTGGAAGTTCGAAGATCCTGATTTACCTGGAAAACCTGATAATGTCATCATCAGCAAATGGTTGCCACAAAACGACATATTTGGTGAGTTTAAAACAAGTCTTTAATACCTGAGCGTGGAAGCCAAGGTCTTTTCTCAAAGTAAGAAGTAGACACAAGTTCAGTTTTTATTTGTTTCTCATTTGTAAACGTCAGTTTCCAAAAAACACAATATCAATCAAGGAGGTTATCTTATCAAGTCACTAACATGTAAACTGACAGTTAACTTGTAAAATTTTTACAAGTTAGTAGTATTATTTAGTATTTACATTGACAGTTGCCAAGTTCTTTCTTCTAATTCCATTCTGCCTCTAATTTCAGAGTTCCTGGAACAAATTTATTTCTCAATAAACGTTTGTCAAACTATTCAAAAACGATATTCGTACGTTGTTTTATTCGTATTATTCGTTTTCTTTCTCAAATTGCAAATATCCTATAGGTTTTTTGACCTGTTAACTCACTGACAGTCATAAACTTGCTTATATTTCATTCATCTTTCTAATTTTATCGTTCCTGGAACAAATTTGTTTATTAATAAACGTTATAAAAGTATTAAAAACGATATTCATACCTTGTTTCATTGAATCTGGCCTTTTCGTCAGAAATGAGCAAATATTCTCGAAGGACTTCCATCTCGTATCATAAATAATACAATTTTAAGAAATGTCAAAAAATTTAACGCCATTATTGAGATTTTTTTTGGAATTTATCTAACCTTTTTACAAATGAGAAACAAATAAATATAAAACAATACACGCAAGGTAACGGGTTTTACTGGCTCAAGGAGGTAAC
The DNA here is from genome assembly GCA_013421045.1 of Propylea japonica. Lineage (NCBI taxonomy): Eukaryota > Metazoa > Arthropoda > Insecta > Coleoptera > Coccinellidae > Propylea > Propylea japonica. Next base: position 11,959,492 of record CM024245.1, read on the forward strand.
TGACTCGCCTGCGGCTCGTCAATTATATCCTCCATTCGCCAGTAAAATCCTGTTACCTTGCTAGTAATGTTATATACTATTACTCTGACGTTTTTTCAATTTGACATTGCAATGTTGCCTCATTGCAAACTGATGCTAAATCAGTAGTGCAGCTTCCTATTGGTCGATTCAGTCGAAGTGAAATGATTTCTTCATTCAATAAGTCAAATAGAAAAGTCCCATTGTATTGTTGATGGAAGGTGTAAAAGTTAAATTTAAATTTTTTTATTCATTTGAAGAATGCTTTTTCTGCAGTTTACCTTGCTCGTTGAAAATGTACATCAATCGTTCAAAAAAGACACAATTATTATTACGATATATCACATGGAGGGTGAGACACTCAAGATATTCAAAGTCAAAGGTCAGAAAAATAGATATTTTATACATTATATTCTAAATACACCACCAATTCTTTTACCGCAGTGGAAATTACAGGTGTTTTTAGTTTTGTCTATTATATCTGGTAAAATTCATTATTTTTATGTTGTTTTATAGTTGTGATTAATGAATGAACAATAACCATTTATAGATGCAATTCAGTATTACTGGACCAAATAATGTTAATGCATAAGTCACTAATTGCTTTTGCTAAAGATAATTCTTAGGTTTTCATTACCAGTCTCTGAAACACAATAATTGAAAAATTTTGATTAAGTTGAAATGCTCCTCCTGCGAAAATTTTTGCACTGATTTGTCAGGAGCAACTTGGTTTTGAAAAAATTGTTGCCTAACAGTAGAACTAAACAAGGTAATAAATGAAAAGGATAATGTTACGTTCGGTGTCTATATCAGACAAACTTGTAAAATCGGAATTGGGTTTTTTTTCAATCGATATTTAATTTTTTTTGTGAATAAAGTCCATGTGGTTCTTGAGTTAAATGTCATAATTATCTCATCATGCAAAATCAGCCGAAATTGTTTCTGAAACCATATGTAATGGATCAATAGGTCATGAAACTATATAGAAAAAAACTATAATTTGCGATTGGCATTGCATTTAGAAGTATAAACTCTGATATATTCTATTATGTACCTATTGAATTTTTTTGACATACATTTGTTACTAATTATTCGCATTCTTTCAGATATCTTCGTATCACTCTTTTACATTAGTTCGGTTGATCATATCAGAGTTGTTTTAATTTGATTTTTAATTTTCTTCTAACTCTCTTGAAAGTACCAAAAGAATATGAAAACGTCCTTAAAAACTCTGCTTTCACTTATTCATTTGCAAGAAATTCACTTGTTCACATGTTTGTTTTTTCCTTCCTTCGAAGTTTGCTGAAACTCTCTTGTATATTTTCAGCTCATAAAAATGTAAAATTATTCATCTCCCATGGAGGTCTCTTCAGTACAATGGAGGCAAGTACACTACGGTCTTCCAGTAGTAGCCATATCAGTTTTCGCAGAACAGGAACTAAACGGAAAAAAGAGCAGAGGCAAATGGTTTTGCTAGACATATACCCTTCAAGCAACTTACAGAAGAAAATTTCAACGAAATGTTAGACGACGTACTACAAAATCCGAAGTGAGTTTTGTATTTGAACATAATAATTCGATGAATTTTCATAGTCTATCGATAAAGTCTAAAGGCGGGTTCACACGGGGTAGTGAACACGACTGAAGTGAATACGACGCAGGGGATACTCTGGCCAGCACATTTATGTATATGTTGCGACAGCCAGGGAACCTGAAATCTCTATCCGATGTTAGAGTTGATTTCTTTTGGTAGAAAATGCAGGAAAGCTCTGCGTGGGCTGGGCTCTGATAACTTTTTGAAAGTAATCTGGTGTCCGGCTCACGCGGATATACTGGTAACGTTAAGGCAGATGAACTGGCTAGGCGGGAGACGGATTATTAGCATTTGTTGGTCAGGAGCCTGCGCTGCCAATCTGTCGCACATCTGTCAGAAGTTTCTTCAGGAACTGCTGAACAGGGAATTTGCCTCGGAATGGAGCGCAGGAGTGGGCCTGAGGTGGTCGAGGATCTCATTGAGAGAGACCGTCCTCGCGATCTGAGGTCAATAGGCTTCTGTTGCTGGAGAGGAAACAACTCGGTCTGGTTACTGGTGCATTGACTGGTCACTGTTTAACAAGCATTTGAAGAGAATGGGATTGACGAGCTGCTCCCATGCCGGTGGTGCAGGAGTACTGATGAAACGGTTGAGCATATTTTGTTCAACTGTGGGAACCTTAATGAGTTAAGGTCAACACACCTAGGAAATCCAACACCTTCTATCCCTATGGTGAGAGGGACCACTCCTGCAGGCTCGCGACATTTTGTCTTCGTGTCTGAGGAGCTGAGTCTCTATAGAACGATGCGGGTGAACAATGGGCACTAGGCCTCAGTTCGGCCGGAAAGGCACGCACAGAGAAGAAGAAGAAGAATACGACTGAAGCGGGCGTGCTCACTCCAACAAAATGGAGATTTCACGACCCCCCTTTTCAAAGGCGTGCAGTGCGTGCACTACCATCACCCTCTCTACCGTTAGTTCACACTTGGTAGTGATTTCGACCGACTGACCGGTGGGTCGTACTCTCGCCCGATTCACGACCCCGTGTGAACCCGCCTTTAGTCTTTTCTGCCTCGAGGTATTAAGAAAGTTAGGATTAGATCACCACTCATTTAACAAGGGAATGAGTAACATTGTACCGATGTTACTGCGAATTTTTCAGAGATTCAAGAGATTAGATTAGCTAATGCTAGTGTTCTCCATTTTTGAGCGCTTGTTCTACTTAATCGAGTCCTATATCGTTTTGCCCAAAATATCTGTAATTTTCGAATTTTGAGCCGAAATGGTAAAATGGTCTCGAACGATAGGGTTTGACGAATTCGTGGTCAAATTCAATTCTGTCCGTGGGGCCGGCGTCTGTTAGCACGAAAATTCTCGAAGGGATTGTCCTAGAGCAAGGGTCTCCAACCTACGGCCCGCGGGCCAAATCTGGCCCGCCAGTTCCAAGAATCCGGCCCGCGAAAGCTCATTAGCTTATCAACTTTTGCACAAGTCCCGAAGCTATTGAATAAAACGGTTAAATATTTTGGCACTTCGCATTTGCTGCAGTAAACATTGTGGCCCTCAGACTGAAATGTTTGGAGACCCCTCTCCTAGAGAATTGAAATTTTCAGGGTGAGTTCGGTTCGCAAATGCCTGGGTTAAGATCGTTATTTTTCCCCCAATATCTCAGACACAATAATCAACCGAAATGAAATTTTGCGGTCACATGCAAGATGCTCATTATAAGCCTCATGCGAATTCTTGTGGCCTTAGTGTTGACAGAACCATAGAAAATTCAATTGAATGTTGAAAATAAGAATCCTTTTATTTCCATATAACAAGCTATCCAATTCAAATAAAATTTATTTTTTGAATGAAGATTGATATAATGAATGTTCATGCAAAATTCTAAATGCTGGCATCATCAGAACCATATAGATTTCTCACCTATATTATTCACTTAACAATTTACAGAATATAATTCAGATCGTGCTGAGATTTTGTATTCATATACATAGCATGAATCTCAAGTCCTCAGGGCTTTTCCTAAATTTTGTATACGTTTTTGTGATTTTGGGTAGAGTAAACTAACACATATTATAATGAAATAGAAGTGCAGGGGAGGTTCGAAAGTTCGTGGAATGAAAGAGTTTTAAATGAAACGAAACAAGTCAAAAAATGAGCTGAGATTATGAAATATTTGAAAAGTAAACAAATAGCAACATGAAGAATGTTGCATGTCATAGTATAGGTAAATCAGCTAAACAATTCCAACTTCATAGTTCTGCCGGATAATGAGAGAATGGTTCGATACTGAATTTCGATATACAGGTTCGAAAACTCACATCGTGAAAATACGATAAACAATGCATCAGACCGAGAATTTTTCTGTGCAGTTGAACAGATGTATATTCGAAAGATTCACCTGCTATTGCCTACCATACTGCCAGAAAGAAGCCCCCTCCCTACGATTAGAAAGAGACAAAACAACATTTTCGTATCGAGATATAAAAGAGAGGAATGTTATTAGATAATATTGAGTAAGGAAAAAATAGTACCACTGAAGCGTGCTTCATCGGGGACCAATATGGCGGAAAGTTCAGAGTCGAATTAAGTTGCCAATTCTCTTCTGTTCACAAAATTCACCCAAAAATACGACGTGTTGGGTCTTTAGGAAACCTGTTCAAATAAAGTAAATTGAATATCAAATAAACAATTTCTCTTCAAGCGATAATATACACATATAACCGATATCAGATTATCAAGACAGACATGCAAAAATTTCGAATGCGGATCTGTTCAGTACTCATTCTTACCTTCGAAATGTTATTCCTGTAATTATCGTTTTATCTGTTTCTTCTCAAAGAACATTCAATGATTGTCAAATTTGACGTAAAAGTGGTAGTAATGTGGCGGATCTGATAACACGTTTATTTAAATGATGTCAACTCTATACTATTCTATCTCTATGCATTATTGCAATCAGACAACTAGCATCAGTCAGTTACGATACGTGAATCTTTCGAATATACATCTGCTCAACTTGCCTGCAAAATTCTCTGTCTGATGCATTGTATCTTTCCGACTTGAATTTCCAAACCTGTATGTACTTCTTATTATACAGTTCTTATTTTATGCTATAAATGATTCAAATATTAAATATTTCTTCACAGATACAGAGAAAACGCTAAAGCTAGATCGCAGATCATGAGGGACAAACCCATGAAGCCTGCAGATGCTGTCAACTACTGGGTGGAATATGTGATAAGACACAAGGGGGCACCACATCAGGGTAGCTTCGCTAGACTTGGCATGGTACCAATATCTGTTGATTGATGTTGTAGTTTTCATTTTATTCGTGGCATTTGCGATTGTTTTCGCTGTGAGAGCATTGTACAAACGATTGTTCAAGAAAAAGACTGTCAGTAAGGAGAAGAAGAAGAACTGATATTTTTTACCTCCGAAAGTTTTTATAGAAGTCTCTGCATGGAGCACCTATGTAAATATATGTTAATTGCAGGAAATATTTTCAAGGAGGCTTTTACTCAGGGAAAATGTATGTGCATTACATATTATGTTGTTAATGCTTTAATAGTTTTCTGGAAAAACAAGATTTTCAAAGCAACCATTGTCGAAACATAATACATTGTGTACAAATTTATACAATAAAAATCAAAAATAACAAATAAAAATAAACTTATTGTCATCAATCTTTTTTTTTTAGTGGCATGTTCAGATAAGACTAAATAAACTTCGTAGAACTTTGAGCTGAGATCATTGAGCTCGTTGTTTACGATGTTTTGTTTGATAGGCCAAGAGATGTGGATGAGCTGTTTGCCAACCATTTATTAACACTTATTATAACAATGCATTGTCCATTACATGTATCACTTTCACTATACTGAATAACAACTTCTTCTTTCATCCAGTATTGGAACATCAGGTGGTTGATGTATTGAAATCTCTGAAAAATGACAGGGGTTTAGATAAAGATTTCGTCTCGGCGCGTATATTGAAGATGATAGGTCTTGATATCATTTCTTGCTCTTCTCAAGAAGGCCACTATCATTCTGGTTCATAAAAGGTGATGTATTCGATATTACAATTATGGCCCATTTCTATCTTCAGTTGTTCAAACTGGAGCTCTGGAATTTATTGAATTTGTATATGACTGCCTCGATAATGGCTCATATGTTTGCCGGATCATTTTTTGATCTGTCCAAGGCATTTGATAGTATCTCTTTCTAATTCATATTGGACAAATGCTACAGTCTTGACTTCAGGGGAATATTTCATGACTGGATCAGAAGTTATCTTGAAGGTATAGTTGCATCTGTTAGAGTCCAGAATTCTTCATCTAGTAAGCACAGTTTGAAGTTGGGAGTGCCTCAGGGCTTTGCCTTGGGACAACTCTTGTTTTTGCTATTAATTAATGATCTGCCTGAGAATTGAAGAATTTTTCATCGATAAGTCTAAATTCCGCAAAGAACTATCTAAAATAATAAGAGCAATCTTTTTTACTGATGATTAATCACTAGCCGTTGCTGCGGAAACTTTGGAGAACTGCAGAGGTTATGCGATTTGTTAGTTCATTGCTTTTATTGAATGGTGTCATGCGAATGCTATTATGCAAAGATTATATATTATATCTATACTCTATAATCTATGCTATTATGATAAATGTAAACAAGAATGAATGCATTCTCTTTTCAATTTTGAAAAATGACAGTGAACTTGTAGTCCGACATTCTGATTCCATCAACACATCAAAGGACTGCACGAAGTTTTTGGGTATTTACATCGATAGGCACTTAAGGTGGGATACACACGTAGATGAGGCTCTACAGCTCTTATTACGCTTTGAGTCGAATCAGGTATTTGCTTCACTTGCTCACATATGAATGTATGTTTATAGTTTGGTATTCACTATTCAGTCATGTTTTGTACAATATCTTGTTATGGGGTTATTCGTCGGACATTAGTAGAGTATTTATCATCCAAAAAGAATTTTGCGTTTGATATTCAACGTGTCTCTTATGGCGGCCCATACACAAGCTACTTTCTCTCGCGTTTTGGCAGCTAGCGTTTTGCGAGCGTCGTAGACGCTCGTGCAATTTTCACACCACACACAAGCGTCTCAGTAGCTCATCGATCGCTGACGATAAAGGTTAAAAATGTCATCCGTACTTGCACCCACCGACTTTTCCGTAGCCGTAACTTTTTTTATTCTTTACGGAATGAGTCCGGATGCTATTCATTTTTTTTTCTTTACGAAATCAATATCGCATTCATCGTTTTATTGTTTACATAAAGCTAACATTCTTCGTAGGCTTCATTCTTTAGTGTTCTGTTCGAATATATCTTTGTTCTTAATCACCCACCAATACTTATTCTTTTCAAATAGTTCTATAAAATTTGTAATAAATTCTTCTGAATGTGCAATTCTTGCATGATTCTCTGCCATTCTAGACGCTCTCACACACACACAAGCGTTTTTCAAGCGTTTCGTCGGCGGCTATCTTGACGCTAAAATCAAACACGTTTGATCTTGGCGTCCAGCGTTGCGTCCAGCTCGGCGACTCGCCAGCGTGCAGCACAAGACATACACAGGCGTTTTTTCGTTTACTTTGAGCGTTTTGGCAGCTAGCGTTTTGCGAGCGTCCTAGACGCTCGTGCAATTTTCACCACACACAAGCGTCTCAGTAGCTCATCGATCGCTGACGATAAAGGTTTAAAATGTCATCCGTACTTGCACCCGACTTTTCCGTAGCTCGTAACTTTTTGTATTCTTACGGAATGAGTCTCGGATGCTATTCATTTTTTTTTCTTTACGAAATCAATATCGCATTCATCGTTTTATTGTTTACATAAAGCTAACAATTCTTCGTAGGCTTTATTCTTTAGTGTTCTGTTCGAATATTCTTTGCTCTTAATCACCCATCAATACTTATTCTTTTCAAATAGTTCTATAAAATTTGTAATAAATTCTTCTGAATGTGCAATTCTTGCATGATTCTCTGCCATTCTAGGCGCTCTCACACACACACACAGCGTTTTTCAAGCGTTTCGCCGGCTATCTTGACGCTAAAATCAAACACGTTTGATCTTGGCGTCCGGCGTTGCGTCCAGCTCGGCGACTCGCCAGCGTGGCAGCGGATGGACATACACAGCGTTTTTCGGGCTACTTTTGGGCGTTTTGGTCGCTTGCGGCGACGCTAGCTGCCAAAACGCCGAGAAAGTAGCTTGTGTATGGGCCGCATAAGACCTCTTGTAGGTCAGTTTTTTGTGAAAATGGTATATTGACATTGGCTTCAACTTTTATTTTAAAATGTTTAGTTTTTGCTAAAGAAATGAGCACAGCCTAAAAATATCTAGCTTTCATTCCCCTAACACTAGGAAAAAGGATATGTTGTCAGTTCCAATACATAGAACATTAAAATTTCAAATGTCACCTATGTACCAATGATTAGATATTCGAAGACGCTTTCTCAATGACTCAGTTCTCAAACCTAATTACCAGTACCAGTCGTCAATTCAAGTATTTATAGTAATCGAAAATTGATTACCGGTAAACCACGTTTTGAAGGAATCTTTCGAATTTGATTCACCACAAGATAAGATTACAGAAATTATGTTACAAACGATAGTGTTTCTTCATTAAATTACGTTCTCAAGGTTCACAACTAACAATTTGGTATTGTTTCGTATAGTGAAAAATGAAATTGTTCGTGTTTCTCATTTTATTTGTGATATGTTTTTGTCAACATGAAGGTGCTAAAATACTTGGTGTTTTCCACATGCCTGCAAAAAGCCATTATATGGCGTATACCACTCTGATGAAACAGCTGGCTGAAAATGGGCATGATGTGACTATTGTTGCTGGTTTTCAGGAAACAGATGTGCCGAAAAACTACAGGCAAATTAAATTGGACGGATTGTATGAGGTTTACACCAGTAAGTTAGACTTCGTATCTTGAAATTGCTCAGAGGAGATAGATACATGCTGTTGAAATTCTTGGAGTATCAAAAAATAAAAGGATTGGGATTTCCAGCAATCATTTCCCTCTATTTTGTTCGAAATGAAAATCAAATTGGAGATTCATAATAGGTGCGAATTAAACATCCGTTTAATTACTACCCTATTTCAACCCAACAAGAATCATTGGTGAGATGAATATCTTCTCGACTAAATAAATCTGCGATTCATCGAATATGCCTTTTTTTGGTTTTGGAACAGTTTTTTTCTGATATCGAAAGAATTTTGAAGAAAAGTTGAATATGACCGAATTAAAATTTCACATTATTTATTACTTTCTTCCTAAGTTTCTGTTGTTTTGTTTTTGAGCGCACGTTCCACTTAAACGAGTAAATTTCGAACTTTGACCCGAAAATGGTCTCAAACGTTAGGTTTGACGAATTTGTGGTCAAATTCAATTCTGTCCATGGGGCCTTCCGTCCAGCCGGCCATTAGCACGATTGTTCAAGAGTCTTCAAATTTTCGGATGAGTTCGATTTCCAAATACCTCGGTTAAGGGGTTACATGGGTTTCCTCAAGCAAAAAAACGGCCTTTTTCAAAAATTTTTTTGCATATAAAAATGAATATTTAATGAAACTTTTATTATTTAAAAGATACATATTTAATAAAGATTTTGTGAAATTTTCAAAAAAAATATTAAAATGTCGGCCATTACGACGCCATTTCCGGCAGTCCCTCGGAGAGAAAAGGTGCCTCCGCGTTGTCAGCAGAACTTCTTTCAGGATCATCAAAAGTAAAAATAAAAAAAACGTGTTTTAGTATAGACAATAAACTAGGTATTGGACGAAGGAAAAAAAATGAAAATTGAATTTTGGCAGACGTTTTCACAAAAAAATGCAAATTTCGATGAAAAAATTTCTCGACATTTTTTTTTAGATAGTTGTAATTGAAAAAAAATCCTTCATTCAATACCTTGTAAATGATATCTCGAATACTGTGTAAAATTTCATTAAGATCGGTTGAGTAGTTCGCGAAAATTTTGACAACCGACTTTGAAAACATAGTTTTGAGAAAAACGCGTTTAAAGTTTTAATAGACAATAAAAGTGATCTCAAGCGTCCACCTTCTCAAGGCTGTATCTCCGAGACTATTACTCGGATAAACTTGAAAATTTAGGACAATATTCTAGAAATGTTATAGAATTTAATAAGCAAAAAAATAAAAATCGATTTTTTGAAACCGTGAAACCCATGTAACCCCTTAAGTTCGTACACCGGCAAATCGTAGATGGTGTTCCGTTAAATATGACCATTCAAAATTTTGTTCCTCAATATCTCAGACAAAACGAAATCAATCTAAATGATTTTGCGGGCACATGCAAATTGCATATAAAAGGCCTCATGCAAAATTTTATGGTAATCGTGTAAACATAACGATAGAAAATTCAATTGGAATATTGAAAAGAAGAAACTTTGTTTCCACAACAAGATATCTGATTCGAGTGAAATTTAATATGTGATGATTGATATACTGAATGTTCATGCAAAATTTTAAAGAAGATCGCATTATCTAAACCATAAAAATTCAATTGGAATATGTGAAATAAGAAGCTCTAAATTTCCATAACAAGACATCCGATTTTAGTGAAATTATTATGTGTATGAAAATTGATATACCTACTGATTACTGAACGTTCATGCAAATTTCAAGAGAATGGCATCATCAGAACCATAGAATTAAAATTTTTTATTGTCAATATTTTACATATTTCAGTGTTTGAATAGTTTCCAAAATAATATTCGTACTGAAATTTTGCATTTTCCGTATCAATCTACAAAATTTTGAGGTAATAGCCTCATTGCTCCCCACCAATGAACGAGCGCTCAAAATCACCTACTCAGAGCTTTTCCAAATTTTTTCAGATGCCAAGTGTTGGATGGTAATACATATAGTTTCAATTTACATAAGCATAGCATCTAGAGAAAAACTATTCAGGAGTACATCTATTTATTCAAAACCATAAATTCGTGAAAAAATACATCTGAATAGAATAATACACATATAATAATAGGCAAGATTCTTCAACGAATATTATTTGAGTAGTATTCATCATAGTCGCGTCATCATAAATATTTCATTCCTGTTTTCCACATACAAATGTGCGCTTCAGGATCAATGTTGGATTGAAATATTCATTAAGTGATCAACAATCCAGTTTGTTTTCATTGTTGATTTTCTAATAGCAAACTCGTCATTGATTCATTACCATTTTACAATGTATAATTGTTAACAAACCCACATACGGTTGAATAAAAGTCAATTCATGATTTTACTCTTATTTTGCATACATAGGATATTCTCGACAAGTGAATTGAAATATTATTCGTTTTATTGGCTCATTGCAATATTAATTTTGAAATGATAATGTCGTACGTTCATTTTCAAAAAACAAAAAATAAAATTTGACCTCTAGTGTCCCTGCGATATGGTCTTTTTTGCGGTTTTTTTCCCTCGAGCTAACACAAAAAAAGGTTTTTGGCATCTTCCTCGCGACTGAAGACTGCTTAGTGAGGAAATTATCTGCTCTTCCGATTTATATGTACCAAAAAGCAGTAATATACCTAAGTAAGACGACAACCGTCTTACTTATAGCGATAACCTTTTTTTCGTATGTTTCGCAATTCTTACAGCCAATCAAAACTGCACTATTTGTTTAGCCGCAACTTCTACTACAACACTCTGGCATCTCATGAATGAAGTGGGAGACACTATAATCTCTGCTGAATTTGGCGAATGATATTTTCGTTTCTTTTTTTAGGGATCCTTCAAAATTTAGCTCAAATCTTCACGGTGTGACTAAATATAAATGTGCTTCTGTTTGGATTTCAGGGCCTGGCAATATTCGAAAAAAAATTTTCAAATCAGAAGAACTATTTTACCTAGTTAGCCCATTAATGCACTCAACCGAGATATTTCGACCTTCACCTACTTTGACAGTCGGATAGTAGCCTTATTTTACCTCAAACTCTTGATGCGTAATTCCAGCAAAGTCTTTCGAGACCGCGGCTAAAATCTGAAACATTTAGTCGAAAATCTGGTGCACTGGTCCCCAAAAAACTAGAACACAGGCGAGAATTAATGACATTTTATTTTGCATATAGTATTAAAGTGACCGTTTTAAAAACTTTCCATTCATCCTTCTCTTCATCGAAGTTTCAAACACTAATTATCAATGTATTTACAGAACAGACAGTGAACTGGTTCGAGATAAAACCAGTATTTTTCTCACACCCATATTCCTTCACTTCATGAGTTACAACATTCAAGATGCTGTTTTCAATCACACCAATTTCAGGGAATTTATGAAGACAAAGGAAAAATTCGACGCAGTGATCGTAGAGGAATTTCAAGCAGAAGCCATTAAATACGTAGCGCATCATTTCAACGCACCACTAATTGTTTACAGTGCTGTAGATGCAAATGATTGGGTAAACCCCTCCAGGGAAATCCAGACACCCCATCTTACCATCCCAACATCTTTCTACCACATCTCACAAACCACATGTCTTTCTTTGAACGGGTACAAAATACATTGTTTTACGTGTACACAAAACTTTTATTCCATATTTTCATATTTCCTGCTCAAAACAGTCTGTTACATAAGTATTATCCAGATGCCCCAGATCTGACAGATATAGCCTATAATGTATCACTGGTTCTCCTAAACACTTGTCCAAGCGTACACGAGCCCATACCAGAAGTACCAAGCATGAAAGACATTGGTGGATTCCATATAAGGAAGCCAAAACCACTGCCCCAAGACTTGCAAGATGTACTGGATAATGCCAAGCATGGTGTCATCTATTTCAGTTTGGGTTCCAATATAAAGAGCAAAGATATGCCTAAGGAAAAAAGGGACTTCATACTAAAAAAGTTTTCGAAAATGAAGGAGACCATTATTTGGAAGTTCGAAGACCCTCATTTACCTAACAACCTGATAACGTCATTATCAGCAAATGGTTGCCACAAAACGACATATTGGTGAGTTTTAGACCATTCACATTTTTCCTACTAGTGATTTGGAATTGAACATTGTATATATTTTTTTAAATCTTCTGTGCTCATTGAAGCAGTCAGGCATTTTTTGTATACTACTGATTCGGAAGCTTTTGTCCTGGTTTGATAATATGAAACCTCCATTCCTATGGTTTTCATTTCAGACAAGCTGAGATGACCTTGATTACCTGATTATAATTTCTGTCCGCATGGCCTTAGGCTGAGATATTATGTAACTTTTCAATAACCTATTGCTATCCTGACTATTTTTCTCGCTGAACATTTTACAGAAAAAGATCAACTAATCATAATATAAATAATCTTATATCAAGAATTTCACAACAAGATGTAAGCTTAATCTCAACCTCTAATTTCCTATCACACTTTATTTTATTCAACCTTTTGTTTTCGCGCGTAGTGAAAATATTCTGCCCAATATTTTTTCAATTCGAAATTCAGTTAGATCGATATATTTTGTTGTATTTTTCAGCCCACAAAAATGTAAAATTATTCATCACCCACGGAGGACTCTTCAGTACAATGGAGGCAGTATATTATGGTCTCCCATTATTAGCAATATCAGTTTTTGCAGATCAGGAACTGAATGGAAAGAGAGCGGAGGCGAACGGCTTCGCAAGACATGTATCCTTCAAGGAACTCACAGAAAACATTTTCAACGAATTGATAGACGACCTCCTGCAAAATCCGAAGTGAGTGTTTGAACTACATTCACACAAGTTTGAATCCCAACCCACAATTCAGATAATAATGTGTACTTACAGTTATAGAGTCAATTAGCTAATAAAATTCTTTTAACACCATCAGCCCAAAAGTTGAATAGTAATATCTAATTGAACTCAAGGAGCTAAACGCAGAATTTGCAAAGTTGCATTGTTTATTGTTCAGAAAATAGCAGTGATGAGAACAATAGTGTTTCGCGTTTCTCTCCACATAATGTCGCAAGATCCTATTAGTTCCCCGAAGTGGCTGCACGCAGTCCATAAAATGACTGCGGTGCAAGTAGGCTGTCAGTGCATTGAAGGCGTCTATGGCAAGGCCCCCATTGAGTATAAGCCATACCAATGGGTCCTACAATGAGAAATCAGGGACGAAACGCCTAGTTGCACCACAGTCGTTTTATACAGACTGCTTGCAGCAACTTCAGGTAACTAACAGGATGTTGCCACATCTATGGAGGGAAACGCAAAACGCTAAGATCTGCACAGCACCATCACTATTCCACTTTTGAAGTCCCTGAACCAGAAGCAAATAAAAAGATTCTTTATGTGCTAAAATATCTAGAACCGTTTTCAAAATTCAGACTAATCAATCATACTTAAGTTTTTTTCTACGATTTCTTTGAGCATCTTACAATTGGTCGTGTGACTTGAACTTTCTGATTCCAACCTTTCGACTTGCTTTCGAAATACGGTTCAGAGCATTATGTGTTACCTTTTTTTTTCGAGATGACTGTGCTAATTCGTCCTATATTGTATATATGTATATTCATCACATCTTTTTGATGAACTTCGGGAGTCAGCTGAACGCACTTAGCATCTCTCGCTTGAAAAATGAGACTAGATTTATGAACACAATATTTCTGTATAGGTACAAAGAAAATGCTGAAGCAAGATCGCAGATCATGAGAGATAAGCCCATGAAGCCTGCAGATGCTGTCAATTTCTGGGTGGAATATGTAATGAGACACAAGGGGGCACCACATCTTAGGGTAGCTGCGCTTGACTTGGCATGGTACCAATATCTGTTGATTGATGTTGTACTTTTTATTTCATTCGTGGCATTTGCGATTGTTTTCGCTGTGAGAGGATTGTACAAACGGTTGATTAAGAAGAAGGTTACCAGCAAAGAAAAAGAGAACTGATATTGTGCCTACCTCGAAATATTCTTTTTTAAACACGCGATGATACCAATATGAAACTGTCGAATCTTTTGCAAAAAGTTTATTGCTTCACTGAAGGAATAAATATGTACAATATGGCTGTAATATTATTTTGAGACTGAAATTTGTTGCAAAACAACCACTGTCGAAATATATTTTATCGTGTACAAATTTTGAATATTGAAGAAAATAAGGTAGAAATCAATATTTCATATGAGGGGTGTTTATTCATCTTCCAATAAGAAAATCTGTCAGTACTCAGGTTGTAAATACATACCCTTTATATCATGCATTCAATTTTTTGGACCGGCACATATCATTATGAAAAATTTTCATTTGCATTTTGGTGATTACCTAAGCAAGATAACTATTTTCGTTAGAATATTATGTAAGTAAAATAAATCTTAAAACCTAAGGAGATATTTTTCTTACACGGCGGCTTTTCTGATTATTCGTAGAATGTGAGATGCTAAATCGAGAGGTGAGAGAAGGTGATGAAAACATTGAAGACGTGAATACAATTTAAGGAAAAAAACAATTCATTTATTTTACTTCTATCATAAAACGATGCTATATTATAAGAAATACACTACCCTAAACTTCAATGTAAATACCGTTAAATAATATACAAATGCTTTTAAAACCGCGATAGGGGGGGGGGCGGAGTTAGAGTCCAAGAACCAAGTGTACAGGGTGGCAAAATGAGTTTCTCGAAAAAAGAAGAAGAAATATATTTCTGGAATGGAACTATCAAGGATGGGAAATAATGATTCATTCATATAATAAGCTGCTTTTTAAGCACTGAAATTTGTCATCAACTCGACGCGAATAGGTAAGTGCTGAAGAAAACTCGATGAAGTAGAGAACTTCAAAATTGCAAGGTCCAAAAAGTAAGAGTAAGTAACACCTCTTCACTAGCTTTCTAACAGGACATTGTCGCCTTAGGAACCATATATAGTGAAAGTGGCTTATACCCCTATTACAGCATGCCTTTTTTTATGTCTGTATTCGAGCCTTTTTTCAGCACTATTTGTTGGGTAAATTTCCCCCAAATGAGTTACCATGGTTTTTCAATTGGTTTCAGGTAGTAATTTCAAAATTGCAAACATTGAAGAAATTGATATTTTACCACAATCTTGTGTTTTGCTGGAATATTCTTGAAAGAAAAACATGCTATCTGTATTCATATGTAAAAATAACAATGCAAATAAAAGGTGAAATTAAATTTGAAAAAATCACTGTTATGGCAACTGTAACTCTCGTTCTGAAAAATAAAAGAAGGGTTTCACAGGTGATAAAAGGTGAAGCCTTAGATGAACTAAAAATCAGTCAATGACGCAGGCGCATTTCGTTGAAATTTCAGGCAGATTCGGTCAGGCCGACAAAAAGGCACGAAGGGCATGGTGTAATAGGGGTATTAACAGAAACTGACTAGGGTAGATTATGTGGGGAAGGGGAGAACACTCATGCCATTGCCACTGCGAGCTTGAGCACAGAATGTCTTGGACAGGAAAACTATTATGAGGAATAATTATTCGCTTTAGAACGTGTACTCAGTGTTCCCTGATCGCTGGAACCCTTTGAGTAGTACCTAATAAAATAAGGTACCACTAGAAACATGGGTTGTTGCTACGCAGAGTAGGAGTTCGACTGAATCTTTTGAAATTTGAAGGATTAATTCGAAGAAATATGGTATACTGAATAGTCGTTTCCCAGCAAACACCGAAACGCAGGAACTGTACAATTTTTTACAGCGTTGCTGCACTTCACTGCAGCGATGGTAATGCAGGTACTGTATCGAAACGGACCGTATATGTCCCGCTGAATTGTACAGTCACTGTACAGTACAAACTGCATTCATATACAGCCATGTGCAGCTTTCCTGCAATTCATATGAAGCGAGTTTTGTAGTAATTGTACAAAAACTGTTCAGCCTCGCTGCATTTGAAATGCGGCAAAGCTATACAATAATCTTGAACCTATTATTTTCGGTTTTGGCGTGAAATCCAATGAAAAAGTAGCTTTAAAGGAAATTCTATATTAACAAAAAAATATATAACTGAAACAGAAATATTCATACAAAATATAAACTAAAATATGTATAAATCAAAATATAATGAAAACAAAATAAATTTCTTCGGAGTTTATACTTTGGGTTTGGCTGCTCCTCGCTCCACTCTCATACAGGTTTCTCAACCATGCTTTTATTTTTGTTTCAACATCAGTCTGCGTGGCATTTTCGTATGGCTACTAAAACGGAAGGAATATGAGGTAACTAAAAAAGAATTTTACTTTGTGCCAATATAGTACCTAAAATTGCTTTCGTGAATTGGTAAATTTCCAAAATGTCACTTTCTGCTGGTCCCCCGTCTAGTAGTCTTATTTTCACGTATCTGCCTTGTTTCATCTTGATAGGACTGTATCATTGCAGTCGCATAATATCTAGCGGAGAATACACTGCACACTTTTAAAACCGAACAATAAAACGTTCAATTGAAATGTTACGGAGCAATAATTAATCATTTTATAAGGCGCTAAAACCAATATTAAATCGCTTTCCACAATGTTCACGCAATCTTCCAACCACTACACATGCTAAACAATAAAATGGTGGCGAACGCGAACGTAAAGTAAAGACACCGTACCGAGTAGTAAGGACTTCGACCTACCCCACGATGGAGACATGTTGGGATAGGTCGGAGTCTGTACCATGCCGTGCCTGGTAACAAGCATTTGGACCTTTTGCAGTTTTTACATCACAGTTACTGCACATTTACTGAACTTCACTGGTTGCGCATGAGACACTCAATTTTTATTGCGCAGAAACTGTACAGCAACTGTACTTCAAATACTGCACTCGGGAATCAAAGGAAACGAAGAGGCCAATACATTTGCCAAAGAGGGCGCACAAACAAATGTAACAGTATTTCATGTCTCAGAGCCGCCAAAGTTCGTGGGGGTTGGGGTGAATTTCCACCCATGATGTCCCAAACATGCTTTTTATGGTCGAAATTTGAGGATTTGAGCGGCCATGGCAAAAGATTCACATGGGTCGCTTCAAAAAAGTTTTAACTAACTCTGGCAACATGTGCCCAAGAGCAAGAATTACGTATTTTGTATCTGAATATTGAAGGTATTTATTCGAATAGTTTTAAGTTTCAATTTTGTAAAAACGGCGAGGCAGGGTTTTTTCTACTGAGGTTTTTCCCTGTGCTCTGGTATCATACGACAGAATAGTATGGTACCCCGTTTTGCACCAACCTCAGCTAGGGACTTTTTTGTTTCATGTATTGTATTTTGTTAGCTCTCAATTCAAAAGAATATATATATATATATATATTATCAATGCAGAAACTGTGCAGTTTTGATACAACAATTTATGTGCTGCATTCAGGTGGCACTTGTAACGCAGTATCTGTACAGTTGCTGTATGTTGTGTTTGCTGGGTTACGTCTTAGACAACGGAATGTCTGGGTGGATATAAAATTATATCATATAATTTTCCAAATGAAGGTTAAATAGCTGGGAAAATAAGTGAATGTTTTCAGTACTGGAATGTTAGTCTGACTGAACTGAATTCCTCATCCGGACATCGCCGATCAACTTCATTATCGTCAAGGCCAAGTGCACATCGAGCATCGAGCCGATCGCCGATAACTTCATTTGTCTAGTCCACTTCAGGTTCCCGATAGGAAGTCGATGAAAGTATTCTCGGAGATACTAATGGATTATGTAACTCGAATGTATTCATTGTTGTTTATCATTTAGATGAATAGAGATCAAGTTAGAGAAGTTCTCGTGTCGTGAATTATTAATACCTATCACAACAACAGAAGATTCGTTGTGGAAATAGAACAAAATGTGATAACATTCTAAGTATATCATAGCACTGAAAACTAAAATAAGGTTATAGAGTTTGTATAAATATCATTTCGGAATGATTATAAAATATCTTATAATTTTCGCGGTTCTCGCTGATTTTTCGCTTAAAATTAATAGCGAGAAAATTTTGGCAGTTTTTCACATGTGTGGTCGTAGTCATTATTTAGCTGGAAGTACTTTAACGAAAATATTGGCTGAAAAAGGACACAATGTAACAATTGTTGCAGCCTTTAGTGAGAAAAATCCACCGAAGAACTATAATCAAGTTGTCCTTTCAGGACAACTGGAGAAATTGATGGGTAAGCAATGTTTCGAAAATATTGTTTGTATGTACGATAAATACTTGATAAAATGCCCTGTGCAGTTTTCACAAAATAGTTTGTTCCATTAAAAATGAATGATGAGATTATCACATATGTTCTGAGTTGTATACTCTTATTTCCGTAAGAATATTTCAATTTACGTGGTTTTCCATAAACCAAAACATTTAACCTCATTTTTGTCAAATGTCTCCTCGAAGCGAAGTATAGTTTCCAAAATGCCCAATCACACAGTCGAAATTCGAAAATCCCCACATTGAATAGCGTGTCGTGCAATATTCAATATTTCCGTTTTGGTTTTGTATGTAATAATTTGAAATTTTAATATAAATATTAAGGATTTTCAACCTTGAATAAATATTACCAGAATATCTAAAATAGGAGAAAATTATAACGGTCATTCAAAATATTCGTCGTCAAGTAGGTATGCAATTTTGAACGCCAATATAAAAATAAATAATACAATATTAATTATAGCCTACTTGACAAAGAATTTTTTTGAACGCACGTTATTCAAGAAAATACTTGTTTCATGAAAAAATCAATTGTCAACTTTAACATTAATTTACAGTTAAAAAGTTAGATCAAGTGAAAACCTTTCAGAATAATGCTAACTATAGTCCTAAAAATTAATTGTGTGAAATGAGAACGGTGTACCTATTAAGATATAGAAAGACATAAAATATTGATTGATCAATAATCTTTGACGTTATTTTAGGGATCTCAATATTAACGAACTGAATTTTTCTGAAATAATACGTTATTACCATATACATTTCCTCTCTTATGTTTTGGAAAAATTCATGAGATACTAATATAAATTTCACAAACTGCTTTTTTCGAAATCACCGAAAATCCTTCAAGAAGATATTATAATACACATATATTTTTCCCACTTACTGTACAACTAATAAATATTCACAAATTACAATAACTGAGCGAGATAAATGGTATTAAAAATAGTGAAAGAAAAAATTACATTCAAAGAAAAATGTTTTGAGGCCCAATTTCGATTTTAATTATCACAATGAAAAATGTCAACAAGTTCTCTTAGCTCCTTGCAACCACGGAGCAGTGGCAACGTAGGGGGGTAGAGAAAGGCTTGGCCCGCCTAATTCTTGCTCCCCCCCTGGAATATGGTTTATATGATAAAAACAATTTAAACACAAAAGCAATTCTGGAGTGCCACAGGGTACAGAACTTGGACCTTTGCTATATCTTATTTTGTAGAAAATATCTCTAGGATCGGTCTTTTTGTTAGGTGCTCCATGTTCGCAAACGACACATCCTCATTTATAGCGATAAAGATTAAAAAACCTCTAAAAAACGACCGATTTGGACTTGCTCAAATTCAGTGAATGGTTGACCTCTAAAAAACTGGTAATGAAGGAAGGCATGTAGTATGTGTCAGTACACACAGCCTGTATAATTATCATACGTGAGAAGCATCATCTCAAAATGTTATTGAAATATCACGTAGAGTAATCTTAGAATGTATAACCATTGCCGACTATGTTTATTGTTAAGTATACAACACTAACAATTGGATTGTATAAATAAACAAGTATCAATTGTTTAAAGAAGAGTCCGATTACATGTTACTACGGTCATTCAGTGAAATTGATTAAACACCTTTAATGAGCCGAAGTGTATTATTCCACCATCCCTCTACGGTATAGGCGATTGGCCGAACCTACCCTAGTTGGGTACATTACAGGCAAAACAGTGTATATTCACTTAAAAAAAGCATCTGCTAGTATCCCACTTCAACTGTTTGTCAATGGAAAGAATGTCAAACAAGTAGTCAACAATAAATATCTTGGTTTGAATATAACGAAAACACTCTCCTGAGATCTTCATGTGAATTCTATAATAGACAAGCTCAGCCCACTGGTAGGGGCTTTGGGGCATCTAAAATCTTACCTGAACCAAAAATCGGCCACCCAAATTTACTTTGCGTACTTTCAATCTGTGATATCCTATTTATGGTAATATTGTCTGGAACTTCCAAATTCAATTTGAATATACTTCAGAATAAAGCGATACTTAAGTGTCTTCATGATCTACCATACGATTACCCTTCTATGCAATATACAAGACATACCCATACATGAGAACTGATTAATTAATAAAACTGTAACAGTGCAAGTTATTTTATAAACTCGAAAACGAACAACTAAAGAGTCACGAAATATAACACAAGAAACAAGGATGCCTTCTGTCAAAAAAGAACAAGATCATATATAAAAAACTGAAAAAATATTTAAATGTAGGTAACTATAAAAGTTTCAAAAAACTCTTAAAAGTAGACTATGTTAGCAACAAATGTGTTGATTCAAAGTTGTAAAAATAAATAATTAATTAATAATAAATAAAAAAAACAAATCAAGTCGTTATGACCTCCACTGAAAATTTTGTCCCCCATATTTTCAGAAGCTCAACTGCTGATGAGCATTCATGTACAGACGCAACTCGCCATTTTTTTCACATCAGTATATCGTTACTACGCATGATCTAGGGATGACAACTTGAAATGTTTTGACCAAGCAATAGAAATCTTCATTTTCACGAACCGTGTAGTTTTCATATACCATTTCTATATGACGATAATTTGGAATATTTTGTTGTAGCTTTCAGACCAAACTTCTTCGATACAACATTCAACACCTTCACAAGGCCCATAGGTTTCAACTTGATGAGCATCAATCTAATAGAAGACATGTTCAACCACACCGAATTCCAAAAATTCATAAAATCCAACCAAACTTTCGACTTGGTCATCGTTGAAGAATTTCAATCTGAAGCCGTCAAGTACTTGGCGCACCATTTCAAAGCTCCGCTGGTAGTTTACAGCTCTATGGATGCCAATGAATGGACAAATCCATATCAAGGAAATCCTGATTCACCTGCTTACATTCCAAATGTGTTCCACAGGTTTTCTTGTCGAATGTCCTTCTTGGAACGTCTACACAACACCTTTTATTATGTGTACAGCAACCTGGTCAGAGTTCTCATCACGATTCCGATGCATAACAGATTGGTCCAAAAATATTTCCCTGGGGCACCTCACCTCAATGATATTATCTACAATGTGTCTTTGGTGCTATTGAATTCTGACGAGAGTATCCATAGTCCAGTTCCTAAAGTACCAAGCATGGTTAATATTGGTGGATTTCATCTGAAATCACCAAAAGTATTGCCTCGTGACCTACAAGAAGTCCTGGATAACGCAAAACAAGGTGCGGTTTACTTCAGTTTAGGTTCTACGTTGAAGAGTACGATGGTGCCAAAAGAAATATTGGACATATTTCTTAGAGTTTTTTCTAGATTAGATATGACAGTTTTATGGAAATATGAAGATGAAAATCTACCTGGCATACCTCCCAATGTCGTCATCAGAAAATGGTATCCGCAGAGCGATATATTAGGTGAGTTGTGCCATGACAAATATTGAGAGCAAATGCGTATGAAATGAAATAGGTTGATTCGGTGAACCTGCATAAAATCATCCTCCGCGATCCGCATCACGTGGTTCGTATGATTACTATAAACCTGTGAAAATGTATCAGTCCAGCCTGTATCTATTCGTTATCTGTTCCGATGCTAGACATAGACTAACTAAACGGAGAATAGATGAGACACTAGTAGAACAAGCTTCAACGTCATCTGTTTTTGTACAACATTACTAATTCGTGAAAAAGCTCAATTGAAAAAGGAATCTGTATCGTAAAGTTGCCTCAAAAAGAATTCTGTAGTGCACCTTTTGAATAGGTAGGTACACCCATATACAAGAGGCAAAAAGTTTTTTGAAATTCAATTTCCAAAAGGAAATCAGAAATGGATTCGTGCAAGTTATCGATGAGTGAGAAAATTTTTTCATGAAAATAATACCTGCAACGAACTTTCATCTGATTTTCTTTTGGAATCGAGAAATGAGGATCAATAATCAAATTCTGGATAGAATGAAAATTTATTGAATGAAATATCACCAATTGAAAATACAGATTTATTTCATAAATATCTAATCAATAAACTATAAATTGCATTGAAAACATTTTCAAAAACTAACAATAATGAATTCAATAATACAAAATATGAGTATTTACCGACTAAACTTATTCAATCATTGAAAAACTTTTTTTGAAAACTATTCTAATTCTTATAGGTAACAGAATATATATAATATACAGGGTGTCCCAAAAATACCACGCGAAAGTGACACTGAAGATAGATTGGCATTAGGTCTATCAGATAGCATCAACATGACCCCAGTAAAAGTCCGCTGGTTTTCGAGATATCACCACTTTTATGTATTTTTTAAAAATTCCAGTTTTCGGTCTTTTATCGCCTAGAATTGCTAGAAATTACTTCAAACTCATGTTTTTTTTTTACCTAGGCTATCCTGTATAGTTGATTTATACAATGAAGTAATAACTTCACGAAACTAGAACAAAATCCTTCAAAAATGTCTAACTTGTTGTATTTTATGCCGAAGTTTAAACGTTAACTTAAGTTTGAATGACTGCTGCGAAAAAAAATTATATCAGACTAAATTGACAAATAATCGTAAAAACTGGTCCATTTCATTCCCTTTTCAAAATGAAGGCCACATCTCTCGTGAAAAAATTAGAATTTTTAAGGTTCGGATTAAAAAAATTGTAGTGTTGTAAATTTAAGAAAAAACATGATATGGACAAGCTTTTGAGATTATTTGTCAATTCATTCTGATAAAAATTTTTTTCACAGCAGTCAGTCAAACTTAAGTTAACACCCTAAGAAGTCTCAATATATCATCTTTAACCATCGATCATTAGAAAACTCTCCAACAATAAAGGTTTGTAATGAAAGCAAACAGCCACAACAAGCCATAAAATACTTGGGAGTTCATATAGACCAAAAATTGAATTTCAACCAACACACAAAGATCATGAAAAAGAAGCCATATCTAGAGCAAAACACTTCTCTAAGTTAGTAATCAGGAACCATGGACTCTCCGTCAAAAACGCTGCGAAGATATACACCTCAATATGCAGACCATTATTAGAATATCCCATCCTATTCTAGCTAACTGCAGGAAACCAGCTATTAACAACTTAGAAACTGCAGAGAGAACAGCCCTGAGAACAATTACACGAATTAGACACCCCAATAACAGACTATATAACCCACCCAATCATTTACTATACACAAGGACAAATACAGAATCAATTTCAAGCAGACTACATGAACTCAATACATAAACAAAATTCTACAGCAAACTGAGAGATATGAAAGAAATAATAAAACTTTGTCATGAATATACAAATGATGCAAACCAGGCAAGAAAATTCCCTGCCAGCACATTAATCCGAAAACTAGCAGAAACCCATAGAAATAATGATATATAATATTTGATGTATAATTTTTTTTTTGTATAATAAATATTGTTAAAATTTACTGAGCTGAAGGACCTAAGGTCGATGGCTCTTGCCTGTCGGACAATAAAGACTTATTCTCTCTCTCTCTCTTAAGTTAACGTTTTAACTTCGGCATAAAATACAACAAGTTAGACATTTTTTGAAGGATTTTGTTCTAGTTCTCGGTGGAGTTATTACTTCATTTTTCAAAGCAACTATTCAGGATAGCCTAGGTTAAAAAAAACATGAGTTTGAAGTGATTTCTATCAATGCTAGGCGATGAAAGACCGAAAACTGGAGATTTTTAAAAAATACACAAAAGTGGTGATATCTCGAAAACCAGCGGACTTTTACTGAGGTCATGTTGATGCTATCTGATAGACCTAATGCCAATCTATCTCCAGTGTCACTTTCGCGTGGTATTTTTGGGACACCCTGTATATTTTATAATTAACTTCTTGCATCTCGATTTTCACATCCACTCTTGCAGGCATATCGAAATTATTATATTTCAAAAGAACGTGTCAAACCACTCCTTGTATCAGTTGACAATTCAAAGGTTTTTTGATTTTACATACTTACTGATTTCCATGAATGCAACGACATCTAACTATCAATTGAAAATAATTTTTTTGTGTATTAGTCTTCTCCTCCGACAGATGGCGCGGAATATACGAGTGGCTCATCTAATTTTTCAGTTTGTCTATGATGCTAGATGTGTGCAATATGCTTTCATTTTTTTCAACTTAACTGGTCTCAAACGACTCGATTGGACACATTAGACCTACTTTATTTGACGCTGCATCACTTCCAAATTGATGCAAAATCAGTTGATGCGATATTTGACATTTTTGTGATTTCAATTGATGCGCATCACTTCCAACTGATGTTGCTTCTCGATAAAATCAGTTCAATTTCTGTATTCACTTCACTTCATCATAACAATAACACTACCTAATATTTGGTGAAAGTTTACAATTTACTTCTAAAAATAACAGAAAGTGAATTATTATCCTCGGCTTTCATTGCTAGTAATGAATGATTCATATTACTTTTAGAATTTCCTTCCAAATTATCGTCAATATTCTGATTTGGTACTTTGATTTCAAACCTTATCTTTTCGTTGATTGTCATCCAAAAAAGTCATGTTTTATTGGTCGATATCACTTCACTTCCAACTGAAGTGTTTTCGGAAATTATTCAGGCAAATGAATAGCTAGGACTAATGAAGAATACAAGGCAAAAATTGATTCTGCTCGACCGTCCGCAGGTGCCGTATTCTCGATAAGTGATCTTTCAAAGCAAATATGAACTTCATAGCGCGGTGTGCATTTCAGCATGTAAAAGAGGAACTCGCGCAAGGAAGTTCGTATACGCTTTGAAAGATCACTTGTCCAGAATACAGGGCCTGAAGAAGTTTAACTTTGAAATTTTGAGAGTAGATGCTTGAGTCCAACGATATGCGAACTATGGCGATAAGCTGTTCAATATGGCTGCTAGGAGCTAAGAATGAACAAAAAAAGTTTTTTCTCTATTTTAGAACTGATTCATTAATTCAATTTTTGAATATTCACAGTTTTTATTTAAATATGCATTGTGTTTTTGCTTCATCAATTATAGAAATGGCAGATCGTTAACAACCTGATTGTTCGTAGTTAACTCCCAGCAGTCATCTTGAAAACACTATCACTGCCTTTTTTCTGTCAGGAACTCAAACATTTCTGAATAATCATCTGGTCCAAATAATGTTCGGCAAAATATCTAATTATACTATAAGTTTCTTTACGGATTAAAGATCGATCAACATAAACATAAATAACGAAAAGTAATAAACTATATGTCATTTGGTGCGTATTATCAACCATAACATATAAATCAAAATAAAAGAAGGATTTATTTGTACTGATCCCAATCCAAATTGAAAGCGCTCATTGAATTTGAATGAATATTTCGAAATGGGTCAAAACTTAAGGACAAACCAAAAATGATAAAAGTATTGCACAAAAAGATTTGATTATTTCCAATAGTAACTGAAATTTTCAAGAAAAAATAGTACTTATATTATATTATGAGGATTAAAAGTGCATATTTTTTTACGAGCAATATTTGCAGTTGCGAGGCGGAGCCGAACGAATGCAAAAGTACGAGTAAAAATAGGCACTTTTAGTCCGTATAATATACTACTTTTTCTCCAACCAAGCCAAAATTGAAATAAATTTGGCGATAGCGAGTTGGTTGTCAGGAATATCTGGTATTGTTGGTGAATATTGATTGTCAAGTAGACGTCAAATGCAATTACTTTTAATCCAAGGTAAGATGTCTAAAATTGTTTTAGACATCTTAATCCAGGATTAAAAGTAGCGTTTTTAATCCTAGGATTAAAAGTGTTGCTGAGCAACGAGCAAATTTTTGTACGATAGAAGAATTCATGACTTTTGCACCTGAAAATAGTACAAAAATGTCAACATTTTTTGATGGTTGGAGAAAAAATGCACTTTCCATTAAGTTTTGGACATGGAGCTGCTATGCTCAAAAATTGGCTGAACAGAATTAAAAAAAAATTTCTATTTCACCTTATATACTTTTATACATTTAGCGAGAAATTGCACGACAGAGACGATGTTTTATGGGTTCGATAACTTATTGCACAGTTCTAAATTCAATGAGAATTAACACATTTCCCAAATTACACATTTTATCGAAATATTGATATAAGTTCAATTCCAGCTCATAAAAATGTGAAGTTGTTCATTACACATGGTGGTCTTTTTAGTATTATGGAAGCAATATACCACGGTACACCTCTTTTGTCACTACCTGTATTT
The DNA here is from genome assembly GCA_013421045.1 of Propylea japonica. Lineage (NCBI taxonomy): Eukaryota > Metazoa > Arthropoda > Insecta > Coleoptera > Coccinellidae > Propylea > Propylea japonica. The sequence continues at coordinate 11,986,382 of CM024245.1, forward strand.
GCTGAGCAGCATATGAACTCCATCAGGGCTCAAACAGATGGTTATGCTAAATACATTTCACTCAAGGAAATAACCGAGGAGAAATTTGAAGCCTACTTAAATGAAGTGCTAGAAAACCCAAAGTAAGTAAATCACAGAAAGTCAAATTTCACCTGAAACTTTTCGCCAACATGAATATCAATGATGTGCCATATCATCAGAATTTGGGTGGATAAAAATCAATTAATTAAAAAGAATCTATTGATTTTTCATTGAACCAACACTGTTGATCAGGAATATCCTGTATTCAGATATATTATTTATTTCTACAGGTTCAAAGAAAATGCAATGAGGAGATCACAGATAATGAAAGATAAAGCTGTGGCCCCCCAAGAAACTGTTACGTATTGGGTGGAATATGTTATGAGAAACAAAGGAGCTCAGCATTTAAGGGTTGCTGCCTTAGACTTGGAGTGGTATCAGTATTTACTTCTAGACGTTTTAGCATTCATGTTGTTATCAATTATAATAATTTTTTATGTTATGAAATTCACGGTGAAAATGTTATTCAAAAAAGGTCTGCACAAAAAGATCAAAACAAGTTAGCAGAAAAATGTGATGTTAATTCACAGTTGTCTAGAAATTAAAATAATTGTTTATTTCTAAAACAGATGAATTATTAGACTGGATAAATTATAATTTTCTTGTATGACTTGAGTACATTCGGATCTTTTTTCAGTGAAATGCATCATGAAAAATATGAACTTACTTATATTTCGGCAGAATTATCACCCGCTGTTTCCATAGGAAAAGCCGCGCAATAAGTAATGAATCATACTGTATCATTGTGTATTAGTCAGTAGGATCTACACGTTGGAAAAACATATCAAAAAATTAAAATTAATTAAAATCTGGTGGACTGATACATCCTTAGGCCCAGTATTTATACAGGGTCGATGGTCTCTAGACGTTTACGGAGAACGGTAAGTAAGTTAAATATGTATTGGGGTTTTTTGGTAAGAACTACTGCTCTATCGTTCTGAAATATGTATATCCAAAAAATCTCGTCCTTGCATTCAATTCAGGAAATAGGAATCTTGGCTTCAGGACTGCTAGTAGGGTGAATAATACACTCCTTTTAACTGTCAACGTTTCGATCCTATTTGGGATCTTCTTCAGGACTGAAAAATATTTATTGAGAATCTTTTAGACAAATGGACAATCTGGTTAAATTAACACAAAAAACAATACGCAAAATCATTAAAACACGGTCTTATACATCAAGAAGTGTAAAATAAAATAAAACACACTATTATTGTTTATTAAAATCTTCGGCTATCGATTTCGGAATATTATTCCATCATCAGGCCAGCTGAAAGTATACAAATGTAAAAACATGTATTTATCTAGGCGAGAGTATGCAACTTACTGTCTTGAATTAAAATGAATAGAAACTGTTTAAAAACATTGAAAATATTAAAAAATTTTTATTTTTTAATATTAATATTAAAAAATTTTTATTTTTTAATATTTTTAATGTTTTTAACAGTTTCTATTCATTTTAATTCAAGACAGTAGGTAAGTTGCATACTCTCGCCTAGATAAATACATGTTTTTACATTTGTATACTTTCAGCTGGCCTCTGATGATGGAATAATATTCCGAAATCGATAGCCGAAGATTTTAATAAACAATAATAGTGTGTTTTATTTTATTTTACACTTCTTGATTTCGAGGGAACATACTATGGAAGAGTTCATTTGTAAAACGGTCTTATACACTTATACTCTACTTGTATATAGAATCATCAACAACAGCAAATAAAAAAACAGAAATGACTAGAATTCAGGTGGAATTTTGTTATTTCTTCATTATTTTATTTTATAGCATTATTGTTATTTTAATTAATTTTTCCCCATTCCTATTTCATTTATGAAATAGGAAATAGTCCTGAAGAAATCCCAAATGGGATCGAAACGTTGACAGTTTAAAAGGAGTGTATTATTCACCCTACTAGCAGTCCTGAAGCCAAGATCCCTATTTCCTGAGTTCTGAAATATTTTATGAGCGGCGGTGTTGCCTGTAATTAAAAGAAATGGTGACTATTTGAATTTCGGTGATCAACAGATACCGACAAAACTTTGATGTCATTGTATTCACTGAGTCATCCTAAACAGCAATAATGAAACCAACAGGTGGAGATCTGGCTTAGTTTAGAAAATATGGACCCTCAAAGTTCCAAAAATGTTCGATCGTCACGTCACTCTTTTCACTATAAAAACACAAATTCGCTTCTCCATTAAGGACCATAAATCCTTCGAACATTCAAATAACTATTCGATTGGTTTTATTTCAGGTATATTCAATAATTAATGCAGAAACATCGAAATTCTAGAGGCACCCATAACCACAAATCTCAGGAAAGCCCGCCGTTTTTGATGATAGATTTGGCACTGCCGCAGATTCATTCGCGCGAATATGATACGATGCCTTCCCGTGAATCCCGCCATCATTTTGTATGTCACTCGCCGAAGGATGGAGCAGTGGTGCCAAACTTACCATGAAGAACGGCGGGATTTCCTTAGAATTTGTGGATATGTGGTGCCTCTAGAATTTCGATGTTTCTGCATTAATTATTGAATATACTTGAAATGAATCTGATCGAATAGTTATTCGAAAGTTCGAAGGTGATTTAAAGATTAAATTGGAGCAGTGAATTTGTGGTTTCATAGTAAAAAAGCGACGTGAAGATGGAACATTTTTAGAATTTTGGGGTCCATATTTTCTAAACTAAGACATACCGCCACCTGTTTGTTTCACCAATCTCTCTCAGGAAAACTCAATAAATACAATTACTACGTTTTCATGGAATATTCAATTCGGTTTGAGTTCAATACTCATATCCGTTTTCATGATGCACATTTAAATGGGATTCAAATCGTTTTGAAATCTTTTCGATTTGAAGCTTTATCTGTCACTTGTCAAATGTCATATCTATCAGCGGGAACGCGAGGAACGCCATTACTTCAGCCTCTTTCCATATATTTCTGTTTTTACTAGGTCCAGCCTTAACACTTTCCTCGTTCGATTGCATTTTGATTTTGAAATATGTCAAACATCACAATATTGCTCGCAATGCGCATGCTCCAATTCGATACCCGTTTTCATGTGCAACATTTGGATTGAAATTTCGATACGCTCCCGAAAAAAGCCGTATCGGAACTAAAGCTCGGTACGATTTCAATACCCGTTTTCATGGCGTATTCAGTACAGAAATCGTATTCAAATCGTATTGGATTCTCCATGAAAACGTACTAAATTAGTACGTTTTCATGGAGAATTGACACCAAAATCGGGTCGACATCTGTTGGTCACCGAAATTCGATATCATATCAGATCGCTATCGTAACTTCCTCAATTATTCACTCAAAATTTCAAGGAATTAATTTTTGATTAAATATTCAGGATGCCATTTCTATACTATGAAAGCAAGTGTAATTAGTGGGGATAATGATACCCAAAGATATCCTCTATGACTTTCGAGGGTCCATTATTTCTACAGTCTTTTCAGGAGAGTATGAAGTGAAGAAAACCTTTTAGCTGTGATCAATTTCAGGAGAGTATGAAGTGAAGGAACCGCTAAGCCTCTCCTATCGCTATAACTATCTGTCGTGAACGCGGCAGAGTATAGTCCGTTCACGAAAGGTTGAGCACATAGTAGGCGTTTCTTTATTTATCTGAAGTTGGCAGTATTTGCTGTTATAACGTAAAATAGAGTCAACGTTGCCGAATGTACCCGGCGTCGTCGTACGAGCTTGCGGGTTATCAGACAACTCTATGCAATATTGACAACATTGCGTATGAATCTGACAAGAAAATAAGGAACATAACCTAAAATTTTAATATACACGGTGGAATATGCCAAATTTCCATGGCCAACCGACGGCTCAACCTTTCGTGAATGGACTATAGGCATCTATCTCTCTTTACAAGTTCCAATCAACCTCCGACACATTCCGAACGCGTGGGGATTTGAACGACAACTAACGTGTGTTCTTTGAGGGGATAAAATTTCACTCACTTCATACTTTGGTGGAATATATTATAGCATCATTTTTTCCTGAAAATCACTGGAAAATCCATTGCACCGAATGAGGATTTTTCATTTCAGTGCATCGGTGAGCAAATAGCTCGTAGCCGGCTAAAGAATCAGAATAAAATGCTATTACTAGCAAAATTTGTAGGAATATTGATAATGTAGTGGTTGTTATCTATCCCATTTTGGAGTTTTTCCGTTTCCTGAGCTTGCCTCACTAAATGAAATATGTAACTTCATTCAATCGAATCATTGGATATACAGCTGTTGCAAGATCTTCGAAGAAAAATTTCAAGAGAATCAATAAAACTCAGATTTATAATTATATACTATGTATGTATTTCAATATAGTTGTAAAATTGAGTACACAAAAATGGAATGTTTGATTGCACAGATACAAGTAAAAAAGTCTGTAAAATATAATAAATAGTACGGTCATAACATAACCTACAGGCAAAAGACCAATTTTCAAAAACTACCTAATTTTTGAGATCTCGTCGCTAAATTACCTAATCATCCATACAAGAACGAATATAAAGCTATTAGGCACCATTTCCATACAAAATTCATGAAAAAATATTTCGTTTTGAGCACCTAAAACGTTACACAGCTTAAAAAATAATTTAGTCTTTTCCTCTGATGGCTCAAAAACCTATTATTTTATAAATATAATATGCACTTATATGCTACAATAAAATACATCAAATGGCGTTATTCTAAGTGTATATTCATGCGGTGTACAAATAAATTCGACATTTTCCGATTGTTCCAGTTAGTAGCAGTCTTAGATTTATAAATGTTTTTTCTTAGTACGAAAAAAATAACTATTTTGATGCCCCATTGTTGGCTGTTCAATGGAGCATCTTCTTTATTTTATGACCGAATTGAAGAGCCAACCGCAAAGTCGAAATTCATGTCTATCCTCATGGATCAACATCAATATAATGTTCAACTGTAGGCAGTAATTCATCAGCTCTCTACTCTAGATATTGCTGTATTGAATCACTCAGTACCTCACACAGACATTGTTAATTATAAAAGCAACAAAGAATCGAAGTCAATTTCAATAATCAGAATTTTGCGGTTCGTGTAACTGTATCCAAATTTTGATTCGGCAATAATATTCGAAAAAGATTACAAAAAATAAACTTAATTAGAATCACTATGAAATCTGAGAAATTCGCACCGAAGAATTATCATAAACAAAAAGAATATTTTTAGCAGAATGAGAAATTTTTTTTCACTTTTACTTCGTACAATATTTTTCTGTGAAATACCAGCTGATCAATGAATTATGTAAGTTTGTGAATATTTAATCCATAAGAAAAAAAATACTTTCGAAGTTTATTGATGTTGCGATGATTCTGTTGTCAGTTATGTGAAAAAATAAGTTGAGCTGATAAATCATGCTGCAGTCAAAATTTACCATATACTTAACTCTAATTGGGCACTGCAGGTATTTACGAATCCAAAAAGAGAGCCATTAATTAATTACTTAATTATAAGAAAACAGATCTACATACAGTCATAAGTACCTAAAAATCACAGTAACCAGCGATTCACTGAAATACTCACAAAACAAAGAAACGACCATATAGAAATGTAATTGAAGATTGGCAAAGAACTGCCAATATTTGTCTACCTATTAAAAAAGGAATGAGCACAGTTAAAGAAAATATCACAAAATAAATTAATATCATAAACAACACACAATACTATAAATATCGTTTCCTCGTTTTTCGATTGAATCCTTCTTTTGAAAGCAATATACATAATCGTTCAGCTGAGTATCAACAATAAATATTCTTAGATTTGTACATTCATTTTGATTCCTTATAACTAAATGTTCAGTGTTCAAACAGAAGTTTCTTCGTTGTCATCAGCTTTCCTACGAAAAACAAGTTCATTAAAAATACCGTTCGAACCGAATAAGTACCGTATATCTTACCCTTTAACCAGTCCTAGTTGTTAATTCATTCATATTCCCAACACCAGCTATAGATAAATTCATTAGTATCAGAAGTAAAATAGAAAAAAGATAATAGGGCTTCTGAAGAACCTCACCCAAAGTGATCATTTCGTTAGGAATTTGATATTCAAGTTACAACCAATTATCTATCCTCGCCTTCTACTCAATAGACAAATTGAAAAATGTTATCTCTTACTACAGCGAAATTGAAAATACAATTATACAGTGTGTTTGGTCATGACGATAATTTGAGGGAACCAAATATACCTAATTTTATCGACAAAAACACCCACATTGGAGAGTTTACCCCCCTCCATTTTGGAGTGGCCCCCATTTTCGATTTACTTTTTTATTTTAGTTGACCCTTCCAACTAATATCGATTTTTTTGGACATAAAGGTACTAAAGATGTGAAAAACTTTTTTTCGAAAGATGATACCACCACCTTTTAATGAAATGGAACAATATGGAAATATTCAACTTAGAAATGTCATAAAAAATTCCTTAAAAAATTGTATTGAAAAAAGAGTCGATAAAATTTTTAAATTATTCAGAAGTTAATTAATTCGTTTTCACAAATAACTAACTCTCAACATAGTTTTTTTCTTTTCGAATAGAAATTTCTCGAAGATTAGAAAGTTTCCAAAAAATGAATTTATGGAATGTGGAATGTATATTAAAGAGTATTACTGATCCTTTAGACTGATAAATAAACTTGTATGGAAAATCACATCAAAGGGAGAACTGTGCCGTCCAGTAGAACAGTGGAATATTCTAAAGATGACAATCAACCACGAATAATATTGTTGTATTTTTCTCATCACAGAAAATTCCCTAGATGTCACAAGGGAGCCTAGGTAATGAGTTGCAGAGGGAATTATAACACTAGGTATTCTAAATACAATATTATATAAGGAATCTACAGAGAAGCCACCTATCTGGTCTCCGTGGTTTGTGTTGAAGTCACACTCCGAAATTATGCACAACGTCTTCTTAGTCCGTTCACGAAAGGTTGAGCGCATAGAACGCGTTTGTTTACTTATCTGAAGTTGGCAGTATTTGCTGTCATAACGTAAAATAAAGTCAACGTTGCCGAATGTACCCGGCCTCGTCCGACGAGCTTCTGCGTTACCAGAGAACTCTATGCAATATTGACAAAATTGCGTATCAATCTGACGAGAATATTAGCAACATAACCTGAAATTTTAATATACACAGTGGAATATGCCAAATTGTCATGGCCAACCGACGGCTCAAATTTTCGTGAACGGACTATAAGTACTGATGAAATCGTTTTACTAATGTTACTTGAGCAAAAGTTCATACTTTTTCAAATCGAAAACCAGTCGTCACCATCACCTTCAATATTATTAGATATTCTTCAGAAACTCTTAAGCATGATTTTCACAGAGTAAAATTTTTTACAGCGGATTTCGCAAAGCTCAATCGGGCAATCAGATTGTAGATATGATTTTAATACAATGGTTAATGTCAAATATGAAGCAAAATTTGCTTAGAAATAACCTTTCATTGATAAACGTAACCAGAGTTTTGTGAAACCCAGCTTTACCCTGAGCAAACCGGGATCAATGCAAAGAATCAAACTCACTGATGAGAATCTGGGTGATGTCCGGCGTGCATCATAGATACAGGAGGCATCAGAGGCGATGGAGAACTTCTAACGCTGCCTCCTACTGACCCATGGAAAGAGCCTAGCACAGATCCAATGCGAGAACCCATTGCTGATCCATGGTAATCCATGCAAGGATTGTTGACATCATTGTGGCTAGCTTGATGGTTTGGATAAATATTGTGCATTGGGACATGATCTTCCTCAGCTGTAGAAATTTAAATGACATGTAGAACTCATTGGCGGTTAAAGGAAGGAGGGTTATCGGGGTAGTTATCTCCTTCAGAGTAAGAAGTGAACCTAGCTAGAGGTGCCTTCACGCATTTGTTGACGCAGCTGCTCTAGAATATGCTTATGCACGCAAACAACATTCGGCGTTGCGAAATTGTGCCGTATCTTTATTCCGTATTGGCCATTGGTATAATTGGTCTACCGCTCCCCTACTGGGATACTAACGGCTAGCTTCTGTTACTCGATGCAATTACGTGTTTTCATTTTCATTTCGATTCCACGTTGATAAACTGAATTATTTTACTGATTTGGTGGCGGTATATTGTTGCTTTAGGGTATTTATAACTTAAGGGTATTTATAACAATTAAAGCAATGGCAAAATAACGAAAATGTTGCATTATGATCTGAAATTGCAAATGCAATATTGTAAAAATTCACGCGAAGGGGTATCTCTATGTTCACTTCTTACTCTGAGTTATCCCTCATGAGAATGTTTTGATGGGCCATATATTTTTACCCCTAGAAACTGAAAATCGATCTTGTCATTCTTTTCCCCAAAATTTTCCGTAGTCTTTTTTATATTCGAGATTTTAGAAACATTTTGTTTAATTATAAATTCAATTAATTTAATTCAATATTGATTTCTACATCCAGGGACGTAAAAATTGGATACTTTCTGATGAATAATTAATTCATTGATTCAACAAAAGCTAATGAAACATATTTGTATTAACTCATACAAACCTTCTGACATTGTATCTGAAGGCGTGAATAAAAAAATAATTGATGAGTAAGTTATATCTCTTTCAAAAAAGAATATAATTAAGCTTCATAGTGAAGTTTCAAAGGATTATTTACCTGTGTAAGGAAATAGATATTTATCGTTCATCTGATGCTTTTCTTCTATATCTGACATTCTCTCATTATAATCTTGATAGTTCATGTTCTCATGGGGCATCATTTTAGGCACATAGCTATTCTTGAACACTTGATTCTTAGGATTGTAGTGATTATCATAATGAGGTCGGACCATATAGTTTTCACTCTGTAAATGAGGTATGCACGTATCTGAGGGCACATTAGGATTAGGCAGAGGGTTTGGTGAGCTGGTCTTTTGACACATCTCGTTGTCCGATCCTGTTTCAGCTGACCATCTACCAACTTCGGAACTGAAATAACAAAAAATTCTCCATTATTAATAGAAACAATCAAACGTCGTTTATGAATCATAGTTTGCCATCATCGATCATGGATAAAAACAAATAAATAGGGAAAGACATTTCATGTTTCCTTTATCGGATAAATAGTAGTTCTTTTTTCATTTGCTAGTGAAAAAAATCATCTTCATTATTCATGTTATTCAGTAGAGTAATTTATTTATGTTGTGTTTCCATAAGGGTATGTTCAGATGATGAGCGTTCAACGCGCGTTTTACAACTACATGTATTTTGAACGCCCATCATCTGAACGTTCAGATGATGGGCGTTCAAAATACATGTAGTTGTAAACGCGCGTTAGCAAAACGCGCGTTGAGCGCTCATCATCTGAACGTACCCTAAGCCTACAACTTTTAACCTTAAGTACTCGCGCTGGTGTAAAAAGTACACCAAATAAGCGCCAAAGTCTGCCATTTCCGTGCAATGTATTTTAGGGGGTGGGCAATGATCTATGCTTCGATCATTGTTTCAGCTAGATCTGGTGTAGTACGGTCTTGATCGCAGGAATGGTAGGTGAGATATTCACACATATTTGAGGTGGTGTACAGAATAACACCACGCGAGCAGTTATGTAAGTATATGGAGTTTTAATTTTATTTTGCTGAAATTCAACTGATATAAAGTCTCACGTAAGTCAATAAATTGTAGATATAGTTTGAATGAAACAAATTTTTCAGGCATCGATTTAAAGTGAAAAAAGTACTGAGCCAAGATGAATTGGAGGCTTTGGCTTAGGTGATATTCGACACCGACTCGGAAGAAGAAGTTGGAGTGGATGGTCGAATCTGAATCTGATGAAGATAAACATTATAGAAAAATGATTCTGAACAAGAAATGAGCGAACACGAAGATGATCAAGCTTCAGACGATGATGATGTGTTTCTCTAAGATTTAGTGGCACAAAAAGAAAATCAATTAATTGGCAAAGTTAAAAACATTGTTTGGTACAAAAGCTACCCCATCAGTAAATCCACAAACCAAAAGAGAAAATATAATAAATATTACCAGGACCAAAGCAAGGAGCACGTGACATAACTGACGAAATAAGTGCTTTTTCGAAAATGTTCGATAATACATGTCAATGTTACTTGATTGAATATAAGTTTAGTTTTTTTTTTAAAATTCATGTTAATATGTTCAGAAATATATGTTGAGTTTCAATTGTGTTATGTTATTTAAATTCCTAATTCTCAGAAAAAAATAAACATAAATAGAAATATATTACGAACATAATGTGCTACGGTGTACAAAGTACACCACGCGAGTAGTAGCGTGAAAAAAATGTGCGCGACTACTCAAAGGTTAATCCTATAATATATATAGCTCTCGATTTGCCTGAATAATTTCCGAATTTCTTCACTGAAGTGAACAAGATTAAAAGAACATGACTCTTTCGTATGAAAAATCACGAAACATTCAGCTCTACAGTTAGAGTGGGGTCCCACTGATCCATTGCGTTGCCTTATCGCAACGGTCATCCCATTTTAGGCCACACTTACGTTACATCAACGCACGACATTGCCCCTCTACCAGTGTAACACTCAGTGCATCACCCTTCCTCCTGCTAGGACTCTAGTTCTTAGATCCGTTGAAACAACGCACGAATGAGGCATATCATCTGAACGTAGCCTAAAACTTAAATGTATAACGACGCAGTGTTAAAGCTCCGACGACGCAACGCAAAGTAACGCACTAGTGGGGCCTCACTTTGAGAAAACCAACTCAGAATACCGACACAAGCCAACATTCGTTTCAAATGAAATAACGCACTATCCGTTGTGGGTCAGGCACGTAGCTAGGGGTGGGCTAACGGGCTGAAGCCCGTTATGCGTTGTGGCAATCATGAATTCTTATTGTACTCAAGTTAGCCCGCCCCGAAAAAAATTCCTGGCTACGGGCCTGTTTGTGGTCTATTACATTGAGATACTTTACAAGCTGCTACTGAGCGAATTTAGTAGCTGATTGTAAACTCGCTGAGTGTAATCGTTTTCACAAGCCAACAATCTGATTGTAAAAAAGGTGCGACTAAAGTTGAAAGCTGGGCTACTTTACACGCTAAATCGCTGGCGTTTTGGCTTGTATGGATGTAAACAAGCCGTGTGTAATCACAAGTGCTACTAAAGAATCGGTGAGATCTCATCTACTCGGTGGTTCTTGGTTCTTAAATTTTAAAACGTTTTGACAATTATCCTAGATCCTTGACAACGATACAAACATAAACTGCTAGATTGTTGGCCTCAGTGAGTAGACAGTTTAGTGTATAACCATTACAACCTCACAAGATAAATCACTCGCTTCTAAATTCGCTCAGTAGCAGCTTGTAAAGTATCTCAATATAGTCGACCCATTTTATGTTTAGATTTAACTTCAAGCCTCTTATATAGGTTATGTTATGTTATTATAAACGGAATTGATTATGGAATTGAACTGAATGATAGTTTTGCCGAATATTTTGGCAGGTGAGATTTTCCCCGAAAACAGATTAATTTTTTGAAGGAAATTGTATGAATTTCAACTAAAGCTGTAGAAGGATTCCTAAAGCAGGGTCAGAGGCATGTACATCTATATCTATACTAATATAATAGAGGGAAGATTTGTATGTTTGTGTGTTTGTGTGTTTGTGGCGTTGATATGACATCACTCATAAGCTACTGGACCGATTTCAATAATTCTTTCACCCTTAGAATGCTACATTATCCTTGAGTAACATAGGCTATACTTTTCATCCGAGAAAATTGGGGAAACCTACTATAACTTCAATGATAATAAATATGAGTACCAAAATCAGCTATTTTCAGGTGCGCTGCGAAAACCGTAAGACGTACATGGAAACAATGTATGACGGAAATGTACCTCTTCAATAGTTCTACAAAAAAGTCCGCGATAGCATATATCTATCTTTCAAGGTTTACTCGGTATCACCTTTTAAAGGTATCCGAATGTTTCTCAAAATTATGCATTTTTTGGGAGTATTTTTTTATGAATACGCTATTGATCTTTATCCAATTAAATACGTCCTTCATATCCAGTATTTAATATAGAACGAAATTGCCTTTTACATCATTCAATTATGATGAATACATCAAAAGATATGGCAGGTTGAAGATGAAATCGCACCAAAACGAATTACGTCGTCTCCGAGCACGATATACACAAACACTGGTATGGCGACGCCCATCGAGATGTGACGTCACAGCGGAGAATTTCCATTGCATTTGCGGGATTGAAGTGTTAGAACTCGAGGAAATGATTGGAATAATGCAATTAATCGCAAGTTTCATTGAAAATGCAATCAACTAACTATTTTAAATGAAATTTCTTCGATGTCTTTGTTTGTTGATCCTGGAATATATCAATGAAGTTGTATAATATGGATGTTAGTGCTAAGTATTTACGAGTATTTGTTAATAGAGAATAAATTATTCAAGTTTCATTTGAAAACTTCGAATAAATGAAAATATTTTTATCATATTCAGGAAATTTATATGAATGTCATTTATAATTCGTGAATTTGGAAAGTTTTTTGTTCATTTTTTCTTCATATTCTGAAAACTGATCTTATTCAGATCCCGGTGTCTAAGTTGGTACGGATTCTGCTCAAAACGGTAGGTTTTAGAAAAAAGTGGTCAATAGAGCGTTTGTAGAGAATTAATTAACCTATAAAATGAGGTATCAATCGTCCTGATCGAATGAGCACAGACCGATTTATTTTCATTAGAAGATGAAAAATAGTATATTATATTATAAGGATTAAAAGTGCATCTTTTTTTTACGAGCAATATTTGCAGTTGCGGGCGCAGCCGAGCGAATGCAAAATTGCGAGTTAAAATAGGCACTTTTAATCCGAATAAATATACTATTTTTTCTCCAACCAAGTCAAAATTACAATAAAATTGGTTTTAGTGAAAAATCGTTCATATTTGGTTATGAATTTGAACACAGAATCATGACAGTGATTGTCAAGTAGACTTCAAATGCATGTATACAAGGATTAAACGTATAGTCCGTTCACGAAAGGTTGAGCACATAGTAGGCGTTTCTTTATTTATCTGAAGTTGGCAGTATTTGCTGTCATAACGTAAAATAAAGTCAACGTTGCCGAATGTACCCGGCCTCGTCCGACGAGCTTGCGAGTTATCAGACAACTCTATGCAATATTGACAACATTGCGTATCAATCTGACAGAAAAATAAAGAACATAACCTAAAATATTAGTATACACAGTGGAATATGTCAGATTTCCATGGCCAACCGACGGCTCAACCTTTCGTGAATGGACTATAGCGTTTTTAATCCTAGGATTAAAAGTGTTGCTAGTAACGAGTGAATTTTTGTACGGTAAGAAAATCTATGACTTTTGCACCTGAAAAGAGTACAAAAATGTCAACATTTTTTGATGGTTGGAGAAAAATGTAATTTTTCATCTCTCCCAACTTTATTCGAGATATTTTCAGAACGATAGGTTATAGAAAAAAGTGGTCAATAGGGCGTTTGTAGACATTGATCTATATCTTTACTAATATTATACTTATACCTATATTTAAAGAGGACAGATTTGTATGTTTGTGCGTTTGAGGGTTTGATACGAGTTTACTCATAAGCTACTAGAGATTTCAATAATTATTTCACCCTCAGAATGCTACACTATCCCTGAGTAACATAGGCTATACTTTTCACCGAGAAATTTGAGGAAACCTACCATAACTTCAATGATAATAAATATGAGTACCAAAATCAGCCATGATGAATACATCAAAAGATATGGCAGGTTGAAGATGAAATCGCATCAAAATGTCTCCGAGGTAGGCACAAGGCGGCTAGGAGAAGGTACCGAAGTGTGAGAGATGTTTTGTATGAATGTATTTTGGATTGCCTATGCCCGTATGTTTATGACCACACATCAGATCAACAGATGGCGCTGAAGTCGTTATTCAGGTTATTCATCTACTCTGCAACTAAACGGCTCGATCGAATTGAATGAATTTTTGTGTATACAGAACAAGGTCTGTTGGGTCTGCTAGTATTATATAAAACTGATCACTCGATGCGTGGCTATAAGACTCTGTATGACTTGTTCGAAAGTTTCAAATAATTTGGTGGTTGAACACACGGGTTGTACAGTTGAAACATGAAACAATGTAACGCTATCATCAGCAATAATTGTATAAATAGAAATCTTTGATGTAAAAAACTTACTGTTTGGACTATGTAGGTAGGCATCTGGAAGTTGACTAGCCCATCTTGGCCCATAGTTCGGTGGAACTGCAGGAAATAGTTGCGAATTGGTCACGACGTTCAGAGATGGTGGACTTCCACACCTTGATACTACGTTTCAGTTATATTTGGCAAATAACCTTGACGATTTTCCATACCTACAAAACAACGAACAAAAATGAAATCAGAACCATCATTTTGAGATCCGGCTTTATGAATGAGTAGGAACAGATAAACGTCGAATTGTTGCCAATTTTTAACCAAGAATATATCCGCTATCAAATATTCGAAATTTTAGTATGGTTCTTCGAATAAACTTGTTTTCGGTACCATTAAAAAGCCAACATTCCTTCGAATTGTGAACTAACCTCTTATTCTATGTCTTCTATTACTTGACTCGTCGTCGTCACTGGAATGACTCGATGCTAAATCCAAACTTCTACCTCAGATCCATCTGAATCACTATCACTATCGCGTCTTCTTTCCCTACTTCGTTCTTCCGTTTCTTCTGGTAGCTCCCTATGTTTGTGTAACCAGTATCATAACCCCTCAAATATGACGGGACGTCACTGGTAGAATTGTAATTTGAAGTACTGGTAGAAGTATGCCGTAAATGCGTATCACTTCTGTAATAAAAACTATGTTAATACACAAATTTACCGAATGAATCCTATAAATTACCTATAAGGACTCGATCCAGTTTTTGTGGTAGACCTAGATGTAGTACTCGAGTTGGAAATGCCCATATTACGACGTTGATCTAATCCAGAATGGTAAGCCAATGCTGATCTCTGTAACAATTTCAATTCAATGATATGTTCAGAATGTTTTTCTTGATAACTCACAGATTGTATATTTATATTTTGACTACTTGTACTTGGAATACCCCCAACAGATGTTGTTTCCAATAAAGGCACTTTCTTTCCCATACATCTCATTAAAGACCTGAAATGAAATTATTAGTATCTTTCAGAAGTCGAGAAAAGTATGTTTTTACCTCAAAAGATTCTCCCTCACTCTCTCATTGGCAAAGCAGTATCCGGCCAAGGAAAAGGCGGCGTGAATCAAAACTGCCGCAGATAAAGCTGGTGTGAAAATTGGATGTCTTTCAGAAGCTGCCAACAAGGCTAGGATCCAAGTAGATCCCATGAGAGGTAGGGCTATCACAGAAACCCACAGCAATGTCCTTAAAACATAATAACGGTGAAAACCATGTAAGGGTAGAAAATATCCGAAATGCTTACCTCAAATTACCAAACCCAAGTATGTGGTCTTGAATAGTGAATGCTGCTCTGATACATAGTGCAAGAATAATGAAATTCACCAGTACCATTATACAAATGGGACCCACCATACTCCAAATGATGCTTTCATACAATGACATCCAGCAACTGAAATTTGTTTTAGATATGACGGTTTTGTACTCAGAAGTTACTCATAACTATTACAAATACACCTAAATCGAAAATAAAGCTATAAGTGTTTCATAAAATACTCACAAATAGAAATTTCCATACTGATGTGCTCTTACACCCACTGCCAAGCTAACGATAACAGCAGACATGACATAACCCATACAATAATAAAAACGCATTGGTCCATGGTTAATATCTCTCATTTCTGTCAACATTCTGTATAAGTGGATGGCGTCGACCAACATCCAAGAAAATGAAGTTAACCAGAGATAATGAAGACTGATCGCTATCAGCTTGCAGCAGATCTGAAAATATAATAACACTCATTAATTGAAGAAAAGATAAAAATCATTTGAATACTCACCTCATTATGTACAAATGATTTTCTTGCTTTTAGAGCCACGAAGTATAACAATTCGACAAGAAATACACAAAAACTAGATTTTTCCTTATTACATTTGAGTTGTTTGCACTCCTCTTATCAAAGCAAGAATCAAGTAAGTGGCCAAAAGGAGTGGCAAAGAGATGCTGAAGCAGCTGTAACTAGTGACATCTTCCAACAGAGAAGGTTCAGGGATATACTGAAATGAGGCACAATGAGTACAACAGAAAAATAATACGAACAATGTTCTCACCTCTAGGTCAACAACATCTACTAAGACTGCGAAGGTACTGAGGTGATTACAAGTACAATTTATCATCAGAGGCATACCTTCATCCACATCGAACCAATTCTCTGATAACTCAGTTCTGCAGCCAACCCTGACCATTCACCAACACATTCTATAAAAGAAACATTTCAATCTGTAGAAAATGGTCGATCTACATTTGATTGCTAATTAATGGACTCCTCAATTCTAGGCTTTTCCAATGGGTTTCTAAAGTTACTACTTAGAACATCTATTTCCTGGTAAAAGAGGACTCGAATACTCATTTTGAGTAATTGAGCAAATGTTTTCTACACTAAAAAAGGAAGACAGGTCATACGCTCCAAAGTCGACTGTTTTAGAGAAAAATAAACGTGGTCAATATTTTCACATAATCCTTTTCGGTAAATATCGAGTTTCGGTGACCAGCAGATATCGACCAGATTTTGGTGTCATTGTATTCATTGAGTCTTCCTGAACAACATAAGTGAAACCAACAGGTGGAGGTCTGTCTTATTTTAGAAAATATAGACCACCAAAATTCCAAAAATGTTCCATCTTCACGTCGCTTTTTTTACTATAAAACCACAAATTCATCGCTCCAATTTAATCTATAAATCACCTTCGAACTTTCAAATAACTATTCCATTAGATTCATCTCAGGTATATTCGATAATAAATGCAGAAACATCGAAATTCTAGAGTTATCACAAATCCACAAAGTATAAGGAATCCTGAATCCTGCCGTTCTTGATGGTAAGTTTGGCGCCACTGCTCCATCCTTCGGCTAGTGACATATCAAATGATGGCAGGATTTACGGTAAGGCATCGAATCATATTCGCGCGAATGAATCTGCGGCAGTGCCAAATGTACCATTAAAAACGGCGAGCTTTCTTGAGAATTTGTGGATATGTGGTGTCTCTAGAATTTCGATGTTTTTGCATTAATTATTGAATATACCTGAAGTGAAACTAATCGAATAGTTATTTGAATGTTTGAAGGTGATTTATGGACTAAATTGGAGCAGTGAATTTATGTATTTATAGTAAAGGAAGTGACGTGAGGATGGAAATTTTTGAAACTTTGGGGGTCCATATTTTCTAAACTAAGACAGACCGTCACCTGTTGGTTTCACTAATGTTGTTCAGGAAGACTCAATGGAAAAATCTGGTCGATATCTGCTGGTCACCGGAATTAAAATATTTACGATTTTGTCCAAATGTCTGTCATTTTCGAATTTCAAGCCAAAAATGGTCTCAAACGATAGGTTTCGACTCCCTGATGACGAATTCGTGGTCAAATTCAATTCTGTCCATGGGGACGTCCGCCCGGCCGAGCACGACAACTTTCGAAGAGATTGTCCTAGAGACTTGAGATTTTCAGAGTGAGTTCGGTTTCCAAATGCCTCGGTTGAGTTCATTAACCAGCCAAATAGTACAGATAACTCCAGAGTCGAGGAAAAAAAGTGCCGCATAATAATTTTTACTAAAACTCTGTATATGCATATAGAATAGTATGAGATAAGTTCATTTTGCATCGTTTAGATTTGTTTTAATAAGCAACTCATTGGATTTATTGCTGTTCATAAAGAATTATAAAGATACTTACCCTCTGGCAGTAGACCAATGCACACACTGTGGATTAGATCTTTCATTGAATATGGTATCACTAGAATTCAGCCAGATCTGCAACCGAATCGGTTTACTTAGTTGTGTCCCTGTAAGACTTTTATACAACAGTCTCTTTGTGGACATATCATCCCTTTTCCTCCTGTTATTATAAATTAGAAACTGGGGGTCGTTCTTGTGTATTTTCATGCCACCATCTTCAGGCATCTTCTTGAACCAATGATCCCTCTCATCATGAACAAGGTCAGCCTCTTTGAAATCTTGAAATTTCAAAATATCCATAGGTAAAGGTTTCACAGCTTCTACATATTCAGGTACCAGAATATGAACAGATATGATTGGTGAACCTAGGGTTATATCTACACCCCATCTGCTGACAACTGATGCATCATAATTCTTTGGAAACAGAAGTCCAGCTTCCTTATACTGAGCATAGCTAACCACAGCACCTTCTTGAGGTAGAGAATGCTTAGTAACTAGTTCGTAGCTTTTCACAGGTTCAATGCCAAGTAATTTCAAAGGAACATACAATTTAGTGTTTTGATCGAATTGGTTTTATCCAAAATAATTGTTGTATTTTTGGAAAAGATACAAGAGGCCCCTGCGAACCTAAACTTGGAACTCCTGGTTTCAAGAAATCCGAAGTGTCAGGTAACACGATTTTTTCGGTTGTGTACATTTGATTGTTTAGTGTAGGCATTTCCACTTCAAAACCATACAAAGATTCAGCTGTTACAACATCCAAACCTAGAACTGAGATAATGGCATAGGTTAAATACATCCTTTACGATCATAATAGTTACTATGATATAATATATTCTCATATTAATACATACCCATATTTGGTGATACAATTTCGAATGGGCTAGTATAAGTGTCATGCTGGCTTGAAGACAGGACTATGAGATATTTTTCCACAAGCGCCACCAATTTATCGATTGGTTCATTCGTCAGTTGTTTTATTCTAACCCAATGATCTCTATATTTTGTATCAAGTACAGTATTCACTGAATACACGATGTTCTTAAAGTAAATAAATCTTTAGTTAAACTTCTTTCTTACTTTATATACTGATGAAAACTTACCCTAATATAATCTTTATCCTGACTATGTGTTAAATTGAGCCCAAATAGCTTGAATTCATATTGCATTAATTCTTTCAATAAATCAAAAGTCACCAAAACATCAGCTCCATATAATAACGTTGTCATCTTTGTAGCTTTATACAGATCTGAAGCTAACTTAATCGCAACAAAAGTGTTCATATTCAATGTTCCAGCTTCCAAGTTAGACAGCTAGAATATCAGTCATGAAATAAATCAGAAGTTCAGTAAGATTCAAACAAATATAACTAACCTCTTCTCGTAGGAGTACAAATTTATCAGATGTGCAATTGAACAAATCTGGTTCTTGCCAACCATTCAGTTCATTATCACACTTTCTGGATGCTCTACCAAGAGAATTCCTGGGACATGATTCAATGGCTTCAGACCCAAAAAGAGTTCTTGGCCACCAAATAGACTGTGAGGAACTTCTAGGGCAACCATCATAGATAACTGAAATATGTATTTTGATTACGGATTCGTTAAAAAAGATTCTTTAAGAGTCTTAACGTTAGAAAAATGAAAAAAAACGTGAAACTACTGTGGGACTGGAAAGTGACGTTAGCTGATGGATTAAAGAAACACAAGAACATGTATCCATTCAGAATGCTTTGAAATATGAATAGAAAAGTACAATTATATTATAAATTCTGAAAAAACTGTACCTTCACAACCCTTCAGGGTGACTTCGGCATATGCGTTAGGACACGAGTCGCATTTCTGTCCAATAACTCCTTCGCGACACTTGCACTGACCAGTTTCCTGGTCGCATTGAGAACCATATGATCCTACGTGATAACAATCGCAAGGGATACATTGTGTGGTTCCTTTAGGTTGGTAATGATTTTCCCTACAGAAACACTGTCCTGTCAGCTTGTCACAGTCTGGATTATATCCTGCTTCTACATCACAATGACAAGGTCCACAAACAGGATATCCCCACCAACTCGAAGGACATGGCTGAGCCATCTTGTCTTCACAGTAATCGCCCGAAAATTCTGAAGAGTTACACTTGCATTGATAACCCTTGGTGAGCTCTAGATTCTCAATACATTCAGCACCATGTTCGCAAGGATTTATGTTGCAGATAGGTTGACAAAGTGCTCCGACATACCCTCTATCACATTCACATCGAGATTTTCCCCATTCTGCTATACATTGTGCGTTATCTGTACATTCGCTTTGGCATTCTGTTAAGACGTTACAACCTTCTTGAACATGTTCTTTTACTGTTGGTCTACTGAGGGTTGTTTGGTTGTTTCCAATTTTGACATCTTGGATGCAGCCTGTAAATAAAGTGAAATGACATTGGAAATCTATACCAATTAAGGAACTCTCCACGTTCGATTAAGGCTTCGTTCATAGTGGAGCGGTGAGCTTAATGTCTTCGGAAATGAATTTGAGTTCATATTTTCAAATGACAATCTCAACGTTCAATCATATTTTGGAGAGAATTGAACACTAATTATGTACGAGGTGGAAGGAGTGTATTCCTGTAACGTTAAGGATGAGAGCGGCGAAAACAAACTTGCACAATCGCTTCGCTATCCTCGATGGTCACCTCGCTGCTGACTCGTCGCTCTTCTTTTCACTATGAATGCATACATTGGTTTTTTTCAGTGGCAGCTGCTCAGAGTAGGCAGAGGAGGAAAAAGCACCCCTAATTTCATTGCATTTTATTCAATTTCAAATAAAAAATAATCCCATTTCTATATCTGTATTATTTTAGTCATTCCATCTCCTATCCAGATCTCTAAGTAATTAACATATGTTTATAAGGGGCCTACAGACGATCAACCTAGTTGAAGACTAAGTTGTAAACACGGCATGTTGACGACCAAGTTGAACGTCTGTAGGCTGGTTGGTGGTTGATATTCCAGGTTGAAGACTAAGTTGATGCGAGATCAAATCGGTTTGATATTTGGTGGGCGGAGCCCGATGTTGACGACTATGTTGGAGCGTCTGTATGGTAGTCATCAACTAGGTTGACAACACCAGTTGGAATTCTACCTTGTAGAGTGAACATCTCATAGCGTATTCAAAATCCGTCATAAATATTCGAGGAAAGGTAGTAATTTAACTAGAAAATATGAGCAAAATTCCAAACATTCAAGTTTGGGTAGATTTATTTGATTGGGTGAAAGATCTTCCTGAATTATGGAGAGTAAAATCCGAGATATATAAAAAAACCTTAAGCAGATGCTTTGAGCGAACATTCATTGGTGGAGCAGTAATGCTATTACCTCAAAATTTTGTATAGTACTTGAGATTCATGCTTAGTAAATGAATGCAAAATCTCAGGATGATCAGACTCATATTATGGAAATTATTAAAAAATGAAATATGTAAAAATCAATAATTAAAAGAAAATTGAACTATATGCTTCAGATGATGCGATTTCCGGATATCTTGTTATGACATATAATATTTCGCATGAGGCTTACTGTGAGAATTTTGCATCTGGTCGAGAAATTCTATTCCAATTGGTTTCGTTTTGTCTGAAATATTAAGAAACAAAAATTCGGAATGGTCATATTTTATGGGACACCTCATATGTTTTGGCTGATTAACGAACTTAATTGTGGCATTTGGAAACCAAACTCGCCCTGAAAATCTCAAGTCTCAAGGACAATTCCTTAGAAAGTTATCGTGTTTATGGCCGGACGGTCCCACGGACCGGATTGAATTTGACCACGGATTCGTCATCAGGGAGCAGAACCCTATCGTTGGAGACCAATTTCGGCTCAAAATTCGAAAAGTTCTTTCATTAAACCGAAATGGGAAAAATAAGACCGATTGTGGTACCAATCCTTGGTCCAAATTCTTTCATTCAAGAACTGTGCTGCACCACAGCGTCGCATATATCGTTATAATAACATATAACGAAAGATCTCTCTCCATGTTTCGATAATTTCTCCTAATCAGCCGACTAGTTCACTCGACGGAAACCACCGCTGAAATGATGTTTTCAACTTGGTTGACAACCGCTATTTTCACTTTCATTTGGTTTACAAACTAGTTGACCACAGTCTTCAACTAAGTTGATCGTCTGTAGGCCGCTTTACTCAGCGATCTAAAACATTCATACACAATACAGCGTAACGGATAGCAGGCGAACTGCTTAAGCTATGGTTTCCTAGGAAAGCGGTAGCGTTTTATGACGGCATCACTATCAACGATCTCTAAAAAACCAACACAATTGATTTGCACAGACAATGTTTTAGTAACGTCATGTCTCATGTCGGTGGGTAATTTGCGGCACCGCTTTCCTAGGAAACCCTAGCTTTAGCGAGGAAGGCTCGCCTCCACCAGTCGAGATTCGTTAACTTCTTCAAATGAACGGTGCGAGACCCACTCAAAATTCAAGTTGTAGATCACGTGTCGGAGGCCCGGCTCAGCGGCATTATTTTCGCTTCAAGGAAAACGAGCTCAGCCAAAACTGAAAGTCCGATCGGCCCGAATCAACCCCGGCGATCGTGGATGGAGATCAGCTGTTGTGTTGATTCCATCCCTTTTTATTAACGAAGTATTAATCCTCTTAGCGTCCCGTTTGTGGGTTTGTGACATTTTTTGTTTGTAGGTGAGATTTTGATATTTCAGTAAGAAAAACGGAAACAAGAAGTGAGAATTATAATGCAAGTAGTGAACTTAAAGGAATGCAAGATTCTGTAAATTTCAATTTGAATAATAAATTCAGTAAAATGCCTTACGATGATAACATTTCATACCTCAGGTAATTAAGAAACCTCTAAAAGCAATGCCAAATTTTGCATAGAACGGTATGATAAATGCCAGTGGCTGACAGGCAGCCCAATTCGAAATAAATTATTTTGGTGGTTGCATAGTCTCGGGCTTCCTTTGATTGTAATCTCAAGAGCCGCCTCTGTTTTCTTTTCGCCGCTTTGCTCCCGCTCCACTATGAACTTAAAGAACGAAGTTTTTCCACATACCCTCGAAATAATTATATCCTGCATTTAGGCTGCTATAGCTGTTATCTGGACCTCCAATGAGATTTTTCCAACATACAACCCTTGGATTTTTTCGAAGAATGGTATCGTTGCTGTATGATCTCCATAGTCAATTGAAAGCTTGATTTCAGTGCCCAACCAAGTAACTTCAATATGATGCCATTGTCCGTCAGATAACACTTTAGTTTTCAATTCAAACTCTTCAGTATTGAAGGTGTATGCTAACAGACCATTTCTCAACTGAAACAGTACACAGTTATAGGAAATTGTGAACAAATTGAGAGAATGTATTATACATATTATTACATTATTATCATTATATAGAAAGTTAATGAAACATGAGCTGTTCTCACCGATAATACAGCTGAGCTGTTTTGGCCAACTTGGATGGACATGAGAAATGTATCAGCTTGAAGAGTTCTTATAGATAAAGCATTCAACCAAGGAAGTTGTATCAATCTCAACAACGGATTGAACGACAAAGTGCCATCTCCGGAAAACTGCCATGGTAAATTTATAACTGAAAGAAAATATGGTTATCAATGCACATATGGGCGAACTAAATAAAACTTACCTTCACTGCAATCTTTACCACCATAACCTCTGGGGCAAATACACTGGTACATATTCCATCCATCTCTACATGTGCCACCATTTTGACATGGTAAAGATTTACAGAACGATTTTTTCTCTGGACATCCAGATGTTGTTCCATTATCGCTAACGAAACTGGAGAATTTTGTTATTTAAATATTATTATAAGGCCTTTAGCAACTAGCACAGAAAGGGAACTGAAAACAGCATTTTTTCTTTGCATCCACATCACATATCGAATGCATTCAATTTTCTTATTCTGGATATGAGTCAATGTTACATTTCAGAAAGTAACCTACTTGTTGTGGACTATTTGGGTGTAATGAAATGCTAAAGGGTTCTCCAATGAGAGGTGTTATTTTGATATTCAAAGAAAAATTAAATTTTTCAATATAAAAGATCGGATTGTTGATGAAGCTATGCCGTTAATAGTGAAAAATAACATCAGGCAAATGACCACCACGACCACTCTTACAGGACCATATCATTTTAATGAAATTTTCCATAACCAAATCGCATAGTGGCTGCCTATGTCCTCGATATCCTCACGAATTCCATCTTTGAGGTCTTGAATCGACGCTGGGCTATTGACGTAGACCTTCTCTTTCACGGTGCCAGAAAGGAGGAAGTCGGAAGGTGTTAAATCATAAGATCTCGGTGGCCAATTGTGATCACCACTTCGAGAGATAACACGGCCCGGAAACTTTTCCCGCAGAAGATCAATGGTTTCGTTGCTTGTGTGGCATGTAGCAACGTCTTGTTGAAAGTAAACGTCGTCCAGATCAATACGGTGCAATGACGTTTGTGGAATGCCTAATTCCAAAGAACGACAAGGAATGGACAAACCTGGGTTTTCTTCAACACTTTCGGCTACAACAGCAATATTCTCGGCTGTTCTTGAGCAACGTGCACGGGTTTTATTCGTCACATCACTAACTTGTCCAAACAGCTCGAATTTTTCCACCAATTCCTTTATTGCGGTCCGACAAGGTGCTTCACGACGACCCAAAAATGTTCGAGTTTTACGAACCGTCTCTGTCAAATTTTCACCATTTTTATAGAGAATTTCAATAATTTCTATGCGTTCTTGAAAAGTATATCGTTTCATTTTTATTAATGGCGTAGTTTCTACTTGTCAAATGTCAAAAAATGGCAGCTTCAAACGTGACATCGACCGAAATAGCGGGCTATTCAAAATAACTCCTCTTATTGTAAAACCCTTTTGTAACAACCTGTCTCTAGTCTGAAATATTTACCTCTTATTTTGTTCTATTTTAATGGTTCCCTTTCTGCGCTATAAGCAATAGATATCGATGAAAACTTACTCATTGAGGTCAATCAGCTTATAGTCGATATAAAAATTAGCGATACAACCCTCAAAGTCGACATTTTTCGTTTGAAACATTGATGGCAAGGAAGGCAAGCCTCCCAGTTCTAAGGGTCCGGTCAGATCAAGAAATCTGTGGCATGTTTCGGTCGGTGATTCGCATCTTTCCTCTAGTTCGTGTTCTGCGTAAGCTGCGCAGTCCCATTGGTCTCCTAATTCTTCGCCATACTTTAAGGCTAATGCTATATCGCATTCGTCAATGGCTAGTTTCACGGTCTGAAAAAGCATTGTAAAATGGTCTTTAAGAATCGAAGAATTTTTCGTTTCCTTAAACTCAATGAGGATGTACGATTTATTTTAGTCAATTATCTTTTAAATTAACGATACATTATATATTTTCCGTCTCTGGTTCATTCAGCATTCTCAGAGCATGATCTTAGCTAGACATGTTCTATTAGAATGTTACACAGTGCACGTCAAAATTATGGAGAAAATTCATTTTTCCAGAAGAAAATTATTCGGCGACAAAATCGATAAACTGGTTATTTTTGTTTTACTGTTACCAAATTTTTATGCATTTTCGAAGGATTGTTGTTGCACCCTGTGGCATCCCCATCAACCCTCTAAATTTTTTGAATAGGGAAAGTGGGTCATGTGATACTTTTTGTGAAGGTTTCTGTATTTTCTTTACAGGCGTGAAGAAATTTTCAAGAAAAAACATTTTTGTTAAAGAATTAGTTAGTCCAAAGAGGTTCTCAGTATGTGCACTTTGTCATAGCTCATTTACTTTGAGACGGTGGAACCCGATGAAATTTGTCGACCATACAGTTCTGTTCATGCATAACTTTCAACCCCTTTCAACTCCCTCACATGAAAAATTAGAGTGTGTGAAACACTGCACTTCAGTTATGATCTTGAGTAGGTATGTTATAAGTACGTTTCAACTCATCTCATTTTACAAATTTCTCATACATTAAAATTTTCAAGTCTGACCCTATGTCAATAACTACTAGTATAGAGAAATTTTGTAATATTTCTACAGTATAATTGCGATTTTGCTGTCAAGAAACGTTATTATTATTAGGTGCACAACCAAGTTCCCGTTGTCTGCCAATAGATGATTCCAGCAGTGCTGGTCGATTTTGACATAACCAAACTTAATCATATAATAAGCACAGCTTGTGTTGTACTATTCATTTCTGAATCGCATATTTCTTACCTTATTGAAGTAATGAACTTCGACAGTATGCCATTTCCCATCTGAAACTCCACCTGGAATGCTGGCAGTTGCTTGTGTGGTCCTGTCGCCAAGAGAAAATGAGAACTGCACTTTTCCATTGATTATTTCCAGGGCAATGAAATCGTGATGTTCATTGTATCGCCCGTTATACAAAAGAAGACCATTTAAGGACTGGGTGGCGAACCTGAAAAAAAGAGATTAAACATTTCCAAATATCGTTATCGCATTCCAAATGAATGTGGAAAGCTCCTAGATGTGATCACATATAACCTAGCACCGAGAAGCGAATTTAAAAAAATGAAGCGTGACATTTCCAAGTAGCGATCAGTGGAATAAGGACGAGATAGTTTTTCCTGTAGGGTGCCGGAGTGTAAGATCCTTAAGTCCAACAAGCTCTACCAATATGATGGATAGAATCTTCGCCATACCTAAGGAAGTGCATGTAGCAATATGTAGGAAACGCAACTACCGGAACCAAAGGATATTTATATTATCTGACAGCAAATTAACCCTTCAGTCGAAGCTACTCTGGGAATGCAAACTGTCACTCGATGCTGGAAAACACCTTGGTCCGTATTTCTTGAAATCGGCGCGAATAATGGACGAAGGTAGCGTCCAGGAAAGTTGTAGGGTTTATTACGATTTTGCTACTGAAATTGGTGAACACCGCGGGGTTGCGAGTCAAAGTCAAAGTGTGTAGCAAGGTCTAATTAGCTTCGCCCTCCTCTAATCTTATAATAACTAATGCTAAACAATAATATCTGAGATAGAATTAAAGCAATCAAAGTTACTTTATTAGACCAAGCAATAGAGCTATCGAAAGGTCGATTTCGTGACAAAAATACTACCTGAAATCTGACTGTGCAGTCATGCAATAGGTAGTTTCTACATGTTTTTCATGATAAATTCCACTCCTGAATCGTCTTAGGTTTTTTTTGAGAAGCGAAAAATAGCCAAAAAAATCCAAAATTTGTGCTTTTTCGCTTATAAAACGTGAAGTATTGATCTGATCGAAAAGCTGTTAAGGCACTTTTGTAGAGAATTCAAAAACAAAAAAAATGAGAGGTGACACGTCTCTCAAACAGATGATTAGTTACCGAGAAAAGTCCAAAAAACTGGAAAAAAACATCAATTTCTCGAAAATTCGTAACTTGGTCAATTTCTAAGATGAAGCGTAGTTGCTCTGAATTTAAGTAGTTATTAACATATACTCTATTGGTGCACATTACAAAGCTGTCGGATAAATAGTTTTTGCACAATCGCAGTTTCCGAATTCGACGTACTTTTTTCAAGAAGATCGTGATACTCGGCAACTTGTCGGATTTGAATTTTACAAAAAGCATTTTAAAGAAGAATAAAATTCTTCAAATCGTTTATTCTATCGATACCGACCGATAATGTTTAGTAGGTGAAAAACGGCGTCAAACAGGAGCAAAAAGGCTCGAATGCATCAAACTAGTCGCGGAGTGGGAGTCGCCCGCTACGCGAGGGGAAAACTGTATACCTTGTATCTTTCACGCGTCGCGTAACGGGCGACTCCCACTCCGCGACTAATTTGATGCATTCGAGCATTTTTGCTCCTGTTTGACGCCGTTTTTTACCCACTAAACATTATCTGTCGGTATCGAGAGAATAAACGATTTGAAGAATTTTATTTCTTCTTTAAAATGCTTTTTGTAAAATTCAAATCCGACAAGTAGCCGAGTATCACGACCTTCTTGAAAAAAGTACGTCGAATTCGGAAAACTGCGATTGTGCAAAAACTGTTTATCCGACAGCTTTTAATTGTGCACCAATAAAGTATATGTTAATAATACTCAAATTCAGAGCAACTACGCTTCATCTCAGAAATTGACCAAGGTACGAATTTTCGAAAAATTGATTTTTTTCCAGTTTTTTGGACTTTTCTCGGAAACTAATTATCTGCTTGAGACGTGTCACCGCTCATTTTTTTTGTTTTTGAATTCTCTACAAAAAGTGCCTGAACAGCTTTTCGATCAGATCAATACTTCGCGTTTTATAAGCGAAAAAGACAAAATTTTGGATTTTTTTTGCTATTTTTTCGCTTCTCAAAAAAACCTAAGACGATTCAGGAGTGGAATTTATCATGAAAAACATGTAAAAACTACCTATTGCATGACTGCACAGTCAGATTTCAGGTAGTATTTTTGTCACGTAAAAAACCTCTATTGCTTGGCCTATATTGACAATGAAATCCCTAGGAGCTGTTAATTTGAGAGAAAAGTTTAAAAATATGCTCGAAAAAGAACTGAAAAACATTTCGTTAAATTTTTCTACAAAGAAACCTCAATATAAGTGAAATTTTATGCAACGGTATATTTTTCATCAAATGAGAGATCTCCTCTTTCAACCTAGAATGAATAGCTTCCTAAAAAAGAATTAATATTCAAGTGACAAATTATGATACACATACCCCATCTTGAACTGCAAACGGTGCCTCTGCTTCAAAATAGGTAAGGTAAGGAAGGAATTCTTTCCGAAACTTCGGCTTTTTAAACTCACAGAACGGTGTGGGTACAAATCAGCTTTGTTTTCCAGAGAACAATCTTCGCATATATCATCGATAATAACCTTTCGTGTATTACATGTGGGATCGTCCTTGCACAATTCTGCATGACAGGTCTTTTCCTTCGTATGTATCTCACAGTTTTTACCTGAATAAATTAGAGCCTCCTTGAGTAACAAAACTAAGATATTGAACAATAACGATAAGAGAAGTTTGATCACAGATACTGAGTCAACATGCAACGACCAATCTGCCACAAAGCCGACGATTCGTCTATACAGTGTGTTTGGTCAGGAGTTAGCGATAATTTAAGGTCATCAAATATAACTAATATTATTGACAACAAAAACACCCAAACTTGGAAGTTTGCCCCATTAGTTTTGGAGTAGCCCCCATTTAAATTTACTTTTTTATCTTCGTTGACCCTTCCAAATAATATCGATTTCTTTGGAGATAAAGGTCCTACAGATGTGAAAAAAATGTTTTTTGAAAGATGATACTACCACCTTTCATTGAAGTAGTATAACAATATAAAAACATTCAACTTGAAAACACCATAAAAAAAATGTTCATAGTGAAAATAAGTACTGATTTTCTCAGTAAATCCGCAATAGTACAAGAACTAGCACATTGAAGTATATAGCTACAAAACAACACTCACATCATTTTTGCAAGTTACATAAATTGAGAGTTATTGCTGTTCGAAATGACCCTTATGAAAATTGGTACAATAAAAAAAACCTTAGTACTGTACTTTCGATAATTTTCAATGATCAAACAAACAAATTAATCATAAAAATTGCTCAAAATGGCCGCCTCTGCTCAGTCTGCTCTGTAGACAGGCAGTGGCCTTCATGACGACCTGTCTTGTGTCACAGCAATAACTCTCAAATTATGTAACTTACAGATAATATGATGTGAGTGCTGTTTTGTAGCTAATACCCTTGCGTGGTAAATCATTGAAAAAAATATACTTCAATGTGCTAGTTCTTGTACTATTGCGGATTTACTAAGAAAATCAGGATATATTTTTACTATAAACTTTTTTGAGGAATTTTTTATGGCGTTTTCAAGTTGAATTTTTTATATTGTTATACTTCAATTAAAGGTGGTAGTATCATCTTTCAAAAAACATTTTTTTCACATCTGTAGGACCTTTATGTCTAAAGAAATCGATATCATTTGGAAGAGTCAACGAAAATAAAGAAGTAAATTTCAAATGGGGGCTACTCCAAAACTAAGGGGGTAAACTTCCAAGTTTGGGTGTTTTTGTCGATAATAATATTAGGTATATTTGACGACCTTTAATTATCGCTAACTCGTGATCAAACACACTGTATGTTCAGACTTTTTCAAGGCATGTTCATTCAGTCGAAGAATGTTGTTTGTACAATTTTAATAGGTAGAAATATAGTCCGTTCACGAAAGGTTGAGCCGTCGGTGGCCATGGAAATTTGACATATTCCACTGTGTATATTAAAATTTTAGGTTATGTTCTTTATTTTCTTGTCAGATTTATACGCAATGTTGTCAATATTGCATAGAGTTCTCTGATAACGCGCAAGCTCGTCGGACGAGACCGAGTACATTCGGCAACTTTGACTTTATTTTTCTTTATGACAGTAAATACCGCCAACTTAAGTTAAATAAAGAAAAGCCTACTATGTGCTCAACCTTTCGTGAACGGACTATAGAAAGGGTGATTCAAACATGACACTGTGTGAGCAGTTGAAAACAGCTAATCTCAAATCAAAACTGTAAGTAAATATGCTATTAAACCTGACGTCATGATTAAAATGGCTGCAATTTGGCGTGGCACCTAATTGAAGGTAAATGGGTATTGCAAAATGGCCGAAGACGTGTCTGTATAGGAAAAAAACGGAAATTTTCGAAGTAAGTCGATCATCTAATCACAACTGCGTACGTGATAGTGTGTGTGTGTGCGCGCGCAACCTGATTGAAGGTCACTGACGTCAGGTTTACTGTCCAGCAAATAGAGTCTGATGATTCACTTCCGTTCCAGAATATACATAGGATACCTCTACTGTTGAACTTTTCTACTTGACTGATTAACTGAAGAAATCACTTCGCTTCGACCGAATCGACCAATAGGAACGCTGCGTTATTGATTTTGTATCAGTTTGGAAGTGATGCAGCGTCAAATAGAAAATCGGTGTATTTCTATCCATTTTATGGAAACAAGAGAAAATTTTTTCGAATTACACTTGCCTGAAAAAAGTTTATTGTAGTATGTATTTGATCTAGAACTAATGGAAATATTTACCTGAATAATTTTCCGTACAAACGCAGGTAAACCGCCTTCTCTTATTTTGCAGGTTCCATTATTCTGGCATGGCGAAGAATAGCACAAATTCACTTCGGTGTCACATAAATAATGTTCCTTAGAACCTGAAATGGATATATCTAATCTTTTTCCAACCTTTTAACGAATTATCTTCAAAGCACAAAGATATCAAATATTAACCGTTTTCGCACCTGTAAATCCTTCTGGACATTGACATGTGAACGTGGTGACTGGATAGATTGGTCTGAATAAAACAGTGTCACTGCTTATAAAGTCGGAGGCGTTTCCAAATTCAAAACTGTAAGGCATTCCTCAAAATTGAGACATGGTTCCCTCACGCACAAATTATCGTCGAGGGAGTATCTGTAAAAAATCAACAAATTCATGTTTTCAACTCAATTCTTATCTTATGAAAATCGAGAACACGCTTAAACTAATAGCCCAATATTTCAGGGCTATTTCAGTATACAAGATGTCCCATAAAAAACCCACAAATTAACGTTTTTTGCATTCTTTAACTTTCTGTATTATTTTCAATGATCCATTTATAAATTTCAAATAAATCGAAATTATTACTTCATAAATAACTAGAAAAATTCGTTGATTTATCTTGATTGAAAGCTCAATTGTTTTTTTTCTGCTTCCAAAGATTGTTAACGTTAATTTTTATATTTAAACAAAAATTGTTTGTTACGTACCTGTACAGTAGCTAACTTAGCCAGGATGGCCCTATTCAAATAAACTTTTTCTTGTAGAAATTGTGGCAAATAGAATTCTTCCCTAGGCACATCTGGTCTTCTAACAGAAAAACTAACATTCAAAATCTTGGATTGGACATCAGTGTCATCCTGGAAAAATAAAATCAATGTAACTTATTCTTCCGTAACAGTATTCGAAATTTATGAGATATAATAAGAAATTATCTGCACTTCCCGAATTGTGCGATTAACTGAAGAAAATGAATAATCAGAAATTCATCAAAGTTTTGAAAGAGTGAAATTCTGCTAGTGAAAAAGTGTAAAAGTTTCCAAGATGTTGTCAATGACCAAATAGTCTTGAAATCCAAATCGGAGATTTCCAGTAGAATTCTCAGAACTGGAATTCTAGAAATAATGAACATTCCTCGGTAAAATTTAAATGCTGACTGAAAGGAAAACATAATTCTGATCAAAGCCGAAAAGTAAACATATACAAATTCAACCAATAAAACAGCTCACCTGAATGCTAAATATGAAGATGTTCTCCTTCGGACAAGGAATAATTGCTGCCAATCCATCAACGAAAAAATTCAGCAAAGGCGAAAGGAAGGCTTCTTTAGTCATTTGATTCAACCTTACGGTGATAGACTTCAGTAACATCTCTTCAGTGATGAGCACCACAGAGAGCTGCATGATGGCCTTAACATCGTTCAAGCCATCCGAAACTGAAACCTCCATCGATGCCAATTTGGGCACATTTGTATTGAGCTGAGGCGATAATTGTATCTGACCTGTGCTTTCATTCAACGCCACCAAATTTGCGTTGTTGCCTGATAAAATTCTGTAGTACAGCTTGTCTGTAACGTCAGCATCAAAAGCTGGTATTCTCCCGATCGGAGCAGATGGAAAGTGGTCCTTGAAGTTGTTAAAGAGGACATAAAAGTCATGAAGGACTGGAGCGTTGTCGTTGACATCGGTTACCAGGATTTCAACATGTGCATCGTTTCTGAGCGGTGGACTTGCTGCTCTGACGATGAGGTCGAATTTTTTCTTTGGGCTCTCGTAATCTAGTTCAACCATAGTTATGAGTTCTGCCTTATCTGAGCCAGGCCGGGTTATCAAAGAAAAACTTTCGGAGTCTTCACCGCCTATGATGGAATATTGGACTATGGCGTTTGGTCCTTCGTCTGGATCTTTGGCGTGAATAGACCCCACGGTAGACCCTTTAAAAAATAATTGAGATTATTGGTCTCATTATCATTAGATCAAACTTAATTGACATAATTTTTTATAATGACTAGTTCGCCTTAGCGTAGAAAATCCAAATGGCTCGGTTAAGAACGTTAACCAGCCAAATCGTACAGGGTGTTCCATGAAATATGGCCATTCAAAATTTTTGTTCCTCAATATCACAGGCAGAAGGAAACCCATCGAAATGAAATGTTGCGGCCATATGCAAGATGGTTATAATGAGCTTCATGCAAATTTTTGTGTCTAAAGTGTAAACAGAACCATAGAAAATTCAATTGGAATATTGAAAAGAAGTTTCCCTATATTTCCATAACAGGATATCCGATTCAAGTGAAATTTATTTTGTGAATAAAAACTGATATACTGAATGTTCAAGCAAAATTTCAAGAGGATCGCATCATCAGAACCATAGAAGTTAACTTTCGTAATTATTTATTTTTCAAATACAGTGGAACTTCCCCATAACGAACGTCTGTATAACGAATTTCTCTGTATAACAAATTTCGTACGAGACATTGCACCTTGATCCCAATTCCCATGTTGAAAACACCCTCTAAAACGAAGTAAATTCTCTCTATAACGAAATACTCAACGAACATCACTCTCTTTGAATGGGTATTGATAAGAAGGTATTAGAGTTGGTTTTTTCCGAAAATTTTCCGGACGTACGTAATAAATCCCGACTTCAAACTAAATCATTAAGGTGGGCAGAGAGATTCTTCTGAAACAGTTTTTAATACATCCCTGGTTTGGTTTCAATCTTACCATTACGCTAGTTTGAAAAATGGAGCGAAAATGTCTTTTTAAACAAGTGCTTAAGTTTGAATGATAAACTTAAATTTATCAGTGAAATCGACCGTGACATTGCCGAATATAGAAACAAATTATCTGTATAGTCCGTTCACGAAAGGTTGAGCCGTCGGTTGGCCATGATAATTTGACATACATATTTCACTGTGTATATTAAAATTTTAGGATATGATGTTTATTTTCTTGTCAGATTGATACGCAATGTTGTCAATATTGCATAGAGTTGTCTGATAACTCGTAAGCTCGTCGGACGAGGCCGGGTACATTCGGCAACATTGAATTTATTTTACGTTATGACAGCAAATACTGCCAACTTCAGATAAATAAAGAAACGCCTACTATGTGCTCAACCTTTCGTGAACGGAGTATACAACAAAATTTCTTTATAACAATTTTTTTGCGGATTTTGCGCTTTCGTTATAGGGAAGTTCCACTGTATTTATTTGGTATCAATCTCAAATCCCATTTGAAATTCTGAGGTAATAGTCCTATTACTCCACCAAAGAAAGAGAGCTCAAAAGCTTCTGCTTAGGGATTTTTCCCAAATTTTTTGTCGTACCATGCCGTCCGTCCGATGTCGATGTATGTGTGCTTAGCTTTAATGTATTGTAGGTAGCCTAGTATGCTGAAAACGATTACCCTAATATGCATGTCAAAATGAATATACGATCAACCAGAATAAAACCGGCAGTAAAAATCTGTGCATCGAGTCAAAATGACATAAATCAAATTGAAATGAAATGTTAAAATTTTCAATACAAAATGGTAAATTCATGAAATAATCCCCTAAATTTCAACACACCATAAATTCATTTCGAAATAAATTTGATATTTTCGAGAATGTCCTCCAATATTGACAATCAAGATAAAATTCATCATAATATACAGAATGATAATGAGTCTGGAGTAGTTGAAATTAAGCATGTATCCCTGAGAATTATGTATGCCATCATGGTCCCCAGAAAGAAGAAGAGAAATGCTTGAAACCACCAGAATTGGACGGAACAATCTCCCGTGCTATTCCAACAAATAAGCTGAATACAACAATAAGAAAACAAAAATGTTCTCATTGTGGAAACGCTCCTGGTGAGTGTAAATGTTTGAGTGATGAAGTAAGAAAAGAGTTGACGAAAATAAATGAATGTAAACAAGAAGAAAACAAAGAAAAAGGCGAGACAGTGAAAAAATAAAATTAACGATATTTATAAATCATAATATGCATTAACACCGACCAAGTAGAGATGAATATATTGTCACAAAAAATATGGTTAATAAATAAATACCCTTCTATTCAATGAATTACGCGTTTAGTATGTGTTTGGACAAACTCACCAATTGGACTGTTTTCTGGAATATACAGTGTTATCTTGTCAGAATCGAAAGCTGGGGGGGAATCATTGATATCTTCTATTCGAATGATAACAGGAACTGAACTACTAAGTGTAGGAGATCCTCGATCAATGGCATAAGCCTCCAGTTCGTAAACTGCCACAGACTCCCTGTCTAAACCCTTATTTGTTCTTATGACTCCACTGGTTGGATCTATCACAAATGAGCCCTCTTCCTGATCTTTCTCGCTGAGCGTGTAGCGTATTTTTCCATTAAGTCCAATATCAGCATCGGTTGCTGACACCTGGACCACTGACGTACCTGAATTGGATAGAAAAAGCAAAATGCATTCAATAGTATTTTTATGTCGACACTCATATACTATATTTCACGAGAGTATGAAGTGAGTAAAACTTCAGACTTTCCTTCTTCATAGAACATTTGTTCGTTGTCGTTTATATCAGCGCGCGATCGGAATGTCAGAGGTTTATTGGACTAGTATAAGAGAGATAGATGCCTACTCTGCCGCGTTCACGATAGAGAAGTCGTTGCGATAGGAGGGGCTTAGCGGTTCCTTCACTTCATACTCTCCTGAAATTGACCATAGCTACCTATTACAACATTCATCCACCAAATGAAGTTCAAGGAGGTAATCATAATATCCGCGTTGTCATCATGCAAACTAAAAGGGTTTTCCAATAAGGAATTGACAACTTCCTCTCGAATAAAACACAAACCAGAGATATTTCAAAAACTTCATTATGGCCTCAAGTTCAATCGAAACTCAACTTCTTTCATATACAGGTTTGGAAATTCACATCTGAAATATACGATATACAATGCATCAGACAGAGAATTCTTCACTCCAGTTGCACAGATGAATAGTCGAGACAATCACTTGCTGTAACACACTGAATTCAGTTGTATTACTTCATAATTCTAGTCTTGTCTCTCTTATCGTTTTAGGAGCGTGGTTCTTTAGTATGGTAGGCAACAGTAAATACTTGAATCCAGTATTACGGACAGCCTGACAAATTAAAAATTCTATAAGTGTAGTGCGGGTTCCCTACCTTACTGCGATAAGAGAGAGACAAGACTAGATTATTGCAGTAAGACAGTTGAATTCAATCAGTTATCGCACTTGATTATCTCGCCTATTCATCTGTGCAACTGGAGGGAAGAATTCTCTGTCTGATGCCTTGTATATCGTATGTTTTCGATGTGAATTTCCAAATCGGTATATATACATATATATTCAGAATATAATACAACATTTTCGTGGTTTTTCCTACCTATAATTACCGGAATGCCCCATAGCAACAATAAACTGCCACCAAATCAGTAAAATAATTCAGTTTAGGAACGTCAAATCGAAACGAAAATGTAAATACAACGCATCGAGATACTAAACACTTACAGACGATGTTAATGACAGAATTGTATGTAACAGACGCTGGCCGTTAGGGGAGCGGTTGACCAATACGGAATAAAGATACGGTACAAGTTCGCAACGCCGGAATGTTGTTCGCGTGCATAACAGATTCTATTTGGCTGCGTCAACAAATGCACGAAGGCATCTCTAGGTTTACTTTTCACTCTGAGGGTCGATATGTTAAAACCAATTTTCGATGACTGTCACTATTTTGCGTTGAATGTGGCTATGAGCTGTTCCAACTTGGTCGGCTCTTTGACATACAAACTCAGTAGTCTAGAGAAGGTAAATTGCACAAACGAGGCGAGCAATCGATAGTCTCATATCTTCAGATAACACGGTCACCAAAATTACTATTGAATAAATTATCCATCGGCTGCAATTCTTGAGTCGGTTTGATCTTGTATGGGTGTAAATTGAATCCTCAAGTGAAATACGCCATTATGTGGCATGAGCGCGATGCATAATTCTTGAGAAACGGCTATACATTCGACTGAAGCGGATCCTATTTCTAGTTCAATGTTGCCTCTGGCTTCTTTCATCGTCGTCGTCTCGTTGGCATAACTCAATGACTTAATGCAGCCCCAAAGAAAATAACCTAGAGAAGTTTAATCGAACGAACCAATCGACTGGCACATTTCTTGAAATAACACACTCAACAAACCTACTGTTTAATGAATCGATTGAAATGCTCCATCGGCTCCGATTCTTCAGTCAAATTGATCTTACATAGGCGTTTTCGGATACTTATACTCGGGTTAACTCGATCCCTAACCTTCGCGTTCGTTTACCTAACGCGAACGTCTAAACCCGTGTTCGGAATAGACGGTGCTATTAACTCACTGACTCAGGTGATCTATCCTAACCCTACGCGAGAACAAGCGTACCTCAGCTCAATTTTGTATTTGAAAAAGGCGGGAATACGTCTTCTACTCTTTTATTAGTAATTTCATATATTCTATTCCTAAAAATTATGGAAAGAGAAAAATTTGGATCAGTGTAAAATGTGTGGTTTCATAAGTCGAGAAAATAATTTAAAACAGCTTCTTCATAACTTTGTATGCAGATCTTTCTGCATTTAAGCTAAAGCCTTCTTCACTTCTTCAACATAGGTACTCAAAGAAAACCTTGAACATGCGAGGGTACACCAGAAATTATAAGAAAGATTTTACAGAAGCTAATAAATCCAAGCAAAGCTAGAGACAATCAGTAAATAAACTGAAAAATAAATTTTCTACTTCTTCAACATAGGTACTAAAAATAACATCAAACATGGAGGGCCACAACAGAAATTATAAGAAATATTTTACAAAAGCCAATAAATGCAAGCAAGCTAGAGACAATCCGAAAATAAACTGGGACTGAAAAAATAAATCCATAAAATATTTGGTTATGTTATTGGTACAACTGTGATTTCAAATCCTAAACCTGATGTGTACATGAACTTAGAACCCGGGTCCGTGGTCCGAGTAGATCAGTCACGTGACCCAAAGGATCGAGTTAGTAACGCTGAGTTAGTTTCCGAAAACGCCTTATGAGTGTACACCAAAATCTTTATACGAAATACGCCATAATGTGCAGTGTTTCTTTCAGATACATTTCCAGGGTGGCAGTGCCCTCCCGGAGGTGAACAGGTGCCCCCTGGTGGAAAATTGAGAGGGCCTAGATTCTATTGTTTTCTACTTCACAAGCAAAAAATGCACATGTTCAAAATTCAAAGTTGCCCCCCCCCAGATCTTTCGAATGCCCCCTCGGTTAAAAATTTCTAAAAGAAACACTGATAATGTGGTCTGAACGACGCCCCAATTCTTGAGACTGCCGTGGAACTTACTGAATAGAATAGTTTGCTACGGACGCCTGAACGTCAGCCATATTTTCGACACTTCAACCAATCCGTTGTCTCACTGCACGGCAACATCATACGACTAATATGTAAATTTGAATTTTTCACTGAACTGGTTATTGCTTATCCATTAGGAGAATTACGACCGAAAATTCAAATTAACGCACCTAAAGACCTAAAGTTGGGGCCACCGTATCCGAATTTCGGTGGAAGTTTTTATGATTTGAAGGCGTTTCTGGTTCGTGTACTTTACCATATGAAAA
This sequence comes from Propylea japonica, assembly GCA_013421045.1. Classification (NCBI taxonomy): domain Eukaryota; kingdom Metazoa; phylum Arthropoda; class Insecta; order Coleoptera; family Coccinellidae; genus Propylea; species Propylea japonica. Next base: position 12,025,099 of record CM024245.1, read on the forward strand.
TGTTGAGTTTACTGAATAATTTGATAATCACTGTTGAGTGATTAGTGAAAGAGAGCGTTCACAAATTATATTCGAAGTTGTCAAGGCCCTATTGGAAAATCCTATATTCACAAGTGATCTTCACTGATACATACCCACTAAAGCATCTTCAGGAACACTACCAGAATAGGACGATTGTTTGAAAACGGGATAATTGTCATTCACGTCGGTCACAGATATTTCAACGTCGGTAGTGTCGGACAATGAAGGAGATCCGCCATCTTTGGCCGCTATAGTTAGGAGGTAACCACTTTTGATCTCGCGATCTAGGAGTTTAGTGGTAGTTATGGCACCAGTTTGCGGATTTATAGCGAACTCAGTTACTGACGGATCTCCTAGGCCTTCAGCGAGAGAATAGGTTATCTGTGCGTTCAGTCCTACATCGTTGTCGGTTGCTGAAACTACTAGGACGGTTGTACCTATAGGCGCATCTTCGAAGACCTGAAAGCGAATTGAATGGTTAGTGCTTAATTTAATTGGAAATCAAACATTTTTAAATTTTGATTAATTCTAAAAATACTGAGTGTGATAATCAATCATTTTATAATAGATTAGATGAGGGGCGGTTAGGCGAAGTACAACTCGCAGCAACTTAACCTCAAGATATATTGTGCGTCAATGTCCAAATAAACCCTACTACTTTCCTGGATGCTGCATTAATTATTTTATCGGGTTTTATTAAACACGAACCAGCCGTAAAGCAAATGTTCAGGTGTCTCGGTGGCAGAAGCAACAGGTATCATCGGGAAAATGTTCCGAAAGTCATGATTTACGGCACATTTCATTGTCCCGTGGATACTCACGCATACGCCCGTCATGTTTTTTAGTTCTAACTTACTGAGTGAGAGGACTTTTTTGTTCCAGCTCGTTAAGTGGGAGGAATGTTTCAGCCGGTTTTTGGTCCTTGGTCACTTCCCGGGATCTAATCCTCCTATGTCTTGTCCCATTCCTCAACTGTCATCCTTTGATGACTGGCCTAGGAGAGTTTAGAACTCTTTTGCCAGTCAATCTGACATTTCCTTGCCACGCACTTCCAGACTAGCTTTGACAGTACTTCCTGAGAGCCAAAGGCTTGTTCAATTACTTAACTGTCGAAAAGTATACATATCCGTTTGTTGCATCTCATACATTGCGATGTGAACTGCCTTATGGCGAAGGTTTTCACTAGAATACTGCTGTCCAGCAGTATTCTAGTGAAAACTAGTGGACAGAAGCTAGTTGGACTTAGGTACCGTACTCCCCAGCACTCACTCGTATATCCTCAGTTTTCGATCTATCATTGTGATACACCGATAACCAGGCTTGCAAAAATACACTGACCGGCAAAATAATCGATCCACTCAAAAAATCGATGAATTATGTTAATTCATAAATATGTTATTTCGTGTACTATTCAAATGAATTTTCTTCAATTGTAGGTATGTTCATCCTTAATCAATCACCAGTTTTGAATTTGGAGAAGACTCGGCGTACGTAATTTCATACAGGGTGAAACAAAATCTGCTTTTTTCACCCTAACTTTAGAACCACCCCTGGTGTGTTCCTGTTGTTCCACCGTGTGATTTCTTATTTCATCATCAAGTCACATCTCCTCTTGACAATTTAATCCTTCATTTATAACAATAGCTCAATTTTTGTTAAAAATACAGGGTTTTCAGTGAAACATTGAATTTCGTTAAGGCTACAACAGTAATTCAACAAATTCAACCTAAAATTCTGACCTAATGAAAACGAACTGAAAAAAAACATAACGTGTTTTCCGCTCAGACGCAGATAACAGGTGCAATTCGTTTCGGCATGTCCTCATTAAGGTTTTGAATCAATTAGAGCATCACTGAGCTGCTGCAAATTTTCAGGAGTTTGTAAGCGAGATCGAATTTTCCTCCCATGAGCATCAAAACATTCCCAATTGGGTTCCAATCTGGTCTTAGAGCTGGTGCGGTATTCTCAACAAGTGATCTTTCTAAGCGAATACGAACTTCACTGCGCGGTGTGCATTTTTGCAGCTAAAAGAGGGACTCGCTCAAGGAAGTTCGTATACGCTTTGAAAGATCACTTGTCCAGAATACAGGGCCAGGCCAGTTGAATGCTTGGATATCAACCTCTGCTAAATACTCCCTGGCAAACCTAGCCACATATGCGGTGGGGAATAATAAAGAATTAGCACGAAATCGTGCATACCGAACAACATATCGCGCTGAAACTTCTCTTGTTTTATGTTTTCACTCAGTTTTCAGTTTATTTTCATAACGTTCGGATTTAAAGTCAAATCTGTGAAAGTACTTTTATAGCCAAGGCGAAATTGTGGAGTTTAATGATGCTCTGAAAACTCTGTATCTTTAACAAAAGTTATTAAGCTATTGTTATGAATTAAGAATTAAATTGTCGAAAGAATTTGTGTCTTGATGATGAAATAAGAAATCACACGGTGGAACAACTGGAACACACCAGGAGTGGTTCTACAATTAGGGTAAAAAAACAGATATTTTTCACCCTGTATATAATGACGAACGCCGACTTTTCTCGAAATTCAAAACAGGTGATTGATTGAGGATGACCATAGCTACAATCAGTAGCGTAACTAGAGCCGACTCATGGGGGGGGTTACCTTGCTAGTTTACTGGTAAAAAAAAAGAGAGAGAGAGAGAGTTCTTTTTGACCAATGGGGGGGGGTGTATCCCCAATAACCCCCCCTGGGTACGCCAGTGGCTACAATTGAAAAAAAAAATCAATCGAATTGGACTCTAAATGACATATTTATGACAAACTTCATCGATTTTTTGAGTTGATCGATTATTTTGCCGGTGAGTGTATTTTTAAATATTCTCTGGTATGCGAAGAGAGTTTTTGATCTCTACTGATCACAACCCCGAGATGTGAGCTACTGGAGTGCTTTTAGTCAAAAATATCGCCCGTATATTCATCAGTATGATCAGTGGGGATCACAGCAAATCCATCCATTCATGTACTTTCAATACAATGAGGGGGAAGCAAATACAGATGCAACAGGTTGATTTGAACATAATCTTTCCTTAAATGTTTATTGACAAATCCCATGCCGTCATAATTTGTGTATAAAATGAAAACAAATCAAATAGGTAGGTGTGTCAATACTTACGCTAGCAGTGTAGGGAGCATTCTCAAAAACAGGTGCGAAATTATTGGCATCAGTGACATTGACATAAACGGTTGCGGTATCGCTCCTGCCTCCAGAATCCGTAGCCGTGACCGTCAAAATGTACTTCTTCTCCTGCTTATAGTCCAGGGGTTGTGCGATGGTGATCACTCCTCTTCCATTTTGAGACGTTATGGCGAACCTTCCTCTAACGTTTCCATTTGTCAGCTCGTAATGGAGTCTTGTGTCTTCGTCGGCGTCGGTTGCAGAGACTGTGGTAACAGGGGTACCTGGGGGATCGTCTTCGGCGACCACAGCTTCGTATATTTTAGGCTCGAATGTGGGATCATTGTCGTTCACATCTTGAACAGTTATTATCACACTGGCGCTCGCTGACTGGGGTGGTTTGCCTTGATCAGTAGCGAATACCTAAAAGGAATAAATAGGATGAAATATTATGTCTTATTCCATATTTTGAGTGTATTATTGCCCATTGCTGCATGCATTGAAAATGAGACATTGGCGGTACTCTCAGAGAAAGAAGTGAACATAGAGATGCCCCTACACGTGAATAGTACCGCATTGTAATCAACCAAGCATTAGAATGAGATGGAAAGCATTTCACAGCCGCACCGGAGCGGGGTGAAGTAAACAACAGGTTATACAGGGTTTGGATAAAGTTTGGCACCAAATTAATATCTTTAAAACGAAACGGGCGATATTTTTGAAATTTGGCAGCTGAGTGTAATGGACCACAATGCATCTGATGAGCATATTTGCATTGCATTAATGAGATACTTCCGGTTTAACCGGAAATGACCAAAATTTTTTTTATTTAAATGGGACACCCTGTATATTTCTGCAGATTCTGAAAGTGCACCTTGTTTCGGATCTGTCCATATCGGGTTCCATGTAAAAATTTTCTGTTAAAAGAAGAAATTCAGTCTTTTTGTACATTTGAGAAAAAATCCATTCAAATAAATAAATCGTTGTTATTTGTATCAATAGTGAGAAATAAAACGAAATACTTTGTAGTAGATAACTCTTTCTGCTTTTCATGACGTATTTCTTATGAAAATCTATAAAAAGAAGAAATACAGCTTTTACTTGTAAAAAAAATTATTAGAAATAATTTTAAAAAAATCATTTTAAATGTTCGAAGTGCTTGCCATTCACCTCCTGATAATATGCCAGTCTATTAACAAATTCTTGAGTAACTTTTCTCAAGACTTCTCCATGTATTAATGCACATTCATCAAGAATCCGTTGTCTCAATTCTTCTTTTTACAGATAATTTTTACATGGAAACTGGTATGAACAGATCCAAAACAAAGTGCTCTTTCAGAATCTCCAGAAATATACAGGGTGTCCCATTTAAATTCAAAAAAAATTGGTCATTTCCGGTTAAACCGGAAGTATCTCATTAATGAGAATATGCTCATCAAATGCATTGTGGTCCATTACACTCAGCTGCCAAATTTCAAAATTATCGTCCCTGTATTTTAATTTCGATAATTTCCGAATATAATCTTAAGAAACAATGAACTGTCACAAAATCAGTAAAATAAATCAGTGTAAAGTGAAAGCAGAGAATAATATTAATCGATATAAATCAACCAATATTAAATTCATACTTCGGAGCTAACTTCGTCCTTGTTCGAGACAAAATGCAAGGAAGTGGTATCAATCAGAGCACCTATGGATGGCCATTTCGTCCTTATTAGGACTCATCAGCACAGGTCACCTCTGAATGAAGAAATAGAAGGTATTTCTTGGGACTTAATGCGAAACGGCGTCCCCTTTAAGGTATTATCCCACACAACAATGCCATAACAGTACACTGAAAGACACTGAATGCATGTTAAAAATACCGAAGACGCCATCTCTCAATATTCATGGCGATGTACGCGTTAAACCTCTGTTTCTATTATTCATTACTAGTCACATGACGTTAACCGGGCGCTCCTCGTTGTAGACTGAAGTAGAAATTTTGCGATATGCAGAAACGCTTCAGTCAAGGCAACAAATGGTAAACATTTCGGTACTTTGTTTGAGATTCATGCTATGGAAGAAGGTTTTCGTATGGGACAAGAGATGGCGTCTTCGGTATTTTTAACATGCATTCAGTGTCTTTCAGTGTTACTGTTATGGCATGTTGTGTGGGATAATTCCTTAAAGAGGACGCCGTTTCGCATTAAGTCCCAAGAAATACCTTCTATCATTCAGAGCTGACCTGTGCTGATGAGTCCTAATAAGGACGAAATGGCCATCCATAGGTGCTGTGATTGATACCACTTCCTTGCATTTTGTCTCGAACAAGGACGAAGTTAGCTCCGAAGTATGAGTTTAATATTGGTTGATTTATATCGATTAATATTATTCTCTGCTTTCACTTTATTGTTTTTCAATATTCATGGCGATGTACGCGTTAAACCTCTGTTTCTATTATTCATTACTAGTCACATGACGTTAACCGGGCGCTCCTCGTTGTAGACTGAAGTAGAAAATTTTGCGATATGCAGAAACGCTTCAGTCAAGGCAACAAATGGTAAACATTTCGGTACTTTGTTTGAGATTCATGCTATGGAAGAAGGTTTTCGTATGGGACAAGAGATGGCGTCTTCGGTATTTTTAACATGCATTCAGTGTCTTTCAGTGTTACTGTTATGGCATTGTTGTGTGGGATAATACCTTAAAGAGGACGCCGTTTCGCATTAAGTCCCAAGAAATACCTTCTATCATTCAGAGCTGACCTGTGCTGATGAGTCCTAATAAGGACGAAATGGCCATCCTGCTCTGATTGATACCACTTCCTTGCATTTTGTCTCGAACAAGGACGAAGTTAGCTCCGAAGTATGAGTTTAATATTGGCTGATTTATATCGATTAATATTATTCTCTGCTTTCACTTTATTGTTTTTCAATATTCATGGCGATGTACGCGTTAAACCTCTGTTCTATAAATCAGTGTATGAACGTCGAATGAAAACGAAGATGAAAACTTGACGCATCGAATAACTAAACAGTAACAAATAGTAACAGAACGATGTTGCAAAACTGACAGAATTGTCTATAGCAGTAGTAGACCACTTATCCCGATAAGGAAAAAAGATACGGCACAAGTTCGCAACGCCGAATGTTGTTCTCGTTCATAAACATATACTACTTGGCTGCGTCAACAAATGCGTGAAGACATCTCTAGATTTATTTTTTCTCTGAGGTACTAGTTAGTCTAATCTGAATAATCAGATATATGCAGATGATTCCAAAACCTCTACAGGAGCTGGCGCTGGTATATACGGGCCAAGTACCAAGTGTGCACTGTCGCTAGGCTCCTGTATGAGCTTCTTTCATGCGGAAATCTTAGCTATTGAAAGATGTCTAGATATAAATCTGGAAAGAAACTATCAGAAGTGCGATACAGCCAGACACTCAGATAGTCAAGATGCTATAAAGGCACTGAGCTCCTACGTCCTCGAATCAAAAATGATCTGGAAGTGCCGGAACAAACTCAATGAGATACCAAAAAAATAATAGGTTACTCATTGACCCAAAACCCTTCTGTGGTATAGGTAAATGTACCTATAAGAAGGAGTTTCTGTAGGAGGAGAAAGCCGAGAGGGAATTACTCTGGCGGAATCTCCCAGGGATGGATCATTCCACTAAGTTCCTTCGGAACTTTGAAACAGCAAGATCCAAAAGATATCTGGATCTCGATGAGAAACAATTACACCTCTTCACTGGCTTTCTTATTTCATCAGATCTCTAGAACTGGAAGGCGAGCTGTGAAAGATGTGGTCAGAAGAGCTTTGTAAGGGGGTACAATAGACCTTGAGGTCGCAGTGAAATGTAACCCCTTTTTAAACTACAACTAAATAACTAGAAGATCAGAAGTAGAAATATAAGTATGAAAGGCAAATAAGACAAGAAACTTAAAATTTGAATGAATGCCAGTATTGAGCCAAACCGAAAAATCCTTCATCTTACCTGAAACATAAATTTTGCTCTATCCTCCCTGTCTAGTTCCTTAGTGGTGTAAATCCAACCGGTGTGGTCATCAATAGCGATTGGAAGATCTTTAGTATTTCCCCCACTCGCATCTCTTTCTGACATAGTATACTTAATTTCAGCGTTAGGCCCTTCATCGCCATCATAGGCCTGGATTTTTACAATACTATAGCCTTTTGGAACATTTTCGGAAACACTTTCTTGAAATAAAGATGTGTAAAAACGTGGTGCGTTGTCGTTGACGTCTCTAACCTGAAAATAGGTAATCATTGAAAAATCAGTGAGAAAGTTATTAGCGGAGTCTAATGTCGATCTAACAAAAGGCGAAGAATTGAGACGAATATTAAGAAAAGAAGCAACAAATTGTGATACATATACTACTCATTCTTGAATAATTCCACTTTCCCTTTTAAGCCTCGAATCTACCATGAAAATGTTAATGTTTAAAATTATTCCTTTCAAAAGATAACATATTTACAGGCCGTTAAAACAATTATTTACTAAAGAACCACCTAAAAATTGAAATTTTCACAGTAGGTTTAAGGTTTGAAAAGAACAATAGAATTCGTAAATGAGAACAATTAGCTAAAGCATTGAGTTTAAATAGTTATTTATTATACAAGGGAAATAAGTAATAGATTTTAGCTCGAGGTTATATTGTTTCCCGACGCGAAGCGGAGGGAGACAAAAAGCCGAGAGCTAAAATCTAATATTTTTCCCGTGTATAATACACTACTTTTTTCTGTGACAGAAAAAACGACCATTTAATAGTGAAAGAAATATAACTCTTTACAAAATTACTTTTTTCCCCGGGAAAAAAGTGAGTTCTTTTTTCCTGGCTACATAGAGAATAATTTTTTTGACAGGAAAAAAGTAATTTCGTAAAAAGTCATATTTTGTGATCTGTCAATGGATATAAAATGTCACATTTTTTTCCCGTCATAGAAAAAACTATATTTTCGAACTCAATGGCTTAAGTGATCGCCCACGTTTTTTTTCGGTAATGGTGATGAAATAAAGTCATGTTTCTGCATGTAATCGTGTAAAAACGGCATCTGAGATACCACATCTTGAACGGCAACTGGTAGGAACATGACTTTATTACATCACCAGTAGATACTGAAAATGAATAGAACATCGTTTCTGCGAGTAACAGTGTAACAAAAAGTGTATGAAAATCTACTCATTGTCTCTAAAACCCGATTTACAATGGTAGAGTAAATGATACAGTTCGGTTCTTACTATTCACCTACTAGCATATAATGTAAACCAAAGATTAAGGAGAGAAAGATAGAAAACGGAGTGATTACGATGATGTTAGAGCCATCTATGTGTCAGGATTAAGTACTAAAAGTCAGGAAATGGGGAAAATCAAAGATTGTACAGGCGGTTTTGAGCAAAACAAGGACATTTGAAAACATTGCCTTGGTCGCACGTGTGTGGCCTCTTCGTGGCTTTATTTTAGTTGCGGAGCATATTGTATGGTGATGAACTGCAAAATAATAAAAAGGCCAATACTGAACCTAAAAAAATGAAATTGCAGATATCGAAACTCGTATCATGTATCTCTGTTTCTCATTGCTCTTCATTTCAGAGCTCTCAAATGGATATAATTTTCTGGGAGAAGAGATATTGATCTCATCAGCAGCTGTTATAGAATGTGCGGTGAGCATTTTTTTACAGATCAAATAAAAACAAAGGGAGATGCACTATCCTGTTCAAATTTTCATCCTTTTTCAATTCCATCTTCAAATTGTGGTCAATTTTCAATTGTTTTGATAATACGGTAATTGATATGTAAGAAAATTATTGATTTGTATTCAGTTTCATTATTACATTTTTATGAGTAATGATTTCTGATGAAACTATAGCAATACAATTTCGCATTTCATTCATATCAATTCATTTCAAACAATGTTGCAAAGCAAAGCACTAGATTTGTTTTATTGAGCAGGATGTTCATTCTAGGCTCGACGTCTAAATTTAATGTAATACGTAGGAATAATCTAATTCGAATTTGGCGCCTATTATAACAGTTTTCTGTAAATTGAAATTGAAAAATTTATCCTTTACAGCGTCATCTATGTGTCAGAATTAATCAATTAAACTAACCTAAAAACGTAGTAGGATTTAAGTACTAGATTGTAGGGGTGTTTTCTATCTTTCTCTCCTTGATCTTTGATGTAAACAAATTGTGCTGTTGACAGTCGACTAAAGATGCACAATAGAGTGAAGTGGAATAGTGCACTCTATTGGTTTACTAGTTGACTATACCAATGTAAACAGACCTGGTTTTAGTGGAAGTTAGTGCGTCTTCCAAGTTTCCCTTTTGTAATAGAACAATTTTCAGTTCGGAATATCCACTCAAATAACTAGCAACGTTAATACTCTAGTGAAAAGAGTAGTGTAAAAAAATATGCCTGTGAACTCTACCATTTACTTTACCAATGTAAACCGGGCTTAACGTCTGAAGTTACATAGTTTTTCGTAGAAATGAGCTGATCCGGAGCAACTAAGAAGCACATTCTTCCTTGGAGGTTGATTTATCTTGACTACGGTGTTGTCATGTTCATATTCGTCCGGAATTCGGATCTTGGATATTCAGATAATATCAAAGGTACTCCGCAAATTAATCAAATCTTCCTTTCTCCCTTTCTCGAAGCATTTAGCGTAGCTCAGGAGAATAAAGCTCCAGAACAGCTCAGGAACGTAAAGTTCTCAAAAACGAATTCAGTACATGACTTCTATTTCCTACAAGAGCATTCCAAATGACAGATGGCACCCTAGTTTATATCTGTCTTAGCTATAATGCTTCTAATCTTATCAGACATTGAGGAACTATAAATCATATCTAATTACATTAGAATCTCCTCTCCACTTACATTAATTAAAACCTGAGTGGAATTGGACCTCGCTGGACTTCCCCCATCTTGTGCCCTGACAGTCAGGCGATAGCTTCGTATGGTTTCGTAGTCCAAAGGTTTCACCAGAGATATATCTCCGGTTAAACTGTCGATCGCAAACTGGGATTGCGTGTTTCCGCTAGTTATAGCATATCTTATAGCTGCGTTATTACCTTGGTCCGCATCTGTTGCCCTGAAAAAGTTTTGGAGTAAGGAAAGGGGAGAAAATAGAATTAGTTGAGCCACTTGAGGGATGAACTAATCGAATGAAGTAAGGAAGTTTGTTTAATGGGTATTTATTCTTGTTTAACTTGAAAACTGGCGAAGGCGAAGCATTTAGGAATCTGTTGAATTCATTATACAGGGTCTTCTTTTAAGTGGTCGAAATGTTGACAGTTATTCTTCAATTTATCATTTCTTGATTTCACGAAATATTTCTAGTTTTTTTCTCCAAAATGAACATTATTCAGTTTTCCTTGTGAATTTTCAACACAAATTCGGAAAAGGCAATAAATTTGCCACAAGATAAGAGAGACTGTATGCAGAAAACACTCTTATTTCAGGAGCTCTATTTCGAAGCTCTTCGTGGCCGAATTTTAATGTAGTTCAATGAAAATGATCAATTCATCTTGAATCGAAATAATAACGAAAAAATGAACCTCCTTCTTCAATACCTACATTTGAAACATCGTTTTGTACTGAATCTACAATGTTCATAACGTTTCTGACGCATTTCTGGACAACACAATTCTTTTCTGTTGATGAGATCCTTCCGAGTCTGAAAGCGAATTAGATATATTTTCTCTTTCAAAGTATTCTAGACATAAAAATCCAAAGGCGTAAGATCGGGGCTCTTTGATGGCTATCTGACCGTATCTTCCAATCCATTGTATCCCAATATATTCATTAAATAGATCTTGACATTACGACTATTATGTGCTGGGCGACCATTCATTTGAAATCGGACATTTTTTCTGTTAGACAGGTGCATTTCATTGAATGTGTTTGTTAAGTTGCTCTGGATTGATCAGATGAATTCTTCAGCATTAAAGTGATTGGTAAGTATAACTGGTCCGAAAAGTTTCATGACAGCCAACCTCATGTTAACTCATGCTAGAAATGAGAAACAATCGTCGCATGAAGGTTTTTTCTCTGCCATACATGGTTGTTTCATAAATTAATCGCACTTGATTTCGTGAAAGAGGCCATCTCAGTCCTCAATATCCTATGGCCCCCACTCTACTGAATTATTTTGTTACTACATACAAAGTGTAAGTCTGGTCTCAGATGAATTGATGATTCCCATAAATTCCCATAAAATAACACTAAGGTTTAATCACGAAGATCTCCAGAATAAAGCAAGATTAGGTTTGGAATTTTTAGACTTTTTCGTTGTTATCATGTTAGCCATGATATTATAGCGGAAAATGAGCAGCTAGCACCAAAGTTGATATGTCATTCGAAATTACACTAAATGAGATATTTAATTATTAATATGTCATCGAGAAAACCATTGGAAAAATAGGACCCATTTTGTTAACTTCAGAATCGTGATATTCTCCTCCTTACCACTCTCTCTTCTTGTAGCAAATTTATTGCCCCTTCCGAATATGTCGTCAAATTTGATGAAACGATTAGAAAAACTGAATAATGATCTTATCAGCGAAAAAATTTTTTCGTGAAATCAAGAAATGTTAAATTCAAGAGTAACCGTCAATATTTCGACTATGTGTTATATGACATTTTTTGTTGCGAATCACCCCTCGAAGTTTGTCCACTTTAAAAATTGACACCCTGTATAGAACCATGATTGATTAATGAATATTGAGAAGCTTTCAGGAAGTTTATTATTATTATTTATGCTTCGCTATGAATTATTTGAGTGGAATGGTGGCAGTGCACTCAAATTATTATCAATGATTGATTAGAAGCGTATAATTAAATTGAGTGCTGGTAGAGCGCTTTAGGCTATCAAACCATCATAAGTACGGTTGTCTTAAATAAGTCATGAAAACATGAAATACAAAGTATTGCACTTTGATACTGCAGAGTGTCTTCATTAACTGATCTGTACGAAGTAGGTGTACCACTTTTAGTTGAATGGAAATAGTCTAGATTTTGGAAATTTCTCAGAGGATCTTATAGAATATAGAATTCTATACCTTACTGTTGAAAATAATTAGATCGTTTCCGGTTGTAACTGTGAAGCAGCTGTATACTGAATTCATTTTCGAAAATGCATCAATATAGAAACCATGTAGTTTCAATACAACATTTCATGTGTCGAAATCGACACATGAACTTCTAACTTCTACAAAGATATTCAAAAAGTGATGACGATTTCTGAGAGCCAGTTCTTAGGAAATACTCAAAAGTGAAAACCGCACGTGAATATTTATGACCGTTTTATAGTTATGAATTGTTTTTGGACAATATGTGCTTTCTCTGAATACTGTTGCACCTTTTCTTCTGAAGAATGTTTTTTTTTGGTGTGAAAATATAAATTATGTTTTCCACAAATCAACATTTCATCAAATTTTCGTATTCATTTGAATGGGACCGTTTTTTGCACATTTCGATAGAGTTTGAACTATAATAGTTTTGAATACGTAGCATACTCGATATTTTTCTGGAGCAATGATCAGGATATTTAGATTGGAAATTTCAATTCTTCCAAATGAGAAGGCTATAAAAGTTTCGATAATTTGAAATATAAATCGAAAATAATGACTAACAAAACACGAAAAGAACAGATAAAAAATAATGAAATCAAATAACAACATGAATGAAATATAAGGAAAAAGAAATGATTTTCTTATATGTGTTCACGCATATAAGTTTTTATTTCATTAGTTATCTTATTTCAAAGAAATAAAATTCGAGAAGTAATTATGTCGACATTGATGCAGAAAAATATTACGTTTCTATCTATTTGGAATTGTTATATCAAGCTATATCGAAATGTGCAAAAATATATAGGGTGTCTAATTTTAATGAAAAAAATTCCTACGGAAATCTGACTAAATGAACAGAAAACGTCATTAGATTCTACGTGGCAATTTCCCGAAATAATGTTTCACTGAAACAGAAAATCTGTTTCCACAAAAAACTTATAGCAGTATTTTGAGAAACACCCAGTAACTAATGAATGGTCATAGATATTCACTTGAGGTTCTCACTATCGAATTCTTCGTAAAAATTGGCCCCCAGACACCATCATCATTATTATTTGTCTATACTTGTTAGTTAGATGTAGGACTTTCCATTCAAAAGTGTCGAATTTGGCTCACCCTGTAGTGTACAGTTGTTGTATTATGAGGTTGTTTTTAGCAAACTCTGCAATGTTTTTCGATATTCAAAGGAAAACTATATGATGCATTTTGAATGAATAAAGTCATAAATAAGTTTTTTGGAATGAAATGCCCATTTCAGAGGAATCTCAGAATACCGACATATTCACGAGACAAATAATAATAACATAAGTAATGTTGTCCTTGATTAGGGTTAAGCCAAAATAATATTGAAGGTTTATATGAAGATCATTTTTCAGTTTCGATTAGTTCCGAAAAATATCAAATTCAATTTGCTACAATATCGTTCACCTACTTGATATGTAAAACAACTGGATTGGAAACCCAATTGATATCCTCATCGATAGAAACTGTGTAAGTCTTCTCAGAAAATTGTGGATAGTTATCATTATCATCTAGGACATTAATGACAACGGTGGCAGTGGATGACTTTCTAGCTGATTGTGGATTAGCAGAATCTGTAGCACTGACTAACAGAGTGTAAACCTCTGTGCTTTCCCGATCCAGCATCGTTCTTGTAGTGATAACACCAGTTTTAGAATCTATTTTGAACGCTTTATTATCTTCTTCCTCCGTGGAAACTCCACCACCATTTATACTCTCAATGGCGTATTCCACGTCCGCGTTTTTACCCACATCCTGGTCAGTTGCTTTCAAAGTTATAACTGTAGAACCGATACTAACACTTTCTTTGATGGAAGCGTCGTATTCTGTCATTTCGAAAACTGGTGAATGGTCGTTGGCATCTAGAACATTGATTTGGAGCATGGTGGTACCTGACCTAGGAGGGAAGCTGTCATCTGTTGCTGTTACTCTAAAATAATGAACGTCGACTAATTCCCTGTCTAGTTTTACTTTGGTTGTGACGACTCCTGTCTTCGAATCTATATCAAACATCGATTGAGTTCTAGAATCTAGTAAACTGGTCATGGAATAGGTGATTGGACTGTTTTCAGGGTCCCTGGCTTTGACTGTTGTGACTACAACACCTGCAACAGAGAATGGCTTCGTATAGAGATTAAAGCCTTATAAGCAGAGCGACGGAAGAATTTTTTTTCTCCTGTGATAATAGAACGATAAATTACGCCATATAGAGTTTGATTCAATGGGTGCTTCAGGATTTCAATGAAAGATATAGGCAATATCGTTACTTGTGATGAATGAATTCTTCTAAATTGCAGCAAACGAGAACAACCATTAATAACGAATATAGTGGGTACCCATCTCGAAAGTCTGGAAACGGTGAATTTATTTGGCGCACAGGAATTCTGAGGCCGGAGTCTCCACAAAATTGAGAAATTGAATGGGTCAAAATTTTAAATTTCAAAACCAAAACCATCTTTTTGAGCGCTCGTTCTGCTTAAACAAATGTTTTGTCTGTAACTTTTGAATTTTGAACCGAAAATGGTCTAAAACGATAGGGTTTGACACCCTCAATATCTCAGTGAAAACGGAACCAATCGAAATGAAATTTCGCTGCCACATTCAAGATGCTCATAATGAGCCTCATTGTGGCCATAGTGGTAAGGGAACCACCGAAAATTCAATTGGAATATTGAAAAGACGAATCTTTATATTTCCTTAACAAGATGTTCAATTCGAGTGAAATCGATATACTGAATGTTCATCCAAAATCCCCAGAGGATCGCACCATCAGAACCATATTGTTGATTCCTTACATTTTCTATATAATTCCCAGAATATGATTCCGATCGTAACTGAGATTTTGCATTTATGGACTATACATAAATGGAAAATCTCATTACAGTGAAACTCAGTTGGGACCCGAACCGACGTATAGTCCGTCCACGAAAGTTTGAGCGCATAGTAGGCGTTTGCTTATTTATTTGAAGTTGGCAGTATTTACATAACGTAAAATAAAGTCAACGTTGCCGAATGTACCCGGCCTCTTCCGACGAGCTTCCGAGTTATCAGAGAACTCTATGTTATATCGACATTATTGCATATCACTCTGACAAGAAAATCAACAACATAACCAAAAATTTTAATATACAGAGTGGAATATGCCAAATTGTCATGGCCAACCGACGGCTCAAACTTTCGTGAACGGACTATACTAACATGAATCTCTAGTCCTATACAAAATTTCAAGGTAATTCACAAGCACTCAAAAGCACCTGAACAGTGCTTTTTGTGGATTTTCTGAAAATTTGACACCCGATTCTGCGGAAAATTTGACACCCGAATGGGTTGAAACCAAATTGTTTTCGTCCTATGAAGCGTATTTCCTCAATAATCCAGGCAAGCGTTCATTCGGGATGAAAAATTCACATTCTGAAACTACTACTTAAAACCTCAGTATCAATATAAATTTTTACATCCTGTTCTGATTTCACAACAAAAATCGCTGAATAGGATCCAAAAATTAACGAAAAAATGTTGGTTTCAAACCAAAATTACTGAAGACCCCAGTAGTAGAATTCCAAATTTTACCTGTGAGCGAAATAAATTCACCGTTTCCAAACTTTCGAAATACCCGGTATAGAAAAAAATGTCAACAAATATGATTGTTCGATTCAGAACTCAGAACTGAATTGTTGACCTACAACACTAAAACAAGAATTTTTGTGAAAATTGTGTTTTATAGCTACAATTCATCAAAATGAAAAACTGATATGACATTATTGGTGTGGAGGTTGGACAAAATTGATGATACCAGGGGCCTATTGCACCAAAATATTGCACAACATTTCTCCCAATATTTGATTTCTGCAGAGTGATTTTCACTTTGTGTTTGATTTTTCACATTGCACTATTTTTAAGAATGCATTTCGCGCAACGAAATTCATTTGAAAAGTGAAAAGTGCAAAGTGAAAAGTTGCACAGTATTTGGTGCAATAAGCCCCTGAACTACAACTTTTCAAACCTGAGATCCTCTACTCAAGTTAAAGCTGAAATTGGCAATTACAAATTTTGCCATTTTCTCCCCTAATATTTGTCTAAAGGCGGCTATAGACTATCGAACAAAGCTTAATTCAAGCGGGACCAACGAGCATCTCTGTCGGTGTTTTCCTGGAAATTTTGCGGTCAAGCATTACTGTCGAGCATGTACGTACGAGAATGCCTTGAGATTTGTTCGATGGTATGTAGCCGGCTTTAGGAACTTAATATCAAGCACAGACTTAGCTGTGTTATCCGCCGCCAAATTGAATATAACATAATTTGACTGCCTAAGTGACATTTAATCATAGTACAATATGATGGCTAGTTTTCGTGAGAAAACAGGAATATTCTCGATTATGTGCCTTGTTCTTAAACTAGACAAGCATTAAAATGTTCACAATATACTAGTGTTAAACAATACCTAGCTATACAATCACACTAACCTGGTTCGCATTCCTCCAAAACGCTTGCGATATAAAGATGGAGTTCGAAAAACGGCGACTGGTTTCTCAGCTCCCTACGAACTCTCCTCGCTATATCAGAATCGTTGAAGACTTGATGATGGTAAACAACCTTCAAACGGTGCTCAGTGTTCACTACCCTCACATCATGGCAGAACGTGGAAAAAAGAATGGTAACTTTCCACATAGGCTCCACTAGGCAAACATCCCTGCTAGCCACAAGATCACCTTGGCTGTGCTCAATCATAAACCTATCGTCATTCACATAATGAAAGGTAACATTGCAGTAGTCGCTTATGGTTTTCGGAAGGAAGGCCCTTATGGAATTAACAAACTGAGATTTCTTCAGGCATATCTTCCTCCACTTTCCTGAGGTAGGAATAGCGAAGGAAGCGTAGGTTTCTGATATCCATTGTTTAGCTTCAGTTATACGATTTTTGACAGATTGATGAAGAGGTTGCAGGAAAGGATTAGATGAAATGCTTCTTCTCCTCCTTCTGTAGTTCTCATAGAGATACCCATCATCTTCTTTTTCATAATTATCGCAATGTTCTCCAACAATAAAAATACGAATTGGTAAACTATAATAATCTATATCCGTTAGTCTTTTGGAAGTTGAATCAATATGTACAGTAAATAAATTAGGATAATATACTTCATCACATTCTAGTGTTTCTCTTAGCCTCAGTTCTCCAGTTTTGGGCTCCACAAACATCAGGGACCCCACAAATGGTGCTGATTTCTTAGTGTTGAGTTCATACTGGCGTTCAGAGCCAAGTCTATAGACGGAAGAGTTGAAGATAACGTCTCCAGGGTTGAGGGTGTTATCCACTAATAAGAAGTAGGCTGTCGTTTCAGCAAAGTAAAGTAAAAACAGGAGGAATGTGGTCGATCTACCCATGAAAGATTGGTATGTTCCGTATGGTGGTATCAGCATAATTCAGCCTTCTGTACATCTTTCCAAACTCTTCTTTTGATGTGGTGCACTGCAATAAAATAATTCAATTGAAAATTACATTGTTAAGGAATAATAATAATAACTTTATTTATTACTAATATAATAAAAGTTCAATGGAAAACCCATAACCCATATTTTTTCTCATTCAACGTGATGACAATTGCTCTCCCATCGACAACCAATTGATCGATGGAATTGATATTGGATTCAATTCGCAAGAAAATAATGATCAATTTAATCGTCGACCATTAAAACAAGCATAAAGTTGCATGTACTGTATAGAAGAATATACGTTTTATATGATGCGATTTCATTTTATGAACTTTTATGGAGTATAAGCATAGGTTTCCAATAGAATTGAGGAAAAAATAAGATGATGAACCCTCAGTTGTCGTTTCGAATCAGATCTTTATTTCTGCGGAAACAGTTTTAATGCGAGTGAAGAAGAAACTATAATATTTTCTGCAGAAAAACTGCTGAACAGGAAATAGGCATTTATATCTCGATGTACGAAATAAATGTACCAAAGATTATAGAGTATGTTTTACTATACATAATCTTTGGAATGTACCACATAACTGGTTTTCAAACATGATATGCTAAAATGTTAATTCAAAACTAAGATCAGTCAATAAATAGATTGAGAGTTATCGCTTTAATTTCATTGATTCAAGAATGCTTCCTTACAAATCTCGACCCCATCTTTGAAATATTGTGTGCTGCTCGGCTTCCGTCCGACCCTAAAGGAACGTAAGGAACAACTTCAAAATTTGAAATTCGAGAGATTAATTTGCAAATAACCATAATTTAGGAAATATTGTGCCAATTTGGCTAATTAACAGAGATAGTCGAGCTATACCGACCCAGCACGTATCCCGAAATTCTACATCAGTGAGGAGTCGCTTAGATCTCGAAACCTAAAATCAAAAATAATACTAGTATACGGAAAATTTCGCTGTTTAGGAAAGTAGGATTTTTGCATAGTTTTCAGAATATTAAGCTCTTCAATGCATTCCTTTTTTGATCCATGGACCTATAATACTAACTGGACGTCGAACTTCCCATACTGTCACGTAGAAAAAAGTGAGGCAAGGGCCGCCATTTGCAGTTTGGGATGAAACTCGAATATTTTGATGTTCTATACCATCTGTGCTTGAATTTTGATTGAAAGAAGTGATGAAAAACGAACTCTATATATTAGTGTTCTGTGAACTCTACATTTCGGTCTATTAAAATTATAAATATTTTCGATTCTTTTGATTAGTTATTAAACAATATTGGTAATCCTATCATTTCAATTCGTTGAAATTAAATAAATGAAGGAATATTGGTAATTCTAATATTCAAATTCAAAGAAGAAGTGACACCTCTCAAATCCACCCAAACTGCAAATGGCCGCCGATGCCTCAAAATTTTGACAGGTTCACCATCTATAGTCCGTTCACGAAAGGTTGAGCCGTCGGTTGGCCATGGAATATTGACATATTCCACTGTGTATATAAAATTTTAGGTTATGTTTTTTATTTCTTGTCAGATTGATACGCAATGTTGTCAATATTGCATAGAGTTCTCTGATAACTCGCAAGCTCGTCGGACGAGACCGGGTACATTCGGCAACGTTGACTTTATTTTACTTTATGACAGTAAATACTGCCAATTTCAGATAAATAAAGAAACGCCTACTATGTGCTCAACCTTTCGTGAACGGACTATAGTTAGATTATAAATCTATGTTTTGATCATATTCGGTCATAGACACATAAGTCTATGTTTCGACATAAAATTCATTGAACTTCAATAAAATCCAACTTGACACAAATGAATGTCAATCAGTTGTATGTTCAAATAATTCAAGAATCATCAAAGTTCTGACAAAATGAGCTCTTTAAATCTCATTCGTCGAGGTTTGTTGAGGAATAGTGCCTTCTCCACTCCATTTTCGCAGGTCAGATGGAAGGTGTACCAAGGAACAAAACCAAGAAATCCTGTGTCCAAGTTAGAGAGGGCAATTTTGTCAATAACCATGATGACCATATGGTTTACGCCAGGTATATACGTTATGAGTCAGATCAACAAGTGGGCGCACAAGTCAAAGGAAGTGGTCCATTACACTAGTTTCGTTGTAAAAAGGTTCGCCTTCTATTGGAGGAATT
Source organism: Propylea japonica (assembly GCA_013421045.1). NCBI lineage: Eukaryota > Metazoa > Arthropoda > Insecta > Coleoptera > Coccinellidae > Propylea > Propylea japonica. Next base: position 12,044,950 of record CM024245.1, read on the forward strand.
ATGTTCAATATTATTTTTTCGATATGAGCAGTCTCAATTTTTGTACCTATTCAGAAAAAGCACAGAATTTTTTTCAAACAAACATAGCTTGAGGCAAACATTATACGCTAGGGACTTTGTTACAACAAGTAATGTTTGTTTCAGAAATGTATGATAATCCAATCGAATTGTGCTTTTAGCAGGAAAGTTTTGGGGTAGTTTAGATTTCTTTCAGTTTTTATGTTTTTTGGGGTGCTGAATCCGAATTTGAGGTTTGCTAACAAAATTTCTAGGCGGAACATAGAAAAAAATACAGAACAAGAATGAAAATCTCATTCTTGGTGAGTTTTTTGCATAAAACTCTGACACTATCAACTTTTCCTAAAATACCTTTCCATACAAAATGAAAGTACATCAAATTTCCTACAAATTGTACTACCACAGCTTGTTCACGACAACCCGTTCTGGTTCAAATAATAGTTGAAAATGAGGTATTTTCTATGACTCAATAAATGAAAACAAATTAATTCTATGGTTCCGATGATGCGATCCTCTTGAAATTGTGCATGAACATTCAGTATATCAGTCGCGATTCACAAAAAAAAATTTAATCAAATTGGACATTTTGTTATGGAAATATATAAAGATTCTTTTTTTTCAATATTCCAATTGAATTTTCTATGGTTCTGTTCACACTATAGTCACACAATTTTGCATAATGCTTATTATGAGCATCTTGCATTTGACCGCAACATTTCATATCGATTGGTTTTGTTTTGTCTGAGATATTGAGGAACAAAAATTTAGAATGGCCGTGTTTTATGAAACAAAATATGGCCATTCAAAATGTTTGTTTCTCAATATCTCAGACAAAATGAAACCAGTCGAAATGAAATGTTGCGGCAATATGCAAGATGGTCATAATAAGCTTCATGCAAAATTGTGTGACCATAGTGTGAGCAGAACCATAGAAAATTCAATTGGAATATTGAAAAGAATAATCTTTATATTTCCATAACAAGATATCTGATTCAAGTGAATTTTTTTTTATGAATCGAGACTGATATGCTGAATGTTCGTGCAAAATTCAAGAGAATCGCATCATCGGAACCATAGAATTCAAGTTTTTTTCATTTATTTAGTCATAAAAAATACCTCATTTTCAACTATTATTTGAACCAGATCGGGTTGTCGCAAAACAAGTGTGATAGTACAATTTGTAGGAAATTTTATGTACTATAATTTTGGATTGAGAGGTTTTTCACGAAAAGTTGATAGTTTCCGAGTTATAAGCAGAAAACTGCCAAAGAATGAGATTTTTCTCTTTTTTTGTATTTTTTTCAATGTTCCCTCACGAAATTCTGTTAGCAAACCTTAGATTCGGATTCAGCACCCCAAAAAACATAAAAAAATCGAAAAAATCAAAACTACCCCAGAACTTTCCTGCTAGGGGTTCTTTTGAGCACAAATTGACTGGACTATGAAGGTATGGTCTAAAGATCCATCTGACTGCGAAATACGTACAAGGTTTTGCTAGAGACCTACTTTTTACATACCTCAATGATAAGAAAAATATACCCGGTGTTAAAACCCACGTTTCAATATTGTAGTAACTAATTCGAGATCTCAAAATAAGTACACAGTTGCAAATAAACATGGTCCGAAAGAATTTTTTCAGTTATACACGAAAATATTATGTCACTTTTCCATGCGATTTATTCACTTACTTGACAATGAAACTATAGATCATATAAAACGTATAATGTGCAACTTCATTTTGATTACAAAAACAGCCCTCTGGGACAGAAAATGGAGTTTCGACGTCAGACAGACCTGCGATCGGATAACAAATGTAGTCAGATGGTACGGGGGAGAGACAAGAGTGGAAGGCACATGACTATAGAATGGGAAAAGGTTGAGTAGCAGAAATAGAATTTAAGCCCGGTTTACATTGGTAGAGTAAATGGTAGTAGAGTTAGGTGTTAAAGAACCACTATTCATCTACTAGCATAATGTAAACAGATTGCGCTAGTGACAGTAGAGATGGTAAACGGTAGAGTAGAGTGGAAACCACATGTAAAATAGTACACTTGACTGTTCCATGCCCATTTCCACAATTTTACTCTACTGGTTTACCTATTGGTTGACTAGACCACGGCCTTCTAAACCCCTATTCCAATTGAATTTTCTAAGTTCTGTTAACACTGAGGCCACACTAATTTTCAGTTTACATTCACAAAAGAAATTTCACCCGAATCGGATATCCTGTTATGAAAATATAAAGATTTTTCTTTTCAATATTCCAATTGAATTTTCTATGGTTCTGTTAACACTATGAGAAATTTTGCATAAAGATTCAGTCTATCAATCTTCATTCACAGAAAAAATTTCAGTCGAATCGGATATCCTGTTATGGAAATATAAAGATATTCTTTTCAATATTCCAATTGAATTTTCTATGGTTCTGTTAAACCTATGGCCGTGAAAGTTGGATGAACATTCAGAATATCGATCCCCATCAACAAAAAAAATCACTCGAATCGGATATCTTTTCATGGAAATATCAAGTTCCCTTTTTTTCAATATTCCAATTGAATTTTCTATGGTTCTGTTCACACTAAGGTCACAAAATTTTGCACGAGACTTATTATCAGCATCTTGCATTTGGCCGTAACATTTCATTCCGATTGGCTTCGTATTTTCTGAGATATTAAGGAACAAAAATTTTGAATGGCCATATATTATGGAACACGATTTGTCTGGTAACGAACTCAACCGAGCCATTTGAGACCCGAACACATCCTGAAAATTTCAAGTCTCTAGGACAATCCTTTCGAAAATTAATGTGCTAACGGAGGGCCCCACGGATATAATTGAATTTGACCACGAATTAGTCTAACCCTATCGTTTGAGACCATTTTCGGCTCCAAATTCGAAAGTTACAGACATTTGGGTAAAACGATATAGCACACGTTAAAGTAGAACGAGAGCTCAAAAACACTTCAGCGATATTTTATGGAACACCTTGTACGATTGGCTGATGGTTAACGAACTCAACCGAGCCATTTGGTAACCGAACTCATCCTGAAGATTTCAAATCTCTAAAGCCTTGTTCGCACTACGCTAGTAGTTTAGTCGAGGAGCTAAAAATTTAGTCACTAAACGTGTGTGAACACCAAGAATTAGTCGAGTAGATTAGTGTGTAGTTTAGTCCAGTCGATCCATTTGGTTCTATTTTATCGGGCGAGTAGAGTACCCCACCACGCGATACTCTTCACTCGCTCACGGACTAGATAGGTCCGAACTGATCAGTTTATTCGAGTTCATTAGTAATATCATTTCGCCGCGATGATGTCGTTTCGCTGGGCGGAAGAAATCACGTCAGAACTCGTGCGTTGCAAGTTGTTCATCGTACAAAGCGCTACTCACTTGTGAACTTAACTCGAACAAAGTGCGAACGATTGGATAGAGAGTAGCTACTAAATTTCTAGCGGCTCGACTAAACTACTAGCGTAGTGCGAACAAGGCTTAAGATACTCCCTTCGAAAGTTATTGTGTTAACGGACGGCCCCTCGGACAGAATTGTATTCGACCACTAATTCGTCATCCGGAAGTCGAACCCTATCGTTTGAGATCTTTTTCTGCTCAAAAATTCCAAAATTACAGACATTTGGCAAAACGATATAGTACCCGTTTTAGTAGAACGAGCGCTCAAAAAAAGGAGTCTCAACAGGGTATATAGTTAAAAGAGTTAAAATTTGTACAGGGCTTCTCACAGGTCACTCTTTCGTGAGATATCATCTGCACAAGATCGGCAATGGAAACTACTTTATCTGTAGGTTATGTAGACCGGCCACGGAAACCATAGAGCACATATTATACCAATGCAAAGTATTGGTGCAAACCGAGGTGCAAATCAGACTTATCCTAATGGGTGGTTTGACCGTGACGCCTGCCGAAGTCTCCTAGAAAAATAATCAACTTATTGGCGAAGGAGGTTACAATCCCAAGCAAAATGTGGCTATAGTATGGTGACGTACAAAAGACCTCATCGCTCGTAGTGCAGAAAAGTACCTAATCACCGTGCTTGTAGACCAAAATCTTATCTAAATTATTATTTAATCTTACAAGCCTTTCTTCGGCTATAATTAATGAAAATTCGCTTTCAATAAATCGGACAAACCATTTCCATAAAAGAAATTCGTTACCTGCCTGACTTAATTCCAGATATCGGACATTAGTAATGTGTGATGTGAATCTCATACATAAATAATTTCCCGCCTACTCTGAAAGAAGACAACGAATGATTCGTTAGAATTCCACTGCATCTACCGCATTAATTGACTCGTAAGATAAGGAAGAATTCTGTACAAAGACGGATAATATGTAAATTCGAATTCTTACATTTGAAATTTCAACATGCTATAAAATGTTTTGGAGGAATGACCTTGATTTGTATTTGGTCTTCAACGGTGACTAGACTGTATTTCTCAGTCAAGACTGTGTAAGGAGACTTCTGGTATCAGCGTATTTGGACAAATTAGCACTCACTCATTAGGCGTTTTCGAATACTTACGCGGGTTAACTAGATCCCTAACATTTGCGTTCGTTTACCTAACCCGAACATCCAACCCGTGTTCGTAAAGTACGGTTCAATCAACTCGATCACTGACTCAGGTTGATCTATCATAACCATACACGAGAGCAGGGCCGTAGAGTCACCGCATGCGCAACGCAGTTCAATTTTGTGTTTGAAAAAGGCAGGAATAAGTATTCTACTCTTCTCATAGTAATTTCATATATTGTATTCCTAAAAACTATGGAAAGAGTAGAGAATTTGGCTTTGGTAAAATGTGTGGTTCCATGGTCCGAGAAAATAATGTGAAACAACTTCTTCATAACTTTGTTTGCAGATCTTTACTTTTTTAACTTAGGTACTCAAAGATAACATTGAACACCAGAAATTATAAGAAAGATTTTACAGAAGCCAATAAATCCGAGCGAAGCTTGAGACAACCAGTAAATGAACTGGGACTGAAAAATAAATTCTCTACTTTTTTAACATAGTTACTCAAAAATAACATTTTTCTCCAACCATCAAAAAATGTTGACATTTTTGTACTATATTCAGGTGCAAAAGTCATAAATTCACTTACCGTACAAAAATTTGCTCGTTGCTTAGCAACACTTTTAATCCTAGGATTAAAAACGCTACTTTAATCCTTGGATTAAAAGTAATTGCATTTGACGTCTACTTGACAATCAATATTCACATACCGACTTGTATCGCCAAAGTTCTTTTAATTTGGCTTGGTTGGAGAAAAAAATAGTATGTATTATATGGACTAAAAGTGCACTTTTGATCCTTATAATATAATATACTATTAACATTCAAGGCCACACCAAAAAAAAATTATAAGAAATGTTTTACAGAAGCCAATACATGCAAGCAAAGCTAGAGACAATCCGAAAATAAACTGGGACTGAAAAATAAATCCATAAAATATTTGGTTATGTTATGATACGACTGTCACTTCATATCCTAAACTTGATGTGTTCGTAAACTTAGAACCCGGGTTCGTGATCCGAGTAGATCCTTCACATGACCCATGGATCGAGTTAGTAACCTGAGTAAGTTTCCGAAAACACCTATTAAATATCATACGATCTGTCTGGAACACAATAACTTTCATGACGACGAATTATTTTCGACTTACGTTCAAGGCTTTTATCAGTTTATTAAGGATTCAGGGAATAAAGGTATTGTTATTGCCTCAGAGTTACTTTTTACGCTGAAGTTACTTTGAAATTCGTAACGTATAGAAACAACGGAGTAGTTCTCTTAATAACGGTTTGATCCTATTTCTCAATACCGTACCTACATACGTCAATGTTTCCCCTATCTTGGCACAAATATATGATTCGATTGATACGGTAAATGAATCATTTCAAAATACATTCGATAGATAAATTCTTGTTTACCTTTTCACCAATATGTTTGTGTATCCAATGAATAAATTCAAATAGAAATTATGGAGAATTATACAAATACATATGATTACTCGTTATGATTTTTTGAACATCCATTATTTATTTATTTTTTTATCATTGCGTATTAAGTCAGAATTATAAACCAAAAATATTCAAACAAAGCCTTTTTCCGAATCAACAACATGATTATAAGATCAGTTGGAAGGGCTTTCATGGTTGAGTTTCCGCGCACCTGGCATTATAGACGCTTTTTGTCGTTATTAACCAGTCAAAAACAAAATTACATTTTGATTGTATTTTCAGCTTGAACGGTTATCACGCAACATTTGCAAATATGTAGAATTCGTGAACTAATGCCTCTCAAACGAAATATTTATAACAACATTAAAATGAACAGATATTTCGCAAAGACTCATGAAATTAATCTATTTCACTAATCTTGAAAGAAAAACAACATTTTTCGTACTAATCAGCTTATCCAGACCACCCACGAATAATCTTCGCATACGCCATCAAAGACTCAATTTTTAATTATCATTAATTAATAATCGCGTCTTTATAGTTTTAATTGAATATCCTTGTATCAGGAGATATTTGAAACTTCCGGTAGCAGCCCATTCGTAAAGAAATCTTTTACGCATCTTTTCATATTATATCTGAATTATATCGAGTTATTTATTAAAAAATTCACTCCTCCAGCACCAATGAAACCATAGTTGAATCCTGAATAGTAGAAATATTCCATTAAATACACGTAACTTTGAATAATGTATCCAGGTTTTTTGTAAGACTTCTTTTTGTCGCGATATGATTGGAGAATCGTCGGAGACGTATACCAGGTTTCATGAAACAACGTTTCGAAATGTTGGAATCTAGTTTTACATCTCAAAATAAATAGAATGTTTCATATTTGCCTATCAACTTGTGCATCATGCAACACTTATTTGCGGACCAACGTATACAGGGTATCTACTTTTAAAGTGGACGAACTTCGAGGGGGATTTTACAGGTGATTTGCAACAAAAAATGTCATATAACACATGGTCGAAATGCTGAAGGTTATTCTTCAATTTAAACATTTCTTGGTTTCACGAAATACTTCGAGTTTTTTCTCTAAAATGATCAGTATTCAGTTTTCCTTGTAGTGTCATCAACTTTGACCACATATTCGGAGAGGGCAATGAATTTGCTACAAGATCAGAGAGTAGGGGAGTCCGGGAGAGTATACCAGGGGGGAGACTTTAGCCAAAGCTCATAAAAACTTTGTGTTACGATATATTGAGGTGGGACCCCACTTCTTGGATTCCCCCCACTCACCCAGTGCTTCTCCCGCGATATTATTGCGTTCGTCAGTTAGATTTAGGAGTGTGAAGTGATAACGTGGTTTCACGTCTGGTAGGTGAATTTTTTCGATTTTTGAAATTTCATTACTGTTGTTTGGTATCCATAGATACAACCAAGTAACTTATCAAATGGCAAGTGTATTTATCTTTATAACACTAAAAGGATAAAGCTTTTATGAATGTTGCATGCTTTTTTTTTAATGCAATAACAAATAGATTTTAGTGGGGTGGGAGACATTAGTCACATGTGGGGAGGAGACTTTACCCAGGGTAATTTCTCCCGCAATTCGCTACTTAAACGATATTTTTATATTTTCAGGTTAGTAAACACCCAAAATGCCTTTCAAGTATACAAAGATTGTTTCTACAAGGAAAAGGAGTAATTTAGATAAACAGTAATAAAAAATGCTCTAGATGACATTGATAAGGGAAAATCCATTAGAGGTGCTGCTATGGAATATGGAATAGACAGAAACACATTACGGAATTATCTGAGAGACAGAAACAAACTAACAAAATAAATGAACTAGGAAGCCAGTTCAAAACTTCTCAAATATTTTCAATGGAAGAAGAAAAAGCACTTGTCAACTATCTTCTGATTTGTAGTAAAATGAATATGGTTGACTAGAAAAGAGGCTATGAAACTGGCTTACCAGTATGCAAATATTAATTCAAAAAATTTTCCACAATCTTGGACTTCGAATGATAGCGCTGGTAAAGATTGGTTCAGAGATTTATGCAGAGAAATCCCGAACTCAGTCTGAGAACCCCTGAAGCAACCAGCTTGTCCAGATCAACGAGCTTTAACAAAAAAAACGTAACTGATTTTTTCGAAAACCTCAGAGAAGTCAGAGAAGCATACAAATTTGAACCTCACAACATCTATAATTGTGATGAAACTGGCTGTACGACTGTACAAAATTGTCCTAAGGTACTAGCTGGTAAAACGTGTACGTCAAGTTGGACAAGTTACTTCAGCAGAACGTGGTTCACTTGTCACAGTTTGTTTCGCCGTTAACGCCTTGGGAAATGTTATTCCACCGTTTTTCATTTTCCCAAGGGTTAATTACAATGATGCTTTTGTAGCTGGTGGACCAACAGGTTCAGACGGCGATTCCTATCCTAGTGGATGGATGACAACTAAAAGTTTTGTGAAATACATGAAGCACTTCGTCAATATTCAAACGCATCACTTCAAAACAGAGTCCTACTCATTCTCGACAACCACGAGAGTCACGTCAATATTGACGTGATACAATATGCAAAATTGAATGGCGTTACTTTACTAACATTACCACCCCACTGTAGCAACAAGTTGCAACCTTTAGATGTTGCGATTTATTCATCATTCAAGGCAAGATATAATGCAGCTATGAATAATTGGATGCTGAGTAACCCAGGAAGAACTATTACAATTTATAATATACTGGCTTTGTGAGCACCATAATGTCACAGGCCTTCAGCCAATCCAATATATTGAGTGGATTAGAAAAACAGGAATACATCCTTATAATCCAATATCTTCACGGATGAAGATTTCTTATGCCTTCAGTGACGGATAAAGAGATTACTGGCGACCTTCAAGAGAGGTTGCTTTGACAGATGCTTCCACGTCAATAGTTCACAAAATACCTCTAGATGTTACCGATGTCGAATCAGCTTCATCATCAACCAAAGACGCCATTCAGAACCTTCGACATCTGCATCAGTGCTCGCGATCGATGTGCAAGAGCCTACGATATCTAGAGCTAGTTCAGATATTACAAATACAGAAACCGGGTTAGGTCTTATGCCTGGAACAGTTTTGCCGCGATATAATTCGACCTTTCCCAAAATCTGCTCCTAGAAAAAATAATCGTCGTGGAAGACAGCCAGGAAAAACTAAAATCTTGACCAAGACACCAGAAAAACAAGATCTGGGTATTAGTGACCACCGAAAAAAAAGAAATTGAAGTTAAAAAACCAAAGGTTAAACCAAAGAAAAAATCATTTAAGAGACAAATTTTCCAGTCAAGTGACTCTGATAGTCATTCTGAAAAGAACCCAAATATGATGATAGCTCTGATGGTCCACATGACGTAGATGATTGGTTCTGTTTTTTATGTGAGACGGACGAGAAGATAGCTATGCGACTGTGTGCTGTTTGTAGCAAATATGTTCATGAAATGTGTGTCGGACTCACTAAACATGACAAGGAAGAGTTTATTTGCCCTCAATGCTCAAACTAAGAAAAGGGAACATGAATATATAAAAATTGTTAATGTTTATTTTTCTTTCAGAGTTTTTTCTTCATTTTGTATTTTATTTTTCATTTTTTATAAAAAGCAATCAAATCAGTGAGATGTTAGTCAATAAGACATAGACTCATGTATATTTTTATTATTTGTCAAAAACTATGGAGTAAGTGTTTCTGTTCTGTGATTTTGATGATATTATTTAACTTTACATAGTATTCAAATTCTATTTTTGTTGGTAAAGGATTATGATAATTTTATAATTTGCTTTTATGGTCATGCTAAATATGATAAAACTGAGAATATGTGTGATACTCATTAGTTTACTAAATACTTATCTCAATACCTATGGTTCCTATTTTATAGTTTTTTTATATAATCCTAGTAAGTGCCTAGACATAAATATTACGTTTGTTGAATAAAGCTATTATTTTAAATGACCATTTTTCCTCTTTTTTAATTCGGGTAATGCCTCCCTACATGGGGGGTATAGCCAAAATTATTTTTTGGAGAAATCGTCTATAACTGGTAAACTATATGAGGTACATCCGTCGTTCTTAGGACAAAATGTAGCTAAATAGTGTAACTCAAAATAAAATAAAAAACAACTAGCTATATGTTACCCTAAAAAATATGGGTATTTTAGTCGAGAGAGGGTCGACTCTCCCGGACTCCCCCTATCTATGCAAAAAACACTCTTATTGCAGACGTGGTAAGAAGAAGAATATCACGATTCTGGAGTTAACGGAATCAGTCCTATTTTTCTAATGGGGTTTTCAGTGAAATATTAATAATTATGCCCACGTTTTCTTTTCAATAAAATTTACCCCATTTAGTGTACTTTCGAATGACATATCAACTTTTGTGCTAGCTCCTCATTCTCCGCTATAATATCACGGCTAACATGATAACAATGAAAAGTCTGGAAAAATAGGATTGATTTTATTAACTTCAGAATCGTGATATTCTTCTCCTTACCACGCCTGCAATAAAAGCGTTTTCTGCATACAGACTCCCTCATCTTGTAGCAAATTTATTGCCCATTCCGCATTTATGGTCAAATTTGATGATACTACAAGGAAAACTGAATAATGATCATTTTAGAGGAAAAACTCGAAATATTTCGTGAAATAAAGAAATGTTAAATTGAAGAATAAACGTCAACATTTCGACCATTTTTTGTTGAAAATCACTTGTATAATCACTCCTCGAAGTTTGTCCACTTTAAAAGTAGACAACCTGTTTATGAAATTTTTTAGTTACTTCGATCTCTATAATCAGCTCTCAAAATATTGAGATTCTATGTTCCAACGCCCTGTATATCTTCATCATTGAAGAGAACAATTTTTCATGTCTTCATTTTTTCTTTTAATCCATATTTTATCAGTCACATCAACTTTTCTACGTATCTACAGGTAAGTGTGTTGATTGCAAAATGGTCTTCAGTTTTATCAAAGGAGTTGGCTCTGCTCACTGGAAAACAAATGGAATGGAACGTCATTAAAATTGGTATCAATGGCCGTGAAGTTTTCTGACTACAAAAAAGTACGAACATGTTTCACAATAAACTTTTTAGGTCTTCCGACAATAATTAATTCATTTCCGAACTAAAAGGAAGTAATCTTAGCATGTAATGTGTTTTTTTGGGAGATCGTGAACTCTGAATAATACAAGACAGCAGCAACCATAGCCTACTAACTAAACGGAGAATAGATGAAACACTAGTAGAACAAGCTTCAACGTCTTTTTTTTTTTTGTACAACATTACTAATTCGTGAAAAGAGCTCAATTGAAAAAGGAATTTGTATCGTAAAGCTGCCTCAAAAGAATTCTGTAGTGCACCTTTTGAATAGGTAGGTACACCCATATACAAGAGGCAAAAAGTTTTTTGAAATTCAATTTCCAAAAGGATATCAGAAAGGGATTCGTGCAAGTTATCGATGAGTGAGGAAATTTATTTTCATGAAAATAATACCTGCAACGAACTTTCAACTGATTTTCTTTTGGAATCGAGAAATGAGGATCAATAATCAAATTCTGGATAGAATAAAAATTTATTAACTGAAATAGGTATCACCAATTGAAAATACAGATTTATTTCATAAATATCTAATCAATAAACTAATAATTGAATTGAAAACATTCTCAAAAACTAAAAATAATGAATTCATAATACAAAATATGAGTATTTACCGACTAAACTTATTCATAATGAAAAACTTTTTTGAAAACTACGAGTATCTTAATTCTTATAGTTAACAGAATATACATGTAAATTTTATAATTACCTTCTTGCATCTCGATTTTCACATCCAATAACTCAGCACGTCTTCACTCTTGCAGGCATATCGAAATTTATTATATTTCAAAAAGAACGTGTCAAACCACTCCTGGTGTCAGTTGACAATTCAAAGGTTTTTTGATAATAATGATTTTACATACTTACTATTTTCTCGATAGGATTTTCATGAATGCAACGACATCTAACTATCAAATTGAAAATAATTTTTTCGTGTATTAGTCTCCTCCTCCGACAGATGTCGCGGAATATACGAGTGGCTCATCTATTTTATTAGTTTGTCTATGTTTCATGAAGCGATCTTTTTACATAGAACAAGGGAAAGAATTTGTAGGATTAAATAATTATTTATATTCCGTTCAACTCAGGTCTGCCCATTCTCCCATATCTTCTCAACTCCAAACTAATTCCTTAATAGATCACTGTCTGAATTCGAGCCCAAGTCACGGTACAATTAATATCTATTTCTACCTGCTGTAATCATCCGGAAAGGCAATTCAATAATCGGCCAGCTACCTCTCAACCACCTGTCTCTCTTCTTCTCCTATGGCCTGTAAAATTACACAAATAGAAATAGAACATCCTCGCTGTCTTGATTTTCAGTTTTCGATAGAAACTCAGGCGAAGATCCACAGAGGAGGACGATCTGATCTGACTGAGAGAGATGGGCGGGTCCGGACGACCTTAGCCTATACATAAAATATTTCATTTCTTCGATTCTTCACGCATAATGAATGCATAGCGTACTGAAAAAAAGAGCGATCGAGTAAAGCCCTGTTCGCACTACGCTAGTATTTTAGTCGAGTAGCTGTAGTTAATAGATATAATATACGCAGTTTTAAGCAATTAAATTGAAGATTTTTTTATTTTAACAACTTGACATAGAAAATTATTCTGTCAAATATTTCACATAAGGTAACTAAACTAAAAATAGCAGGAGTGCCTATTTGATATTTTCATTTCATTCCAACACTCCTCCTCACGAAACTGCTTGAGTAGAGTCCAATGCCTTTTAATAATGAAGAATGACGATTTCCATTCAAAGATTTCGTCAAAATATCGGCTAACATTTCATCAGTCCCTTTTGTAGCCTATTTCGATGTCACCATTCTTCACAAGATCTCTTATGAAGTGTTCTTTTATGGAAATATGTTTAGATTTTGAAGTCACAATCGGATTATAAGCTAACTTTTGTGCAGCCTGATTGTCGTTGTAGATTAAAATTTTTTTATGATGACATCCCATATCATTTATTAGATTTTTGAGGTGTACTGCTTCTTTTGATGCTTCTGTCAGTGACATGTACTCAGCTTCTGCTGTTGATAATGCTACGGTTCTTTGTTTTCTCGATTCCCAACTAACTGAGGAATTTGCAAAAATAAAACAATAGCCAGTATATGATCTTCTATCAATTTTACATGCACCCCAATCTGCATCAGCATATCCAATTATATTCTCTCCAGTGTTCTCGAATTTTAGTTCGTAATTCTTGGTACCATTGTAAATATCTAAGTACACGTTTTGCAGCAATCCAATGTTCCAAATTGTAACAGTTATTGAATTGGCTCAAATAACTGACTGCAAAAGAATATCAGGTCGAGTTGCTGTTGATAAATACATCAACGCTCCAATGAGATTCTGGTAAGGAATATTTTCCAATTTATCCGGATTTCCTTTTTCCAGTTTAGGTTTTCTTTCTTCCATGGGGCTCTTTGCACTTTTGCAATTCGACATACTGTATCTGATTAATACATCATTTATATATTTTTGTTGCTTTGCTGTTATAACATTTCCGTTTTGTTCGAATTCTATTCCAAGACAATAATTTAGAGTTTCCCAATCTCTCATGTCGAAACTTTTCATGATTTGTTCTTATGAATTAAGTATTTTTTGTTAGAAGTTGCCACAATCAAATCATCCACATATACTGCAATAATGGCTTTTTCTCCTCCTTTGCGGTATATGTACATGCATGGGTCTGCGTCTGATGATCTGAAACCAATTTCAATCAATTTGGTGTCTAACTTTTTGAACCATTGCCTCCCGGCTTGTTTTAATCCGTAAAGGGCTTTCTTGAGTCGACACACTTTTTCTTCTGAATTTTTTCTCAAATCTTCTAACATTTTTACAGCTTTCAAATAAAATCTATGTCATCTTTCATACTTTCTTCTAAGATAATTTCTTGTAAATATTTTCAAAATTTTGCGGAATTTTCATGAAAATTTCTTCTTCAATTTCACCATTCAGAAAAGCTGTTGTTATGTCTATTTGATTCAATTTAAGTTTTTCTTCTGCTGCTAGGGCTATAATAGTCTGATAGAGCTCAGTTTCGCCACAGGTGCAAAAGTTTCTGTGAAGTCAATTCCTGGACGTTGATTGAAACCTCTTGCTACTAATCTTGCCTTTCTTTCTTCTTTCCAAACTTCCATCAGCATTGAATTTTTCTTTCAATATCATCTTATTTGTTATTATATTTTCACTTCCAGTTTTCTCGGTATTATCCAAGTTCCATTTCTTATATGTGCTCGTATTTCGTTTCTTATTGCTTCATCTGAATTTGTTCTTCCTCCTGGGATTCTCTGTGGTATTCTTCTTCGTTAGTTGGATAACTGTTTTCAATGTCTTGATCTTTCTGGTCATTTCTTTCCATTTCTATGTCGATATCAAAATTATTGTTTTTCTTACATAGGAAGAGAGTATACATCATAATGCTCAGTAAATCATTGTTGATTCGAATTTCCATTTCGGATAATTTATCTACTGTATCAGCAAATTTATTAAGATGTTCTCGAATATTGTCTCTCTCGTTCATTTTTTGTAAAATCAAGCTTTTTAATAATGTAGCTTTAACGAGCAGGTCCTTTACTTTGGTAAATTTTGTTCAATGTATCCCAAATATCTTAGATGTTGAACAGTTCTTGATTTGTTTAAGTTCGTTCGGGGATATTATCAAATCAATTCTGATTTGGCATTCAAATCATCAGTAATCCATTTATTTTTGGTTTGCTCATCTGCTGTGTCATTGGTTTCATTTTCTTTCGATACATAATCCCATAAGCCAGCTCTCGTAAGAATTGCTTGTGCTTGAAGCTTCCAAGTATCATAGTTATCACTTCTTAATGGTTCTATTCTATAACTTGTCGATACCTGAGCCATGTTCTTCAATCTGCTTTCAAATTTTTTAATTTATGAAATTTTACTTTCTTCAATGTAGCACTTGTGAATACTTTATCTCTTCAGGGAAACGGAATGCAGGGGTCCATAACCTGTAGTTAATAGATATAATATACGCAGTTTTAAGCAATTAAATTGAAGATTATTTTTATTTTAACAACTTGACATTAGAAAATTATTCTGTCAATATTTTACATAAGGTAACTAAACTAAAAATAATAGCAGGAGTGCCTATTTGATATTTTCATTCCAACAGTAGCTGAAAATTTAGTAACTTAACGTGTGTGATCACCAATAATTTAGCCAGTAGTTTAAGTAGTCGAGTCGATCCACTTGGTTTTATTTTTATTGGGCGAGTAGAGTACCCCACCACGCGATACTCTTCACTTGCTGACGGACTAGACAGGTCCGAACCGATCAGTTTAGTCGAGTGCATTAGTATTATTATTTGCCGCCAACATGTCCCATATTAACCTAAAATTATAGGTAAAATACTTGTTCTATGCCGAAAATGTCTTTCCTTTGGTACGAAGACAATCACCCTTAATCCTAACAAAATACATCGAACACGAAGTTTGTGGAATATTAAATCTCAATCATACAAAACAAACAAATGAGGCAGTCCGTATACCAGGATACAAATTTTGTCATCCGCCTCTTCTAAAATAGCCATCACGATTAGATTCACAAATTTTATTATTTAATCTTACTTGCAACTTGTCCATCTCACGAATGATTTCGTTTCTATTCGAAGAAATCGCGTAAAAAATTGTTGTGAGTTGTTCATTCGACAAAGTGCTTCTCACTTGTGAACTCTACTCGACCAAAGTGCGAACGATTGGATGGACAATAGCTACTAAATTTTCTCACTTCGACTAAACAACTAGCGTAGTGCGAACAAAGCTTTAAGGCTGAAGCGTGCACAAGTAACGGCAAGGTTGGGAGGCGAGAGAAGCATTCTTTCTTTCAATCTGATCCTATCGAAGCGAGTTCGTTGCAATGCACCGATTTCACACCCAACTCGATCTTAAACCGAGGTGAATTTCATGCATAAATGCAATTATATGCAAGACCTAGAGCTGTCATTCGAAATACGTATTCGGTATACTAAGATTCATAACATCAAATCGTGGATGAATATTAAATTCTTTAACGGATTTCTCAACTTATATTTTACCATGATCGGTTTCATTCTACTGCTACTGTTAGATTTATGTTTCCAGTAAAATATCATGTATTTAAGTGTTTAGATAAATGTTTTCGCAACATGAGCTTCAATTCAACTCCAGTATACGACAAAGCTGGATGCTAGATCATTCTATAACTTAGTGAACAGGGAGTTCCTTCTCTTCCCCACAGAATCGACATTCGTTAGGTTATTTCAGGCCCATTCTCATCATATGCTTCCTAAGACGACAATGTGTTGTTAGGAAGCCAGTGAGTAAACATAACCCATTCTTACTGAGATCCATATACTTTTTGGTTCTTACAGTTTTGAGGTTCCATTCCTAGGAGATTCTTTCATAGCGTATTTCTGTAAGTTTCTCCTAAGGCTCCTTCTTAAAGGTCAATTACCTATACCATAGAAGGGTTTTTTGGCCAGTAAGTGGCATTAGTGCTCCTCTTCTGGATAGGGTATAATCTAAAGGGATCTTGTTATTTATGCTTTCTTCATTGAGTTTTCTTCGACACTACGATAGTAGCTTTGAATCGATGACATAGAAGTTGAGTGTTTTAATAGCATCATGGTTATAAAAATGGATCACTATGTCATACCCTCGATAGTTTCTTTCCAGGTTTTCATTTATGCGTAGTTGTTCCTGAAAAACACTCGAAGAGGAGCCTAACGATAGTGTACACTTGGCTCTTTGACCCTATCACTGTATAAGAACCATCTGTATACCATTTGACCGTATACTTTGAAGTTTTAGGTAGTGCATCGCCTCTCCCACTGCATCGGATAAAAGTTCTTCTCGATTCTCACTCTTTCAGTCATAACATCACTAGGTAGCTTCGCTTATGAGTTGTACTTATTCAGAGAGCACCAGGCTTTCTGACTAAATTCTCTCATTATCTGTACCTTTCCTAGATATTCTGAGGATGGTCTCATGGGCTACTCTATTGATCTCTAGATGTGGGAGAGTAGCATCTGTGAGGACAAGTGCTCTAGTCGGAAAAGTTCTCATGGCTCCAGTAATACAAACACAGCAAGCCTTTGTATATCGTGATTTCTATTTCAAATGATGATGATATTCGAAAATTATTAGATTCATACTTTTGTATACTATATTCGCATATTATTGAGCGCAAAGTAGGAATTTGTTTATTTATCTTAGGTTGGCAATATTTACTGTCATAACGTGAAATAAAGTCAACGTTGCCGAATATAGGTACAAGACGAGCTTCCAAGTTATCAGAGAACTCCATGTTTTTTCATTCAGAGGTATCATTACATAATGTTTGCTTCAGAACTTTTTCTTCATTTGACTTGATTCTGTTCATTCGCACTTCGATTGACTAATGAAACTAATAACTCTCGAAAACATTCACAAAATCATAAGTTTCCAATGTTCAAATAATGACATTTTTATTCAATTCAAGTAGTGAATCGATGATGTAAAATTTCAATCTTTAGTCGTTAGGTAGGTTTAGAACTGTCTAAATTGCGTTTTTATTTGTTAATTTTCAGATGTAAATTGACATTGTGAGAAATCCGCGATTTATACATTTTCTTGCAATATTGACAAAATTGCCTATCAATCTGACAATAAAATGAACAACATAACCTAAAATTTGAATATACGCAGTGGAATATGTCAAATTGTCATGGCAATTTTTTCCTTGCCAACCAGCTAGTTGTTTCAATTTTTGTATGCCTGAAATATCGAATTTTTGGAAAAAAAAAACTTTTTTTCAATTCACTTCGCTACAATTCTTCATTATGGAATCCAACCAAGAGAACTTTCGACTCAAAATTCTAAAGTTACAGACATTTGGGCAAAACTATGAGCGTGCAAGTTTTATATTTGAAATTGAGCGATTATTGAGTAGGCATAGAAACTTTTCTGATCCAAACCGAAAGTACCTATACTAACGACGAAAGGGATATTATATATGTGTTTTGAGTTTTTATTTTTGTTCATGTACAATATTGATTGATTTTCTGAATTCAACATAACGTTTTTATATACAGGATACAGGATTGCCAACGATTGAATGAATAAATAAATAGGTTATGAATGTGATTCGACTATTCTTCCAACTTTTGGCACATTTACCCTGTAAGATGAAAAAGATACCATGCTCAAATGCACAGAATTTAATTATTTCCTGTTCTTTATGTGGGAAACTATGCTGTGGCGTTAATAGATTCAAATTATTCAACGAAAATACACTGACCCTTCCTTTTATAATCTTGTAGTGAGAATAATCAATTCTCTTTACATTTTACACAGGAATATCGTCACTGGATCATTTCATACCGTTGAAATGATGCTGTAGGTCCAAAATAACCGAACGGAACGAGATTAGTTCGCAATTTCCAGCAAATAATGAGTAGAGATGAAAGATACCACAGAAACAACAAATGGCCACCGGCAACCTTGTAACCTTCACGGGTAATAAACTTCAAACATTCATAGCAGCTACGGTTTACCGGCATGAAAAACTGCTGCAATCCATCGCGAAAAACCGTTTTCACTGTGCGGTAACGATGACAATCATAGAAATGTTAATCACCACTGTAAGTAGAGAGGAGAATGATAAGTATTATGTTGAGTTTATAATTGAATGGAAAAAAAAGTGTCCAGGTATTCATGGAGAATCAATATTTTCTACTTGAAATAGGATAATGCTTGATCGTTTGCAAGAATGAACTGTTTATGTTTATAAGTAAGCAGACAGGATTTCCACACGTGTTTTTTCATTCGAGTAAGATTAAATAATATTGATTTGATATTTCATTTGATTGGGGGAGAGATTGTTGGTATCCTTGATTGTCTATGTATTATACACGTATACTACTTACAATCTCGGAAACTCAGGTTGTGGATATTTGTAATGTGCCACTATAGAAAAATAAAATTTCAATTCTCAATACTTCTTCTATAAATTTTGCAACAGTCTCTGCATCGTTTTTTTTGCCACTTGGTATAGATTACATATATATAATTTAATAATTCTGACATAATCAGAGTTATAGTTGTGAAAATTAAATTGAAAAAAAAATTCGTATCACTAGAGCACTAGAAAGATAGGTATGCCAGACAGGCTGACTGGGTCCAACCATAGACTCGAAAATTACAGATGGTAATGTCAATTTCTCAGTTATTGTGCTCTATTGTTAGTTGCGTGCTTTTTTTGAAGAATAGTTAATAGAAAGTATTGATTTTTTATTCAAAACAATAAAGTTGGAGACTAGACAGGTAAGCATAAGCATTTATTCGATTACAGATTTCATTTCATTCGAATTGTTCTGTAATTTTCGAGTCTGTGGTTGGACCCAGCATGGCTGTCTGGTATACTCCCCTTTTCAGAGCCTTAGTATCACTATAATGTCGAGAATTGTTCTATGAATTCGGTCATTAATGAACTCAACTGCTATAGCTGTATACCTAGCTTTCAACTAGCTTTCAATCATAGCTCATTTCATCATTTCATTTGAGAGTTAGAGTACTATATTATTTGCAAGTTATGCAAAAAATATTGTTTAAAAAAATTAAGAAAAGCCCTAAGCAAGAGCTTTTAAACGCTCCTCCTTTGGTGGAGCAATAAGACTAATACCTACTTCATTATTTTAAATAGGATTTGAGATTGATACCGAATGTATGCAGAATTTCAGCACAATCGGAATTATATCCTGAAAATTATTCAAAACATGAAATTTGTAAAAAATGAATAATCACAAAAATTGTATTCTATGGTTCTGGTGATGCGATCCCCTTGATGCATCAACATGCAGTATAATAGTTTTCATTTTCAAAATAAATTTCACTCGAATCGGATATCTTTTCATGGAAATATGAAGTTTCTTTTTTTCAATATTCCAATTGAATTTTTTATGGTTCTGTTCACATTATGGTCACAATATTTTGCATGAGGTTTTTTATCTGCATCTTGCATTAGGCCGTTACATTTCATTCCGATTGGTTTCGTATTTTCTGAGATACTGAGGAACAAAATTTTTTAATGGTCATATTTTATGGAACACCTGTACGATTTGCTGGTTAACTTAACTGAGCCATTTGGGACTCATACGGAAATTTAAAGTCTCTAGGACAATGCCTTCGAAAGTTATTGTGCTAACGGACAAGGAGGTACTACCCTGCCTTTGAACTGTCAAATTTCGAAACCGAAATAAACATAGATAAGTTTCTGAATTCGTTCTGTGCTATGATGACATATCCGAGAATTTAGAATCTGATTCGACTACCTGCTGGGCATTCTGAAAACAAGTGTATGGCAGTTTGAGAGTCTTCGAGACACAGTCTTCATCGTTTCCAATCAAGCCGATTTTGTGTAGATGCGCTTCAAGCCATTAATGACCTGTCATAAGCGCGATAAGTATTTCAATATAGTGAAAGCAGAGAATAATATTAATCGATATAAATCCACCAATATTAAACTCATACTTCGGAGCTAACTTCGTCCTTGTTCGAGACAAAATGCAAGGAAGTGGTATCAATCAGAGCACCTATGGATGGCCACTTCGTCCTTATTAGGACTCATCAGCACAGGTTAGCTCTGAATGATAGGAGGTATTTCTTATTCAGAGCTAACCTGTGCTGATGAGTCCTAATAAGGAAGAAGTGGCCATCCATAGGTGCTCTGATTGATACCACTTCCTTGCATTTTGTCTCGAACAAGACGAAGTTAGCTCCGAAGTATGAGTTTAATATTGGTTGATTTATATCGATTAATATTATTCTCTGCATTCCTTTATTGTTTTTCAATATTCATGGCGATGTACGCATTAACCTCTGTTCTAGTATTTCAATATGTTATCTGCTCAGAAACTAGATATACCAGCTTCTAGTTGGCAGTCTTTTCTTTCGATTGTTTGAAGCATGGATGGTTCAGCGGAAAATGAGTCTTGTTAATAGTTATTTCCTGATTAGCTACGTTAAAATTCCCAAGAATGGTTCCGGGCCCACAAAAGGTAGGGTTGTTCCAGCATGCACCAATCTGCCTTGAGTAGCTCGGTATCTATACTAGAGGGATTCTATTGTTTGCACCGAGCTCATTTTAGTAATTCCGGCAATTCCAGACTGTTTTTGATGATACTGGATTGAAGCGCTCAACTGCCTATCAATATCTATCTCTATGAACAAACGTAGAAAAAGATCGGCAGAATCGAAATTCTAGACGCATATCTTTCAGATTCAGTACAAGTATCATCTGCTCCGTTCAATGAAATCACTATTTCTGGGGCAGCAGCAAAACTAATTCATATTATTTGCATTTATCTCTCAGCCATTTACAGCTACATCCGAGAAGTAGGCACTATCTTAAGCCGGTCGATACAAGAATGATATCTCAACCCGCGATCATTCAAGAGTTAATATACCGAATATAATGAACAGACTTACTCCTTGTTATGACGCGCTTGTTCATAAGTGCACAATTGTCCCTAAGTTTCGAATTGTGGGTCAGGAGTGGTCTTAAACGAAGTTCAAAACAATTATGTTCGTCCATAATCACTCTGACGTTCAAACAGAATGAGCTGACCAGGATTCTCATTGGAGGTGAAGGGTTAGAATATCCCGGTACAATTTGTAATGGGTCAAAGCGGTCGACAGTTCTTGAGTAATTATTAATTAATATTTTTCCATGGTTTTCGAAACCAAGAATCCGATAGTGCCAAATCCTATATTCAGTATCAAAACAAGGGCAATATATCGAGAAGATCGAAATGTTATTATTCGATTGTTTTCGAAACTAGATCCAAACATTTTAGTCCAGTCAATTTGTGCTCAAAAGAACCCCTAGCAGGAAAGTTCTGGCGTAGTTTTGATTTTTTCGGTTTTTTATGTTTTTTGGGGTGCTGAATCCGATTCTGAGGTTTGCTAACAAAATTTCGTGAGGGAACATTGACAAAAATACAAAAAAAGAGAAAAAGTCTCATTCTTTGGCAGTTTTCTGCTTATAACTCTGGAAACTATCAACTTTTCGTGAAAAACCTTTCCATACAAAATGAAAGTACGTGAAATTTCCTACAAATTGTATCACCACACAGCTTGTTCTGCGACAACCTGTTCTGGCTCAAATTATAGTTGAAAATGAGGTATTTTCTATGACTCAATAAATGAAAATAAATTAAATTCCGTGGTTCCGATAATGCGGACGTCTTGAAATTTTGAAAGAACATTCAGTATATCAGTCTCGATTCACAAAAAAAATTAACGCGAATCGGATATCTTGTTATAGAAATATAAAGATTCTTCTTTTCAATATTCCAAGTCAATTTTCTATGGTTCTCTTCACACTATCGTCACACAATTTTGCATAAAGGCCCGTTTACATTAGTCAAGCGAGTTGATCAAGTCAGTTGAATTCAAGTGACTTGCACAAAGTTGAGCATGCTTCTACTGAGAAGCCGTTCATTCAGCCGATCGAGTGAAACGAAAAGGGCGGTTTACACGTTCAATTCGCTTTCAATTCAACTAAGTTGATCAACTCACTTGACTAATGTAAACGCGGCATTAGGCTTATTATGAGCATGTTGCATTTGGCCGCACCATTTCATTTTGATTGGTTTAGTTTTATCTGGGATATTGAGGAACAGAAATTTTGAATGGCCATGTTTTATGAAACATGGAATATGGCCATTCAAAGTTTTTTTCCCCAATATCTCAGACAAACGGAACCCATCGAAATGAAATGTTGGCGGCCATATGCAAGATGCTCATAAGAAGCTTCATGCAAAATTTGGTGGCCATAGTGTGAACAGAACCATAGAAAATTGAATTGGAATATGGAAGAGAAGAATATTTATATTTCCATAACAAGATATCCGATTCGAGTTAAATTTGTTTTGTGAATTGAGACTGATATACTGAATGTTCATGCAGTATTTCAAGACGTTCGCATTATCGGAACCACGGAATTAATTTATTTTCATTTATTGAGTCATAGAAAATACCTCATTTTCAACTATAAATTGAGCCAGAACGGGTTGTCACAGAACAAGCTGTTGTAATTCAATTTGTAGGAAATTTCATGTACTTTCATTTTGTATGGAAAGGTTTTTCACGAAAAGTTGATAGTTTCCGAGTTATAAGCAGAAAACTGCCAAGAATGAGATTTTTTCTCTTTTTTTGTATTTTTTTCAATGTTCCCTCACGAAATTTTGTTAGCAAACCTCAGATTCGGATTCAGCACCCCAAAAAACATAAAAAACCGAAAAAAATCAAACTTCCCCAAACTTTCCTGCTAAAAACCCTATTTGACTGTACTATTTGTGCAAATGTCTCAAATCGTCCTTGAAATGTTTGAATTTTTTCATCTAATATGTATCTTCAAAGTAGAAGTCCGATCATATGCATGATAATGATACTATTTTTTTACAAAATTCTGTGAAAACTCCTCGAATGAAGAATCTGAAAATTTCTGTATTTTATCAAGAATAGGTGAGATATTGAAAAGTACCTAATAGTGGGATCACTTTATGTAAAAAACTGTAAGACCCGACTAGTGACAAATTCAGCAATAATCCAAATGAGATATTGCCCATAAGATTCGAGAAACTTCATTTTATCTCCGCTACATTTCAAATTTCGCTCACATCGTTTTTTATGTTAATTTTCAAATATGTAATAGTATTTCCGTCGATCTCAAAATAAAAGATGATTTCAATATGTACGAAATTGATCATTAATGACCAATTCTAATGCTCAATTTCTCTACTATTTTAATGTGCAATCGTCATGGCAACCGTTCACAAAGTATTCAGAAGCACTACGATATATTTCAAAACTGTACTGGAACATAGATACATAGAAATTCCATTTTGTCAAATGTAGGTCTTGTGCAAAATGAGAATGTATATCAATAAAGAATTCATACACCATTCATATTGAGATCGTCGAAAAAATCTTGTAATCAACTGGGTTATTAATCGAGCGACTAATGGTCTCGAACTATTAACGCGTTCAATCCGCTCACGCGTTAAAATATCTTGACCATTATCGCTGTCTTCAATAACCTGGTTGATTAAATAACTATTTAGTTAAATCAGAGACAATATCTGACACTTGAAGAATAAAATTCAGTGCTGCCTTCAGATATTCTTGCACAGAGCGCACTAACGGAATTTTTCCGAATCTCAAATTTTGTCGCCATAATGCATAGAAAGATAATTAAAGCAGTGGATCTACCATCTCCAGAATAGGTAACAGTTCAAATAATACCTAAGACGTTGATGTTGAAATTGTCCAGAAGCTTATGCACGACTCTTCATAATAGATTCAATCATGCAATATCCTGAGAACTATCGATTTCATTCAATTCATCTTGAATCTATCAAGAAAATTTCGATTTTAGCAGATCTATTCCGAAGTTTACGTCCGACTGTCAACACAATACCTACAGTAAAATTTCGGTGTAGGCTTGAAATTTTAAGAGGAATTCATGAATGAATAGAATGAGATCAATAGTTCTCAGGGTACTTCAAATTTGAATGACAGAGTTTGAAAAGAGCGCACGCTTTTGACTTCACGACAAGCCTCGTCAAAGGGATATCTAAGAACTCTATGAATAAATTCTATCTTAAAATATTGAGCAAAGATACACGTCTTCAGTTCTGATGATTTACAGAGCGATACACCACACAGACATTGCTGTGGTTTATTCCCGGTCGTAACCGCAATCATAGAAAATTAGAGCATGGATGTACAACAAGCAGTTGCGTTGAGAGAGAGAGAGAAAGACAGACTGGACTGGACAAAAATCTGGTTTCCTGAGAGCGTGCTGACAGACAGAGAGAGAATTAGGTATGTATATTGAGACATAATCCAGTCGTTGACTCTAGAGATTACCGGTGACATTCAAATATTGAAGAGATCATTTCTTTTACGATTTCGCCGAAACGGGAAATAAATACGAGAAAGCTAGCGAAAGCAGTGGCGTACCGAGATGTCACGAATGAAATGTATTTACCTTGTCCGCAGATTCTAGGCAGCCTTTTTCTTCCTTCTGTACGCTATCTTAGCACGAATGATATACATACCGATTCGGAAATTCACATCGAAAACATACGATATACAAGGCATCAGACAGAGAATTTTTCCCTCCAGTTGCACAGATGAATAGGCGAGATAATCAAGTGCGATAACTCAATGAATTCAACTGTCTTACTGCAAATATCTAGTCTTGTCTCTCTCTTATCGCAGTATGGTAGGGAACCCGAACTACACGTATAGAATTTTTAATTTGTCAGGCTGCCCGTAATACTCGATTCAAGTATTTACTGTTGCCTACCATACTAAAGAATTACGCTCCTCTAAACGATAAGAGAGAGACAAGAGTAGAATAATGAAGTAAGACAATTGAATTCAGTGTGTTACAGCAAGTGATTGTCTCGACTATTCATCTGTGCAACTGGAGGGAAGAATTCTCTGTCTGATGCATTGTATATCGTATATTTCAGATGTGAATTTCCAAACCTGTATACTCATTTCATCACAAACTTAATGAGACATGTTGTTTTCTGAAGAATACTTGTCGCAATGATTCGATTTAAGGTGCAGAACTTTAAGTTGGCATTACTGTTCAAGATGGCGACCGATTTAACAGCTGTCAAGTGATTTATTCTCAGTTTGGTTTGACAATTCATCACGAATAGACTCACGCCTGAACAACGTTTGCAAATAGTGCAATATTATTTCGAAAATAATGGTTCTGTGCATTATACGGATCGCAATCTACGTCCATTTTATCGTCGACAAAATCGTCCATCAGAGCAGTTAATTCGTTTAACCATGAAACGTTTTCGCACCACGTTATCTCTTATTGATAAGTCGCATCCCCAGAGACGCCGTACGGTGCGTACCCAAATGAGTCCATCCGGCAATCCGCCATCGAGCACAGGAATTGGATCTGTGTCCATCCACTATATGGAAGATTTTGCGGAAGGATCTTGGTTTTGCGTGCTTACAAAATCCAAATCGTGCAAGAATTAAAGCCAAACGATCATCAAACAAGGCGTAGATTCGTCGTTATGGGCCCAAAACGCCGTTGTTCCCGATTTTCATAAGTGAATTTTGTTAAGCGTTGAAGTGCACTTCTGGTTGAATGGCTACGCCAACAAACGAAACTGCCACATTTGGAGTGAAGCTCATCCTCAAGCGTATGTCGAAACGTTACATTCAGAACAACTGACTGTTTGGTGCGCTTTATGGGCTGGTGGAATCATTGGTCCGTACTTCTTCAAAAACGGCCAGAACCTTAC
Organism: Propylea japonica; assembly: GCA_013421045.1. Lineage (NCBI taxonomy): Eukaryota > Metazoa > Arthropoda > Insecta > Coleoptera > Coccinellidae > Propylea > Propylea japonica. The sequence continues at coordinate 12,071,416 of CM024245.1, forward strand.
AGTCAATGGTGATCGGTATAGAGCCATAAGTACTAACTTTTTCACTTCTGAATTGAACAACCATCCAGAAGCTGTGGTCCCAACAAGACGGCGCAACATGTCACACAGCTGCCACAATCAATTTATTGAAAGACACGGTTGGTGACCGCCTAACTTGTTTTGGACCTGTGAATTGACCTCCAAGATCTTGTGATTTAACACCGCTAGACTACTTTCTGTGGGTCTATGAGAAGTCATTGGTCTATGCGGATAAGCCACAAAAGCTTGACCATTTGGAAGACAACATTAGCCGTGTTATTGCCGACATACGGCCGCAAATGTTGGAAAAAGTCATCGAAAATTGGACGTCCAGATTGGACTACATCCGAGCCAGCCTTGGCGGTCATATGCCAGAAATCATTTTCAAAATGTAATGCCAGAAGATTATCTGTCGGATATATAAAATTAATGTCAATCGAATAATACATCATTGTTTTATTGCAATTTAAAGTTCTATACCTCTAAAAAAACACCCTTTATGAAAAAATTCAAACTTTTCAATGAACATACGGTTTCCGAAATCGAGTTCTTTAGACCGTATCAATTTCAAGTTATTTTGGAGGCATTTAAAACAATTAGTTCACACGGTGGAAATTAATTATCAAGGAGAATAAATTGATGAATTATTAATACAGTCTGATATAATCATATCCAAATCTTTAACACCATCTCATGTGTAAATTGAGCACGATGATTCAAGTTTGTTCAATTTCTATTTGCAACGATGAAACTTCCATTCGTACAATACTCTTCTTGTCTTCTTCTTTATTCTTCAAATTTTGGGTATTAATGTGAGCTCCCAGAATAGTACTGATTATAGTGGGTTGGCCTTTTTTATATGAAGGCTTCTGAAAATATGATGGCTTCAAAATTGGTATACATGGTAGCCAGATTTCGATATTTCAGTACGTCATCTCCTGAACTATTAAAATATAAAAGTTGGAGCTTTGACTTGAAGTCAGAAGTTTGTTCATATTGGGAAAGGTTCGATTCAAAATTGAATCAAATCTTGAAACTGTTTTGAAAATTTCAAGGTTTCCAGAAATTATCTTATTTACGTTCGGACGTATAGGTGGTGTTGAATTTCTACTCGTTCCTTGAAGTTTAAAATACGTCAGTGACGTAGTACTTTTTTCAGTCAGTTTTCAAGTCAACATTTAACACCCTGTTTCAAAAAAAATGCATTTCGGGACCCATATTTGTGGGAACTTTTTTTCATAACATTATCTGAGAAATCACTACCTCAACTCATTCGCATCAGTTCAGAAACAACCTGTACATATTATCATGAATCTCCTTTATGAGCTACAGGGGATATTGAAAATTGACACGTTTTATTGTCCATATCTTCTGCAATATTGAAAATACGCTCCTAAAACAAACACATCTTCGGGCCACTTTTTTTTTGTTTTTGGCGAAGTTATCAGACTGAAGCATGGTTTACTAATTCGTATGTTTGTTGTAAGCATGAAGTTTTTTAACGAAAAACCAGAGCTATTGTTTTTGTGATTGCAGCGCAATATAATATTTTTGGCGGGAGTACAACAGGAGTTTTCACAATACGGGAAATTCTGAATTCACATTGAATAATTCGAATGAAAATATATTTATCTTCATTTTATAAGACACTTGCGATAATTCCCTTTGTATGCTGGGAGAATTAAAAGTTCATCACAGCATTCTGAATCAAACCATCCACATACATCAAAGTTCAAAAGAATAAATTCGTCCTATTACGGCACTGTTACAACAACCCCTGCTCTTACGCCACATGCCTTCTGTGTACTTTTAGGGGATCGATAGTTCCCTCATTGCACAACATGAGACAAGTTATAAGTTGAAATGCTGAAAAATAACAGAAGGGATTTCGTGTGAGTACAGTTGGCCGGACTGGTTTTTGTGGGCCTTTTTAATTTGAAAATCGTGCTCGTTTGGAACTTTGCGTGATTTCTTCTGAAAGAATGATTTGTTGTTTAAAATATACATCCACTTAAATTCGGAGAAAATTGATTGAAGTAGCTGATAATTGAAGGGAGGTCATTTGAGAAGTCGTTTGCAAAAATGAGCTTGAAACTGACTGCCCAACGCTAACATGATGATTTTTTTACCTGTAGTGATCATGAAGTTCATCGTATCACCAGAAAATTACCATTCACAAATCACAACACAGATCATTCATGTTTAACTAGTGATGGCAAATTCATTCACAGTACTTAAAGATCTGCTGAATATTTCAATAGAAATCATAATGATCGTAATGATTATTAGGAAAAATTGCATCACAAAGATATATCAAATTTAACAAGAATTTGATAAACATTTCTAATCACGAAAGTGTTCACTTGAGCGTGATTTTAATTTCTCCGCAGTGTTTTTGAATTAGTATCGAACATTTTGCCACCTCGTTGCCAAGGGAGAAATAGTTTTTTGTGAGAATCTCTGTTTTGAATTCAACGAATGGGTTGTACTGTTGAATAATGCAAGATGAAAACAATTATGTCCGACCATCCTTTAACACTTTTACTTTCGAACGAAAAGGACTGTAGATATGGAATTCTTAGCTAAGGTGTGGTGTCGAAATAGTTTGGTTATGAGTTTCTTAATGGGCCTAGTCAGTCAAATAGTTCTCGGTTCTCGAGTTTTGTGTTGGTAATTAGTGCTTTGAATATTTTTCAAGCTATAGATCTCCGATCATGTCCAAATTATATGTTAAGGTTCTATATAACGATATGAAGATTTGTGCGAAATTCCGTGAGGATCCCTCTGATAAAAAATATAGAAACTACAACTGAAGACTTCGAATTTTCAGGGTGCCTAAATGGGTGTTCGGAATGTCGTAAGCTGGGATTCACAAAAAAACCCCAATCACGTTGATTGAAGAAATGTCATTATTTCTGTGGAATTTTCAGTTCATTTTTGACGTAAACCATCGACTTTAATCAAAATCAACGTTTTGATTGACCAATCAAGCTTTGTGAAACCCGATGTTATTCAAATTTGTAAATGGTTCAAAACGGCAATTGGTTTTTCTGCGAAAACAAAGGCTTAAGTGATGTTTATTTGAATCTTATCCGTCTCGTAGAGCCTGTATATCTGTATATTTCAAAAAACAGTGGAACTTCCCTATAACGAATGTCTGTATAACGAGTTTCGTACAGGACATTGCATCTTGAATCCAAATTCCATGTTGAAACACCCTCTAAAACGAAGTGAATTCTCTCTATAACGAAATATTCAAAGAACATCACTTTTTGAATGGGTATTGGTAAGAAGGTATAAGGGTGGGTTTATCCGGACGTTACGTAATGAATCCCGACCATCATTACGGCGGGAAGAGAGATCCGAGGAGAGATCCTTCTGAAACCCTGGCTGTTTGATTTCAATCTAACCATTACAGTAGTGTGAAAAGTTGTGCGAAAATGTCTGAAAGCAAGTGCTTAAGTTTGAATGATAAACTTAAATTTATCAGCGAAGTCGACCGCGACATTGCCGACTATAGAAACAAATTTTCTGTATAACGAAATTTCTTTATAATGAATTTTTTTTACGGATTTAGCGCTTTCTTTGTAAGGAAGTTCCACTCTATTATGAATTTTCCTACATTCCTTCTTTTCATATTATGGTCTTTTTCGATGTGTAACTGGAAAACGGATCAACTGATATCAACAAACCAATTTTCGTGTTACAGATTTTATGTTGATGAATGATTTTACACAGGATTCGGAAGAAAGGTGAATTATGAAAAAACCTTAATCTCAAAAATTTTTACTTCAAAAAAATTTATTGGTATATTTAGATTCAGAATTTCGAAGCATATTGGAATTTCATGAGTGGAAAATCAGCCAGGTGAGGTCCTCCGTTCGCGAAAAACTTCTGAAGGTTTCCGAAAAATATTACAACGTTGCTCTCAACTGCGCGAATTGCTTCCTTCAATTTCTCTTCGAGGCTTGTGCTGGAAAACACGTGCTTTGAGGAGTCGCCACTGAACAAGTCGCCTTTAGCCAAATCTGGTGACCGATGAAAATGATGAAAATCACAAGTCTGGAAATGAGTCAGCAGAGATGAGAGAACTGTTGCTCTAGCTTTGTGAGCGGTCGCCCCATCCTGTTGGAACCACACCAGTGGCGGCTTGTCCTATGAGGCAGGTGAGGCAGTGCCTCACCAAATAATTACAGACGTCTGTAACATTACACGTTACTGACGTTACGATGAATGCACAAAAATCGGACCGTAACGTTACATGTTACGCGTTAAGGTCCGATTTTTGTACATTCATCTCCCTTCCTCTTCAATGCGTAAACGGTGAGGTGAGGCTTGCCTCGCGCGCTTCCTTGTCTAGCGCGTTATTCACATCGACGTGACGAGATCATGAACCTCCCCTTCGTTGTTTATCTATTGCGGCTTCTGAGGTGAATTTGAGGCTAGCCTCAGTAACAACTTTTAGAACATTTGAAGCGTTTTATCTCAGAAACGGTGCCTCGTAGGAAAAAAAGTATTGATACATTTTTTGAAGATAATTTTAACATCTACATTTTTGTCCCAATTACTTTTTTGATGAAACTCACCGTTTTGCTGAAAATCGCGAAAAACTCATTTGTCGGTCTTTGAACTTGAATAAATTTTTGTCCATCCACGGGAATGATTGGGAACTTTTATATATTATTTATTATTATGTTTTGAACAATTTTCCGATTTTCAGCTTGTTGGGATTTTATGTAACTTCACCCTAATTTTTTGGTCTGGATTGACCGAACTATCTACCCTTGATCCGTGATCGTTTCGTTTCGTTTCATCGGCAAACTGCACATATTCGGTTAATTTAATAGTGAAATTTCACTCTGGTTTGGGTTTATTGGGTTTGTGCAGTACTCATGATATTGCAGAGTTTTCAATAAACAGAAACAGTTTTTGAGTCATTCCTATGAGTATAAAATATGTACAATTGAGGAAGTTATACAACCTATTCCAAATCTTGACTATCGGTGCGGTAGGAAAATCGAATCGGAGGTTTCAAAATGAGAGAACTACTGGCCTACTGGCAGTGTAACTCTAATCAAATTATTTTTTGGCAGTGTTAATAATACATATAACGATAGGGTTTAGTGAAAAACTGGTTGAAGCGAGTTGAAAAACTTATCTCAGGGCAATTACCACCTAATAAAACGCTATAGAATCATTGGAGCACTAATACCGAAGGATTTTTTCATAATGATAAGTATGCAGCTGACAAAAAAGAGTTTATAAGATTAATATTTTTTTTTTGATGTGCCTCATCACTTTATTCTGTCACAAGCCGCCACTGAACCACACACATCTAATTCAGGGGTAAAGAAGTTGGTTATTATTTCGACATAGTGCTTAAAGTTCCCAGTACCAGCATTGCCCTTGTTGATTTCAAGTAAGCGGTGCTCCACCTCTTGATAATACAATGTGCAAGCCGTTTCAAAAATATTCAATTATGAATTCGTAGGAGATTATTTATTATCCATGTCAATAACAGTGTGAAAGTGCAGGTGTCAATAATCTCTGCTTAGTAAGAAAACTCAATTACATTATGATTTTCTCCATCATTAATAATGTAGACATTAGAAACCAAGAGTGCATAGATCTTCCAACAATTTTTTCCTTCCTGAAGCCATGACATTTCAAAATGACGTAACAGTCGTAAAAGACTCTCCATGAAGTGAGAATTTAGTTTTTCATGGAAACAATCCCAGACAAATTACACTTTCAGAGATGTCTACTCATACTGAAGAATTCAGCCGAGATATATAATTAAAAACAGATTTTGTTTCACGCTCACCAGGTAACGTGTGAACGATCCAGTTTCAAATAGCCCCAGGAGAATATAAATCTCCCGGTGGAGTTCACCATAGCAGTTTCATCCCTTAGTAGGATCCTGTGCCTCATTTAACTCGGCGCCAAGGGTTGGAAATCCGTTCAAAAGAACTTTGACAAGCTCTCGAAAACTGCTTTGTTTCTATGTGAGCCCGTTTCGTATACTTTTTGTTACGGTGTTGGTTTATCAGGTCCTCAGACGGCTAAATAGCACCTGAAAAACTCGCGTTCCATTCGAAGAGGTTCTCTTGGCGCCTATTCAATACATGTCTCTTCCGCGTCTTTTGTACTAGCTCTTAATTGAGGAAAAGCTATAAGTGGTCGTTTCTTATTGGACGAATTATTAGGGAGGATTTTGGAGTGGTTTTTATAGCATGAACAAGGGTTTTACCCTACATAAATCGTTATTTCAGCAGAAAACTGAGAGGCTTTGCTTGTTCCCTCGATGTATTCATCATCTTCGTAATATACAGAATATTTAAAGAGTGTTTCAAATTGCGCAGTTTATTTTAAGAATAAATAAAACATAGAGTTTGCCTTCATTTTCGAAAACTTTTTATTGGCAATTGAAATCCCAGATTATGGAGGTTTTCTGAAAATTACTCGATCACTAACTTGGGTTAAATTTTGACAGGTAAGCAGTTCATTTGCTGTCCAAATTCAGCCAGAGTTAGTGATCGAGTAAGTTTCCGAAAACCCCTCATTATTTTCAAGTGAGAAATAAAGAAGAATGGCCTCCTCTTCATTTTCATGTAAAAATCTCTTCATTCTTCGATAAATCTCGGAATTTCGTATTATTCTTCTTCTTCTCTCTTCCTTTTCTCTTCTCTAATATTTTAGAATTAAATTCGAGTTAACCATTGGATCAACTTTTCATGCAGCGTGTTCGTCAGTCGATATATGTCATAAATTTACAGATCATTCATCTCAAAAATTAGTGTTCAACTTCAGAGGGAAAATTGCTACTGATGCCATCCACTAAATATTTTCTCAAGCTGTTGTGCCACTTTTCCTCTTGAAAAAAACAATATTGATAACATTCAGAAAATCTGTATGAAAGTTTTAATAGCTATAATATTTATTGGGCCATAACCTATAACGTCCTAACCTTCTTCAATGGAGTGTTAGCGGAATCGGAATGTCAGTCAATCTCATTGTGTCGTTATTTGAAAATTATCAACTTTTCTGTTCCCTTTCGTTTTTGAATGGTTTATATCCATTTTTATTCTTTTGAATTATGGCTTCCCAGAATTTCTCGTATATCAAACAACAGGAGTACCTATTTCATACTATTATCAGAGGAAAATGCGAACGGGTCACCATACATTTTGCGTAAAATATAAGAGCACTGGAAGAAACTTCAGTAAAATTCTCTCCCCGCATAAAAGTATTCGGATGCTAGGATTTGTTCAAGGAGCTTCTAATTCATCTAAAAAAAAATCTGTTTTTTCTTTCATATGATTCGTCATCTTGAAATTGCATCTGAAAAAATAAAATAACAGAAACTTGCAGATCTTGCAGAACCTCAGATGTTTAAGGAACTGCCAAAACACTGGGAGTAATCATCCCGCATAGATTTTAACAACAGTAGGTATTTCGTCCTAAATATTAAACTCAATTTCGGATAATGATAAAAAATAATACCAATACCTGAACGCAATAGTAATAGAATAACTAGTTTTATGATTCTAAAAGAAATATTTCAATCCATTTTCAATTCTTTTTGTTTCTCTTTTCCTATGAAAAATTTCTTATTTCTAAGTTGATTTGAATGAAATTGAAATGGCATAAATACTGAAATACTACTTTCTCACCTAAAATGAGCAGAATCAATCAATTGATCAACGGTGCGAAGCCAGTCCGGTCCTGGGTTTTATTAGAATATAGGGGTTGATTCTGACTCATACATGCAATCAAATATTTTGGCATTGTCCTAATAAAACCATCAAATTCAGTCTTCTCCCTATTTTATCTATGAAATTTAAATTTTTTATCTACTATGAATATTGAAAAAACCTTTCATATTTCAAACGACCGAGGGGGAAACAAATATTGAACATTGGGGGAAGGAAAATTATAGCTCTATACGAGTAACGAAGCTTGAGAGGCAATGAACGGAAATCATAAATTGCTAACAGGTATTTAAAGAGACGCTGGAGAATGTGTTTAAATCATGCTTAGACAGTTCCATAGTTGTTCAGCAAGATTCTATAAAAAATTCATACCTACCTGCCTTTTCTTCGCATATTAATAAAATTATATCGGCATACAATAAGTGAGACCAAGAGTATCAATTGAAACAAAACAGTTCAATTGGAAAGTGGTGAAAAATAGCATTCATCGATACCATCGATATTCATACATCTTACCTTTACCTTTTTATCCCTTCTCTTCGCAGACTTCTTCTAATTAGCAGGTGCAATGACACTTCAAACACAAAATGTTGAATTAAAACATCCAAAATAATGACTTTTCAACTCAGTTCCACACTACCGGCAGTCCACATGCCGAACTGTATTTTTCCGGCGATTGAAAACGGGAAAACTGAAAGAACTACGAAAACATACAGCGTATTTCACAGGTAGTCAAACACTGTTTGTTGCCATTTTGAAGCCCTCGCACGGACTAACAGAGCGACATCTTTGTTTAGGTGAGACAGTGAGCGCGTAGGTCGCGGATAGCGGCGGATAGAGCGTTCCGCTTCTCTCTATTAATCCGTTTCATCGGAGAGATACAAGCTGCAGAGCATGTCGGGTCAAATGAATTTTTGAGAGCTTCAGGGACGCTCCGAAAGGTGGCGCTTCATCGGATATCAGATCCGGAGCGAAGGACCAAAAAATTGGAGGGATGTTGCATATTTTTGTAAAATGGCAACGTACCTCCAATTTTTTACAATTGTACTTTATGGAGAAAATATCTATATATCAATTTTGGTTCGTTTATCTCACTCCAGAACGGCTGAACGGATTTATCTTATCTTGGTCTTGAAATGTTCGTGTCAGTCTAGGGTTGGTTTAAAAGGTGAAAAAAAATAATTCTCTACAGTCAAAATGCCAGCAAGACGCGGAAGGTCCAATTTGAGTCGTAGAACAAACTATTCTATAGAGTCTTGCTAGATAAAAGAGCACAAAGATCAGTCGAACAAATCCAACAGGAAAATGAAGATGTGCGTGTTAAAATGAAGCAGTTACGTGCAACACAATCGCAAGAGGTAAGAAATTAAAAGAATCAACGAAGAAAATTTGAACAAAAAGAAGGGCGCAGATTCGTAATCGACAGACGCAGAACATCAAAACCAGAAAAGTAGAAAAGTATTTTCTACAAATAATAAATTAATGACAAAACAATAAAACAGCTAGTAAATTTTCTACTTAACATAAGTGAGGAAGCATTATTTTTTTGTGCGCTTCTTCCTAAGGAAACAGCGTGCTATGATTTTGTTAGAAGATTACAGGGAATCTTTGGTTATGCCGAATTACCCAAATGGCCACATCAGTCCTTATTATCCTATGGACCCCACTCACCTGAATTATTCTGGTACCAACTACAAAATGTAACAGATGAATTGATGATTTCCATAAAATTACACTAAGATTCAATCACGAGGATCTTCAAAATAGAGCAAATACATAACATATTCAGGTAGGTACGGAAGTTTTAGACTGTTTCGTTGTTATCATGTTAGCCAGATATTATAGCGGAGAATGAGCAGCTGGCACAAAAGTTGATATGTCATTCGAAAGTATGAGGTATTTTTTACTGAAGAGAAAGTGTGTGCATAATTATGAATTTTTCATCGGAAAACCCATTGGAAAAAAGAACTGATTTTGTTAACTTCATAATCGTGATACTCTGCTCCTTACCACGCCTGTAATGAGAGGGTTTTCTGCACACAGACTCCCTCATATTGTAGCAAAAATATTACCCTTTCCGAATATGTGGTCAAATTTGAAGAGACTACAAGTAAAACTGAATAATGATCTTTTTAGAGAAAAACTTGAAATCTTACTTGAAATCAAGAAATGTCAAAATGAAGTATAACCGTCAAATTTCTACCATGTGTTAAATGGCATTTTTTGTTGTAAAGCACTTGTATATCACCTCTCGAAGTTTGTCCACTTTAAAAGTAGATATGTACCCTGTATTGCCAGATTTGCAGAATTTTCTTCAATATGCAGAATTTCAGCCTCCAAAAAGCTAATGAAGAAAAGAAGAATAATTTGCGAAAACCACTAAAATATGCAGAATTTTTTAATTTCACATCTCGGTTATTACAAAATTCCAACCGATATTTGATAAAAAAAAAAATGAAATCGAGACAGAGTGGCGAAACATTCAGTTTCATTTTACTGATGAAGAAAAGGTTTCATCATTGGGTTGCCAATTTGCGAATTTTAGCTTAAAATAAAGGATTTGAAAGATTTTAAGGACGAAAGTTTATTTTTTAATCTGGCTACTATAGCATACTTGTTCTTTTGCCGTCGATTCGAATTTAGGAGCTGAAAGTGTATTTTCAATAATGACTGATGTAAAAACGAAAAAACGAAACAGACTGCAAGAAAATACCCTAAATTCATTTTGCGTATTGCGTAGCCATTTTATAGAAACTGGAACCAATTCGGCAAAAATGTCTGTGACTAAAAAACATCTGGATTTGATGAAATCCAAAACTTTATATTCTTAATGAGATTTCATTTTTTGTTGTTGAAATAATTAGATAATTATGTTATTTGTTATTTTATTTTGTTATAAGATGTTCATTATTCATTTATTATTATTTTATTCATATATTATTTATTTTTTATTATTTATTCGTATATTATTTATTATTTTATTCATAAAAGTTGTTTTTTTTTATTCATTAAAGTTTTTGTTGTTCCTCATTTATAAAAACGTTTATTATTTGTGAGTTTAGAATTATTCAATGGTCCATCTCCCGGATTTCTGACCCGCACAGTTGGCAATTCTAACACTGCAGAAATATGCAGAATTTTTGAGGTTAAATTGAAGAAAATTCGTGAAAATAATCTGTCCTGTATATCTCTTATTCTTGCCTGGAGTTTCGAATCAACCTGTATTCGATGGAGTGTTAGCGGAATGTCAGTCTATATCATTGTGTCGTTATGCTCAGATTTGAAAAATGATCAACTTTCGATCTTAATTAAAGGAATATACCTTGTCTTGTTTCCCTTCGTTTTTGAATGGTTTATATCCATTTATATTCTTTGGAATTATGACTTCCCAGAATTTCTACTATAGCAAGAGGAAATCACAGGAAAATGTGAACAGGTCACTATACATTTCTGTGTAAAATACAAGAGCACTGGGAAGAAACTTCAGTAAAATTCTATCTCCCCGTAAGAATATTTGGATGCTAAGGCTTCAATTTGAATACATTTAACAGATTAATTGATGATTTCCATAAAATTACACTGAGATTTAATCACGAAAAGCTTCAAAATAGAGTATTTATAGGTACGGAAGTTTCAGACTTTTTCGTTGTTATCATGTTATCATATTATAGCGGAGAATGAGCAGATAGCACATGTTGATATGGAGTTTCGAATCAACCTGTATAAATAATGAAAAAAAAATCAATCCACCATTCCAGGGAAAATCCTGTTACAAATCATTAAACAGAAATAACAGAATGAAGAACTTCTTTGATACACCAGATGGGTAAGAATAGCGTTGAGTAGACGACTGCAGTTGTATCGAGTATGCTCATATAAGCTTTATTCTCCTAAACAATAATGTAAGACTAGTTTTATATGTATATGTCGAATTGTTCGCTTCAACTTAAGTTTTATATTGTAGTCAACATCAAAAACTCAAGCGAAATACTGGCAGACGAGTCCGTAGGCAAGCTACGCATTATCTACAGGGGAATTCCAAATCCTAGTTCCCTAATTCCCTTATTACTAAATCAATCCAACGGCTGATCTACAGGCACGTCAGGCAACACACAATGCGTCACCTAGTCAACTAATAATCAACTTGATAGCTTGAACATTGTTTAATTTCTAAACAATGCCTGAACAACACACATTTTTTGTCTCCAACACATATTCAAAAACCTATATGCTAGCAAATGTTCGCACAAAATTCTTCAAAACTGTCGATTATTTTGACATTAATTTTGGAGTATATTTCAATAATATCTATGAAGCCTTTTTCAGAAATTTCGTTTTTCTACAAGTGGATAGAATGAAAATGTAAAAATAAGTTAACAAAACGTGGATGGATTTATTTCAACAGAATCATAATAATCGAACCACTATCTCAGAAATTTCAAAGTATAATCTAAATAAATATTTCACTATTTCTCCATCTTCAGATATGGTCAGAGAATTTTATTCTTCAATCTCTATATCCTTGCAAGGTTTTTTGAATACTTTTTCGAATTCTTCCTTGAATTCGTTCACTGAAATGTCTTGAACACATAGGGAGGTGATAACTTTTGTAACACATTCACTGGATTCGGCGATTCTCCTGGAAATATATGAAAAAATATAGTGTTAATTAGCAGTAGATTTACGGGTTAAGGTCCCCAGTACAACAACTTTTGAAACTGATTTCGCGTTTTATCGATATATTTCGGCTTTCTCAAGACGGAAATAATACAGCAGAGGGTACTAAAATTCCAGTAAAAACTCAACAGGAATAGTTCTGACATAGTTTTTTCTAGTTGCTCAAAATATAAGTTGACGGTACATTAACCAATAGTAAGGCACTTTGTCTCATGCTGATAATTATATTTTTTTTTATATTATAAATGAATGAATAAAATATTACTTCATGTTGTCATTAATTTATTTTCTTATTATTTTTTTCGAAGGTTGATATCAAAACTGGGATTGTGCGATTCGTGATGTTTAATTTTCAAATTTTGAGCTAAAAAAATTCCAATTGATCAATTGTACTTGCAATGGGGATCAAAATTCGTATGATAAGTCAAGGTCGTTCAAATTTCCAAATTCGATTTAAAATTTCCAAAAGGTGTTTCGTGCGTGATCAGACGAATAGTTTTAGAGTTATAGTATTTTTAGAATATAATTCATTCCCTAGTTTTATTACCAAGCTTTATCAAGATAATATCGCCAGATTATGGGGTAAAACAAGCTGTAGTGCTGTACAGGGTGATTCACTTATCTTGGTAACCTAATATTTCTCGAAAATGGGTGAATATTTTTTCATTCTGTTGACTTTATTTGGTACAAGTCTATGGTGACTCGAGATGTGCTTAAAAGTTGGAGAGGAGAATTAAGACGCAAGGCGTGTCGCGGAGCTATCAAAGTTGTTTTCTCTAGTAACACACCTTTTTTATCATGTCATTGGAACATATGATTCGACATGTTTCGTTTGTTATTAAAAAAAATGTTATAAAATATTATATTTGATGAATATAATGATTGAGAAATAGTTTGCTTCAAACTCTAAATCAAGGCATACCGTCATAATACAGAAAAAAATAAATGGAATAGAATCAACATAAAACACGCTGCAGGTCGCTCACGGTAAGGAATTGACAAAATGTTATTCAGAACATTGACTTGTACCAAATAGGTAATGTCAATAGGATAAAAAAATAGCCATCCGTTCTCGAGAAAAATTAGTTTTCCAAGAAAAGTGAATCGCCTGTACATATTATTTTGCATATTAAGCTTTCGTGCAAAAAAATGATAATAGGCATAATCGAAGATTTAAGTGTGAAAATTAATAAGTTCTTAGTTCTTACTTGCAGACATATTCTTTGGTATATTCAGATCCGTCTTCCAAGAGATCTTCTTTAAAACAGTTGAGTATTGATTGTCTATGGTTTGATATTTGAAGTTTTGAAAGCAGAGTTGCACTTCCGAGTTCCAAGACGATGCTGAAATTACACTATATAGTCTTCCTCACTTACTAGTCTTGAAAAATTCATCAAAATGTTAATTCCTATAATCTTCGATTGAATGCAGAATTATCCCAAGTCCATTTTCCAGAAAATCGGTTTATGGACCGAAAAGATGCTTGATAGGTAGGTACTACGCTCCATCTGATGAAGAAGTATTGCAAGTCCATTTTATCTCCACCACTTTTTCAATTCCATAAACTCACGTGATATCACAGTGAAGAAAAGTCCCGGGCCTAACACATAGGTAGCGCTAGTTTTGTCGCAGTCGCCTTTTTTTCAGTTAATGCTAACCTTCAAAAATAGCTTTTAAAATAACATGACATTCTGTTCATTAGTTTGTGAGTTATTGTGCTAAGAGTTTTTTTCCATATTCATTTTCAAAACAAGGATCAAAAACAGTTTCCTGGTTAAATTTTACACTGCTTCTTGATGGGAAAAAATACCGTTCAAGCGAAGCAATGGCTTGAAAAGTGTAATGGCTAATGGGGACAATAAATGGATCCACCACTTCACTCCGGAATCAAAACGATCGTCATCTGAGAAAACAGCTACTGGTGAACCTCGTCCAAAGCGCCCGAAAGCACAACAATCGGCTGGAAAGGTTATGGCCTCTGTATTTTGGGATGTGCGTGCGTGTTGTTTTGTAATTCATCGACTATCTTGAGAAAGGAAATACCAACAACAGTGAATATTATATAGCGTTTTTGGAGCGTTTCAAAGCCGAAGTTTCAAAGAAGCGACGCGACGCCGCGCATATGGCGAAAGAAAAAAATTTTGTTCCATGGAGACAATGCACCGTATCACAAGTCAATTAAAACAATGGTAAAACTACGTGAATTGAACTTCGAATTGCTCCTACATCCACCCTATTGGCCAGATTTAGCTCCCAGCGACTACTGGCTGCTCACAGAACTGAAAAAATGCTCGCCGGTAAGAAATTTCGCACGAATGAAGAGGTTATCGCTGAAACTGAGGCCCATTTTGAGGAAAAAGATTAATCGTTCTACAAAGTAGTATTGAAATAGTTAGAGCGGCGCTGGAACGATTGCCTTGCCCTTGTGGAGATAACGTTCATGAAGAAGCTAATTTTGAACCAACAAAACGTGTTTTCTTTGTTAGGCCTGGCACTTTTCAGCCCATGTGTTAGTTCAATCTAGCGAAAGTGGACATAGCATAGTTTTCACCCATAGCATAAGGACATAGTTAGTTGAAGGTGAACATAGCATATTTCGAACCCATACCATAAGGACATAGTTCAGTTGAAAGTGGACATAAAATTGTTCTAATATGCAGACTACCATACAAAGCTATATTATGTCCCAATTTCACGGACATTTCTTTTCGGCAAATTCTGACTATATCAAAAACAATCATGAATCAAGTTGAAGTTTTAAAAAATGAAAAAATTTTGAAATATTTCAATCAGCTTTCGACCTACTCAAGAAAACGTGTATGAATTATGAAGTATGAATTCCGGACTCAGTATAGTTCTGCATTCAACCGACGATATGCAGTTTATAACAGAATGCTACTACATCTACATGGTCTTTGTTGAGCTGAAAAACTTCTGATAAGGATAGTTTAGTTAGGTAGGTACAAAACATCCCCTTAAAACAGCGCTCTGTTGAAAAAAATACGTATAAAATATTGAAAAAAGCCTCACGAACTACTGAAAAGGACAACTTCAGAAGATCAAATATGCAAGGTAACTACGTTTAATGTCGAACATAAAGTTGAATTCAAAAATGAATGATTTAAACCATGCAGGGTCCTCTCTTAAGAGTAGAACATTAGCTTAAAAATTCAAATATCGTTATATTATACTTACTCGTGAAATTCTGCTTGTATTTAAAGACCAAATCAACCAGTCCACTCATGATATCCTGAGAAAACTTAGGGTAATACTTTTCCTTTCTGGTAAGCAATTTTCAGAGGCTTCGATGAAATCTTTAGAGCAATCCACAATTTTTTCCTTGAGATCTTGCGGGTTGACTAAGATAAGTAGATTCGTTCGTAAATAATCAGCAACGCAACTTTGAGTTGTAGTCAAGGATTCCTAAAATTTATTGTTACAAAAACAGTTCCTTAAACTTTGGTTTAAATGCAGGGTGGATCAAATACGACTCTTCGAGGAAAGTACTATTTCTAACCACAAAACCTGATGTCGGTGTCAGAGGCCAAATTTTGATGAAAAACTGAATAAGGATATCGATATCTTCAAACAAAGCTTATACAGGGTGTCCAGTAAACCTTGTACAATATTGAAACTGGTGATAGACCAAGTCATGACTGTTCAGAATATCAGAATTTCACCTCAGTAAAAATATCACCATTTTCGAGATAATGGGCATTTTCTAAATATCTAGAAAATCACTACTAGTCCGGTCTATTTAGACATTCGAAGTTACATAAAGTCCCAACAAGCTGAATTTTTGTGAAGTGTTCAAAACATAATTATAAACAATGTCTAGAAGTTCCCATCATTCCCCTGTAAGGAAAAATTTAATTCAAGGTCAAAGGTCAAAAAAATGAGTTTTTCGCATTTTCAGCAAAACCTGAAGTTTTATCATAAAAGTATCTCTGACAAAAATTGTAGATCATAAATATCTATAAAAATGTATCAATACTTTTTTTCTTACGAGCCACCGTTTCTGAGATATAACGATTCAAAAGTTATAACTACGCGCTAAGTACACTACCTCATAGGTGGCGTGGAAACGTGTGCATATTATGACGATAACGACTTTTATATCTTTTTGAATCGTTATATCTCAGAAAGGGTGGCTCGTAAGAAAAAAAGTATTGATACATTTTTTATAGATAATTTTATGATCTACAATTTTTGTCAGAGGTACTTTTATAATAAAACTTACCGTTTTGCTGAAAATCGCGAAAAACTATTTTTTTGACCTTTGACCTTGAATTGAATTTTTCCTTACTAGGGAATGATGAGGAACTTCTAGACAGTGTTTATAATTATATTTTGTACAATTTCACTGAAATTCAGCTTGTTGGGACTTTATGTAACTTCACTCTCATTTCTTGGTCTAAATAGAACGGACTATACCTCACCTCCGTTTTTTGAGTATTATGTCTACAAATTGAGACTAATTCAAATACTTTGTTGCCGAAGATTAATGATGAGTGATGCTTTCAGACGTACAAAACAGTTTTTCAGAACTTGATACATTTTCAAGAAATCAAAAAACGAAGGTAAGGTAGCGATTTTCTAGATGCCCATTATCTCGGAAATGGTGATATTTTACTGAGGTGAAATTATGATATTCTGAACAGTCATAACCTGGTCTATCACCAGTTTCAATATCCCAATAAACACACAAACGTATACAAAACGTTTATTTATGGTGGCTGAAGTAGATTCAACGTTGTACGTTGAATTGCTACGTTACATCCGACACACAAATTCAATCAAACGTTGACTCTACATATAATATACGTTTACGATTCAAC
Organism: Propylea japonica; assembly: GCA_013421045.1. Lineage (NCBI taxonomy): Eukaryota > Metazoa > Arthropoda > Insecta > Coleoptera > Coccinellidae > Propylea > Propylea japonica. Next base: position 12,088,661 of record CM024245.1, read on the forward strand.
TGGTTTATTTATCCACCATCAGGAGGAAACGTATATTCATTACATTTTCTCGAACGTTTTTTTTTTCAGTGTGTGCTCAGAAACATTGAATTAACGTTGAATGATCCACTTTTTCAACTAAGACGTTAACCAATTGTATTCTACTCAAAATTCAACCAATTTTTGAATCTTATCAATTTACCATGATGCAGCTAAAATTCAAACCAAACGTTGACTCTACATATATTATACGAACACGATTCAACTGGTTGATTCATCCACCCTTAGAGAACGTATATATCTTAAATTTTTTTCACGTTTTTACGAAGTGAGCACAGTAACAATGAATAAACGTTAAATGATTTGCTCTTTATCAAACTTAGAAGTAAACCAACATTTTTTCTACTCAAGATTCGTCCAGTTTTGAATCCATTCGATGATCAGTGTGTAGCAAAGATAAGGGACGACGAAGATGGGAAACGCGCCTACTACGCTAGTACTAAAAAACGACTACATTTAGCCCCAGATTTTACTAGTGAGATGTTAGATGGCGCTGAAGACAGATATAGAAAGAAGAAATCTACTTGTAGCGGGAAATTTGAATCTAGATTTTCCGTTTCTCCGCATACGCAGAATTTTGGGATTATACTAGCTACTACAATGAAAAATGAGTAAAATATATAAACAATAATATTATACTCCTTTTTCATACCAAAAACCAATATGGAGATAATCTCATAAATGAACAGATTATAATGAAAGAAAAAAATTTTTTTGTGGAATTTTTTATTCGGTAAATAAAAATATGACATAATTAGATATATAAATGAAACAAATAAATATATTATGTACAAATATAAATATAATGAATTCCTATTATTGAATAACAAAAATATATAAGTATAAATATGATAAATCACAGCCCCAATAAAGATTCTTGTAAAAAATAAGTTGAATATACATACAAATAAAAAATCATAGAAAAAATGACGTGGAGCAATCATTATATTCTCATGAATTATAATTTTGGACACAGGAAGAACATCCAATCGAATGTGTGGAATACTGTCAGGAAATAATAATCTCCGTGGAATTCACATTCAAATTTCTCTGGGGAGAAATGCTCACTACATACTGTATTGTTTTGCGCCCAAATCAAAATCTAATCTAAGTCCAGAAAATTCCAACCATTTTTGAGCCCTTGAAAATCATTGAATATTATTATTGATATTAAAACAAAGTAAGAGGAGAGGCAAAGCATACTGGGCATGAGTGGAAATATGTACGAAAAAACACACCAGAAAAAATTCAACTCTGAGACACAACGTAAATAAATTTAAAAAAATTGTTTAGTAGTTTCAAAAAGAATTCAAAAACTTACCGTTTCATGTCTTTTGAAAAATTAAATAACGTGATGCCTGGTTTATTATTTTTACTGTTGTTACAGTTCATAACAACACAATAATGAACACTCATTTTGACAGTTGAAAATAAACAAAATTCAAAAGACCGAAGGCTGTTGTAATTTGTTAAGGCACTTGTAGCGAAGGCAAATTCACAGAACATACAATATTCAGAAATAACCTCACATCACAAGATAAATGTTGCATAGAACATTTCAGTTTTGGTTTTTTCCTTTATAACTGGCCCATATGATAATATTTTAACCAGGACGTTTACTAGTGAACCACTAGATGGCGCTCGCGTAACCGTAGTCGCTTCGTTCCCATCTTTATTTCTCCTTAATCTTTGGTGTGTAGATAATACGTTCAATGTAATTTTGCAGGGAACTTCCCATCGGATCATGTCAATGGAAAACGTTCGCAAAGGAGAAGTTCCTTTTGTTTTCAATTACCTATGGAATACCATATTTCAACGTTTATTCTCAGCAGATATTCAACGTCAATAACTAGTAGCGATAGAACGTTTTAGAAACCTAATTGCCAAATTGTGTTTCGTGCGCGCAACTCATCTGTACCGAACTTATTTCCTACATTTCTTATTTTGAATTCTTCATTCGTTCAAAATATTAAATCCATTATAAAAAATAACCTTGCATTCATATCATGAATCGTCTTTACTAAAGTCATTCAATAAGAAAATTATGAAGATTCTTGAAAGATAATGAATTGCTGTCCTTGGCAACGGTGTACAAGAGTCAGCAGGTGCTGTGATGAAGTTGATCTGGATAATGCTAGAGCGATCTTGTTGCATTCTGCAGTCTACAATTGAGTAGTGAGCCACCAGACCGTTTGCTTTAGCTATTTTCAACTTCGTCATTATGTGATTTGTTTATAAGTGCGATAGGCCTACAGAGATTTTGGTAAGTACCTATCACTACCTTGAAGTTTCATTTTCTTTATTGATTTATGATATTCATAAGAAGTATAGTTTTTCTCTAAAGGATTGTCAGTTATAAATAACATATCTGAAACCACCAAGCCACTCATCTGCTTTTCCAAAAAAAATTTTTTGTGTTTTCCATACTAAATGATTTTTGAAATTGTCCACACGTAGGGGAGATGGGTGGGTACGATTAAAACGGTGGACGGTTGAAACAAAGCGAATATCTCGCGAACCATACGACATGGTGAGTGGGGTGCAAAGGAAGAAAGAAGCGTTCGACAAGTATGAACACAACTCACATCGTTTCATTCCTCGTTGCGAATTCCGTTTGTGCATAAGTGGTCCTATTGAGATTTTCGATGCAAAAGTAAGTATTTTTGTTCGTGCATTTATGCTATTATTATGTATTTGATTGAAAATATAGTATTGAGAGTTTTAAATCGTTTCAATTGAAACTTGTATATATATAGTCATAATCAGTTTTCACTCAAATTCATTTTCATTCTCGCTATGGGCCGTTTTGTACCTAGACTGGGGTTGGGGACAATTGAAACATTTTTTGTGGGGACGGTTGGAACAGTTTATTCATTGAATTTTTATGTTTCTTAGATGCCCAGGTCGCTTTAACAAGTTATAAACACGCCTATGAGGATGTGAAATCAGGATCTTCGTTAAGAACAGCGGCAGGAAAGCATGGACTACTGTTCGCTATTAAGGTACGTATGTAAAGAAGCGAGATGCGTCTGGAGGTGCTGAAAATCGAAAAATGGGATATAATGCTCATCATCGTGTATCAATCAGAATCAAGGGGGTGAGCTATCTAAATATTTAATCAGATGTGCAGATATACAGGGTGTCCGGTAAACCTTGTACAATATTGAAACTGGTGAAAGACCAGGGGATAACTGTTCAGAATATCATAATTTCACCTCCGTAAAAATATCACCATTTTCGAGATAATGGGCACTTTCTAAATATCTAGAAAATCGCTACCTCACCTTCGTTTTTTGATTTCTTGAAAAAATGTAACAAGTTCTGAAAAACTGTTCTGTATGTCTGAAAGCATCACTCATCATTAATCTTCAGCAACAAAGATACTTGAATTAGTCTCAATTTGTAGACATAGCACTCAAAAAACGTAGATGAGGTAGTGATTTTCTAGATATTTAGAAAATGCCCTTTATCTCGAAAATGGTGATATTTTTACTGAGGTGAAATTCTGATATTCTGAACAGTCATGACCTGGTCTATCACCAGTTTCAATATTGTACAAGGTTACCGGACACCCTGTATAGATAGATATATATTCAGAAAGCCGACCGAGAGAAAGATGGATACAATGCAAAATGTGGGCTCATGAAGAGTGCACAGAAGCTTCTATTAGTTATGTCTGTCATAACTGTGATTCGGAATATTCGGATTGAAATCGTTACTAGTATATATTGTTCCAAAGATTTATTTTCATAGATTTACTTGTTTTTTTTTAATCTGTTAAATCTATTATTATATTTTATTCAGCTTTATATTCAACTATTACGATTATTGTTTTCTCAAACCAATCTATTTTTTCATTTCATTTAGTTTATATTCAACTTTGCCAAATGTACTATTGAAAGATTAATTAAAATATATAATTTTTTTTATATTTTCCATAATTTGTATGTGTTTCAATTGACCCAGGCACTGTTTCAATCGACCCTGGTATGAGGACGTTTAAACAAAAAAATTTTTTTTTTCAATTTCATTTTACACGTGAACTACGGTATGCTGCTATCAAATAATGCTGCCAATTCGTAGACACTTAAATGGTCTTTCATTTTATACGTTTCTGTGATCTCTTACTCAACGAATCCCGATGCTGTGAAAGATAAACCCAAAAATGTTTCAACCGTACTCAGTCTCCCCTATACGAATGGTAGAAAGTAAGTTCATGAAAACTAGATAGGAAAAAATCCCAAATGCCGAACATATATAACTCCTATCGTTACAGATATGATCGCGTTGTTTATTGTTCAGCAATATTGCATAATGATTCTTTTTTTATAGGTTGCCCGATTGAGGCCTGTCGAAGAATAATTGTCTTGAAGACCATGCCAGAAGAATTTTCAGATTCATTGTGAGTTATGACAAACGATTTAGGCTGCCTCTACAATTGGAAATGCAGGAAAAAAAAGCATTTCCGAGGCAATGCAACTCATTTATGGTAAGGTTTCATTTTGTAGACCTATATTATCGATATTTAATTAGCATTATTTGTGTTGTTTCAGTGGCTGCCAAGAAAGAATTTAGGACAGCGACAGATTTACAAATAGCGGATACAACGAAGGCTTCCCTAAAATTTGCCAAGAGAAGGCTCAAGGATACTGCAACGAGTAGAGAAAAAAAGTTTAAAATTATAAGTGCAATGCAGTTGGAAATTTGTGATTGTGTTTCTATGTTTCTTATGTTCGAGATTTATATTTTAGTTAATATAAAATATTACAAATCTTTTTTTAATTCAAATAAAAATTAAAAATATTTTTACTCAGGATTGGTTCAGTCTTTGAGATGTAGGTTACTTTGAAACTCAATATGAACGTTTCATATTTGTGGTATTTGGTATAAAAACGAACGTTGAGAATTCGTTTACCATCAACGTTATTTCCGAAACCAAATTCTTCGTTACATTGAAACTAAATAATAACGTTACATCACGGTATTTTACTCATGACAAAGAGGAGGATGCAACGTTAAATCAACCTTGATTCAACGTGCGATAAAAACGTTACGGTGAAACAAAAAGGAACGTATTTACCTACGACATTTTACAGTTTTTTCAACGATGAAATATAGTGACGTTACCAAAAAATCCAACGTGTTTTAATCGTTACTGTGTTATGGGATTGTAGAAGGTTTACCGGACACCCTGTATATTGTTCATCTATTATTTTTGCTCTACAGAGTCCAAACAACTTACTTGTAATTTAACGAGTTCTTCCTTTCCTTTGTTCAACTTGCATTTGGATTTTGTATATTTAACATAAGCATCGATTAAGTTTCTGAGATGAGCCGGTGCGATGGCTAGAGATCTTTTAGTAACGACACCTGAAAGAAAATAAGTATATAAATCATTCAATTCAAATCATCTTGAATTCGATCAAATATCTTATTGACAATTTCGAAGCTCTAAAACCGTACAATATTGGGCATGAGGAAATTTTTCAATAAAACATTTGACTATATCGAAAATAATTTATTGATATTTTTGGATACAAAAACATGGATACAACAAGTTTTGTTGCTACTTCAATCCTCACGTTAGTCTAAACAATATTCATTAAAAATTTTTCGAAATTGTCCCAATCGTGAATATTTTTACTTCATTCTTTATTCGAATGAATACTTACCTTCTTTGTCACTTCACATGTGGTAGGTATAATAAATTTCATATAATGTAATCGCAATCAATTTCAACACTCAGCAACGAAAAGAGTTTCATTGAATTTCTCACAATAGATTTTGTGTTATTGATTATCATAAAATATTGGATTTTTGAAACTAAATGGGCATTTTCAGTGAATCCTAGAAAAAATCATTTTGAAACTGACCAATCCTCACAAAATCATAACGATTTCTCCCTTTCATGTTTCGTAGTCAGGTTTTCGACAAAAAAATATTGAAATCACCTGAATAAGCTGGCGAATTCAAACTATCGAAGCAGGCGGTTGAGTGTGACGTACGCGTTAGCATTCATTCATTGGTTGAATGTTGAATCACAGTTTACAACTATGCAAACTGTCCACTCTTTTGTGAATCGTAATACCCACAAATTTTCTTGCTCGTACGTCATCAAGGCGCAATGTTTGGACTTGAGTGTAGAAATCAGTTCGATATTTCGATATTTTATTACAAATCAAATATCTAAGTACTTGAAATTTCAAATGAATAATCGGGTAGGTTTATGTTTTTTAACACTACACTGGAAATGCCGCTTCACTGGATTTTTCACATAATATACAGAGTGTTCCTAAATTGAACGTACAAACGAAAAGGGGAGATTCCTCAAGTGAGTTTAAGAAAAAAATGTCCCATAAACATGGGGTCGCAAACGTTTCGTTTTCGAGATACAGAGTGTTGAAGTTCTAATTTCTGATCAAATATTGTTGTGACAGTCATAAAAATCGTAATGAAAATATTAGTCTAACTACATTCAAAAAAATAAATAGCCGCAAATGCAACCACCTTCACTTTTTGAAAAAACAAACGTTCAATAATTTGATTTGTCAAAACTGGCAGTGAATTCATTCACCACAGATTACAAACTCGCCCTCCTATCATAGTTACGAGAATTTCGAGAGAATCGTTCAAATTTTTTTTCTCGAAATCGTTTGTAGATACGACAAAACTACAAGAGACCGAAACGTTTAGTACAAGAACAAAGCTTCTTTTTACATTTTTTCAAATTAACAGTTGCTCACCAAAAAAAGTTCTGCAGAAGAACAGGTGGCAGTGTTCCAGAAAAAATAGCACCCTGTAGATCTTTTATCGAAATTGCCATGTCACGTGGTGAGAACTCTCAAATGTAATATCTATGCCAAATTTCAGTTGAATATCTTGTGAAGTGTAGATACTATGAGAAAGAAACTTGAAAAAAATTCAAACTTCAACACTCTGTATCTCGAAAACGAAACGTTTGCGACCCCATATTTACGGGACTTTTTTTCTTAAACTCACTTAAGGAATCTCCCCTTTTCGTTTGTACGTTCAATTTAGGAAAACCCTGTATATAAGTATCACTTTTTAAAAGGTTTAAAGACCTCTTTTTATTGGGCTCGCCTCTAGGGCATGTACCCAGATCATGGTTGTGTTTGTTGAGAAACTTTACTCGAGACACACAAACATCCATGTCCTTGCCGGGATTCGAACCCGGGACCCCTGGCATCCCAGGCCAAAGCGCAACCTCCGCGCTACGGGGCCGACAAAGAGAGGGTTAAATACATACTCCTTGCAAAAATAGATTTCATACAAAATATACGTTTATTGTTATTTGATTGAATACGGCATTAAAATATAATTTATTGATACAATGTCAAAAACTTTTTATGTAAATATTATCACATCATGGTATTTCCCTAAAAATACGTACTTCTTCTTTGTTTTCCAGACTTGCAAGCCCTCTTCCTTATAAAACGAAAAACTGAGTCCACTACGTTTGCAGGTGTTGTATTGTCACATTTTTCCAATTCGGTCACAATGCAAGGTTGTATTTTGGACAAGTCGCTGAAAAATTATGACAAAAAGTTCATGTAAATCCAATTTACTGTGGATAATTTCTAAATTAGAGACTTCCTCAAAGAAGAATATTCGTATACTCCGTTCACGAAAGGTTGAGCCATCGGTTGGCCATGGAAATTTGGCATATTCCACTGTGTATATTAAAATTTTAGGTTATGTTCTTTATTTTCTTGTCAGATTGATACGCAATGTTGTCAATATTGCATAGAGTTCTCTGATAACTTGCAAGCTTGTCGGACGAGGCCGAGTACGTTCGGCAACGTTGACACTATTTTACTTTATGACAGTAAATACTGCCAACTTCAGATAAATAAAGAAACGCCTACTATGCGCTTAACCTTTCGTGAACGGACTATACCTAACCATCAATTAAAAATCTAAACCAAGATTGACGCAATATAATAAACATCCCTCCGAAATGAGGTCCTGATCAAAGATTGAGGATCTCCCTAATCTACCTAATCTTTGCTCCTGATGGTTATTCCTTAAAATGTAGCAAGTTTTGTTCTGTGTTGTAATACCCTATTGATTATGACCAGTCTGAATTCCTAGAGTTCGATTGAGTACCTCAGAAACTATGCAGCTTGCACAAGTTCGAAAAATCAGTTATGTTCTGTGTAGGCGATATAACTGCGTCCTCACGCCACCTTAGGAACAGCAGTCAAAATATGCCGTCACGCAATGAAGCAGTTATAAAAAGGATTTTCCAGTAAGAGGTGTTATTTTGAATAGCCCGCTATTTCAGTAGATGTCACGTCATGTCATTTTTTGACATTTGACAAGTAAAAACTACGCCATTAATAAAAATGGAACGATACATGGTTCAATAGAGCATTGAAATTATTAAAATTCACTATAAAAATGGTGAAAATATGGCAGAGAAGGTTCGTAAAACTCGAACATTTTTGGGTCGTCTTGAAGCACCTTGTCGGACCGCAATAAAGAAATTGGTGGAAAAATTCCAGCTGTTGGGACAAGTTAGTGATGTGAAGAATAAAATCCGTGCAGGTCGCTTAAGAATAGCCGAGAATATTTCTGCTGAGGTCAAAAGCGTTGAAGAAAACCCAGGTTAGTCCATTCCTAGTGATTAGAGGAAGTGGTCCGAATATGAGCCCTGCACTTATTATGGGCCCCCAACCTATTTCTCTTAAGCACGTCGTGACATTTATGAATTTCGTACTGAAACACTTCTATTAGAGTCTGAATCATTTCTGTGTATAAGCAGGCAGCCTCGTGTGTCACTCTGTGAAACAGGTGGCATTAAATTTATTTGTGTGTTTAAAAAATTTTTTTCTGGTAAGTGCTTTCGTGGTATTTATTAATGTATATGTATAAACCTGGATAGTTGGTGTGTAAGTATCTTAGATTAGTGACCAGTAGTTGATATTCTAAAATTAAATGTACCAAATACTGAATGGAAAAAAAATTAGATGCTTTTGAAAAATCACATCGAATGTTGGTAATGGTAATGACCCCTAACGTGGTCCTATTATGGGACAGGGCTCATATCTAGACCAAGTCTTGATAAAGTGTATCTTTTGTAGGTCATCAGCCACGAAGCAAACCGAAGTTTATTTCAAAGAACTTGAGACAAACATGGAGACGTGATGATGTGGTTAAAGCTATGGAAGGTGTTAATAATAAAATAATGCATACATACATACATATGTGACTTTTGCAAGTAAAATTAAGTTTTCAGGTTGAAATATATTTTAATTTTCATTTTAGGTCTGTCATTCAGAAAAAATATTCATGATTTAAAACTGTTGGATACCTATCAATTGATTTACTAAGGGGCCCATATTACACGCAGTCTAATCCAAAAGTAGATATGCACATTATCTTAAGTTTTTACACAAATCCCACCTAAATTCCATTTTTTTCATAATGCCTTTTTAATATACCATAGGTAAACCTTTGAGCTTGCAGTGTACCATTTATTGGATATTTATTCGTAAGATCCAAAAATTTAGTGGAAAAAAACAAAAGGGGGGCTCATATTCGGACCACTTCCTCTAATGATTTTTTTTATGGTCACATTGGATAGTATTGATATGGACAACGTTTACTTTCAACACGACGGCGCTACGTGCCACACAAGGAACGAAACCATTGATGTTTCGCGTGAAAAGTTTCCGTACCGTGTTATCTCTTGAAGATTTTATCATAATTGGACACCGAGATCTTGTGATTTAACACCTTGCGACTTCTTGCTGCAGGGCCACGTGAAAGAGAAGGTCTACGCCTACGCCAATAGCCCAGCGTCGATTCAAGACCTCAAAGATGGAATTCGTGAGGCTATCGAGGACATAGGGCAGCCACTTTGCGATTTGGTTATGGAAAATTACACTAATAGGTTATAGTCCTGTAAGCGTCGTCGTGGTGGTCATTTGCCTGATGTTATTTTCCACTATTAACGGATAGCTTCTTCTTTATAATGAAATGAACATCCGATCATTTATATTGAAAAATGGCATTATTCTTTGAATATCAAAATAACACCTCTTATTGGAAAACCCTTCATAATAATATAGTGAAAGCAGAGAATAATATTAATCGATTGAAATCAACCAATATTAAACTCATACTTCGAAGCTAATCTCGTCCTCGTTCAAGACAAAATGCAAGGAAGTGGTATCAAACAGAGTACGAGATTAGCTCCGAAGTATGAGTTTAATTTGGTTGATTCCAATCGATTAATATTATTCTCTGCTTTCGAAGGAAAAAGAAAACCTCGAAATGCGATCTGCGATATGTGCAAAGAAGTGTTTTAAATTCAAAAGATCATTAATAAATTTAGGAAAAAATTGAACATTGGTTTTTGAAATTGCTTCAGAATAACAAGTTTGCACCAGATATTTGCCTTCATTTCGTGTGGGGCGCCGTTTTTATGTAAAAAATAAAACATCTTCATTACATAATGTGTTGAAGTAGCGGCAAATACACGTAAGGAAGTTTTATTTTTTTATTTTCTTTCATAAAAAACAGAAGAGACTTTTCGTTACCAATTGAACGAAAATTTCAAAAATAATTGTTAGTTTACAATATCTCAATGGCGTATCACTTCTTTGAGTCATTTTTCAAATAAAAACTTCAACACCCTGTTATGGAAACAATGCATTTCCAGACCTACATTTACGGCAACTTTTTTTCATAAAATGATATGAGAATTCACCCGCTTACATATTTTGCATCAATTCAGAAAAACCCTGTATTTTCTGATTTAGATCAAAGCATCCAAGTAGGAACACTGACTCCCATTTCGAAGCATAAGACCAAATTATCTGTGTTACTCTGAACGGTGAAAATCCCTCTGATCAGATCTGTAGACAAAATGGATCATGATCTCCTTTGGGGTTTTCCGACACTTTCAATGATAATGCTTTATACTTAAGGAAAAGAATAAAAAATAATATTTAATTTTACTTACTCGCATACTTTGGTGGCATTGAGAAACCCGGTTAGAGAGTCCACTGTGCTTGTGGTAGATATCTTCAAAGTGTTGTTGACACATGTCTTGATACCCTCAGCGTGAGCTTTGATACATTCAGGCCCATCTTCGGCGACGAACACTTGAAAAGAATTAAATATTATGTTTTATAAATATTATTCCATTCGATTTAATACTATATAATACGAGTATATATTATACCTAGTTATGCCCGTTTTCAATCTTATTATCTTAAGATGAAATAAGACTAGAATTAACTTTCGTTAGTCATTTGCGCGAGCAACCTGTATACCTACCTACCAACAGTTCCTCATCATATGATTTGATAAATTTGACTTCTAAGAAGATACCATTTCAAAAATGTATATATTTGGAAGTGTCTACGACCGAAAAATGACATGGAAACTTACTGGCTATTCTGTCGCCATTTTTGTAACAGGCGAATTCTCCCAACTCCTTGATCAAATTCATTACAACATTCACGTTCTTCATCTCATCCTCTACTAAGCACAATTTAAGTTTCTCCAAAAAATTGTCGATGCATTTTTTGAAATCGGGTCGTTTCTTACAGTATCTCCCGAACACTTCGTCCATCGAGCCAGTCTTTTTGGATTCATCGATTTCTTTTTTGATGGTATCTAGGTCTACCAGATCCTCCATGCAACTTTGGAGATTCTCTGTGGCATTCTGTAAGCATAAAAATAGTTGAATTTTTACGGTAAATGTGTCATAGGTGTCTAATATGTTGGTGGGAAGAATCTCACTAAATCTTCAGTTATAAGCACTGAGTAGACGTATGGGCTATCGCAAGGGTCTCCAAACTACGGCCCGCGGGCCAAATCTGGCCCGCCAGTTTCAAGAATCCGGCCACCGGAAGGTCATTAGCTAATCAACTTCTGCGAGAGTCCCGAAACTGCTTAATCAAACGGTTAAATATTTTGGACCTTCGCATTTGCTGGAGTAAACATTTTGGCCCTTAGGCTGAAAAGTTTGGAGACCACTGGTCTATCCGATCACCACTTCACTACACTCAATTCTACCTGTCAAACCCGAAGCCCCTCAAGCAAAGATTAAAAAGAATTGTCCAAGGAGGAAGGAATAACTCACCACTCGTGTAGAGTGAGTGTGGTGGTTGACGAACTTGAAGAACTTCTGTAGAGGTTGGCGGATCTTGGCTTAGAGTGCATCGGCTACGCAGACGATATCCTAACAGTACTAATATAAGAAAATTTAAGATTTGAGTGAACTAGATACTACAGAAAACACTCAAGTTATCGAGAGATGGTGAGCCTCGATGGGTCAGAACTCCAGCAATTCGGCAAAGACAACAATAGTACCATTTAGTCGAAGAAAATAACTCTTGGCCATTGAACCCATTCACCGAAATAGGAAATTATTCACCTGACGAAAGAAGTCAAATATCTGGGCATAACATACTACTTTTAAAGCGGAAAAAACTTCACGGAGAGATTATACGATTGATATTGATTTGCAACAAAAAATGGCATATAACATATAGTTGAAATGTTGACGGTTATTCGTCAATTTAACATTTCCAAATTTCCCGAAACATTTCGGGTTTTTTTCTCTGAAATGATTATTATTCAGTTTTCCTGGTGGTCTCATCAAATTGGACTACATATTCAGAAAGAAAAATGAATTTGCTACAAGATGAGAGAGAGTCTGTGTGCAAAAAAACTCTTATTGCGGGCGTGGTAAGAAGATGAATATCACGATTCTGAAGTGGACAAAATTAGCCCTAGTATTCCAATGATTTTTTCGATTAAACATTAATAATTATGCATACGTTTCCTTTTCAGTAGAAAATCCCTCAGTGTACTTTCGAATGACATACCAACTTTTGGTTTAGCTGCTTATTCTCCGCCATGATATCATGGCTAACATGACAACAACGAAAAAGTGGTACCAGAATAATTTAGTAGACTGGGGACATAGTGTTATCAAACAGAGCACCTATGGATGGCCATAGAAGGTTGTTCGTATGGATCTGGAGATGGCGTCTTCGGTATATTTATACCTGAAAGAAGGTGCCATTTCGTTTTAAGTTCAATGAAATACCTTGTGTCATTCAGAGCTATCCTCTGCTGATGAGTCCTAATGAGGACGAAATGGCCATCCAAGTGCTCTGTTTGATACCACTTCCGTGCATTTTGCCTTCAACGAGGACGAGATTAGCTCCGAAGTATGAGATTAACATTGGTTCATTTCAATTGATTAATTTTATTGTCTGCTCTCATTATGTATTTCATTCAAACTTTCTGAACATTCACTCTCAGTCTTTTGTTGTTACATTCAATAAATTATCAGAACTATGGCCATGAATTGACTTGGGTTACTTGTCTAGTATACAGTGGCAAGAGCTAGCCCAGGATTTCAGCTAGGGGGGGCAGCTCATACCTGTTTCGAGAAGATGGTCGGTCGGGTATATTTTTAATTCCCACTTGCCACGAAAACTGACGTTTATTTCATCTAGGGGGGGCAGGGCAGGGGGGCAGCTTACCCCCTGCCACCTCTGCCCCTACCTGGGGACGCTCATGTACAGTGGGTACCTACGTATATATCGAACGTATTCTTTGGAGTAGATATTATATTCAGAAAACCTAGGGATGGTTTATAAAGACAAGTATTACCTTTACATTAGTATAAGTTCCTTTTCCTCCTCTTGAATCACATTTATCTCTCAGGACACTATCATCGATTGAATCTAAATTTTCTACATCTATTTGGGCGAACGCCGCTCCTAAACATTGAAAAAAGAAAAAAGTGGTTATTTCATCAGAATATATCTACTGTAGAAAAATTTGGTGAACCGAATTCTCGAAAATTTCCCAGAGATGATCTTAATTTCAAAAACAGAAAAAATTATATGATGGGTTTATTGGGTTTATAACTCTTGTAGGACTTTTGGGTATATTTTTATTTGGTCCTAAGGGAAAAGCATGCCATATAGTTTCACCCAAATGTCTATAAGTTTCGAATTTTAAAGCAAGAGTGGTTTCATACGATGAAATTTGCCTAATGGACAAAGAATTCGAAACGAAATTAATTAAATGTCCTCCCGTCTGTACAGGGTGGCCACAATTGGTGATCCCTGAACTACAACTGTTTAACCCTATAAGATAGAGACAAATGAGCGGCACATGGCGGTGGTCTTTTTTCGAGAAACTCATTATACCGTCATCAACCTCATTGCTCTATCTTCTTTTGTTTTCACTTTTAGACATTATTTCCTCTACTGTTTGTGCCATAAATTTGAAACAAACACATATACAGGCACTTTTTTGATTGGAATCTAGTGGTTTGATCTAATTTTTGCTGAGGGGCTTCCTTCCAAATTCATTACATGAAATTTGTTTTTTTTCTGTGACGGGAAAAAAATTGACATTTTATATCTCTTGACAGGTCTTCTTCTCTGTGCGGTGCCTTACCGGCCGAACTGAGGCCTAGTGGCCCATTGTTCACCTGCATCGTTCAATAGAGACTCAGCTCCTCAGACACGAAGACAGAAACGTCGCGAGCCTGCCAGGAGTGGTCCCTCTCACCATAGGAATAGAAGGTGTTGGATTTCCTAGGTGTGTTGACCTTAACTCAGTAAGGTTTTCACAGTTGAACAAAATATGCTCAACCGTTTCATCAGTACTCCTGCACCACCGGCATAGGGAGCAGCGTCAATCCCATTCTCTTCAAATGCTTGTTAAACAGGTGACCAGTCAATGCACCAGTCACCAGACGAGTTGTTTCCTCTCCAGCAACAGAAGCCTATTGACCTCAGATCGCGAGGACGGTCTCTCAATGAGAATCCTCGACCACCTCAGGCACCACCCCTGCGCTCCATTCCGAGGAAAATTCCCTGTTCAGCCAGTTCCTGAAGACATATGTGCGACAGATTGGCAGCGAAGGCTCCGGACCAACAAATGCTAATCCGGCTCCCCGCCTAGCCAGTTCATCTGCCTTGATGTTACCAGGTATATCCGCATGAGCCGGACACCAGATTACTTTCAAAAAGTTATCAGAGCCCAGCCCACGCAGAGCTTTTCTGCATTCTTCTACCAAAAGAGAATCAACTCTAACTTGACAGGTCACAAAATATGACATTTACTAAATTACTTTTTTCCTATCAAAAAAGTGAGTGTCTATGTATACGGGAAAAAGTAGTACTCACTTTTCCCGTGGGCAAAAAAGTAATTTCGTGAAGGTTATATTTCTTTCACTATTAAATGGTCGTTTTTTCTATCACAGAAAAAAATAATGTATTATACACGGGAAAAATAAGATTTTAGCTCTCGGTAAAATACTTTTTTCCTTGTATAATAAATAACTTTTTTTTGGAAACGATAATTTATTTTTCCGTAACAATTATCATCATTTTTTCTCGTTTCAATAATATACAACACGTTATACATATTATATATCGCTCTTAGGTCAGTAGCGACGCTAGTGGGGGGGAGGGGGCAAGGCTAGCCCAAAATTTCTAGTGGTTTTATAGTGATTAATAGATTGGAACAATTTTGTTGAGCATAGGCCATAAAAATTTAGGGGGGGCCAGACCAAACCTTGCTCCCCCCCACGGTAATTTGAGCGATATATGACATGCTAGATATATATTTTTGAGGAAGAAACGAAGTGTTTGAAAGTAGGCAAGGAATAAAGAGATAGAAAAGCTAGTCTTCAGTCGATTTCCCTTAAACTTTCCACAATACATATTGGTATGACTGTGATCCAACTCCAATATTTTTGAAACGATAAAAAAACTGTGATTATTTTCCAGTAAAAATAAATTATTGTTTTCATGAGGAAAAACAAATGTTTTTGTTAAGTTTATAGCACAAACAGGAACGAATATAATGTAAAATTAAAATTGCCCAAATGTCAATTTTGGCTCATAACTCGAAAACAAAAGACGATGGAGCAATGAGACGGCAAAATGTTTCTCGAAAAAAGATAATCGCAATGTGCCATTATTCATTTTTCTCTATCTCTGAGTTAAAAATATTGTAGTTCAAGGATTCTCTGAATCTGGTCACCCTGACAGTCCATTTTCGAATGGATTGAGCTAGACATGATTTTTTCAGGATAGGGGCTGAAATTCTATAGCTAACATTTTAGCAAATAAGCTGAATTAGTCATTTCGAGTATGATTTGAAATTTAACTTTTGAAACTACATTCCGTTACAAGCAAAAGTTCATAATCAGTTTCTCAATAATGACTCAAAGATTTTTGCAAAATTCTAAGAATAGGGAGCTCCAAAAATTATCTCTAAAATCGAATTTTCGAAAACTTTACGACATTCATCGCAGAAAAATTAAATTAATATAAATATGAATGGCGTCGATAAAAACTCCCCAGCTTGTTGTTTTCAATAAAATAAATTCGGTCAAAAAGTGTGATGAAAGTATCATTTCTATATTTCACGATCTGTAATTTGAATACAGTTAGCATTTTCACTTTATAACATATAGAAAGGAAATGAATAAATAAATTCAAAAACGTATTAATAATATCTGCAGAATTATTTATTATTATTGGTTTAATCTTTAATCTGGAAATGTAATATTATTGCAAATCGGCCTATGTCTGATATTTAGGTAATTCGATCAGGATCAATTATCTCTGTGATAATTTTCCATGACGTTAATGTCGCTACTATATCAACCAAACTATTTTTCATCACAAACAACTTTATCTGGATCCGAATCTTTAACAGATTGCTTGCTCATATTAGAAAAATTATCATTCAAATTTGAATTCACTGGAAACTAAGGATCCCATTCTACTTATGTATGGATTCAACAATTCTGTTCAAATATTCAACCTAAAAAGAACATTCCAAGTTTTGAAATTGTTCTTTTCGGAAATTAACGTGTTTAAGGTCGACTATCAAAGCAGGAGCAAGCACGATATTTCAGAAAGACACAAAGAATTCAATAGAATTTAATGTTTTAAATGCGAAATAATTAAAATCAAAAAAATTAAACTGATAATGTTCATGCATTGACCATTGAACTATTGAACTACAAAGTCTTCATAACATGATTCATTCATGTGCCCGAAAACAGTAAACACCAAATATATATTCAGTAGATAGAGAAAAAATAAAAATTTCAGTTTCGCCGATGTGAAACAAAAAAGTATTCACAAACAACAGATATAAAATGAGATGAGACGCAAGTAAGCTCACCGAATAAAACGAAAAAAACGAACACAAAATTTCTCATCTTAGTCTCCGCACAATAGGCACTGAACTAAATCAAACTCAATGTAAACCGATTATGTTATTACTGTAGTAATTTAATAATAAGAAAGGGTCACTCTAACGCGTAATCTATATATAGTTCTTAGAATCAAAGGTTACGACTCCAAACTTATCAAGTTTACAGGGATTATCAACTTTGCTAACAAAGAGCCTCATGTCTGTTTACCAAAGCGGAATCAGAAAATGTTTATTTGCCTAATCTCCGTTATATGTTTATGGTCATTCTGCTATAAAATCGTTTCACGACATTTTCTCCATCGTTTACTGTGACTGATTGTCTAGAAACCAAAACCTGAGAGCCGTTGTTTGCACTCTCTTCATTCAACAATTCATCTTTCCTATACCTACCCTGAATTTTTCAAATTTTGAAGTAGTTCCTAGTCCGAGGGGCCCGCCCTCCCCCTCCCCCCCGAGATTTTTCTCCTTGTGAACTTTTCTACCTGTATCTCTGTAGATACGGTTGAATTCTAGCACATCTTCACTATTTTTTTTAAATAGCCTTTCCAGCAAAAACATAATGATTAACCTTTTGAAAATGGGACTAGGTACACATATACAAGATGTCAAGGAAAAAAGTACCATGCATTGTGTTAGGCGATAGAAGGCGATAAAATATGAAAAAAAGGTCCAGGAAAATATGTCCTAAACTGCTTCTTTTAAGAAATACAGGGTGTTAAAGTTTATTTGTTTATTTGGTGTTTTCTTGAATAACTTTGAACAAAGAGGTAAGAATTGAACAAAAGGTGATATGCGGGGGTTTTGTAAAATGCAAAATCCAAATATCCTATTGGTTTTTAGATAACTAATAGTTAAAAAAGGGTTACAGTTCAGAGACCTCAAGGTCTATTGTGCCCCTTTACAGAGGTTCTGGCCGCACCCACTGGTTAGGTTAGGTCATTTTCATTATTTTGTGTTTTTGATTAAGATTCTGATTTAATTCCTTGCTCTTGGTTGTTATTGTAAGTAGGTTACTTGGGCGCTTCTGGACAATTTGTGTGCATCATAAGTTTCGATGCATTTAACCGGAAACCGTTGGTCCTAGCGACTTCATAAAGTATACATTTCTGAAGAAAAAAAGATAGAGGAATCGCTTTTTTTTTTCAGAATATACAGTGAGAGGCAAAATAATTAGGGTTGATTTAAATGTGGAATCCTATATGTGGCGTTCTCTATAAGTAACTAGTAGGATATTTGGATCATACAAAACCCCGCATATCATATTTTGTTCAATTCTTACCTCTTTGTTCAAAGTTATAAAAAAACCAAATGAAAGAAAAACTTAAACACCTTGTATTTCTTGAAGGAAGTAGTTACCAACATATATTCATGGGACTTTTTTTTCATATTTATGGCCCTCTATTTTTTTTCCTTGATATCCCTGTATACTGGAAAGGCATTTTAGAAAATGAATGATCACCAGATTTCAGAAAAGATATTGTGAATTTGACATTTTTATCAACCAAAAAGAGAAAAATAGAAATAACAGTATTTTTTTGTTTTTTCTCCCTGAATATTTGCACGGGCCCCCCCCCCCGAACGAAAATTCTGGCTGCGCCACTGCTTCCTGAAGTCGAGTTTACGGACCGTAAACATTTGTGCGAAATAATAGCACGCTCCACGCTGTTCCTCTAGGACAGTGGTTCTTAATCTTTTCACCACTGAGCACCACTTGTACCTTTCAGAATCTTGGCGGCGGACCACTTAGATATTAATTTATATTTCTCAATAATAGGTAAAATGATATGAACACTGAAGTTTTACTAATAAATTCATTATTTACAAAATAAAAAAAATACACAGTGAAAGATAAAAGAAATCTAAAAAAAACAAAATAGAAAATTATAGATAGCTTCAAATTAAGACGTTGATGACTCCCTTGGTCTTGCTTCTTACTTGAAAGTTTCTCAATATTTGGCTCGAAAGAAATTAACGCCAGTCTCATAGGAGCAATCAAATTTAGCAACCTATTTCTGTGTTTATTCTTGATAACACAAACACATGATGATGAGAATGCTGCCTATAAGTGGAATGAAAAGGAAGAAGTTCCAAAGCTTTTCCACTTAGCAGTGGACTTTCATCAAGTAACCTATCCAAAAATCTGCCTTTGTTCAGGTGCGTTTGGTCGTCTGGTTCTGGTCAACACAATACTGCAATCGTTTTGAGTTAAAAAAAATAGGCAGACGCATTAATTTACGTCTCAAGAGCCAAGATTGATTATTTTATGATACCACAGGTTGAGAATCAATCTAAAATCTAGGAAGAAGCGTGCAAAAACAGTATATCGGATGTCCCAAGATGAGTGGCCTATTAGATTATTATGGAAACTATTGATTGTTAAGATTTCAAATTTTTGGATCGATATTTGGCCATGTAAGGTACATTTTTAAAATAATTTCACATTTCCAGTGTTGCCGGATGTACGACAGTTTGGCAACAACTTTGTTATTTTAAATGGGACAACCGGTATTTCTATTTATTTTATGATACTCCCTAAAATATTAGATCAATTCACTCTTACTTTTTCATACTATTTTAACGGTTTTTGAGTTATTGATTATTTTTCGGAATGTTGTATCAAATTTTAACGTGTCACTGCTTTTGAATTATACAATCAAGTGTTGCCAGGATGTACGACAATTTGGCAACTTTTTTATTTTGGATTGGATATCCGGTATTTCTATTTTTTATGATACTCCATAAAATATTTGAAACTATTCACTCTTACTTTTTTCTACCTATATTAACGGTTTTTGAATTATTAATTATTTTTTGAAATTTTAGATCAAATTGGCGTGTTACGAAAATGACTCTAGTTCGCCCAATATTGTAGATTTAAGTCAGAAGTTTAGCAAGTCATCAGATATTGATCTGATCTATGTCGCTGCTTTTGAATTATAGTTGTCAGTTATACAGGATGGACCAAAATCGTTGAGATAGGTATAGGGGCGTGAATAAAAAAATTGTATCGTTGTACTGATTCCAAAAATTGAAAAATATACTAGGTGTCTAATTTGATAAAACAGACTTTTTCACGATTTTGTAACTTGGTGAATGATGATTTTTTGGTCCATCCTGTATAACTGACAATTATAATTCAAAAGCAGCGACATAGATCAGATCAATATCTAATGACTTGCTAAACTTCAGACTATATACACTATCTACAATATTGGGCGAACTAGAGTCTTTTCGTAACACGCCAATTTGATCTAAAATTTCAAAAATAATTAATAAATCGAAAACCGTTAAATATAGGTAGAAAAAAGTAAGAGTGAATATTTTCAATATTTTATGGAGTATCATAAAAAATAGAAATACCGGATATCCAATCCAAAATAAAAAAGTTGTTGCCAAATTGTCGTACATCCTGGCAACATTGGAAACCAACAGGCAGGGGTGTATTTGAAACTGTTTCAGAAGAATCTCTCTGCCGCCGCGGTAATGATTTAGTCGGGATTATTACGTACTTCCGGAAATTTTCGGAAAAAACCCACACTTATACCTTCTTACCAATACCCATTCAAATAGGATATTCTTTGAATATTTCGTTATCGAGAGAATTTACTTCGTTTTAGAGGGTGTTTTTCACATGGAATTTGATTTCAAGATGCAATGTCTTGTACGAAATTCGTTATACAGCGAAATTCGTTAGAGTTCCACTGTATTTTTATTTTTTCAATCTGGGAAAATAAAAAATATTGAAATTGAAATTATCAATAATGGGATGAGAGGCGGAGAAAAGAAAATACTAATAGCAATGACCATTAGGTGTTACATAATACTATGTCTCTCAACTTAAGGGATGAATCTACGTATAATTTCAAGAAAATAAGTCCATAAATAAGTCCATAGAAACATATAGGTCCGCAAAAGCTTCGTTACGGAGCTACAGGGTGTTGAAATTCCACAGAAATTGCTGTTTTTGAGATATCAGTCCAAATTTGGAGTGCAAGCTTTTTTCAGCAGTCTCCTTTATTGCACGGTCTGAATCTCAACTAGAATCTACAGGGTGTTTTCTTTTCCGCAGCCATGTCTCCTTTTTCCCTCTCAAACTTGTTTGCGGTACGTCACAGGTCAGCGTGAAATCAATTTTAATATCTTCGTTCAATTTAGAAACTTTTTTGACTCCTATAATTTTTTCGTATCTCTAACCGTTTTCAAGTAAAAAATTATTGAGTCAAAGAAGTTACTAAACTGAACGAAGATTTCAAAAATTTATTTTACGCAGATCAGTTGCGTACCGTCAAAAAGTTTGAGAGGGAAAAACGAGACATGGCTCCGGAAAAGAAAACACCCTGTAGATTCTAGTTAAGATTCAGGATGTGCAATGATGGAGACTGTTGAAAATAGCTCGCATTCCAAATTTGGACTGAATATTCCATAAACTGCAAGAGTTATGGAGAAAAAAAAACAATTTTTTGAAATTTCAACACCCTGTAGCTCCGTAACTTAGCTTTTACCATTGTTTAAACAATGGTTTTACGGGCCCATATTCATATAAACTTTTTTTCTTAAAATAACATGTATTCACCCCCTCAATTTGTGACATACTATTAGGTAACACGCCTGTATATGACTCAAATCTACTGTGGAAAATTCGAGTCCGTAACTCATCGTACCGTTCGAGGATTACCAGAATTTTTTCGGTTCACTTTGCACAGACAATTTTTTTAGATTTCCTAATGCCACAATACTCACGAAATTTTGCATAATTTTGCGCGTCATTATTCTGCTTGAAAATAGCAAAAATCGGCTTGATGATGTGATTTCGGACATATTGGGAAAACAATAAAAATCTCAAATATCAATACCTCCGAAGAACTGATACAATTTGGCCCAATAACGAACCGCGGCATTCTGAACCCTAGACAAAGTAGTCAAGTTCTGAACCAATATTTCAAAATTCTCACTACGTTCGTTCTTGACTTATCGCGTTCACAGCCAGATAGAATTATTTTTGACCTCGTATGTTTAAGCCTCAGGAGAATTATTAAGATGTTAAGTTAAAGAATGAAAAGTGATGGAAATAGCTCAAATCAAATATTTTCATCGACGCCAATGTGTTTAGATTTTTCCCAATGGTCAACATTGATTTCTACAGACTGTTGGTCTTCAATATTACTAATTATAATAGGACAGTAAAGTAGTTCAATATCAAAATAAAGTTTACACGAAATAATTGATTATGTTAACTCCCACAAGCAAGCTTTAAGGGGGCTTGTGAAGTAATCAATATGAATAGGATAATAGACGATGTATGAATAGAAACTAATTTTAATACACTATTAATTATATATTTTACTAATAAATTAATCTATAATATTGAGCATAGACTAGGTACAATGATATCTGTTGTACGAGGAATTTCTCCCTTCCATTCCATAGCTTTAATACTCAAATAAGAATTCTTATAATTATTTAATATATGGTCTGGTAGTGGAGCATTCCAATTTTCCGGTGGAGAGCTTCTCTTTTCCCATACATCATTATTGATTTGTGTCATAAGTCTTTCTTTTCTCCGTTTCTTCTCATTATTGATAACTTCAATCTGAAATTTTTCTAAATTAAAAAAAAATCAGAAAAATTATAGAATTGATGTATTTACTGCGGCTTTTTCATCTCTGGAATCCTCCCATTTAGCTGCATTGATTGAACTTCTTTTCCAATGAGAACAATCAACTGTTTCCCAAAAATAAAATACTGGTTCAGGCGTGACTTAAAAGATGAGCATTCTTTATATTCACTTTCATATTCATGACTGTATCTTATCTGAAATTATAAATTAGTCTATGAGCGTCAACAACATGATAAAATCATTAAACTCCAAAATTTCACAGTTTTAAATTAAAAGCTAAGGTCTAAAATTGATGGAACTGGAACATATCAATAAAGAAATTTTGTGTGCAATTCCACGATTTTGATATTTTTCGGGCCCTGTTTTACCACTGATAAAGTTCTCTATTTGATCTTTCAAAATATTATCCTAGAGCTATACAATAATTTCGTATTCTTGAGGAATTACACTAAAAATAAAATGTATATACCATCCATTCATTCTCAGCAACGAATTTAGATTTTGCAGTGTTTTCTGTTTCTGCACTCATGTGATCAGTTGCCAATGATTTCAAATATAAAACAATTTCTTTGAATTATATTCTGGGTAGAAAAAAAACAACGATAATTATTTATTTCACCTGACTTATGCAATTTCAAATCAAATCAAAAGTTTACGTAAAACGAGGTTATGTGTATACGGATGTTCTGTGGTCTGAAATCTGATTTGTCATATATGTTCTGTAATCTGTACTTCTGTGGTCTATGATGTCAACCTAAAATTTGAAGATCTGACTGACAGACTTGGAATAGAATAAAATAAATAATAGCTGGGTGCTGGAAAACAAATTCTTGAAATGGGGCAATCGCTTGATATTTTATTTAGTGGAATCGATCGCTATAAGAATCCTGATATTGTTCCTGATCCACAAAAGAACCTAGTTTCGATCCACACTTGGGATTTGATCAACCAAGGAAAGAAAGAGGTAAGGTTATATAACAGGAAGTAAAGGATATCACATACCAACAAGCAGAAAATTCCCCTTTCATCAGTTCAGCAAATATGAAAGAGTCATTCTTTTCACAGTAATGCAAGTAACAGAGGAGGAAATGATATCAGCTAAACTACCTCTAGATCGGAGAGATTATTGTGCTCATAAACTCATCGATTATCACGTCTGCAGAAAAAAAAATTGGCCTTGGGTAGTAGCCTGCCACCACGAAAAACATTCTTATCTTACTGTGAATATGAAGAGTAAGTTCTGAAGTGTTCTTTTTAAACAAATTATTAAACTTTTGACCTTTTCTAGTTACGTTATGAGAATGAAGGAGTATGAAAGAGAAAGAAGGCTTCTTGTGAAAACTAAAAACGGCGAGTTACAAGCGTAAGAATTGTATATTTCCTTAGTACATTAAAAAATAAGTAGCCACAAATCAGTTTATTAAATTAAATGAAATTACAATAGTTTCGTTACATCCTTAGCACATTCCATTCTCTTCTTTTCTATATCACTGTTGAATGAAGACACATGATTATTTAAAAGCTGCATAAAATTAGTATTTGTTTTGAGTTTTAATCGAACTTCAGTAGAACCAATTGAATTATTAGTTAACAATGTGCCCAATGCTACATATGTTCTAAATTGAGATTCAGGATCTGATAGATTGCCGAGTATATCCTGTATAACATCAGCTAAAACTGATATTCCTAAATCATCATTTTTCTTTTGGCATAGTACTGTCAAATTCAATAGTAAAGTAGCAACAGCAACCTGTAAAATAAAGGTGTAATTTTCAAAACAACAAATTTAAAATATTCAGTATTATTACTTGTGCGTTTTTGTTCAGCCCTCTCATAGAAGTGATATTTTCCACAATATCAAATCGATTACTGAACAGCAAATCTTCACCAGAACTATAAAGGCACAGATTACTCAATGTTCTTAGTGCCACTATTTTATTGTTGATCACAGAGCATTTTTCACTAAGGAAATGTTTTAATTTCCACATGAGTTGGTCACTACCTAAAGCAACTATCACTTCATTATTTTTTTCATGTTTAACTGCTATCCTTACAACATCCAAAACTGGGAATATCATATCTGAAACGAAATCAGAATTGGTTGTATATCATTAATGTACTAATATTTTATTTATTTAGTTAAATACTAGCTGACCCGGCAAACCTAGTTTTGTCACTTGAGTCAAATTTTGGCGATGTAACCACAGCTTACCATAGTTGACAGTTAATACACGTATGTTCTGTCAAATCATCAATTATATAGTATTCGTTTTGAAGAGTTTCAAGCTCCTGAGCTGAACCAGTGCTTGTGCGCAGCCAATGGCAAGCCGTATTTTGAGCTTTTGAGTTACTCAGAAGCACGAAACTCTTCAAAACGAATAGGCTAATAGTTATGTGAGTTGACAGAAAATGTATGTATTAACTGTCAAGTATGAAACTATGTTAAGCTGTAGTTACATCGCCAAAATTCGCCTTATGTTACTATGGTTAGCTGTAACCACAGCTAACCAAAATTCGCCTTTGATGTAACTTCACTTTTTGTCCAAATGTCAAAATCATTATAACCTATAAGAACTCTATTACTGCTTGATTGGTCGTGAGAAAAAGGAAGGCCTGTTATTTTTTGGAAATATTCTGTTGTATAAACCTTGCCCTGACAATTATGAATACAACAAAAAAATAATTATCCAATTTGGTGCAGTCGTTTGAAAGATATGGCATTTTGACGGTAACCATAGATCCTGTTAACATAAGATGAAAATATCGGGAATATTTCTAACTCGCATAAGCTTAGAAGTAATCAGTATAAGTTTCATTGTTAATAGTTATTTGGTTGGTGTTTTTGTGAAAATTGACCGAACTGTTTCATATCTGCCAAAAAGTAATAGAGAGAATTACATCAGTTGTTTATCTCAGTATTGCAAAATGTGTGGTTAAGTATTCTACTTACAAAAGCTATCTGCAGATATTCCATTTTTATAACAGACAGAAAATAAAAAAACAGGTAGTCTCAACTTAGTTAGTGTTTCATACAAACCTTCTGGCCATTCTAATAGTTTGAACATTATATCGAAGACTTCTGTATCGGCAACAGCTCCTTTACATAAACTAACATATAACTCCAGATGACTTCAGGACAGAGTTTGTTCCACCACCTACTTTGCCATTAAATTCTTTCAATTTATTCAAAATTACATTGGGGTCTCCCATTTCAAACGGTAAATATCTTTTCTGAGGGAAATAGGAGCTTGATTTGTTGGTAGCATAGTGTAACTCATGCCACCAGTGAAGGGATCCGCATTAGAACCTGTGGATACTTCCATATTCATCGAAGTCGATGAACCAGTGCTGTAACTGCTACTACCTGAAAATTTCAATATATGAGTTTTTTTTGCAAAAGTATACAGGGTGTCTGTAAACAAATGTGAGGGACTATATAATCTTTGCTTCACACCAATGCAGTAATCAATCGATCTGAAGTATTTTCTGTACTGCAGCGTTGCCACTTATATCAAAAAGTATTATATTATCAACTTTGACATTCCAAATAGAGCCAGCCTGTATATATTACTGAGTGTTCAATTCGAAATATCGAAGTACTGAAATATTAACAGTGAATGAAGAAATGTTTACAATAAAGCAGTATGTTAAGTTCTCTGTAAAAGATCAGAGTGCCATCGAAGGTGTTCGCACATTATACAGGTCTGGCAAAACCGAATCTTCGGTGCCTATACATCAATGCTAGGAAAAGAGACGACAATACTAAAGCAAAATTATAAGTAAGACGGAGATGAAAACCATGCGATATCATGAGATAATAGTATATTATTCGATGAGCGGTAATGCAGGTCAAAACACACGCAGATGAATTTTGCACCACTCGCCTGTAATGCAGGTCAAAACACATGCAGATGAATTTTGCACCACGAGCCGTCAGGCGAGTGGTGTAATTCATCAAGTGTGTTTTGAGCATTACCGCGAATTGAATACTATACTTTATCCACGACTTCTTCAGTAAAATTCGAATTAATCAGCATTTAAAAAATTTTGAACAGTTGTCAAAAGCATTGACAACATTTCGTCCAACCATCAAACCTCTGTACTCTGTAGTCGGGAATCAAATCAGAGTCTCTAACTAATCAAATCAAGTACTTTCGCAACTTCAAAAATTTACGTACTGCAAAAATAAATCTGGAATGAATCGCTAGAATGTAATCTTGATGGCTGAAATAGATTTCCGGATCGATCCTACTTTTTCTTCATTTTTTTTGTAAACAATTCCATTTTCCTAGGTATTTTTGTTAGCGGGAGTTATGGGCGGGTGTTATTATAACACTCGCTTTTCGGTTCATAGACATGTCTATGGCTGTGTTCTAGCTACTATTACACATAGAAATTAGTTTATAGGAGTGGATAATAGTATATTATTCGATGAGCGGTAATGCAGGTCAAAACACACGCAGATGAATTTTGCAACTTCAAAATTCATCAAGCGTGTTTTGAGCATTACCGCGAATTGAATACTATACTTTATCCACGACTTCTTCAGTAAAATTCGAACTAATCTGCATTTAAAAAATTTTGAACAGTTGTCAAAAGCATTGACAACATTTCGTCCAACCGTCAAACCTCTGTACTCTGTAGTCGGGAATCAATCAGAGTCTCTAACTAATCAAATCAAGTACTTTCGCAACTTCAAAACTTTACGTACTCCAAAAATAAATCTGGAATGAATCGCTAGAATGTTTATCTTCATGGCTGAAATAGATTTCCGGATAGATCCTACTTTTTATTCATTTTTTTTGTAAACAATTCCATTTTCCTAGGTATTTTTGTTAGCGGGAGTTATGGGCGGGGTTGTTATTATAACACTCGCTTTTCGGTTCATAGACATGTCTATGGTTGTGTTCTAGCTACTATTACACATAGAAATTAGTTTATAGGAGTGGATAGTATATTATCGATGAGCGGTAATGCAGGTCAAAACACACGCAGATGAATTTTGCACCACGAGCCGCCAGGCGAGTGGTGTAATTCATCAAGCGTGTTTTGAGCATTACCGCGAATTGAATACTATACTTTATCCACGACTTCTTCAGTAAAATTCGAACTAATCTGCATTTAAAAAATTTTGAACAGTTGTCAAAAGCATTGACAACATTTCGTCCAACCGTCAAACCTCTGTACTCTGTAGTCGGGAATCAAATCAGAGTCTCTAACTAATCAAATCAAGTACTTTCGCAACTTCAAAAATTTACGTACTGCAAAAATAAATCTGGAATGAATCGCTAGAATGTAATCTTGATGGCTGAAATAGATTTCCGGATCGATCCTACTTTTTATTCATTTTTTTTGTAAACAATTCCATTTTCCTATTTATTATTTTTATTAGCGGGAGTTATGGGCGGGTGTTATTATAACACTCGCTTTTCGGTTCATAGACATGTCTATGGTTGTGTTCTAGCTACTATTACACATCGAAATTAGTTTATAGGAGTGGATAAATACATTATATCCCCCTCTGCAGACCAGAAAACCAACTAAAGAGCCGCTTGAAAATGATTAAAATACAGAAAGTTACAGTTAGAACTGTTACAAAGTGAATTTAAATCTGTAAGTGTGTAAATAAGTTAGTGTAAGTTACTGTTAATAAATTATCGTGTTGAGTAGTTCTGCAAATAAATTGATCATACAGCACAGAAGAAATTTGTTTTAACCCGAAAAAACGTTACAATATATTACCTGTAAATGGATCAACGTTCATTCTTGATATTGGGTCTGGCTGTTTCCTGAAGGTGTATATCTTGAACCTCCTGTGAATGGATCCACGTATTCACTGCTAGTAGCCGGCATTTGCTGCCCGCTATTTTTTATTATAAATTGAACAACCTGTAAAATTCGAATTTTATCTCTCGAGGAAACATCATGGATTATAAAAGTCATCATACCTGATCTAAATAGACAGATGGCAAAGAGTTTTTCAAAAGGAAGTCTTGTGCGGCCTTATTTGGGTCATCACCAGTATTATAAGGTAATTTTAAAGGAGGCTTTCCATCCTCGACATCAACGGTAAATACATAGTCATAAAACTGAAAATAATTAATGAGTTAATAGATTTTTTACAATATTGTATAATTCTATTGTAAGTTCAATATATTATTTCTAAGCTGTGATTAAAAATTTATATTTTTATACCTATAGTTATTTAGTAGTCATGCAAACTAACTGAGAATATTGTCAGGGTTATTTAACAGTTATTTAACATATGGTTAATAAAGTCCTAATCCTAGCTTTCTTTTTGCCTGATTATTTTTCGAAATCACTTCAGTTGGAAGTGAATGTGACAAACAGAACATGACTTTTCCAGTTGACAATCAACAAAACGTTAAGGTTTTGAAATCAACGTACCAAATCAGAATATCAACAGTAGTTCCGAATGAAATTTGAAAAATAATATGAATTATTTACCACTACCAATGCAGACTGAGGATAATAATTCGCTTTCTGTGATGTTCCGAATGAAATTATCAACTTGTACCATAATGCTAGGTTATGTTATTGTTATGATGAACTGTTAAGATTTCGGACATTAAAAACTGATTTTGTCAAATCGATTGGGAGTGATGCGCATCAGTACAAGATCACAACAATGTCAAATAGAACGCGTATCAACTGATTTTGCATCAGTTTGGAAGTGATGCAGCGTCAAATAAAAAGGTCCTAATAATTATGAGTTTACGCCTTTAAATTTCGGTAACTGCGTACAGCTGTTACAAATTGAAAGTCCCTTTCCAACAGCAGATGATGAAACTGAAAATTTCCGCATCTCAATGTAGGTGTATGTATTATATAAATGTATTATATAAGATCTTTTTTATCAATTGTCTCAAATAGTTCCCGAAAACATGATAGTTAATTTTATCGGAGTGTTCATCATTCTCTGTTCAAAGATGTGATCTCCTACAATCTTTATTTTAGTGAGATTAAATTTCATTTTTCATAATTGGTTCAATTTTGTGTATATAATTATATGCAGTACCTTTTTAAGAGTTCGTCTATATGGATACCAAGATATTTGATGGGATAGGTGGTAATTTGGAGATTGCCTAATTTGGAAGACCTACTGGTGAAAACATGAATATTTAGTTAGTTAGGTCAGATAATTCAGCTGGAATAATTTTGAAAATATGATGAAATATTTTTTTTCGAATTGTATGACAGTTTCAACCAAAACCAAACTTTCGCAAGGACTTCGTATCACACGTAATCTTTAACAACTTACTTTTCCCTCAAACTGTGTTTTACCCTGGTTTTCTGTATTATTGGCTCCTACCACATCACCCACTTTGTCCCAACGACCTTGACCACTTTCAATAATCCAGGTATATGCAACAACACCACTTGTTTCTCTATCATTTTCATTTGTCCTTGTTTATTGCCAGGTTCAAGTAGTGCCTCTTTTCCAGGCAAGCTGAAGCAACAACATTTTCAAATTGAATGAAAAAAATAATGAAGGGTTTTCCAATAAGAGGTGTTATTTTGATATTCAAAGAAAAATTCCATTTTTCTATATAAATGATCGGATGTTCATTTCATTATAAAGAAGAAGCTATGTGGTTAATAGTGGAAAATAACATCAGTCAAATGACCACCACAACCACGCTTACAGGACCATAATTATCCTTTTAATGAAATTTTCCATAACCAGATCGCAAAGTGGCTGCCCTATGTCCTCGATAGCCTCACGAATTCCATCTTTGAGGTCTTGAATCAAAGCTGGGCTATTGGCGTAGACCTCCTCTTTCACGTGGCCTCAAAGGAAGAAGTCGCAAGGTGTTAAATCACAAGATCTCGGTGGCCAATCGTGATCACCTCTTCGAGAGATAACACCTTTTAATTCCAAAGAACGACCAGGAATGGACCAACCTGGGTTTTCTTCAATACTTTCGGCTACAGCAGCAATATTCTCAGCTGTTCTTGAGCGACGTGTACAGATTTTATTCTTCACATCACTAACTTGTCCCTACAGCTTGAATTTTTCCACCAATTTTTTATTGCGGTCCGACAAGGTGCTTCACGACGACCCAAAAAGGTTTGAGTTGGTCTCTGCCAAATTTTCACCATTTTTATAGTGAATTTTAATAACTTCAATGCATTCTTGAAGCGTGTATCATTCCATTTTTATTAATGGCTTAGTTTATACTTGTCAAATGTCAAAAAAATGACAGCTTCAAACGTGACATCTACCGAAATAGCGTACTATTCAAAATAACACCGCTTATTGGAAAACCCTTTATATAAAAGGAAAGGTTGATTTCATGTTCCATCTGATCAGAAAGATAGGAATGTAAACTCATCTGTGAATTAACTTCAAGGAAATATCATACAAACATACTCAGAGACTTTATATCCTCCTAAAACTTGACTATTTTGTACAGCTAAGGCAGCAATTTCTTCTTCATATTTGGATAAAGTGAAAGAATCTGCAATTCTGCCCTCTTCCTGAGTGAATATCCTCACTACGCCGTCACTGTAAAAAACAATTGTTATGCTCGAAATTCTTGAAATGACAGCATCCAAATACGAATTTCCTTAGGGTTCTTACTGTTATTTTTTCATATACAGGGTGCGGCAAGACAAATAGTGTAGTTGCGATGGGCGATCTGTTTTGGTGGGGAAGGATCTTGGTAGGGGATACATTGAATGAATCAAGTGAGGGTCCGCCTCAGAGTAAAAAGTAAACCTAGAGATGCCCTCACATATTGACGGAGCCAAGTAGAATCTGTTTATGAACGCGAAAAACATTCGGCGTTGCAAATTTGTGCCAGTATCTTTAATATTAAGTATTGGCATAATTGGTCAACAGCTTTCCTACTATGTTAAACAGCTAGAGTCTGCTATAGACAATTTTGTCAGTTTGGCAATATCGTTCTGTTACTGTCGTTACTCTTCAGTTATTCGATGCGTCGTGTTTACTTTACATCTTTGTTTCGAATTGACGTAAGGTGAAGTGGGGTAAATGTGATATAGTATTTGATTAGTTCATAAACAAAGTGTTATAAGTAACAGTTTGAATAAAGCTGAACATTCCAAAAAATGCAAGCATGATCACAATATAGTTCTCTATTGATTGTATTCTGGTTACTCTTTGAAATCTTTTCTGAGAAATGTTGGGTAATTTAAAAAAAAATGATGCCGGTCAATCACAATTGCCCCAGAATTTGGGGTAAATGTGATAAAAGCTTTCAGATTCCTATGACTAAGTTATTTGGAAAGGATTGGGGTAAATGTATAAAAATCTAACATTATTGAATACTTTGTTTTTTACAAAATAAAATATTTCAAAAATTGATGACCTTATTTCAGTCGACGACCAAAAAAATGTGAAATTAACTTCAGCTTCTGAACAAAAAGGAGTAAAAACAAATTAGGCAGAAACAACTATATAATAATAACGTTATATTTTAATTAAACTTTATTTTTCCATCATTAAGATAAATTATATCCGTCAAAAGACACTTCAAATATGAAAGAACCACGCCTATTCATATTATCACAATTGCCTCAAATGTATATGTCACATTTACCCCAAAAAGCATTTCGTGCGGGGCAAATGTGATATATACAAAAAGAAATCACCAGCGCAATTATGAGTTAAAAGTATTTAAAAACACATTATAAAACTGTTCATAATAAGTCTGGAAATAATAAAACAGACTAACTCATCAATTAAAAAATTTACACCAAATAAAGTAGAGACGTACCTACCTGAAATTTAAGGTTACGTTATGAGAAATAATATTCACGTGCCTTACAATCATACTGACAAGTAATTTCGTTCGTTCTAGTGTTTTGGTGGTTCGCTTGCAATTTTGAAGACGTGTTAGATAGATGGCAGCAGTATTAATGAAAGATTAAGTTTTATATCGTTCCTATGTTATATGTTGAGAAAGGGTATATCAGTCACCAGGAACCTCGGTTTTATACAATTTATTCAATTAGCTACGTTTCGAGACTTTTAGTCTCTTCCTCAGGCTATGAATATTATTATCTATTTATCTAATATTCATAGCCTGAGGAAGAGACTAAAAGTCTCGAAACGTAGCTAATTGAATAAATTGTATAAAACCGAGGTTCCTGGTGACTGATATACCCTTTCTCAACAGTATTAATGAATTTGATCTGAATATATAGTCCGTTATCA
The DNA here is from genome assembly GCA_013421045.1 of Propylea japonica. Taxonomy (NCBI): domain Eukaryota; kingdom Metazoa; phylum Arthropoda; class Insecta; order Coleoptera; family Coccinellidae; genus Propylea; species Propylea japonica. Next base: position 12,121,765 of record CM024245.1, read on the forward strand.
CAATTGCCCCATTATCACATTTACCCCACTTCACCTTACATAAACTGAATTATTTTACTGATTTGGTGGCAGTTTATTTTTGCTTAAGAGTATTCCGGTAATTATAGCTATTTCGAAAATGTTGTATTACTTTCAGAAATTGTAGAAATGAAAATCTAACCTCTTGTTTACTTCACCCCAGTACGGCAATGAAATGCTTTCCATCTCATTCTTATGCTTGGGGCATCTCATGTTTACTTCTTACTCAGGGGGGTCCGCGGATTTGATCGATTTGGTGGCAGGGCGTTAATGAAATACATCAAACTTATTTCGACACATAAAACCGGGCTATGGCCCACACAGGACATATTTCATCGACACATCTGCGGAGCTAGATCGCCGGATTTGGCCAATTGCGATATTTTTCTGTGAGGCTACGTCTAGGAAAAGGTTCGCGCCATTTACAAGAACTGAAGATCCGCATTAAAAGAGAGTTGAAGTGCGCGCAGCACGTAAGCCCGAACGTGGACGTAGACGTGAGAAATATAACGTTTACGTCTTGGAGTAAAAATAGAGTTGAAGTGCTGCCATACGTACGTACGGCAGACCATTAGAGACTAAAGCTAACCTATTATTCTTTTTGTTGTATTCTGACAGAAAGTTTCTGATATTAGCGATTCAGATTGTCTGTTTCCTATAAACAAATTGATGAAGTGAACATATATTTGTAGGATTCCTTCATTAGGTACATTCGAATTTCAAAATGAATAATAATGAAAATAATTTTTCTATAACTTGAGTTCTTGCCGAAAGCAGGAATTTTAGAGGAAATCATCACAAATGAGTTACTTGTATGTAAATATCACTCTCATTTGAAAGGAAAATGCCACATTTGTAACTTATCGAAATAATATATTAGTTCTTGGTACTTATATGCAATCTCGTAAAAGAAGTATTGCATTGAAAAAAATTCAACACTTCTCAGAAACATGCAAAATCACAGTTTATAAATAATAAGGAAGATATTAAGTAAAAAGTTAATTAATCGTGTTCTCAAAACAAAGTTTCAGCTACTAGATTATTTTTAAATTTTTAAGGTTAGAAGCAATTCATTTCAAATTTCCAGCATTCGCCCTTCATCGGTCGGATTCGTTCAACTTTCGGTTACGTACCTACGTACTATGTACGTACGTAACAGGACGCTAGTTTACGTCGCACGTAAAGCCGGCCCAAGCGTGAACGTAAGAACTGACGAGTGCGCATGAGCACATGCCAATTGTAACGTTTACGTCTACGTCCTTGGCAGCACTTCAACTCTCTAAAGAGGAAATCCCCGCTATTCCCATCGATATGTGTTTCGTAACAGTTGAAAATTTTAGAAATCGCCCACATCAATGCATGCCTTGCTGATATGATCTTGAGAATTTGAACGTACAATGAAGCAGAATACACCAATTTTTCAATAGCCATCCAAAACTGCACTATTTGTTTTGCTGCCGCTTCCTGTTTATGGCATATGAATGTTTTTCACACCATTTGTTTTACAACATCTCTTGAACAGTTACTAACTCAAGTTACCTCTGCTCTATAGGCAGATTCATTCAAGTAAACTATAGACCGTTCCCGAAAGTTTGATCCGTCGGTTGGCCCTGACAATTTGACATATTCCATTGTGTATATTTTTAGGTTATGATGTTTTTTCGTATCAGATTGATACGCAATGTTGTCAATATAACAAAGGGTTCTCTGATAACTTGAAAGCTCGTCGCACGAGGCCGGGTATATTCGGCAACGTTAACTTTATTATACGCTATGACAGCAAATACTGCCAACTTCAGATAAATAAACAAACGCCTACTATGCGCTCTCAAACTTTCGTGATCGGACTATAGGTTAGTGCAGTAGTATCTCAGATCAATAGAGAACATAGATAGGTCCCAAGCCCGATATCAATGGATTGAACTTGAGGATGAGATATACAGAGCAAATGTTTGTGTTTGTTTTGAAATTTGGCAGTCCAATATAAACAAATTGTAGAGTCGTGATTTCTTAAGGGATACTGAAACAAAATTAATATAACTTCTTTATAAACTGAGATCAAGAAGAATTTTTTTGAGAAATAAGTCGCGCTTAGAACATTCATTTTATGAAACATATGATGAAATAGAATGAACACTGATAATAACTGCTTGTAAATTTTTATTTTTTCAAAAAAACTTATCGACTGTATTGAATTTTTGCAAGAGACTTTTTTTCGAAAATTATCCATCAAAAACAATTTTTGAAGGAAAGTAAGGGTGTTGTTATTTTCAACCTCTAATAATAAAGTTATGGGATCAAAAAAAATTGTGTGAGTAACATCTACTTAATGAATCACATTATGTATAGTTTTATGACTCAGTGTCTTTTAGGACTCCTAAAAAAAATAAAAACTGTCAACTCCTCATCGCCTTCCAAAGACCGTATCTTGGAAGGGAGGTCGATTTCCAAAAAAAATTATATTATCTACCCCTGCTTATTGTCATCAAGAAATCATCTCCTAAAGTCCGTCACATTTGTTTACAGACACCCTGTATAACTGACTATAGTCTACAGAATAAGAGGAACATAACTAAATTAAAACCTGCCACACATAATCAACCCCTGCTAATGTAATCAACTCTAGAATGTTTCTATTCGTAAACAATCATGTTTTTCACATGTCTTTAAAATAATAAGAATAAGCATAATAGAGTTAATATTTATAAAAAGAAGGGGGGGATATAAAAATAGAGATCTTTATTTTCCCATGTTTGCCTCTGTTTACATCTGACAGGGCCTATCTATGTTCTTTATCTTTATTCATCTGAGAGTAGTATAGTCTCTTTGGAGGTCTTAAAGGAATACTAACACTTATTATAATTTCAAAGCATTAATTAATTATACCCTCACCTTGATCCTGTTACAATATCACCATTATTAAGTGTAGCCACTGCCCAAACAGATTGGGCTGGGAGCTGAAAAGTTTGTGTGTTAACACCATCTTTCCAAATTTTAACTGTCCTATCTTCATCAGAAGTTACAAAGCAATTACTGCTCTTTTTACATTTGGCAACACTGAAACATACAATAAAAATGACTAGTTTCTAAAATTAAACTGATAACTTCTAAGGCATGAAATGTGATTGTAGGTCAATTTTAAATTGAATGATGCATAACAAGACAAGTATTTGAATTCTTAAGGATAAATCTTACCTATAAATATAGTTTGTGTGGCCATATAAGGTATTTATATTTGATCCATCATATGACCATAATTTAATTGAGGCATCATTAGATACACTGACGAAAATATTTGATTCTACTAAATCACATAAACCCCTCACACAATCTGTGTGCCCTGAAAATATAATAGATGGTAGAATCTAAGGCATTTATAACCATTACTGAATATTACCACTCAGTGTTTTGACTAGATTTCCTTGTATATTCCAAAAACATATTGTTTTATCAGCAGAAGCCGTTACAATTTTGGAATCCTGTAGTTGTATTACAGACCATACAGCTGCTGTATGTCCTTTAAAAGTTGAGAGAGCTTTTTGAGTTTGTGTATCTTTATCTAGAGCCCAATATTTGGCAGTAGTATCCCAAGATCCACTAACAAATGTATTAGGTTTCACTCCTTTCGATAAGCAACTTACTAAAAAAGAGTGGGTATTTCTGAACTTTCTCAATATTAATAGATTAAAAATATTTTACCAGTATTGCTATGTTCTTTGATAGATAAAGTTGCGAATGGTTCTGAGGGTTTATATATCAGAATAACACAATCATTACCACCAGTGACGACTAACCCTCAGGATATTCACTGGATGGTTCTAAATACAAAACACTTGCTACAAAGTTTTTTTGGTCCTTATAAGATACAAATTCATTGTATGATGCGTTGAATCTGAAATGATTATTTTAAATAATAATAATAACAGTACTTTATTGCTTACGCAAAAGGCCATAGACCTAAGGTCCTTCAGCCAATATTTTAAATATTTTCAAAGCAATTTGAAACTGCTTACCCATTGGGTTTCCAAAACTTAGCTGATTTATCTCTAGAGCCGCTTAAAATAGCATTTCCGGACGTTACCGCTAAGGATCTCACATCTAATGTATGACCGTAGAGACAACAGCTAAGTTTATAAGGTTTCTCCATTTTTTGCACCGATATTCCTAGAATATATTGGATATTCTTATAAATAAGCAAAGTTAACGCAATTTCATCAACAAGATTATAGTCATTGATGAATTTTGACAAATCAAAATTTTTGACAACTTTCGTTTTATGAAATCTATGGTATCGTCCATAGATAAATAAACTCTTATTATAGTTATTATAGTTTATTTATCTATGGTATCGTCACAGAACATATCATAGAACCACAGAACATTCTGTAAATGTGTGAAGTTTTTCACATATGTTCTGTGGTTATTCAAGATTTTATGACGTGGGGACTGTCGGAAATGGGCGGGAACTAATCTCCAGCATTGCCAAGCTTTCTAATAATTCCGAGGAACACTTTCTGCTCAGTTAGACAAGGTGTCCCGGAAAATGTGGAAAATCTTTTGGATTCGGATAGAACATAAAAAAATGAAGATAATAAGTTCCCATCATTTTTTTTCCTAGCGGCCCTCCCTACGAAGATACGACCTAAATGACGCCACTGGAAATCCATTTTAGTGGAATAAGTTTCAAACTACTCGATATCTATTATAAAATTTGATATGATTAATAGTATTAAAGACCTTTTAATAAAAGCACTCCAATTTCAATTAGCTTGTTCAGTTTACCAGGGGCGGACTGGGTGGTACATTTCAATCATTTTGTTAAGTTGTTTTTTTTTGTTTTGATGCTTACATTTTTAACACCCTGTATGATAAGGTGCTGAAAACAAATTTGGATATCTTGAACATTGAGCTAAAGAAAAGGTACTCTTGTTCAGTATCGATCGAAAATGTTCGAAAAAAATAATGAAAGAAGTAAGTTATTGAAATTTATTCCACTAAAATGAATTTCCAGTGGCGTCATTAAGAAGGTTGTATCTTCGTAAGGAGGGCCGCTAGGAAAAAAAATTATGGGAACTTGTTATCTTATTTTTTATGTTCTATCTGAATCCGAGAGATTTCCCACATTTTCCCTGTATACAGAGGGTGTCAGAGAAAAAAGTATCATGCATAGTGCTACGTGATAGAGGACCATAAAATATGAAAAAAAGGTCTCATAAATAAGAGGTGAGAATTGAATAAAATGTGATATGCGGGGGTTTTGTATTATGCAGAATCCAAATATCCTATTAGTTTTCAGATTACTGATAGAGGACGCCACATATAGGATTCCTCCACATTTATGTATGTCATTCTGAACTAGAAAAAGCAATTCCTCTTTTTTTCCCACAATAAGGTATACTTTGTTGAGGGACAAATGGTTTCTGGTAAAAACGCATCGAAAATTATGATGCACGCGAATTGTCCAGAAGCGCCAAAGTAACCTTCTAACAATAACAAGGACAAAACCAGGGGCGTAGTGACCGGTGTTCGGCGTGTTCGAAGAACACGGGCCCGGGCCCCATAGGGACCCGCCGAGCTTGGGACACACTGTACCATTTTTTCTTGCAGAATAAATCCTTCATTTTGTACTAAAACCAACTTATCTCCGAAACTCTAGTTAAAATGATCAATTCATATAAGAAATATGATTGTTATTAAAATCACCACATCGCACAAATGAAAAAGTTGAATCAACAATTCCTTATTTATATTCTTCTGGTGAAAAATTGCTATCCCCGTAATCAATTTTGCGCCTGGACAAATCGTACGAACTCTTTGTATGAAGAGTGTCGGCATTCTGTTTAGGGGATAATTACATTACATTAACGTCACCAGATGATCGCTTTATTTGGGGCGGCTTCTTTTTGAGCGGCTTCTTTGATGTAGGAATCTTCATGAACATAGGGAATTTTTTTTGGATTAGGGGGAAAAATGCGAAATCATTTCACTTCTTTCCTATTCTAGAGAAATAAGTACCTATTCGAATTTGAAACGACGTTGTGCTTGTTAGTGTGTTCAGAGTGAAAGTTCTCAAAATTCTTGACTTTTTTAGTGTTTTTGAATTTCTGGAAATGGATGGAAAGGCCACTTTGTAAGCTGTGGTGAATGAATTCAGTGTCAGTTTTTATGGAAATTTTCCTGATCTGTAGCGATGATTCATAAGGATTCGATAAACTCGTATAATCAACACATGTTTTCGATTAAAACTTTAACACCCTGTATCTTGAAAACGAAACGTTTGCTACCCCATGTTTATGGGACTTTTTTCTTGAACTCACTTAAGGAATCTCCCCTTTTCGTTTGTACGTTCAATTAAGGAACACCCTGTATAGTTCGATAAGTTCCAGGCACTTCGCTTGGTCAATTTTCCCTGCGTAAATAGAATACTAAAGCCGGCGCACTCGCTAGTCTCGACTAGCTCCAAATTCTTGTTCAAACGACGAGAGTGAGGTTTCTTTGATGCGCGACTGAAAACCGACCGGCGACGGCTCGCCCTGAGGACGAGGGGCCTCACGGCGAGGAGCATGTTTACACGATGCGAGGGAGCGGAAGCGAGGCTGGTGCGCGAGTAGGTGCGCTTCGTCTAAACCAGCTTAATGCCCGATTGCACCGTTCGTCTAAGCAACGTTTAAGCCCTTAGTGACGTTTATTCCATGGATGAAACGTCATTTCAGGGCTTAAACGTTGCTTAGACGAACGGTGCAATCGGGCATAAGTGTTATTGAAGGTGAGTTCTATAATTCATCACGTGGCTGATTTTTTTCGTTAGGCCCCTCTCCTAATATGAAAAAATGCGGGTCAGTCTTTGGGGATTGCTAATAGAATTGAAAACTAAGTGAATTGTGAATTGTATCGTCGAGTTATCAGATTATTATTTCCAAATTATTTTCGGTATATAATCAAGGATAAATGTTCGAATTGGTAATTGGTCACTAACACTTTTTATAAACCAAAAATAATTAGAAAAAAAGAGCCTACTAGCTCGACGATATAATTCACAAGTTACTTCGTTACTTGTCTCAAGAAATCTTATTATTTTCAATTATTTCTATAGAAAATAAAGTTTCTCTCGAACATTAAGTATAGCTAATATTGTGACAAATTTTGCAAATTCGAAAGGCCGCAAGAAAAAGTTTTGATTTCGCTTTGTTTTTATTTCTTTTTGTGTTATTATATTAATAATATATTTATATGTTAATTTGGTTTTAATTATTTTGTTTTTTGTTTTCATTTTGCTATAGTTGTTATTTGTTGTAGTTGTTATTTTGTTAGTTTGTTATATTTATATGTAAAAGGTATACCCACGTACTTTGTATTGTCACTATTCTAATATAAGTGACAAATAAAATGTGGTTTTGTTTTGTTCTTATCTAATTTTTTAATTATGTAACCAGAAGGCAGCGCTGCTAGTGAGGGTAGGGGCCCGGAAAATATCTTGAACACAGGCCCGTGTGGCGTTACTACGCCACTGGACAAAACAGTTCAATAATTAAATTTTAATAACAACAAAAGACTGATTAACTAACAAAAAACATTAACTATTCAGAAGATGTTCGAATTGCTGCCCTTGTGCTGAATGCACTTTTCCACTCTCTTTGCATCATTGTAAGTAGGTTACTTTGGCGCTTCTGGACAATTTGCGTGCATCATAACTTTTCGATGCGTTTTTACCGAAAACCTTTGGTCCTAAAAACTTCAACAAAGTATACCTTTTTGAAGGAAAATAGATAGAGGAATTTCTTTTTCTAGTCCAGAATGACATACAGTGTAAGGCAAAATAGTAAGGGTTGATTCAAATGTGGAGGAATCCTGTATGTGACGCCCTCTATTATTAATCTAAAAAAAACAGGATATTTGGATTCTGCATCACTGCCATTTCACAATGATGATGATGATGCAGATGATGTTAATGGTAATGGCATTGTTTAAGGACTTTAAGGGTCTCCTTAAACAATGCTAATGGTCATGTTGAATAATAGAGATACTACACATCAATATGTTAATGTTGAGTGCATTGTATTTAGGCGTTAACATCGTAGCAACATTTATATTACCATTACCATTAACATTATTGTGAAATGGCAGTATTACAAAATGCATATCATTTTTTGTTAAATTCTTACCAAATGTTATAAAAAAACAAATAAAAAAAGAAATTTCTACAGCCTGTATTTCTTAAAGGAAGCATTTTCAGACATATATTCATGGGACCTTCTTTTCATAATTTATGGTCCTCTATCGCGTGGCTTTATGCATGGTATCTACTTTTTTCCTTGACCCCCTATAGATGAAAATTACGTTGATTTCGTAACGATCATAAAGGTGGTAGAATAAATAAATTATAAGAGTAGAAAAAAAGCGATTTCAAGCGAATAATCAAAATATAGTTATTTATTATACAAGGGAAAAAAGTATCAGATTTTAGCTCGAGGTTGTGTTGTCTCCCGACGCGTAGCGGAGGGAGACAAAAAGCCGAGAGCTAAAATCTAATATTTTTCCCGTGTATAATACACTATTTTTTTCTGTGACAGGAAGAACGACCATTTGATAGTTGATAGTTGATAGTTTACAGAGGGGTTACAGTCCACTGCGACCTTAAGGTCTATTGTGCCCCCTTACAGAGCTGTTCTGGCCAAAAACCTTCACAGCTCGCCTTCCAGTTCCAGAGATCTAATGAAATCTAGTAACTGTGAAGACTTCAACGAGGCTAGTTCCTCACTCTTACAAGTTTCTTGCCCAAGGCATTTCCTCCTCAGGCTCGTAATGCCGAGGCATTCCGTGACTAGGTGAAAGGGGGTTTCTTCCTCCTCCCCACAGAACCTACACTCGTCAGTGTCCGACAATCCCATCCTCAACAGGTGCTTCCTAAGGCGACAATGTCCTGTAAGAAAGCCAGTGAGGAGGTGCAATTGCTTCTTACCAAGATCCAGATATCTTTTGGATCCCGCTGTCTCGAAGTTCCGAAGGAACTTAGTGGAATGATCCATCCCTGGGAGATTCCGCCAGAGCTTTTCCCTCTCGGCTTTCTCCTTCTCCAGAAACTCCTTCTTATAGGTACATTTAGATATACCACAGAAGGGTTCTGGGCCAAAGAGGGACATTTGTGCGCCCTCTTTGGCGAGTGTATTGGCCTCTTCGTTTCCTTCGATTCCCGAGTGGCCGGGAACCCAGATTAAAAAGACCTTATTTTTCTTGCCTACCTCGTTGAGTTTGTTCCGGCACTCCCAGATCATCTTAGAATCGATGACGTAGGAGCTCAGTGCTTTAATAGCAGCTTGACTATCTGAGTGTATGGCTATATCACACTTCTGATAGTTTCTTTCTAGATTTATATCTAGACATCTTTCAATAGCTAAGATTTCCGCTTGAAAGACGCTCATATAGGAGCCCAGCGACAGTGCACACTTGGTGCTTGGCCCGTATATCCCGGCGCCTGCTCCTGTAGAGGTTTTGGAACCATCTGTATACCATTTTACGGTATTTTCTTTGAGATTATAGTCGGTGTATTCCCGTTTCCAATCATCTCTTTTACTTAGCAATGTCATGAAGTTTTTCTCAGTGATTACTTTCTTAATCATTGCATCACTAGGGAGATTCGCAGATGAGATGTAGTTATTCAGAGAGAACCAGACTCTTTGATTCTTTATTCTCTCATTACCTGCACCTTCCTTAGATATTCTGAGAATAGCCTCATGGGCTACCCTATCAACCACTAGATGTAGAGGTGTGAGGTCCGTAATGACCTCTAGTGCCCTAGTTGGACACGTTCTCATAGCTCCAGTGATGCACACACAGGCAAGCCTCTGTACTTTATCGAGCCTTTTCCTCGTACTCACCTGACTTGCCTTGGCAAACCAGGCTACTGCCCCATATGTGATTATAGGTCTCACAATCATGACGTACATCCATCGCAGTATTTTTGGGTTACAACCCCAATTTTTGCCGCATAGACGTCTGCACGCCATTAGAGCCCTTTTGGCTCTGACAGTAGCAGTATCAACATGCTTATTCCACAGAAGTTTACTATCCAGTGTTATTCCTAGGTATTTAACTTCTGACTTCCACTCCAAGGTATTTCCGTTTAAATATAACGTTTTCATGTCGGGAAGTTTTCTTTTCCGAGTGAACGGAATTACTACAGTCTTGCTTGGGTTGATGTTCAGCCCCACAGACAAGCACCACTGCTCAATAATTCTAAGGCCTTTCTGCAGTAAGTCGCAAAGAGTGCCTTCGAATTTGCCTCTAATCATTAGGACTATGTCATCAGCATAGCCTACACATTCGAAGCCAAGCTCCGTTAGCCTATGTAGTAGTTCGTCCACCACTAGGCTCCATAGAAGGGGAGATAATACTCCACCCTGAGGTGTCCCACGAGTAGCCTTGACAGAGACAGATTTACCACCCATCGATGTTTCAGCTATTCTCGTCGATAACACCTCATACATCCATTTGATAATGGTTTTGTTCACTCCTCGCCTTTCAAGTGCATCTTTGACGGACACGTGCGTTGTGTTGTCAAAGGCCCCAGATATATCTAGGAAAGCACACATGGCGATTTCTTTATTGTTCAGAGTTCTCTGGATGGCTTCGGTCAGCTGATACAGGGCGGTCTCCGTTGACCGTCCCGCCCTGTAAGCGTGCTGACACTTATGAAGTGGTGTACTCTCCAGATTCTCTGTTCTTATGTAGTTATCTACTACTTTTTCCATCGTCTTAAGTAAAAACGATGTTAGACAAATTGGTCTAAAGGATCGAGGATCAGTCCCGTCCTTTTTCCCTACTTTTGGTATGAAGGTTACTTTTGCCCTTCTCCATTTTCTAGGTATTTGCCTCAGTGCTAGACTGCTTCTTGTGATCCTCAGTAGATGAGGGATGATCTCCTCCGCTCCTTTCTGCAGGAGTATCGGAAACACCCCATCCACTCCTGGGGATTTATACGGCTGAAAGGTACTTATTGCCCATTCAAGTCGTTGCCTTGTGAATATTTTTTTAGCAATGTCCCAGTCCTCCTTACGGGAGTTCTTGTTGTTTTCCATTGCTATTTCATCACTGCTTGTGGATTCACTACCTGGGAAGTGTGTTTCGAGTAGAAGAGTGGATCGCTCTTCTTCTCCCTCAGTGTAGGATCCATCTGGCTTCTTAAGCGACATATTGGGAGTAGTTCCCCCCTTTGCCATGACTTTTTGAAGTCTGGCTGCTGTGGGAGTGGAAGTGATATTTTCACAAAAGGCTTGGAAATTAAGTCTTTTGGCCTTCCTGATCTCCTTGTTATACTGAGTAAGCTTTTCAGTGTACCCCTGCCAATTGCCGTCTCGTTTGGCCCTGTTGAAGAGCCGACGGACTTCCTTTCGGAGGTTTGACAGGTTTTCATTCCACCAAGAAGCTTCCTTACTTGATCGAGCTTTAGACAGTGGGCAGCTAGAGTGAAAAGCCTCCATAATTGCCTCACTGATCTGCTCAACATGTTGCTCCAGATCGTAAAGACGGTGGTTTTCCCGCTCTATTACGATTTTCTCCAGGTTGCTTCTCAGATGGCCTCTGTAGAGAGACCAGTCTGTCTTCCTAGGATTTCGAATCGAGGGCGATGGGGCAGTATCAGCCTCCACCCTGAACTCGATAATTCTATGATCTGAGAGTGACGGTTCATCCATCACTCTCCAGGAAGTGACATTTCTCCTGGCAGCGACGTTTGAAATTGTCACGTCCAGGACCTCTTCTCTCGCTCTCGTGACAAAAGTAGGTGTAGTCCCCACATTTAATGTTTCGAGATTGTTAGCTAAGAGATATTCGAGCAAGCACTCACCTCTGGCGTTATTGTTTGTGCTTCCCCAAATCGTGTTATGCGCATTGGCATCACATCCAATTATAATTGGTAGATTTCTGCTGTTGCAGAACCTTACTAGTCGTTGCACTTCTTCGGGCGGTGTTATTGGCCCGTCCCCAGCGAAGTACGCGGATGCTATGACAATGTCTCGGCCAATGCCCCCTATGTTGAGGTGTACCATGATAGGAATCAGGTCCCGAGACATAAATTCTGAAACGCAATAGTATTTTATATTGCTTCTTATGAGCACACAGGCACGCGGAAATGCCTGCCTGTGGTCATAAATCAGGTCAGAATTTTGACATGCCAGACCCATAATCTGGCCTTCTTTGTTGATCCAGGGTTCCTGGATCAGAGCAATGCCCAACTGTAATTTTGCAAATAACCTTGCAATCACTGCCGAGGAACCCTTCGCGTGATGCAAGTTCACCTGCGCAATCTTCGTGAAGGTGACGATTAAGAATCGGCGGGTGGGGGACACTGGTTGTCCAGTTCCCGTAAGTCCCCGCTCTCTCTCTTCGCCACCTCCAGGCCCTCCTCGCATTCCATTCGGGGTGCTTGCCCACTGGAAATTGAGGAGGTCACCTTTCCGGTCGAGCCTTCGGTGGCCAGACAGCTCCGCCCAGCCTCCCGGGTAGCAGAGGAAGTCTCCGCTTTCCCAGGCGCCTCAACAGAGCCACAGCCGCCCTCAGGCTGACCCAGACCTAAGCCTGCGTCCTTTCCGCCCTGCATCTCAGATCCCTGGGATGCGGATGACATCTCCACATCCACTGGGCCATCTGCAGGGAGGTTTTTCTTCAGCCCTGAGACTGGGATGCAACCGAACCGAAAGTTCAGTTGGCATCCCTGTGCCCTCAGGGATTCCTCCGATTGGGGGTCAATCCCTATCGTGAGGACCGTGCCCTTGCCCTCTTTTTTGACGCTCAGAACTTTCCAATCCCCAGTGTTGAGGCTGGAGTTCTGAACCTCTACGAGTCGGAGGATCTTCTCCGAACTCATATCTTGGCTTCTTGGAAAGAACGCCGTTATGTTGATGGGCTTAGGGATGTCGTCTCCCTTCAGCACCTTCAACTCGGGTCCCTCCCAAGTCGCCATTTTCGGGACTGTCTTCATCAGCCAGTCCGCTGAAACCTGGGATCCACAATCCACAAGCATCATTCCATTTCTGAAACGAATACCAGAAAAGTGGATCCCCCTCTCCTGGCTCTGGCACATCTCCTCCACCAGAATATCTTCCAGGGAGGAGAGTTGTTCAGCCTCCAAGGTGGCCTTAGGGTAGTCCTTAGGCATGATTCCCACCTTAGTTTCTTTTCCAGATTTAACAGCTGCTGCATAGCCAGTGACTTGCCCGGCTTTTGCTGCAGCTGTTTTCTGTTTCTTTGGTTGAGGCCGCGTCGGAGGTGTTACTTGCTCCGGGCCTCTTTTTTTCTGTTTCCCGGAAGGTGTAGCTTCCGGGGCTGGGTGCTGAAGAGCCTGCTTCCTTGCCTCCTCAGGTTTAACGCCCTGATGGAGGAGTCGCAAGTACCTCAGCACCCCTGCACCACTAAGTCCTCTTCTCAGAGGGTCATCTTTGCCACCCGGTTGCCCTAGTTTGGGCAAATCGAATGGCAGACGATCTTTGAATGGTCGTCTGACCTTCCCCTTCGCAGGGGTAGAGGTAGAGGGTTTCTCCTCCTCTTTTCCGGTGACGTTTGTTTTTTGTTGCTGTCCATAAATGGTCCCACGAGAAGCTAGGGAAAGACGGTCCACCTCTGCAGAGCCCCGCTTGCAGAGGTAAGGGGTTAATACAATGGAGTTCCCCCTGGTGCTCCAAGGTCGAAACCAGTTGGAACTAGTCTACTATCTAGCCACGCATCCCTCGGCCTGGTTTCCCCACCTTGGATTTAGAATTTTTAATGAGGTTGTTTCCTCTTGGTTCAGGCGGTTAAGCCCAGACCCCCCCCACTTCATTGGCCCGCGAGACATGGCCACTGACAGCCAAGAAGCGTTGGTATTACAGGATGGTTCCGAGGATAGCTCGAAATCCATCCTGGCATCGTGATCCTGGTGCAATCCCTTAGCCACGACACTACAGCTGGGACAGGAGAAGTTGGTCCGCGGCAAGGTATTAAAAGGCTACCAATTGAGTTTTTAGGCACAACGAGCCAATGTTTATTTCCCTGCAGACCTCCTCCTCATATAAAAATCATCGTAGGAGGCCCCCTCCTATCCGCCACCTGGAGACGCGCCGGGTCGGTAACTTCGCCCCGCACACATGTACGAGCATAAAAACTCGTACACGGTACCCGGAACGACCATTTAATAGTGAAAGAAATATAACTGTCTACGAAATTACTTTTTTCGGCAACCGTCCGGAAGTACCCACTTTCCGGACGCTTTTTCTTTGAGAAAGAAGCCTTTCCCGGCCTAGTCCGGGAAGTACGTACTTCCCGGACTAGGCCGGGAAAGGCTTCTTTCTCAAAGAAAAAGCGTCCGGAAATTGAATCCCTTCAATATCAGTAATTGCTCGAATTTTAATATAAATATTAATATAAATAAGAATTAGAATGTTTCTGTTAATATGTGATATTTTCTGTTCTGTTTAATTTAAATAAGATTAAAATATATAAAAAAGAAATGTGTCGTCTCATTGATTTGTTATTCTAGACGGTTGCCGAAAAAATATTGTACGCAACACGCCCGAAAATGGTTTTTTTGGACTCATAGACTTCTAGGACTCGCTTGCGCTCGTCCTAGAATTTTGTCTATTCGTCCAAAAAAACCCTATTTTCCGGACTTGTTACGTAAATTACTATTTTCCCCGGGAAAAAAGTGAGTACTTTTTTCCCGGCTACATAGAGAATCATTTTTTTGACAGGGAAAAAAGGAATTTCGTAAAAAGTCATACTTTGTGACCTGCCAAGAGACATAAAATGTCACATTTTTTTTCCGTCACAGAAAAAAATTCTTTATGACTGCGGTTACAGAAATGTTAATCGTAAAATTGGAAAGGGCAAGCAGTAACGGCGTCAAGAAGTAATAACCAGAATTTATCGTTCGAACGCTGTGGTATTTACCAATGTTTTGTTGTATGAAATGAAGGCTATAATATTTTTGGTAATAGTAAGCTACGAAAACGAAAAACGATACTTGTAATATACCTCATTTCTAAAAACGTTGAATGTGCAGTACCGGGTTTTTCATATAATTTGACCCCCCGCTTTAAATTTGTTACTAAAGACGATGCAAAAAAATGTTTTGTATGGAAGTTTCACGAAATCAACTGAGGGTTTTTGATATGACTACACAAAAGTCGAATTTTGGCGAGCTGTGGTTACATGTAACTATCTAACTATCACGTGATCATTTGACAGTTAATACACGTATTTTCTGTCAAATGATCACGTGATAGTTAGATAGTTACATGTAACCACAGCTCGCCAAAATTCGACTAAACTGAAATATATACAGGGTGGCCAACATATTGATGGCAACTTCATTTTTTCAAATGAAACACCCTATATATTTTTCCACATTTGGTTAGCTCTTTTCCCCTGATTTCGAATATGTAACATATGTTGGTCGATCTTTCTTATTCTGAGCACCACAGAGATTCAAATTTCAAGATCCATCAGGCATAGCGTTTTGGAAGTTCGTGAATATTTAAGTGGCCAATTTGATCTTTGGATTGGTAATGGCACACTCATTTTATGGCCACCAATACCAAATAGTTCCGATTTAACACCGTTGGACACGTTTTTATAGTCGTTCCTGAAGGAAGAAAATTTACTTCAGCTATAATGATAATCAATCAAAGCGGAGAATAATATTAATGATATAAAATCAACCAATATTAAACCCATAATTCGGAACTAATCCCGTCAACGCACAAAGAATAATGATAATATTCTAATGATTAAAAACAAATTTTGAAGCTTTAATTTCTTACTTGAATCAGAGCCATAATAATTATGATACCAAAAATAAAATAGTCTGAACAACTTGAGAGAACGATAGGATTGACCCCATTAGCACCAACCCCCCACCCCCGTAAATCCGCCCTTGGATTGAATGAAGGTGGTCATTTCGAGCAATTTCTGTATATTCCTGTATACAGGGTGAGTCTTTGACTTGTACATATATTTTAACCGTAGATTCCTGAGATCAAAAGAAACACTTTTTTTCTCTACCATTTTTTCCGATTCGGCCTGGTTAAAAAGATACAGGCTGTTGAAAATTCATGGAAAACATAAATTTTCAGTAATATCTCGCAAACGATTTCTTCAAATGAAATGATTTTTGGAACATAGTTTTTCATGAATATGATTAATCTTTCCCGACAACAAAATTCCGAGTACTTAGATGTTGAAAGAAAAAAAAAATCTTAGAAATTCGAAAAATTGGGTACTTTGGCTGAATGCAACTCTGTCGACAATATTCACAGAATTCAATTTTCCCTATGTGGTCACTTTGACAAATTTCAAGAATATTCGAGAATTTGTTATCTGGATTGATGAATGGTAAGAGAACTAGCGGATTTTCTTTAAAAATGGGGTTACAATGAATAAGATCACCTCTATACTTCTTCAGTGTAAATCCTTATCTATTCAAGCAAATTTCCACACCACTTTCGAAGTACCTATTGCAATTTTGTTTCGTTGAGCTTTGACATACGTTGATCCAAATTTACATTACGTTAGAATACGTTCATTTCTCATTTATTCATCATATTTATTACTACTAAAATGACCTTAATAAGTTATTATTCATGAAGTCGTATGATTTTGAAAAACAAACTAACCACAGAACACCAATGTCAAAGAATCTAGTGTCATGTCTGTGACTTCACCATGCGGACACCCCTTGAAATTCAATCGCCCCAACTGGTGTTTATGAACGTGAAATGCATAGATTTATAATAATATAGATTTATAATATATAGTATTATAGGTCCATGGTGAAATGTCATGCGTGTTATGGTTGAGTTGTTGTTTTGATTTCGGAAAACCTTGCACGGAAGATTTCAAGGGATATTGGAAATGAATGCTATAGCTAGAATAGGTGGTTAAAAAGTTAATCCGATATAATCAAAAATGAAGTATACATCAAGAAGAGATTATTCTGCTTTTCATCACTAGCAAAATTCTGGATGGATCAATAGTTGCATTAGAAAATATACAACTGGTATTGAAAAAGTGAGTTCATATTTCTTTCTTTAATACAGCAGCTTATTTGAAAATTTCGAATGGTATATCTACTCGTTTCTTTGATACAATAGCTTATTTCAAAGGTTTGAATGCTATATCTCGTACTTGCATAAATTCAGTGCTTAGTTTACCAGTGGCGGCATAGCTCATTCTGAAAACAAAAAAGGGCTATATCTCCTTATTTAGGCGGAATCGGAAAAAATGGTAGAGGAAAAAAGTGTTCTTTCGACCCCAGGAATATACCGTTGAAATATATGTACAAGTCAAAGACTCACCCTGTATATTCCATTATGTGAATTATATTCCAAGACTTCAGTCGATTTAGTGAAATTTTTGTATGAAATATTTTTCTGTATATTTTTTAGTAAAAAAGTTGAAGGTGGGGTCAAATTATAGTGAAAAACCCGGTACATATAAATATTTAGTAAGAACTCTAGCCTAGAGCTTGTGTACGCAGAATTTATAGCCAGATAAATGAATTTTCGACTTTTCTATTTGACGCTGCAACACTTCCAAACTGATGATTCGGTCGAAGTGAAGTGATTTCTTTAGTTAATCAGTCAAATAAACCTAGCTTTCTATTTGCCTGAATAATTTCCGAAATCACTTCAGTTGGAAGTGAAGTGATTTTGACAAATAGAACATGCCTTTTTCGGATGACAATCAACAAAACGATAAGGTTTGAAATCAGAGTACCATCGACGATAGTTCGGAAGGAAATTCTAAAAGTAATATGAATTATTCTTTACTAGGAATGAAAACCGAGGATAATAATTCACTTTCTGTTATGTTCAGAAGTAAATTATAAACTTCTACCAACATGTAAGGTTATGTTATTGTTATGATGAACTGAAGTGATTGTGGAAATTAAACTGATTTTGTCAGAAAGCAACATCAGTTGGAAGTGATGCGCATCAGTTCAAAATCACAACATTGTCAAATAGAACGCGCATGAAATGATTTTACATCAGTTTGGAAGTGATGCGGGTTCAAATAGAAAGGGCCTAAAAGAGTCCCTTGAAAGAGGTCGAATTATTGGTCTACGGAAGGCGGGGTTGTCCTTCCGAGAAATCGCTAACCGTATGAACCTTAGTCTAAGGTATGAACAGAAATCCTACATTATGAGATGTTGTCTGGCGTGGTTCAATAATGCCCAAATCACAGAAGAGAAACTGGACGTCGAAGGGGCACAAGTGAAGTTCAAGATCGACGACTTATGACCTATTTAAGACAACTCGATCTTCGGCTAATGAGTGGTTAGGAGAACAAGGCCATCCTGTAACTGTCCGAAGGGTTTACTGCCTGACTGATAAGGTCTTTTGGACTGCAGAATTATCGACCACATCTTACCTCTGACAGTTGAGCATCGCCGGCAATAGGGAAAAATCACGCACCGCTAGATGGCGCTGCGAAATACAAAATGTCGGATTGAAGTGTGAACAACAAATATTTTGTCATTCATTCATAGATAAGATATACTATAGATGGGAATCTCAGTGTTAAATTCTTGTTCTTTCACTTCTTTCTTATACATATAATTATACAAGTGGTCACTATGAACTTTGGACCCTGTGCGTATTTGGTGAACTAGAATTTATGTAGTACGTGCCCCCCTAGATAACTAAAATATTTTTATTGAATTGAAAACTTGATGTTATATTTCTTGATTTCACAAGAAGTATGAGAAATCAAGAATTATGGCATTAGGAAAATGGATTTTGGAAACAAATTATAAGAAAATTTACGATCAAAACAATTTTATTGAATATATAAATATCAGGTAACATAAAACCTTATCATTTAAAATTAATGAGCAGTACGGAAAAAACATCATATACAAAAATATCAATAGATGAATTAAATTACCAAAATACCAATTATAAAATTTACTCAGATCTAACAATGAAAAAATGAAATATTATTAAATCAACATCAGAAATATTCACAATACACAAAAAAATCTATATTATTTTTAAATTATGGCTATAAATTGTTTGAAAAACGTTACATAATATGTACAAAATGTCTCGATTGAGAAAATTAACAATAATATTCACAATGATACGTACTGACAGCTTCATTTTCCAAGAATAACGGGAGTAAATGCAACATTGAAGAATATTGACACAAATAATCATCATTATGTGCTGCGACTTGTTTGGTACAAGTAACATATGTATCTATTACTTTGTTAGACACACCTGAAAAGAAATAAGTATGTAATGAAACACATCACAAATAGGTGGAATAGATATATCACCTGTGAAATGGCTGAGCTTTTCATCTGTGTTGAGAATTTGTGGAAGTTCAACGAAATCACAGAAGTCAGTTGTGTAGATTTATCCTCGTTGAACAGATGGGTAAGCAGAGTATGATAACAAGTTTTTGGGTGTTTAGTTGAACTTGTTTCACCAAGATTATTATCATTATCATGTTCATTCCCACCCAAATGTTGAGTATCGTCATCATGTTCTTCGGATAACTCCACTTGCTCATTTTCATCTTAATGCAGCTCCATTTCATTCGATTTTTGCCTGAGCCTGAAATAAATCAAATATATAATCATAATGAAAGTAATTGTTTTGGATTACTCCTTACCAACGTCGGTCACTTCTATCCTTTATATTTTTATGTTGATAACTCGTTACTGGAAGGTTCTGGCTAGGAAACGCTTCTTCTGTGTTGTCGGGGTAACTATATATTAAATAGTAAAAAATGTAGATCAAAGTGAAGAGAATGTCATAATAAAAATTACATTCAGGCTTAGATTATTTACATTGTAAATAATCTAAGCATTCAGGTACCTACGTGAAAAATTATTGAACTTACCACAAAAAAAATCCTCTTTCAGAAAGTGCTTGCTGCAAACGAACATGTACTTGGAGATAGGCTTCCCTATCTTCAAGATTTGCTGCCATTTCTTGACTTCCTTGGGATTTGAAGGGAATTTATGTAGGGAAATATCGGAAGTACCATATGATGAGCATTGTGGAACTGAGCACATTTTGCGTGATCTTATCTCATCATTACCTCTAACAATCCGGTGCATTTTTAGATTTTAAGTTTATTTGAAACAATTATTGTTCATAAAATAACTTCAAAATATATCACTTAAACCGAAACGACTAAAAATTATATGAAAACCTCACACTTTACCCATATAAACGCATAGAATAGTTTGTTGTTCACACTTCTAGTATTTCGAACGATTAATAATAGATGTCGCCCACTCCGAAATTCTTCCCTATGATTACAGTGGTGCAGAAAACGTCAACATTAGAATGTGGAATGGCTTCAGGTCGTCTTTTCGAATGAATCTCGATTCTCCGTGATATAAGATAAGTATTCTTATATCATGGATTCTCCTTGGGTGCACATCATAGACAACATGATGGCCGAAGAAGGGTTAGGGTTAGGTTATGGGTTTTTATCAATCCAAGTGATTAGTATTGAAGAAAACCTATAACTATTAGGTTACTACAGGATTACCGGTTACTAATAACATTTTTCAAGCAGAAGGCCTTAAACAATGATATAATTATTACTGATGATTAATAACATTGTTCAAACAATGTTAATATGCTAAAATGCCGGGTGGGGGATTGTTTGGAAGTTTGGCAATGCTGGAGTTCACATTCGTTCCCACCCACTTTCGACAGTCCCCACGTCATGAGACGTTGCTGATTGCTGAAAATTCCACAGGCGATGAGAAGAATTTTGGAATTATGGAATTCCATCCATTTCGCTTATCTTAACGAATTCATAGACAAAGATAATTAAGTCGATTAACGGGGCTGTTTCCTCAACTCACCTGTCAATTTCAATTGTCAACAAAAATAAGTCGATCGCGGACGCGAGCGCAAGAAGGCTATTTTGAATCCGCAAGCGCATTAATTAAATTCAGTAAAATAGTTGCGGCTTGTCCGTGGAGTGGTCTTATTTGGTTGCTCGTCGTTATCGACGATTGGGAGTTTTTAGCTCCCAAACTATTTTCTATATTGTTTAAATCCATCCTATTGGTTACTGGCCTTTAATCAAGATCTTCAAAGGTGTATTTTTTATCCGGGGTATCTTTAAACATGGCTTTTTAAGATGACTAACTTGAAGACGTGCGTGATTCCTCCATTCGGAGTGTTTTGCTCCACTCATTCGTATTCAAATTCAATTAACATCCACGTCTACCATGGACAAAAAATCTGGCCGCTCAGTTCAACCTCTTACGAAGGGGGCGAATTTTGATAAGAAAACTCAAGGTTTGTATCTAAATTTTGATATGGCATTTCTTAACAACATGGCGGCATAAAAACGTGATGTCACACTAACACTTTTCTAAATCGACTGCAAAATTAATAATTTCATTGTATTTGAAAACGATTGAATCTTCGTAATTTTCTAATTCGTTTTTGCATCCAGTAGTGTACTATGTCATGATTTGAACAATTAGGTAAAGTGATTCTCTTTGTTATGGTTAGAGGAGTAAGTAGCAGTATTATAGATAAAATAGTATCCCAAATATAGACCTGCATCCGATTAAATCCAAGCAGTATTATGTACTATCGAGACCATGGCACACATGCCTAAAGATTCATTGACTAATTGTCTTTTCATTAACCTACTGGATTACTCACCTGAAAGGGTACCCCAGAAAGATTCTAAAAATGCTTCAAGCCTCTCAATTTGCTTAGGTAACTTATAACCTGGGGATAAATATGAGTAGTGTTCTTTTATTCACCATCAGATCCACCCTGATGGAAACCCGATAAGATGTCAAATGGCCCATCAGATGTAGAATAAAAGAACAAGCTGATGGTTATCTGTCGTTGAATAAACGAACGGTTTGATGCAAAGGTGCTTGAAGCTCTGAATCAATCGGTGAATAAAAGAAGACTACTATATAAGCAAATATGTGGACACATTACCTTCAAAAAAACTGATATCATGTCTGCTATTTTCTTCATGAATTCCATACACTAGTAACATTGAACTTCATATTATTCATCATCTTTCACTACTACTTAGAATAATATTCGGATTGATTTTATTAATTCCACATCTAGAGTTTTTTCCGAATTTCTGTACAATAAATGCTACATACTCAACACTAATAAGAAGTGATATTTTCAGATAACAATGGTAAGCTGTGGACAAAAGGTGGTAATCGCCGAGAAGCAGCTTGCGGTAGTCTCTCAGTCAAGCCTGATGTTGTTCGTAAAAATGTCCTGCGTTCCAGAGCCTCTGACAAGCGCCCTAGACCTCGTGGTCAACAAGATGCTGTGGTTAGAGATGAGGCGCCCAGCCTAGAAAATCAACCATCTGAAGAAGTTTCAGTAAACCCATCTAGTAGAAATGAAAGAGTAAGAGTGATGAATCATTTGACCAATTTTTCCTTTGCCCGAGGAATAGGGTGCAAAGAGTAAATGGGAACAGAAGTTCTCATCAAATTGGAAATTATTCTGTGAAGGCAATTAAAAATATGAATGAGCAGTTTCTTCAAGCAAAGTAAGTTGAAATATTCGGTGGATATATTTATGTAGATAGTTATTTTTGAATTTTTTTAGCTGTCAGTTTGTAGTGAATACTTCTGGGATTATAGACAGCATTTGAACAATCCTGATGCTCTGGTTGATTGGAATTACATTGAACAAATTGTAAGTTTGATTCAATCAATTGATGTCTATCGAAATTCCATCTATCTAAATATTTGTTTTTTAAGTGATTTCTATTTCAAATTATCTATGTTTTATTTAAATGAGTCTTCTAAATTAATTCAACAAATTCTCTTCAAATATTTAGTTGATTTTATCTAGGATTATATCTAGAGGCTGATTATATTTGTGTTATTTTCTTATCTACTTAGGAACGTTTATTTACCATCATATTTGATCAATAATCAAATTGAAGCGAATGACCAGTAATGACTGTGGTCATTGTTGGTCCCCCTTGGTCTTGGCCCTTGAGGAATGACCGCGAATGACCAGCTTCCGCTCAAATGCAGTTCTGGTCATCTTCGCCATTTTCGTTAATGTAGGTTAGGGAAAATGAAAACAAACACATAACCAACGATTTTCTGAATTAGAGTTTCGTTTCAGTAAAAATGCAATGGGACTGAATATTGTTTGTTTTGGAATTACCATTACATAGTTATATTTGATGAGAACCTAGAAAAATCCCCAAACATACTGTATTACTCCCTGGACAAAAATTTGAATAATATTTTCCATACCACATCCGTACAACCACATAAGTTATTAAATGATTTATTTCTATTTTTGCTAGCTGAATGTTGTTCAACATTTCTATTTCAGATTTACGCTACAATTGAATCATGTCCAGTTTAGAAGATTTCATAGCATCTGTTGTAATGTGATTGCAAGTGAATGTTTATTTGAATCTGACATTCATGTGTTATCATAAGATATAAACATAGAATTTAACCTTATTTCTCCAATGACCAGAAGCTTGACTCGGCTCTCGAGTATGTTCACCTTAGGTCATCTGCGGTCTTAATCGATGACGTTGAAGGGCAATTCATGACGTCATATGTTAAAGACCAGCAATGACCAAAAGCACTTAAATGCAGTTGATCATTGTTGGTCTTGACCGATGATGACTAGGTCATCCGCTTGAATTCGATTAATATCAACCAGAAACAGCCAAACCAGATAGAGACAATGCCTTGTAACAGATGTTAGCTTATGGCTCAAGTATTAAAATTTATTTTAAAGCATATTCATATTAAATTTTCTCAACTGAGAATTATCTGAATAATTTCAAAATCTCCACTAGAAAAAGCACAAAAATGTTTTCATTATATACTCCGTTTGGATATTATTGAACACAAAGTAGGCCTTTGTTTATTTATTTGATGTTGGCAGTATTTACTGTCACAACGTAAAATGAAGTCAACGTTGCCGAATGTACCCGGCCTCCGACGAGCTTTACAGTTTAGATCAAAGAACTCTGGTTTGCATTAAAACAAATTGAGATTATACTAATGTTAATAATTCATATGCTTATAAAATATTCTCCTGCAGCTAGAATTCATCGATAGGATATTCTGAAGTCGATATTAACACATTATCAACAATCATAATAATTACTGATTTTCTAGAAGATTTCATGAAGATGTGAATAGAAATCACTTCAAGCAAAGCATAGAATGTTTTTATTTGTTACATTATGTTTGCTTCAGAACTTCTTCTTCATTTGATTGGATTCTGTTCATTCGCACTTCTATTGACTACGACTAATGAAAACGATAATTCCCAAATACATGTACAATACCATTAGTTCCCATTGTTAAAACAATGATATTTTTATTCTTTTTAAGCAGTAAATCTGTAAGTTGGAAGTTCAGTCTTCTGTCGTTATTCTGATTGTCTTAATTGCGTTATCATTTTGTCAATTTTCATATTATTGAGCAATATCCGCACGTATTATATGTCTAACTATATAGACTGAAACACTATGTGAAAAATTCATAAGTGTAAAACAAAACTGATACATTTTTTTTCTCAGAATATAAATGTCAACGACCCTCCATTGTGTCCTATATGTCATTATCCACCATCTGCAGCCAAAATAACTAGATGTGGTCACATATATTGTTGGGCTTGTTTCCTCCATTATTGGACATATCTGAAGTTTCGTTTCAAAAATGCCCTATATGTTTCCAAAATGTTTATGAAGGAGATTTGAAAAGGTGAGTTTAATTCTTTGAACTCACTCATATTATTTATTTAATTTTATTTTTATTCATTCAGAATTGTCAGATTCTATGATGACCAAATCATTCAAGTAGTTTCGGATTTATCGACATTTGAAAGTTTTCACTAATTCCTCGATATTCGATTCGCAGTATGGTAGGCAACCTGAAGTACCTGAAACGAGTATTTTAGCAAGCCTGACACATTAAAAATTCGATGTTTTACAGGTTCCCTACCACACTGCTTGAATAAGCCACTCCCAAATTTAAAAAAGGAAGAGACAACACATTCTTGCAATCGTGCAACTAGATTCAGTGAGTTACGTTGCACGTAAATCTCTTGAATATACAACTGTTCAACTGGATGGCCAAATTCTCTGTCAGATACATTGAATATCCCATGTTTCCGATGTGAATTTTCAAACCTGCAGACATGTCAATTACTTATCAACGTCATAGAAGATTTTCACAGAGAGTTTTAAGTTCCAAACCAGCATTACAGGGCAGAATATTTATTTTTTTTGAAAATATTCTCATCATACGATTCTGACAGAATTCAGCTCAAATGCCGGACGATATCTTAATTCTAAGTATTTAGTTAGATATTGATCGGATCTATGATTTCGCTAATATTTAAAATAAATGGAACCAAGTGACAGTAACTCTGAAACCAATCAACCGAGTTTCACTTACTACGTTTTCATGGAATATTCAATTCGGTTTGAGTCCAATACTCATATCCGTTTTCATGATGCACATTTAAGAGCCGTATTCATAGTTCGCCCTTGAGTTGAGTGACAGTTAATGTCACCTTTATGTCTAGTATTCATAAGGCCATAAAAACTCACACTCACCCTCAAGGGCCGACTATGAATTCGGCTCTAAATGGGATTCAAATCGTTTTGAAATCTTTTCGATTTGAAGCTTTATCTGTCACTTGTCAAATGTCATATCTATCAGCGGGAACGCGAGGAACGCCAATTACTTCAGCCTCTTTCCATATATTTCTGTTTTTACTAGGTCCAGCCTCAACACTTTCCTCGTTCGATTGCATTTTGATTTTGAAATATGTCAAACATCACAATATTGCTCGCAATGCGCATGCTCCAATTCGATACCCGTTTTCATGTGCAGCTTTTGGATTGAAATTTCGATACGCTCCCGAAAAAAGCCGTATCGGAACTAAAGCTCGGTACGATTTCAATACCCGTTTTCATGGCGTATTCAGTACAGAAATCGTATTCAAATCGTATTGGATTCTCCATGAAAACGTACTAACTATTCATTGGAGCATACGGACATGTAGTTGTCTGTAACACGTTCTGTTCAAAAGTTATAGTGATCAGAATTTTTCCCGTCCCCTAGAAACAAGCGCGCAAAAACATCAAACTCGAAAATGTTAAAAGAAACAAAAAATTCAATAATTTCGAGGCTAGATTCGAATCAGGGGACTGCAGGTTATTAGCTTAATTTTTTCATAATACATGAATGAAAAGAAGGAAACCAATAACTCCAAGGGTATTCGAATTTTATTTATCATTTACCAATATGAACTGCACATGCAATGCATGCCAGGGCTTTTTTCGCCTCTTTGGAACAAGCTGTTCTATAGCGTTTTCATTAATTGCACAATTTCATATTTTCATCTTGTAATCTTGGACGAGATGTACTCAATTGTGCTAAAGAAAAGTAAGACCTCATTAGCTTGTAAATAAATTGTTTACAAGATCAGTCTCGTGTACCACAATTGTCTATTTCATTATAGGTTCCCACAATTTGTTATATAATACATAACAAATTATTTTCTTACAGTGTGGCTATCATATCTCATAGCACCTTTAACATCGGTGACACCATCACTTTCAAACTGATGAAAAGAAATATGAATTCAATGACTCCTATTCCTGTTGATGAAGCAATGCAGGCTGAAACTTCATTGAAGAACTTTTCTGAAGATGAAGCATCCAAAAAGTACTGCAAGCTGATCTTGGCGCAAAATTCGGATATTTGTAAAATTATTGAGAGGGAACAGAGAGAGATAGAAGATCAGTTGTTGAACGCAGAAGCTTCGGAGATTTGTTTTATAGAAAAAGCTGCTGTCAATAACCAAGAGAGACAGTCCAAGATACTTGAAGATATGTGAGTGGTGTTGAACTTGGACCAAATACTACTAGTCCATTCGAATCAAAAAGGGAAGGGTTCAATCATTCCCAAGATTCTCCAGAAACATCATCAAATTCTAAATACATATACTTTTACCAAGGTGAGTAAATTTCAGATTCAGATTAACCTAAAATGATTTTCAAATTATCTATATCAAACCTCTGATGCAAAAATAAACATATCATGAAAATATTTTGGAAGTTTTATAGGCATATATTTGCTGAATTTCATAATGCTATCAATAAAGCAACTAATTTCAACGAATGCATATTCACTCTTTTGTTGAATGCATTAGTTTTAGTATCATTTAGTTTGTTTAACAGTCTCATTCCTGTAGGATAACTTCGTGATAGAATGTTTAATGACAACTTTCCCATTTGTTTCAATGACTATGCTTGTTTCTGTTGGATCATTGAATGCCAAATAATTTAATTAGTTTTATCTTTTACTGAATTATTCATTAATAGCATTAACATAAAATTTTTTCATGAGGGTATTTATGAGTGGAGCAAAGAGGATTAAAATATAATATTAACTACTTTAGTATAAAAATTATGATTCACAAGTCAACTTTTCAAATAATGCACAGATAACATTATCATTTCGCGGTTTTTTATCGTGAAGTGTGTTACATTGTGCTAGATAAATGTGAGGATAATTAACCTTGTCGTCAATTACCTGTGGTGCCAAGGTCAGTCCCCTCTACTACACTATATTTATCGATATACGAGAGGTTCTTTACCCCTGAAGTTTCTCCATGCAACCATTTATTATAGGTTTTTTCAATAAAAATGCCTCAAAATAATGCTTTCTCATAGCGCAGGCAATCTGTTATAGACCAAGTTCATTTGAATTTTCTTCTGCTACCAAAAAAAAAACGAATAGACTAGGTTCCAACATCTTTCAAAGAATGTTGATTTACCTCCGCATCAGAAATTCTTCTTTTCATGTCAGCTTACCTTTCCCTGGTAAAATACTTTCAGCAATCTTGATGAATAAATTTATTTTCAGCTTCTGATGGGCAACACATCTATATCCATAGTTTCAATGTGAAAATGCTTAAACATACCTATGGTTCTCTTGAATATGCTCCAACCACTATAACTGCTAAAATTTTGTCGAAGGAGAGCGACTATATGATTGAAGAGTATAGGAAACGCTTCAAATATCTCGCCCATCTGCCTGTCACTTGCCCTTTTGAAACCATGGAAATTGAGTTGAATTATCCAGTGGTTACAGAGGATACTTTACATTTTTTTGCAGGTAGGAAATAATTCTGCATGAAGCATTTAAGTAACATTATCGTCTAATTAATACCTGCTGATCATCTCTTTTCATCTACTGAAAGTATATATTTAGATAGTTGAGATAGTATGATTGTTATCCAATGAATCAAGTAATTCGGGGTGCAAATACAAAAGTTTCATTCAACTCTAAAAACGCAAACTATTTGTTCATCTTGAAAATAAATCATCACAGCCACGATAATGCATACTAAGGATAAAGGCTCATTAGTGCTAGACTCCAAAACTCTGATTAGATACCTATAGAATCCTTACAAATGAGTTCATTATAAACATCATTTTCGGACTGTCAAGTTGATAATTTCCCTTCCCGAAGTAATCTTTGCTCAGTTATGCTGGATTCACAATGGACGTAACCATAAAACTCCCGCAACGTAAACGAAAAACGCAAAGTTGAACCAATGCAAATCATATGGAACTGTTCACAATAGGCTCTGTAATTTTTACGTTTACGTTGAGCTTATGGTAGTCCGTAATTCTAACGTTAATTTTAGAAATTTGTTCACATTCTGTGAGTTGTGAGCCCAATACGTCAAAATGACGTAAAAAGACAAGACAATAATAATAATAGTTTGGGGCCAGCGACAAGTTTGGGCATTTATATTGTATTTCAGTTGGGTGAGTATAATTTGAAACGCAAAGTAACAATTTGTTTAAGCTATGAAATCTTTTTAGTCTATAATTTGCTACTGGCGCCCAAAGTTCATTCTGAACACCATTACGTTTCGGACAAAGTACGTTACGTTTCGTGTTCGTTATGGTTACGTCCATTGTGAATCAGCACTTAATGTTTGAACAAAATACATTTTTTTTTACAGTATTTATTGTAGAATATGTATTTTGCGCAAGAGAAATGTGAGGATAATTAACCTTGTCAACAATAACCTATGGTGCCAAGGTCAGTCCCCTCTACTACATTATTTTTTTATTATGTTGTATGGTCCGTTAAGGACATTTTTACTTGGGTTACTAAGTGAGCGGTCCGTGTTTATCAAATTTCCGAAAAAACGGTGGATTATCTGTCAAGTTTTATTCTAATGTGTTTAGAAACCATGCTCATTTGTCTGTCATTTGTCATTTCATTGTTATGTTTTGTATTTATTATTAGTTACAATGATTGTGGGGATGTTTAAAATCAGACAATATGTAGTTGTTATTGAAATTGCTTAAAATTTCTTATTTTAAAGTTATCATATTTACAGTCAATCATAGGCTGATAATATAGAGTATGTACTTCTTTCTCTTCTAGATTTGAAATAAAATTTCACAGGTTCAAATTCCAAGCCCCAAAGCAGTTATTCGTTTTGGGGGCACTTCCAACTGTTCTTCTGATGTTTTAACATTATTTACCAGCGCTCAATTGTAATATTCAATAAACTATAGAAACTTGCTTACAGCTGAATTGGAAGAGAGAGAAAAGGCGCGTTTGTCGAAAGCTATGGAAGAAAAAATTTGTGAAAGACGCATAATAGCAGAACAAAACTTGAAGATTTATGGAATTCGTCCAGATGCTGATATTTCTTTAGAATCCATGGAACAATTTCCTTCAATAGGATCGCCCACTGCAGGAAGTTCCGATTTCAATGCAAACAGAGAATCGAATGAGCCAAGTTGCAGTACTCAGGATCACATCAGTTCTCTTTCGTTTGCAAAGGTAAACAACTTTATTATGCAATTTAACCGTTTTCTTTTTCTATTCAATTAAAATTCTATTCTATTCTATTTAATTAAAATATAAATATGTTAAAATATAAATAATTGCCCATGGAGTTGTGTGAAATCCTGAGCTCTTTCTTATTTTTTTTGCCTGCTTTTCTATGAAGAGTATTCAATTATTTTGACCTTGATCTAGTGACATAATATCGAGTATTTTAAATTTTGTAAAAGATCTTGACTTGCAAATATGTTGTTTGATTGATTTTTCCGTTATAACTTAATGGGGACAATGAAAAAAATCTTAGGCTTGTTCCAACTCAAGAATTGACCGTACAATGATCGTCAGGATTCTGCGCAATAGATAAAAATGTGTTCCAACTGAAATTGTATCGTTTGAGGACGGTTTCGTTTTTGTTCCATCCTGCTTTGGGACCGTGAGTGGAACGGTTTTGTGATCGTCATTTCGATCCCTGGTCTGGAGCAAGTACCGTTTGGACGGTTCTTGTACGGTCAAAGTTTAGACATGCGTATAAGATCGATTACTAACAGTTTCGTGACCGTCAAATTACCGTACAAAGTCAGCTGTTGGAACAAACCTCTTATATACTTGAATCGATGACTGTTTTGAATTACTTTTGAAAAAAATAAGTTCCACTACTAGGCAACATAACAAATTTTGCATAGTGTGCATTTTGGGACAATCTGGAATCAGAGTAAACAAGCATGCCCTCAATCTCAGCAGTTTGTTGTCCTCAACTTCTTCTGTACTACTGGAACTGTAGTTTAGGGAAGAATACCCATAATAAAAAAGAATTCTTGAGGCAGGAGGATTAAGAAAGAAATGTACTGTGGCAGTGTCTTTGTAGCGTGAAACTTGAAAAATTCCTTTGTTTTATTCATGGAAAAAAGAAATAC
Organism: Propylea japonica; assembly: GCA_013421045.1. Taxonomy (NCBI): domain Eukaryota; kingdom Metazoa; phylum Arthropoda; class Insecta; order Coleoptera; family Coccinellidae; genus Propylea; species Propylea japonica. Next base: position 12,152,575 of record CM024245.1, read on the forward strand.
TTAGATATCTGCTTTCTATTATCATTGAATTGTTTCATTTTAGCGAGTCCTAACTACTTTTGGAACAGTATTTGCTTTTATATCACTAGAATACAGAGTAAATACTTTTTGGACATCAAATATTAGTAATTCCAAATTACTACTCAATTGAAAAACTCATTGGATTATTTTTTTTAGATGGCAGCTTCTGTTAAGGCGCAATCTAATCCATGGCCACAGTTAAGAAGTTCAGCAATTCCAATTGTTTCTCCTGGTAATAAAGAACATGCGACAGGTTCTGATAATTCTGGAAGAAGGAGATACAATTCAAATTGTACGACTACCAGCGAAGATGACCTGGAATTAATTCCTCAAGCAAGAACATTTGAAGAGGCATTGGCTCAGTGTTTTCAGAATGCTTCTAAAATGGAGATTTCTTCAGGTAAGAATTTCTAACATATTGATTCATTCTTCACGTCAATATTTATTTTCGTTTTAGGTAATGGAAAGAAAAGTAAAAAGGGAAAGAGGAAGAAATTTGTCAACCTGTAATTGATGCGCCAACAACACCATCTGTTAATTTATAATAATTCTGTTCCATTCAAGTCCTGTTGTTGAATTTTAGATATATGTGACCTAATTTTCTTGTCTGAAACAAAAAAATTGAAATTTTTGAGTGCAGGTTATGTTTATATGTTATCTTATTTGTCAATTGGAAAAGAATTCTTTATTTTAATAAAATAAAATAATGGATTGTTTTTGTTTCCTGTTCAAAATATAATCCTAAACTTTCTCATTATATACTTTATGAATCTTATCAATTTCATTAGTGTAAGCTCATGAAATTGACATATGTGTGAGAAACAGAGGAAACATATTGGTAGAATCTCAGATTAAAAACTTAACCTAGAGATGAATTCACTCATTTGTTGACGCAGCTAGGTAGATTCTGTTCATGCACGCGAAGAACATTCCGCCGCACAGTGGGGCAAGATACCCAGAAAGTTGGCAAAAAATCAAAAACTTAAAATCAGTATCGAGGATTTTTTTTGTATAGAATACGTAGTAAACCATCCTACGGATTAGATAAAACCCTTATTTCTCCCACCGAACTTTTCAGTGACTTGTCAGTTGGCTATGATTGTCGCTGTATCAAAATATTTTGATAAGCAGTCAACTTCAGGCTATTGTATACTCAACTTTCGAATAGTTAGTTTGTTATTATTTCGTAATAGTTCTAGAAAACCAAATATGGAAGCTTCAACCTCAGGTAAGTGACGATAATTTTACTATTGAATGTTATAATATTTTTAAATATTGTAGGTCAATAAGGCATTTTTAAACTAGATGTGCAAGTATTGAATTTTTGCATGTCACGCATATATTTTGGATTATTTGTTATGGAGCTCCACCAGACACCGCTTTCATTTTATATTCAATCGAAAGCTTGAGGAGTCCTCTTTGAAATATGCTTGTCCTTGTTTACCTTTTGTTACCTTTTTACTTAATAGGACACTGATTTTATGACTAGTTTTGATACATAACGTTAATGCAACGTTACTCGCCCCGGAGTTTATACAACTAGCTTGTTTATATTTATTTGTTCAATTCATTTGTATGATGAGAAAGTTGTAAGGAATAAAAAATTAAGTCTTAAATACTAATAATAATAATTAGCACCCAAAATGTGGCCCAAAAATATTTTAATTTAAAAATAAATCATTCAAAAATTACAAAATTCTATAGTACTACTGCAAAATAAAAATGTAACAGTGGCCCACAAATTGATCTTTGCCATGATTGATGGAAAAGTTTGTAATGCTCTCACGGATACATCTTCAACCAGAAATGTTTCTTATGTGGCGCAACATCAAAGATGTTCAATAACATTGAAGACATGGTAGTACAGAGTAAACACTGAGAACTTGGAATTTGGTTTGTCAGTATTGGATGGATGGATGGATTCGCATGTTTGAGTGTCTGCTTCACATTGCGTACAAATTGCCAATAAAAAATGACAGGCTCGAGGAAAAGACAAAGATATAGTTGCTGAAATAAAGCCAGAATTCAGAAAGAGTTTAAAGATCGCTGGGGTCTAATTGTTGATACTCCCAAGCATGGTTTTGGGATGATAATAATGATAGCTATCGCAAGTGGTTTTGAAAATGTCGATCCTATGCTCATGAAACGGCTAAATATTTAATCTCTTTGTATCTTTGGTACAATATGTCACCAACCATGCATAATATTTAATACATGGACCTGAGATCATATCTTCTGCACTACTACCTATTGGACAGTTGAGTGAGGAAGCTCAGGAACACGGAATAAGGATTTCAAAAGATAAAGAGAACATGGTTCCATAAAGTGTAGTAGATCCAAAAGTAATGAAGATATTTTCAACTTATTTTGATCAGTAGCGATCCAGTGATTACAAGCAAAAGGAAAATAAAAAAAGGAAACAAGAAAAAATTCCAAGGGAAGCTTTGCAATTGTTGAAAGTTTCATCTCCATTTGATTCATCATCAGACCAAGGAGAGGAGGAAGAAGAAATTTATAATGATACCGATATTGATTTCTAAATCATAATATGTATCAAAGTTTTTTTTGTTTTTCATTGCAGAAAATTATTCATTAAAATTCTTGACTTTTAGTAACCCCGAATTCTTTTCTGCCGGAAATCGAACCCCTTCCCGTGGTTGTTTTACACTTTCATTTTCTAATGGGCTGCATTGTACCTTATAAATGAATAAATAATCATTTCTTATGTTAAAAACAGTTTTCTGTTTTTTTTGCCAACTTTCTGGGTATCTTGCCCCACTGTGCGCCGTTGCGAACTTGTGCCGTATATTTATTCCGTATTGGGATAATTAGTTTACAGCTTTCCTACTAACTGCTAGCGTTTGATACAGACAATTATGTCAGTTTGGCAACATCGTCTATTAGTGTTTAGTTACTAGGTGCGTCGTGTTTACATTTTCATCTCGATTTGACGTTCATAAACTGAATTATTTTACTGATTTGGTGCCAGTTTATTGTTGATTTAGGGTATTTAGATAATTAAAGCTATTTCAAAATTACGAAAATGTTGTATTATATTCAGAAATTGTAGAAATGAAAATCTAACCTATTGTTTAATCTAACCCAGCGCGTCAGTGGAATGCTTTGCATCTCACTCTAGAGCTTGGTTAATTGCAATGCAGTACTATTCACGCGTAGGGGCATCTCTATGTTTACTTCTTATTCTGAGGTGTATACAGTGTGGGCCACTGTCAATAGCCCATGCCCTGGTATTGTATGGAGAAGAGACTATACAGTCATTAAAAATTTTCTTGGGTTGACACCACTACTCTATCGATCTTAAGTATTTTCAGTACTGCAGCGTTGCCACTTATATCAGTTTTTATTATCAACTTTGAATATCAATGCAGGGCGTTCAATTTGATATCTTGAAGTACATATTAATATAAGCGGTTAGACTGCAGTGCTGAGGATAGAATATAGGACTTATTGGTAAGATTTCTTATCAATGATGAACAAGTGGTATGTGTTAGCCATTTCAATTTATTATGTATGAACCACATGCTTTCATGAAAAATATTCAGTAATCAGAATATTATGAAGTACAGGGCGTTCCTTTCGAAATTGATGGTACTTTTTATTTAACCGCTAACTCGGAAACTGATAAGTCTAGGCAAAAATCGAAAGTAGAACGTGGGTGTAGCAGAACAGGCCATCGCATCGGGAATCATTTGCCCTGCCAAGGATGAAAAATACAGGCTGTTTCTTGACAACATGAATAAAACAATACATATCGTCTCAGGATACTTATCAGTGAATTCAGTCCCGTTGGTGACATAGGCCATATTCAAAGACTGGATTTGCATGGTGAAATATGTTTTAGAGACATACAATAAAACTCCCAGATAAATAATCAATAATTATTAAGAAAACGGAGTTTACACAAAATAGCGCTTATGTGTTTGTTTTCTCAACAATCACAATGGTATGAGGGATTTCATTTTCTATATCATTATTTGCTACCAAATCTACGAAAAAAACCATCTTTGAAGTTTTGTTCTGATAGCTACCTGCCAGTCAGGTAGTTGAAGATCTGGGGGTGATTCTTGAATAATATCAAACGCGCGAATTGGCAAATGCGACCAACTTCCCTGCTAAGTTGGCGACATTATTCAAGACTCGACCCCCTGGGCTTAATGCACCTGACTGGAATTCAGGACATACAAGTAATTGTGCATCTTTTCAAAACACTCTGTATATGAAAATGTGATGTCATTTTTATATGACTAACCGGAAAACGCCTTATCATAATTTTCTATGGTTTAACCTTGCCCAATAAATTGTCAAATTTCTTTTGTGGTAAATCTAAAACACCAAACAGAATTAACAGCTATTTTCTAAAAAGATATAATACGGGCTATTTTAACATTTGTTTGTGTTTGTGATCAGTACAAATCAATTTATAGCACTTTTTCTGACAACGAACGATGTGTATATGTTGATATCCTTTTTGTGAATTGTTATACTTAAAATTGCTCAAATGGCTAACGACGAATATATGAAGGAATATCGCCAGTTTTTTCAGTATTTTGACGAAACGCTAGATCCTAATGATCAACTACCTGTTAAACTCGCAAGTTATAGGTTGTTTAAAAAAGAAGTTGTGGGTGCAATATTCAACTGGACTAATCAGTATTTGAGTGATAAGTAAGTACACTATTATTGCTCCATTTCAGTCTATTACAATCAGTATTCGCTACTGAAATATCAATATATAATATAATAATTATGAATTACTTCTTGAGCTAATGTTTATCGGGAGCTACTAATGACTCATTTATCTTAGAAGATAATTAGTGGGATTATTACATAAACTGTCTGTATATTCCTTAAACTAAGTAATTTAGTCTAAGGCATATTCATTCTCTTCTATTCACTATAAAATATTTTGTTTATAGCAATTAGTTTATTATTATTATTAGTGCTATAAATAAGAACTGTTATTTAAACTTTGTATAAACATCATCCAGCAAAGCTTGAATTCGGCTTGTATGATTTGAATTTGAGCATCTTTATTGTGTCATTTTGTTATACAGGAGAACTGAAATCAATTTCCAGAATTTCCTGAAAAATATTGTTTGGGAGTTTTTATACAAAGATTCGTTATCTTCATTTGTTTGGCACAGAATTTCTTCTGAATTTTCCCAGTTAATTCTTCATTTCTTTGATGATTTTTAAATCAGTAGGTACCTATGGGCAAAAAGTTTTGAAATCTCAAAGCTAGAAATAAACTACTTGCTCTGAGAAATAACATGTAGGTGTTACTTCTACTTATCTGTTTTCATACTCTTAAATATCAATTTATATCTATAAAGTTAACAGCTGATGAAGTAAACGTAAACAAATATTTTAATTTTGAATTTTTCGCAAGAACGAGCCTCAGAAAGTGATTTGTAGTGCGACCTGTTATTTTTTATAGTGATTTGTGATTTCGAATTTGACAGTATTGATTTTTCGTATAATTCTATGTTCCTGGGAAATCTTCGGGTCGTGGCTAACTTCGCGCTATTTACTTGATACACCGGCTGTCAAATTTTTCGACTGTTTTGTGGTGAGTAAAACATCAATACCTCAATAAATTCGATTATCATAAAATAAAGCACCAATCAATCATATATGCAATAATAAATTTGTGATTCTAAATAACATACCGAAGCATTCAAGCACCGATTATTGTTGCAGTGTTTTGAAAATTGAAACAGCGATATGAACTGGGGCGATTGGACACCCCAAGAAAATGTTCTCCTTTCAATCCTAGAAGTTCTGCAAGAAGCATTAATACCAGACAACGAGATCCAGAAAAATGTCCAACAGAAGCTGAATATCATACAAAACATCGGAGATTTCACCTATTACTTATTATTTATAATTTCCAACCCAAATTATTCAGAGGAAATAAGGAGTTTAAGTGGAATCTTGTTGAAGAACAACATAAACTCTGTATATGACACAATATCACAGGAATATTTAATAAGAATTCGCCAAGAATGCTTGAGATTATTGCAAGATCCTTGTAAAGATATTCGAATTAGCATTTCAAATGTCATGGTTATGTTAGCTAAGGATAACTTGAGCACTTGGCCTGAACTTGTCCCTTTTCTTATTAATGCCTTTGATGCCTCCAATGAATTCAGTGAAATTGCATTGAATACCCTCTTCAAAATATGTGAAGAACTTATAAGAAATAACAAATCCGATGAAGAAATATATGGAATAACAAGAAAAGTATTTCCCAAACTAAATGAAATGCTCACTCAGGAGAAATGTACATTTCATCATGACATTATAAGACTAGTTAATCAATTTCTTCAAGAATATTCATGATTGTCAAACAGTCATTAGATCTCGGTTCTTACTTGAGAAACATAATGCAATATGCTGATTCTGAAGATGTAGAGATGCAAAAACAGTTTCCATGACTTTCGAATTATATTTGGATAACAGAGAAGAAAGCCTTCTGCCCCATTTGCACGAAGTTATACTTTATCTTTTGGCTAAAACTCAGCATAAGGATAGTGAAGTTGCATTGCAAGCCTGTGAATTTTGGTTCACAGCCACTAAATTATCAAACTGTAAAGAGTTGCTGTCTCCATACTTGGAAAAACTGCTCCCAGTTTTATTGAAGAACATGAAATACTCCGACTATGAATTAATGGCTTTAAAAGACTGTTTAGGTAATGATTCTAATGAGAAGGATTTATCTAAGGATATTTACAGGTAAGCTCATTAGAATGGAAAAAATTGTGCTGTCATCTGTTTATGCTGAAATACTTCAGTTTATTCACTACTGATGAGAAAAATTTTAATCGTCCCATCGATGGCTCAATTACGTTTCATTCCATATGTATGGTCTTAATCAATAGTGAATCATGTTTCTGCAAGTAATCCTGATACAAGCAGTATGTGGGAATCTACTGATTTTCCGTAGTGTTGCTTTTTGCAGTTAGAGAAAATCAGTAGATTCTTAAGGCGTTTTCCGATACTTACTCGGGTTAACTCGATCCCTAACCTTGGCGTTCGTTTACCTTACCCGAACATCCAACCCGTGTTCGGAAAGTACGGGGCTATTAACTGGATCACTGACCCAGGTTGATTTATCGTAAGCCTACTCAGGAGTAGGGTTCTAGAGTCACCGCATGCGCACTGCAGTTCAATTTTGTATTGGAATAAGACGGGAATAAGTCTTCTACTCCTTTTTTAGTAATTTCATATATTCTATTCCTAAAAATTATGGAAAGAGAAGAGAATTTGGCTCATTGTAAAATGAGTGGCTCCTTGAGCCGAGAAAATAATGTGAAACAACTTCCTCATAGCTTTGTATGCGGATCTTTCTGCGTTAAAGCTAAAGCCTTCTTTACTTCTTCAATATAGGTACTCGAAGATAACATTGAACATGTGAGGGCACACCAGACATTAAATAAGAAAGATTTTACAGAAGTCAATAAATCCAAGCAAAGCTAGAGACAATCAGTGCGATTCTGTTCGCACATTGCTATGAATCTTGTTATCCAAGAAATATGGCTATCTCCCAAATTCATAGCAATATGACTACGGTAATCCGTATTATGATTCGACTGTTATAGTCAGGTTGGTTATGAATTTCGCCTTAACAATATGGCTATGAGAATTGGCAATCCAAGAGCCGGCAACACTGTAATATATGATATTTGAACTACTATTTTGAGGTTTTGTTATGACATTTCTGTGTTTTCAAACATTTGTAATGAGAATTTGAAAAATGTTGCGGAATAGGAAAACCAAGAAAATTCAAATGGAAGTATTAATAAACTTCCTTAAATATAATAGAATTAATTATAACCCATTAGAAATATACAGGAGGTGAAAACCAAGTAGGTTGAACTAGGAAATTTTTTGAATGCAGTGTTAAATGGAACAAGAAAAGATTAAATGCTTCCTCTGAATGAAATTATACTCACAGCTTGTACATTTATAGTATTTATACTGTGAAAACCCTTTCTATTGATGCTTTCTTCACATCCTCATTACTTGAAAGAAATGTTACATATCGAGGCAATCAATTTGTTGAGATGAGGTCCTTATTTCATGTATTGCTCTTCACATAACTATACCTTTTCAACTTCAAATTGAGACTAATCACATTCAAATTGAGATTAAACAAATTCAAAATGACATTAACCAACTTCAAAATGGTAAACACAATCTAATTGGGAATAAACACATTCAAAATGGGAGTAATCATAATCATATTGGGAACTGACATTTCCACTTGACTTTGATATTCCAAAAATATTGTCAAATAATAAAGGTATTCATCAGATCATTTTGTGTGTTCTGCATATAACTATATATGTCGCGTTACATTAAAGAATCGGAAGCAGCGAATGTTTAAAAGCAGATTTATGCTGAACACAAATAATTTTGACAATATGAAGGGTGTTTTTGAATAGATGCGAAAGATTTAAGGGGTAATTTCTCACATTATTTTATGAGAAAAAGTTCCAACAAATGTAGGTCCAGAAATGCATTGTTTCCAAGATACAGGGTGTTGAAATTTTACTTAAAAACTGGCCGAAATAAGTGGTACCTATCTACGCCACTAAGATATTTCAAACTAACAATTATATTTGAATTTAATTTGTGACAAAAATGTTTTCTGCCGTTTTTTCCTGTGGGGCACCGTTTCATGAGAAAAAATAAAACATCTCAACGTAGAGCCCTCATATTATGTGTTAAAGTGACGACAAATAAGTGTAAAGATGTTTAATTTTCTTACATAAAAACGGCGCCCCGCTCGAACAAGAAGTAGAAGGTTTTACTAACAATTGAACGAAGAATTCAAAAATATTTGTAAGAAATATCTCAGCGGTGTACACATATTTTATTCAGTTTTTAAGTGAAACTTCAACACCATTCATCTTGGAAAAAATGCATTTCAGGAACTACATTATTTATGGAAACTCATAAAATGATATGAGGAATCACCCCCTCTAATCTTACGCATCCTGTATATCAGTATCAAATTCAAGTGGAAATGTCTATTCCCAATATGAGATTGATTAGTCTCATTTTGAATGTGTTAATTCTCAATTCGATTGTGTTTACCATTTTGAAGTTGGTTATTCTCATTTTGAATTTGTTTAATCTCAATTCGATTGTGTTTACCATTTTGAAGTTGCTTAATGTCATTTTGAATTTGCTTAATCCCAATATGAATGTGATTAGTCTCAATTTGAAGTTGAAAAGGTATAGTAGGCTCATTCCTAGTTTGAAGTCCTCACCAACTGTAGTCTTATAGCTGCCATAAGCAAAAAATTGTGAAGTTGGTTAATCCATAACTTTTTTCAACTTTTCAATCAAATCAGAAACGGCTTATTTGTCCTATCGAAATATTTTGATTAACTTCACTACAGTCCCTGATATGTCGATTTTGCGATCTAAGAATTCTCCTTAAATTAAATGTTCTGTAGTACGTCAGTTCCATTTTCATTGCAACATACTTACCTTTTTTCAAACCCTTTGAAAAATTATAATGAAATAAGTGTTTTTTTATCGTATTTCTAACTGTTTTGGTCCTGGGCAAGATGGTTATCCGTGTAGGCAAGTACTCTTTCGACCTTGCTAAGATAGCAACGGATAGCAAGGTTATGGCTAAATTGACAGATCATATTGCCACAGAGTGGTCGATCAGAATACAGAATATTGCGCATCTTGCTAGGATAGTCATATCTTTATCTTAGCAATATGGCTATGCGCAAACAGAATCGCACCGAATAAGTAAATAAATTGGAACTGAAAAAATAAATTCTCTACTTACATAGGTAGTCAAAAATAATATTAAATATGGAAGGGCACACGAGAAATTATAAGAAATATTCAACAGAAGCCAATAAATGCAAGCAAAGCTAGAGACAATCCGAGAATAGACTGGGATTGAAAAAATAAATTCATAAATTTGTTTGGTTATATTATTGATACGACTGTCACTTGAAATCCTAAACCTGATGTGTTCGTAAACACAGACCTCGGGTCCGTGATCCGAGTAGATCCGTCACGTGACCCGATGGATCGAGTTAGTAACCCTGAGTAAGTTTCCGAAAACGCCTTAAGATACTGCTATTAACATGGTTACTCGCAAAAAAACAACTATATTTAATCTTGTATTTCAGTATTTATTTTATATATCATTGTTTATTTGTGCGATAAATTCTTAATAGGAATTAGGGTGAGAGGTTCAGTTGTTGACACCCTTGTAAAGATTGACACTGTGTCACTATGCACATATATACCGATGTAATAAACTATTGCTGCTATCTAGTGTTTTTCATCTGTCTTCACATATTGTAGGATGTTATATTTTCTATTTTGGTCAAGTTCAATTTCCTCAAGTTATCATTCTGAAAACGCTATCATTAATATTTGGCGAGAGATTTTGCCAATAAGTATATTATGTTAGAATTTAATTATAGATAGCGATTGCTTTGAACTATGAACTATGCATATATTTCGTAATTTTTATTTTTTTGTTCTGTTTCATATTCGTGAGAAGTTTTCTACTGTTTGGGAGGTTCCAAAGAATATTTAATTGATGTAAGTAAACCCTTTAATGATTTATATATTAAGGTTGAACCATATGTCAATAATTGTGTCAATAATATTACATTGAACAGTGATTGACATAGGGCTTAACCTTAATATATAAATCATTGAGGGGTTTACTTACATCAATTAAATATTAAAAAATGATATATTTAGATATAAGTTAGATATAGGTAATATGTAACAGCCCCACCAACAGATAACTATGTTTATCTCTGTGGGATTTTGCACCGACTGATGTAATTTACTGGTTTAAATAAATGCAATGCAATGCAATCTTCCAAATAGTAGAAAACTTTTAACGAATATGAAACAGAACAAAATCGAAACATATACGCAATTATGCAGAGTGAGATGAAACTATGTCAATGACTATCATACTGGATGTCAATTACTATCAAAATATGTCAATGACTATTAAATATGTAACTTCGATAAAATTGGTATCTCCTCGAATATTCAATCAATATTAATTGAAAGTTAGAAAGTACAATACCAAAATATAAACATTCAACCATAGTTCGGTAATAATAACCATAGTCAAATATGGAAATGGATTCGCCTACCGAAAATCCATGCACTTAAGGTGTCAATCACTATAGCTTTTACCCTATCTCTTATAGGAATAAAAATAATTCTAATTCTATGACCAAATTACAGTTATCAAACTATGATTATTTCAAAGCACAGTACAATTTTTTAATGAAATATGTTTTTTATTATGGCTAAGTTTTACAAATTTACAGATATCAGAACAAGGATAATGGAGATGAAGATTGCTACAGTGATGACGAAGATAATTTTAATGAAGAAGTAGACGATTGCTACATCGGGTGGACTCTCAGGAAATGTAGTGCAGCATCCCTTGATGGTATTGCTGTTAGGTTCCGCGAAGATCTACTTCCTCTACTTGTACCATACCTTAATGAGATCTTATCACACCAAGATTACTACATCAAAGAATCTGCAATCTTAGCTTTGGGCGCTGTAGCTGAAGGTTGCATGATGGGGTTGAAGCCTTATCTTCCGTTTTTGATCAATTACCTTATCAATTCCATGAATGATGAACATTCTGTCATAAGGGTCATTACTTGTTGGACTTTGGGGCGTTATGTACCTTGGATTATTAACAGTGATCCTTCACCTCATGCTTATTTCATACCAGTGATGACTGTTTTGTTGAAACATTTCATAGATGATAATAAGAGAGTACAACGAGCGGCCATTTCTGCTTTTTGTATTTTTCAAGAGACTGCACTGACCAAATTGATTCCTTATATTGATATTATTCTAGAAGGTTTTGAGCAAGGTTTTCAAAGATTTCAGTATCGTAGCTTGTATTTGTTATACGATGCTATCGGTGCTCTAGCGCAGTCTGTAGGAAATCAGTTGAGTAAACCTGAATATATAAACAAATTGATGCCTCATCTAATGCATAAATTCTCTCAGTGTGATAATTACTCCGACGATAATTTCATAGCAGTACTTGAATGTTTGTCTAACATAATACCAGCTTTGGAAATATCATTTTTGCCATACTCTGAGGTAGTGTATTGGCATTGTCTGAGAATCATAACGGATACTATTCATTCAACTATTAATTACAATGAAAATCCCAGGGAGCATGACATACCTGATAAGGAGCCCATGAATGTTGCCCATGATGTTTTGTACAGCATGGCCCTAGGCTTAAAGAACCATTTCATCAAATATGTCATGAACAGCAACCTCCTCTGTCTGTTACATTCCACTATGATGGAGAATATGTCATTGATCAGACAAACTGCTATAGCCCTATATGGTGAATTGATAATATTATGTTTTCCTTATCTCTCAACTACTGTAAGCGAGTATATACCGATATTGATTAAGAATCTAGACGAGAAACATGAAGGAGTATGCAACAACGCTGCTTGGGCTTTGGGTAAACTCGGTTCCGTTATGGGTTCCAATATTCAACCTTCGTATCTGACATGATTGTACCGTTTGTCAACATATTGAGAAATTCCAATCTGAACAGACCGATGTTTAGGACGATAGCATTGTCCTTCTGTATAATTTGTTATGTTAGTAACGACATCAATGTGCCTGATTTGGATTTTATCTTGAAGAATTGTTGCATGTTAATAAGAAATGTTAAAGATTCTGAGGAAAAGGACCTGGCCTTTAGGGGTCTGTGCAAAGCTGCTGTTTCTCATCCCAGTTTTTTCAAGGAAAATTTTATGTACTTTTGTGATGCGGTGGCCTCCTGGAACAACATGCGTCTCGATCTGAAAGAGAATATCAAATCGATATTGGTTTTCTTTAAGGAACAATGTGGTGAGGAAAACTGGACCATCTTTTATCAACAGTGCCCCGAGCCGTTAAAGATGCGGCTTATAAGCCTGTATGGAATATGAATCTAAAACTGCGGTACTCTAGTGGAACGGGGGTAAAAACAACGGGTGGGGAGCCTGAAAGACCCTGCCCAGAAGACGAGGAAGGCGCCTTTTATGGGATTAATTTCGCGAGGGAGGGGATATCTGCGTTTTAATATCTTGAATCGCGTATCGATATGGGAAAACGTCGTTCATTTTCAGCTTCAAATGGAATTTAAGGTCGGATTTCGAAGAAAATCTGCGCTGCACGCGGAAAAAGATAATTTCATCATAACCCTGGAGCGGTTATGAAGATCAGATGTCATAATTTTTAGTTTAGCTCAAAGTTCATTGCTTAGACCTATGCGAGGCGCAATTTTCTTCCGGAATCATTGTTCCTCATACATCTGTGAATAATTTGTTATCTATTTTTTTTCCAAGTATAAATTTTTCAAGCATGCATATCGTCATTAAATGATATTACAGTATTTTAGCTTCGTTAAATATGAAGTAAATGGAAATGATTTTGAGTAGACTAGGAACATGTCGCGTGAATCTTTGTAAGTACTATGCATGACTAGAACAAAATAAGCATAACCTAATGAACTTGAAGGAGCATCATTTTCAACTAGGTGAAGACATATATTTTCTGATTGATTAATAAGGGCATTGCCATAAACCCCAGTATCATCAAAATTTAATGTTTACAGTTTAATCAGAAAATGGAAAAGAAATTAGTTTGGTTTGTGCCGGAAATATGTATTTGATACTTTTTTTGTTTAATCATAGTCAAATGATTGTTTTATGCCAACCAAAGCATAACATAGTTTTTTTATACTACTGTATATCAGCAAGTATCAATAAATATTTTAGATATTATTTTAGTGTATTATTTTTTGTTATAATGAAAATTTTATTCATCTGTCAAATTCGACAGACAACAATGTTCCGACTGATTTTTTATTGTTGTTTTAGCCAATGAGCATACAATTAGGCGATAATTTTGCACTAGTGCAAATTATCGATAATTCGCACTAGTGCAAAATTATCAGGTCCTTTAAAATAAATGCAGACGTAATATTATGAACGTTTATTACTAATTAGAGTAACATGAAAACTGTTGAACAACTTACAGCGACACAATACGATTGATGGATTCACAAAATTTTCTTATTAAATTTAACTCTTGCAATGAAAATGAATCGATAATTTTTGACAAATCTGCTCTCATGCAAGTTAAACTGTAAAAGGCACTCGAGCGCTCCGCGCACTCGTGCTCTTTTTCAACTTAACTTGCATTCGAGCATATTTCCCAAAAATTATCGATAATTTTCATTGCACTAGTTAAATTACAACTGATTATAACCCAATGTCCCCAATTAGGTCAGGTTAAGAAGACTGCTTCAAATTCCTCTCTAAAGACTGAATTTATGCAATAAGTCTATGTACAGGATGATCCTCGATGTATGTTTAACTTCAACAAGGAATTGAAATGTTAACGTTTCGTTCATCAATTGTCTATCATGGTGAAATGAAAACTATAAGGACAGTTGCTTGTTACAACATCTCAGCTGAATTGATCAGATTGGATTGAAGCTTGTTGCTTCCTTCACACGAAAGCGTTGACAAACAATGAAAGACATTCGCGAGGCTAATAAACGAAAACGTCTTCTCCAACATTGTGAAGCCTTGGATTGATGTTCACTCATTACAGCTGATTAGGAGGAATCTCTATGGCGAAGATACTATCGAAATCGATCCACAGCTGACTTCACTACGCATCGTAATGATTCCTATGTTACGACTTCCTTGCGAAATTCGAAAAACTTTGTGAATAGACTGGACCCATATTCTGGACAAGTGATCTTTCAAAGCGTATACGAACTTCATTGCTCGAGTCCCTCTTTTACCTGCAAAAATGCACACAGCGCAATTATGTTCGTATACGCATTGAAAGATCACCTGTCGAGAATACGGGGCCTGGTCACATTCAAGAACAAAAAGGAATTGTTCAATTAAAAAAATCATCTTTGAGCACCAATGTATTCTGATCCTTAGGGACGAATATAGCTACATAGCTATCACATGATTGCGCTTTTCATTGGAAGCACCAATTTTGCTCTAATGTTGCACTGGCACTACACTGGTTCTCATTTGAATGGGCATTTCATTGGTCTTTGTACCAATGAAAAACAAAAAAATGCACTTAGATCGGACTGGTACGCACCAGTTCTCCCTATTAAAACGCTAGCTTGTGGCTGAAGAGTGTACATTTTCCGATCTTTTTCCTCTGAACCGCCTGGTCCGATTCCAATCCAATAGTTCCTTCGATGCTGTTCAGAAATACAAATTGTTGAAATCAGTGGTGGAGAATCACCTATCAAAGCTCAATATTTTTTCTGTTCCTGGTGACGATGGAATTACACCTTTCCATCTTAAACATTTTGCCAGTGCTTTATCTGTCCCCCTCACTATCATGTTTCGCAAGTCAATTATTTCAGATTCACTTCCTAAGGGTTGGCTTTTCACAATTGTGACTCCCGTCTACAAGAAGGGGGACAAGGTTTCCTCTGACAACTATCGCCTTGTGAACTTGTTGTCAAATGTTGCAGAAGTACTAAAAAGAATAATTAGCGAACAACTTTTTGAGTCTTCTTTTACTAATGGTTTGATTTCCGATGAGGATCATGGTTCCGTTCCTGGACGCTCTACCATTACAAATCTTCTCTCATGCTTACCTGTCTGGATGAAAGAGGCACTGCAGTCAGCCAATGGACGTCATGTATCTTGATTTTTCCTAGGCTTTCTTGTCTAGCTGTTCATACCGCGTGCGCGTTGGCGATGCCTTCTCTTCATCCGCTTAGTCTATACTATCTCGAATCCCTCAGGGTTCTGGTTTAGGGCATCTGCTCTTCTCCCCCGACCTTCGACTTTGCTTTAAATCCACCCCTTCACAGTTGGCCACTGAAATGAACTCTACAACAACAACCCTATAGTGAATCATGCCCATCTTCAGACAAACTTTTGAATTAATGGTGTGCAGAATGGTTGATTTCCCTTAATTAAGTAGGTGCTTGGTTTCCATCATAGCTGAAAACAACTCTCGATTGCATTATACTTTCAGTGGTGAACAGTTTCTCCCCGAGATTAAGATCTTGGAGTACATCTGACCAACGCTGGAGTATGCTGGTCTAGTTTGGTGGTGTTCCATGAAGGCTGCCAGAGATTCTTCTTGAGTAGACATAGAATCTCATTGGTCGCAGTGCAGTGTCTATCGACCTCAATCTTATCTAATCTAATAAGCAATAAATGTGAGAAAAATAATCTGACTTCCTCCTAGAATGCGTCACTCTCCGTCCACAACACGTCTTATCCTTCATAATGGATAATATGACGAAAATGACACAGGTCAATATATTTTTGATATTTTCAATTATTAACATCAGGTACTCCAAATTTAATAAATCAAAGATAATGTCAGCCAATACACCTTTTGTTGTTTTGTATTTCGTTGACGGTAAAAACTTACAGTTTTATAATAATTTTCATGTCTACTCATATTTCTTCACTTTTTTCCTGCAAACTCGGGAACTATCGAACTCATGGTACCCATTGACGAAATCACCTGAGATATTCCATCATCAAAAGGCTACTATTTGCACAAATGATGAGTTGGCAACTAAAAATCTCCAGATGTCAGCTTGAATTTCCCATTTGTTGGCTAAAGCTGAACAATACCAATTGAATCCTTTTTTTTTTGCAGAAATGTCCATGGCACCTCATTTCTTTCCTGTCAAGGATAGTCATAGAAAAAACAAGAAACCGCTGCAAAAAACAACCAGTCCAATGTGGTTTCAATCCATCCGAAAATGGTAAGACTAGTTTCTTCAGAAATCATTAAAAGGTCATCAATAAAAAAATTTTTGAATACGAGTTTTTCTTTCGTGTGCCAAATTTCAGAAAAAAACCCATAGCTTCAGGATATTCAAATTCGAATAGGGGAGAACCATATGCTAACTGCTTAAAAACACCGAAAAGTACTTCCCTTTTTGAGCGCTCGTTCTACTTAGACGAGTGCTATATCGTTTTGCCCAAATATCTGTAATTTTCGAATTTTGAGCCGAAAATGGTCTCAAACGATAGGGTTCGACTCCCTGATGGAAAATATGAGGTCAAATCAAATTCTGTAGGGCCGGCCGTCCGGCCGGCCGTCCGTGAGCACAATAACTCTCGAACGGATTGTCCTAGAGACTTGAAATTTTCAGGGTGTGTTCAGCTCTCAAATAGCTCGGTTAAGTTCGTTAACCAGAAAAATCGTACAGGGTGTTCCATAAAGTGGCCATTCAAAATTTTTGTTACTCAATATTTCACACAAAACGAAAGCAAACGGAATGAAATATTGCAGCAACGTGCCAGATGTTCATAGTAAGCCTCTTGCAAAATTTTGTTGCCATAGTGTTTACAGAACCATAGAAAATTCAATTGGAATATTGAAAAGAAGAATTTTTTTATTTCCATAACGAACCTTCCGATTTAACTGAAATTCATTCTGTGAGTGAAGACTGACACACTGATTGTTCATGCAACAAATTTCAAGAGGATAGCATCATCATAACCATAGAAATTCCAATTGGAATATTAAAGGAAAGACTCTTTATATTTCCATAACAAGATATCCGAATCAAATGAAATTTATTTTTTGGAATTGAGATTTATATATTGAATGTTTGTGCAAAATTTGAAGATCATCGCATCATCCGAACTATAGAAAATTCAATTTGAATATTGAAAAAAAAAATTATATTTTCATAACAAGATATCTGAATTGAGTGAAATTTATTCCTGGTATAAAGATTGATATACTGAATGTTCATGCCAAATTTCAAGAGGATCGCATCATCAGAACCATAAAATTTAATTATTTTATTTTCAAGTGTGACCATAGAATTGAATTTTTTAAATTGTTTATATGTAAAGTATCAATTTCAAGTCATATACAGAATTTTGAGATGATATCCTATTGCTCCACCAGAGAACGAGCGCTCAGAAGCTCCTGCTCAGGGCTTGCTTCCATTTTTTATTTTATAAAGTAACTTCCTTCACGAAAGCTTTGCAGATTTCAATAATTCTTTTATTTTTGTGTTTTTTCACCAAGGCATTCTCTAACTTCAAGAATTCATGTTCACCAGGCTCTAAATTGAATTTCTTTCTTTACACCTTGGGTGAAAACATAAGAATAAATTGAACATATGAATAATAATTCATTGAATCTTCACAAGATTACATCTGATATTTTCAGAAAAGTTTACTTAAGTTTTAAGCTTTTGAAAAAAAGTTGATATATGGCATAAAAAAGAGAATTATTTTCGGTGTTTTTTCAAGCAGTTGACCACTCTTATGGTATATGGTATTTAATTCCAATATAAACAATTGTGCACAAGCTTTTGACTGCACGTCGGGGCTTTCCTCCTCAATTTTTTAATTCTTATAAGGTCTTCAAGAATGAAATGGTATTAAGAAAAACTCTTTTTTTCGAAAATATAAAAGCTGATTTAGATCATATTCTTATCGTAAAACGAACACTTTGATAAGTGTACCTTCTCACAATTTTCATTCAAATTTTTCAAGCTGTTTCGAAATGGTCCAGCTTTATAAAAACACCCATAGAACCTTTCGACTACAAATCAAATCAGATTATAATAAAGCCTTACGTTTATTATTTGTGTTTAAGAAACATCCTTTATATCTCTTAAATGAATTATTGAACAGATGCCTCGTTACCTTATAAGCTAAACATATTTAATTTTTCAGCATATGAGCCTTTGAAATTGATGCATACAGTGATAGAGGTGATAAATGAAGTGTGCTTTAATTATAAGTCGAGCCTGAGTGTACAAACAGACAAAGTATGGCTGTGTCTTATCCCCTGCCTGCCCCCGAAGAAGTTTATAGTGTAGTTAGTATGTCGGCGTTGAAGAATAGTAGGAGAAAATGGAAGACAGATTCATAGTAATCCATGATTTGAATACAATTTTTACTAAACAGGTTAGTATCTACTTGAAAAGGTTAACGCGTAACATCGCCATGAATTTCAATAAAGTGAAAGCAGAATATTAATCGATAGAAATCAACCAATATTAACTCATACTTCGGAGCTAGTTTCGTCCTGGTTCGAGAACAAATTCAAGGAAGTGGTATCAATCAGAGCACCTATGGATGGAGTTTTCAGTATATACACTGATCAACAATTGCTAGGGATCACTTATGAACTTCTCTTCATTTGTATTTTTTTCAAGTTATCTCGTGAATATCTGTACATTATATGTTCTCTGAGGAAAAAGTAAGATGTTTTTGAGTTGATTATATAAGTCTTCCTCACTTCATCGGCTCTTGTTCACAAAATCGATTATTATCTGTAGGCTGTTACAGGTGGAGTGAAAAGCAATGTGGTATTTGTTATTAAATCTGTTTTTTTCTCTCGTTCAAACACATAAGGTGACAATAATTGAAGAAATGAGAACAATATCAGCTTATCAGTCATGCCGAGAGAGACGTTTGGCACCTGTACAACTGGACCAAATCATACAGTGGATACAGGAAGGTTTGTCCCAGCGAGAAGTGTCCTGGCGGTTGAATGTTTCGCAAAGTGTCGCGAGTCGCGCTTGGAATAGGTTCATCCAAAACACTCAGTAGCTTATGTTCATGGGGGAGTTCGGCAGCGCAGTACAACAGCTGCCAAAGATCGTCTTTTGATCCTCAATGCTAGGAGAAATCCCACTTACCCGGCGTCGCGGCTCAATAGATCACTGAGAGTTTCAACAGGAGTTCTAATTTCGAACCAGACTGTAAGACGACGACTACATATTCCGTGGTTTTGAGAGCACGTAGGAGGGTACAACATCCCCGTTTGAATAGGGAACACCGGGTTCATCGACGGCAATGGGCCGAGGAGCACCGCAATTGGACACTTGAAGATTGGAGCCGATGTTTATTTACGGACGAGTCTAGATTTCGTTTGGTCAACTCCGATGGACGTATTCTTGCTTGGAGGGAAAGAGGTCGAAGGTATGCAGAACAGTTTATGGTACCCACAACAGCTTTTGGCGGAGGTTCTATATGTGTATGGGGAGGCATTTGTTTGAACCAACGCACAGAGTTGGTTGTTCTGCAGAACACCACCATGATCAGCCAGAGATATCACGATATGATTATTGAACCCATAATGTTTTCCGTTTGCGGCTGCCGTGGGCGAGATTTTCATTTTAATTGACGATAATGCCCGTCCACACCGTAGTCGTCTGGTTAATGAAGCGCTACAAATTCATGCTATTGATAGGATGGACTGGCCAGCTCGCTCTCCAGACATGAATTGCATCGAACATGTCTGGTCTGAGATGTCTACACAATTGTCAACCTTAGAACAACCGATCAATGGCCTGGAGGACCTTTCTAACGCTTTACGGGATATTTGGACGAATTTGCCCCAAACTTTTATAAATTGTTTGATTGAAAGTATGCCTCGTAGGGTAAAATGCTTGAGACGAGCTAACTCAACCTATCCTAACGCTTTACGGGATATTTGGACGAATTTGCCCCAAAATTTTACAAATCGTTTGATTGAAAGTATGCCTCGTAGGGTAGAATGCTTGAGACAAGCTCGTGGGGGACCAACTAGGTACTATCTTAACTGAAACTTCAGCCTTCTTGTGGTTTCATCATAAAATTTTTATGTTATTCAAACACACAATTTTGAGTGTTCCTTTTCTCTCCAACTTTCCACTTTTTCATTCTTTTCTCAAGTGAACCATATTATCAACTGAAATACTCTGATACATATCTGATTAAATTTATAATCTTGGAGCGAATATTTCAGAAATAAATTTAGAACAAGTAAGTGATCCCTATAAATTGTTGAGCAGTGTATAATACCTTAACTAAGATGCCATTTCGCTGTAAGTTCCAAGAAATGCCTTGTATCATTCTGAGCTATCCTGTGCTGATGAGTCCTAATAAGGACGAAATGGCCATCCATAGGTGCTCTGATTTATACACTTCCTTGCATTTTGTCTCGAACGAGGACGAAAGTATGAGTTTGATATTGATTGATTTCTATCTATTAATATTATTCTCTGCTTTCACTTCACAGGTTAGTATCTATATTTAGAAGAATAGTTCTTATACTATTCATTATCTGTTCTCTGAATTTCACAAAACATCAAGGAATGGAATCACGTTTAATGAATATAGGGTCTTTTTACAGATAAACAGGTATCAAAGGTGGAAAAATACGACCTTCACTGAACTTGGAGAATTCCGATTATGCTTACTCACGAAAACTTACCGTCGAGATAATTCTTCATGTCCTTGTCCTATTCATTTCGCATATATATTTCTGGTATTTCTGAGCTTATGAAAGCTTAAAAAATTCCCAAAATTGTAGATTATCAACGGACTACATTGCGCCGCGACTTTGAGGTATATTCGACGATTAAGCCGTTTGTATGAACTTATCCACACTTTTCCAGCCACGGTTTACGACTTAGATACTGTCGATGTTGGGATAGAGTTGCCAAATGTAAATCGTGTATGATAAAGAAACTTATAGCAACTTACACATGAGACAACAAGAACAAATGATTTGTTTGTTATACTCTAAGTATCAATATCTATCATTTTCTCGAGTGCACGTCGAAGTATTAGGGAAAAATTAAAAACGGACCAGCCACGGTTTTAGCGGGTAATGTGTATGGGGGATTTTCCAGGGAAGGTGCATTCTTCTTGATGCTAAATATTCCAAAATCCCCTGTTATGATTGATTCTCCCACGTGACCCCATTCATGGTCGCCTCACTCACTTCAATTTATGAGAAGCGCATAATATATAATATATACAGTGTGTTTGGTCATGACTTAGCGATAATTTAAGGGCATCTAATATACCTAATATTATCGACAAAAACATTTTAAATTTACTTTTTTATTTTCGTTGACCCTTCCAAATAATATCGATTTCTTTGGACATAAAGGCCCTACAGATGTGAAAAAAATGTTTTTTGAAAGATGATACTACCACCTTTCATTTGAGTATAACAATATAAAAACATTTAACTTGAAAACACCATAAAAAATTCTTTAAAAGAGTTATAGTGAAACTGTGTACTGATTTTCTCAGTGAATCCGCAATAATAGTACAAGAACAAGCACATTGAAGTGTAATTTTTTTTCAATGATTTAACACGCAAGGATATAAGCTAAAAAACAACACTTACAAAATTTCTGTAAGTTACATAATTTGAGAGTTATTGCTGTTCGAACATGATCACTACGCGAGCAAAAGAACAAGACAGGTCGTCATGAAGGCCTCTGCCTGTCTACAGAGCAGGGGGGGCCATTTTGAGCAATTTTCATGATTAATTTGTTTGTTTGATCATTAAAAATTATCGAAAGTACAGTACTGAGGTTTTTTATTTTATCAATTTTCATAAGGGTCATGTTCGAACAGCAATTACTTTCTAAATATGCAACTTACAGAAATTTTGTTGGTATCGTTTTGTAGCTAATATCGCCTTAGTTTTGAACGAATGATATTCGGCTGTTCGTAGGAAAAAACAAATAGTAGATTGTTTCTGATAATTTTCCGTTTATGCTGTGAACATGCATTACAGAGTGAAACAATTGTTGAAACATTTTTTTCTGGTTTCAGGATGCCACACCGTCCCATTATTACGCAGTGTTCGACGGCCACAATGGCGAACACGCAGCTGTTTACAGCGCAAACCATTTACATTACCAAATACCTAGCTGAAAGTACAAATTTTACTACCAATCCCGAACAAGCAATACAAGACGCTTTCTCTGCAAAACAGACAGCATGTTCATGAAAAAGTGCAAAAGCGAAGTGAGTTCAGCTTCATTAAAACTTGCTTTGGAAATTTAAACTCGTCATTTTTTGTTTCAGAACATCTCAGGTGGAACAACTGCCGTATGTGCCCTTTTGTTGCCAAAGGAGAAAACTATGTATATAGCATGGGTAGGAGATTCTCAGGCCGCCTTAGTAGGAAGAGGGAAAATATTGCCTTGTGTGAGACCACATATACCCAACAGAGAGGTAATTTTGTCAACAACTACACTTACCGGAAAAATAATCGATCCATTCAAAAAATCGATGAAGTTTGTTATTCATAAATATCTTATTTCATCTCCTTTCGATTGATTTTTTTTAATTGTAGGTATGATCATCCTTAATCAATCACCAGTTTTGTATTTCAAGAAAACTCGGTATACGACATTTTATACAGGCTGAAACAAAATCTGTTTTTTACCCTAACTTTAGAACCACCCCTGGTGTGTTCCAGTTGTTCCACCGTGTGATTTCTTATTTCATCATCAAGACACATATTCTCTTGACAATTTAATTCCTTATTCGTAACAATAGCTCAATTTTTGATAAAAATACAGGGTTTTCAGAGCAACATTAAACTCCACAATTTCGCTATGGATATGAAAGTACTTTCGCAGATTTAACCTTAAATTCGAACGTTATGAAAATAAACTGAAAACTGAGTGAAAACAAAACAAGAGCAGTTTTAGCGCGACATGTTGTTCCGTATGCACCATTTATTGGAACGATTACGTGCTAATGCTTTATAATGCCCGACCGCATCAACCGCATGTGGCTAGGATTACCAGAGGTTGATATTCAAGCATTCAACTGGCCTGCTCTAAGACTAGATTTGAACCCAATTGGGATTGTTTGGATGCTCTTGGGAGGAAAATTCGATCCCGCGTACTAACTCTTGAAAATTTGCAGCAGCTCAGTGATGCTCTAATTGATTCAAAACCTTAATGAGGGTTATTTGCTTCTAGGCAGAAAACACGTTATGTTTTTGACTTTGCTTTCAGTTGTTTTTCATTAGGTCAGAATTTTAGGTTGAATTTGTTGAAGTACTGTTGTAGAATAGAGAAGTTGAATTCATAAAACAGAAGATTCAAAGCAACATTTCAACAATATGGACATGCCTGCAGCTTCTAACGTTATTTTATTTGACGATAAAAGTTTTTTGATAGTAATGAGCATACGGCGAATGCTGCGGTTATTTGACAGTGACTGAATATTGTACTTCTTGAAGAAAGTTTGGAAATTATTTTAAAACACACGTATTTTCATAGGATGAGCGCCAAAGAATTGTTGATATTGGTGGTATAGTAGTCCACTATGGAGTTTGGAGAGTCAACGGTCAACTTGGCGTTTCTAGATCTATTGGTAAGTAAGATAAAACTGCCTCTTCTAGTGGCTAGTGTAATTATGAATAGTTTATTTAACTTTAACTGAGGAATTCAGAATAAAAGAATAAAAAAATAAAAAGTTTCATAAAAACTAAAAATTATGCGGTTGAGAAGATAATCAACTGTTTCGCATGATAATATCCCTAATATTACTGTGAGTTTCCTGTAGTTGAGAATAAAGGGTTTTCCAATAAGAGGTGTTAATTTGATATTCAAAGAAAAATGGCAGTTTTAATATAAATGATCGGATGTTTATTTCATTATAAAGAAGAAGCTATGCCGTTAATAGTGGAAAATACATCAGGCAAATGACCCCACGACGCTTACAGGACCATATCCTTTTAATGAAATTTTCCATAACCAAATCGTAAAGTGGCTGCCCTATGTCCTCGATAGCCTCACGAATTCCATCTTTGAGGTCTTGAATCGACGCTGGGCTAGTGGCGTAGACCTTCTCTTTCACGTGGCCCCAAGAAAGAAGTCGCAAAGTGTTAAATCACAAGATCTCGGTGGCCAATTGTGATCACCTCCTTCGAGAGATAACACGGTCCGGAAACTTTTCTCGCAAAAGATCAATGGTTTCGTTACTTGTGTGGCACGTAGCGCCGTCTTGTTGAAAGCAAACGTTGTCCAGATCAATACTTTCAAATTTCGGCCATAAAAATCATTAATAATCTCCCGATAGCACAATCAACACTTTCGTCTACAGCAGCAATATTCTCAATAATTTTAATAATTTCAATGCGTTCTTGAAGCGTGTATCGTTCAATTTTTAGTTTCTACTTGTCAAATGTCAAAAAATGATAGCTTCAAACGTGACATCTACCGAAATGGCGAGCTATTCGAAATAACACCTCTTATTGGAAAACATTTTAATATCCTTATATTACTGTGAGTTTTCTGTAGTTGAGCCTACTTTGATGATTTCTTGTGGACCATGAACAACAAAAAGCTATTGGCTGTTGAATTTCGATGAAAATATGTACACTTTGTGGTCATATCAGTTTCAATATATTTGAATGGTTTTCTCGTAGGTGATGCGGAACACAAGCCTTATGTAACTGCTGTACCTGAAATGGTGAAGATACCATTGGAAGGAGAAGAAGATTTCCTTGTCTTGGCTTCCGATGGTCTTTGGGATTACATAAACGAAGTAACGATTGCCAACGTTATTTATAATGCTGTATATTCCGATCCAAGTGAGTGTTCCCATTTTTCATACCTTAATTTTCCCGCAGATTCCATTGCAGGAACTTCCTGCTGAGTCAAAACTTCTCGTTTCAAATAGGCTTTTCTGAGAGGTAAATACGAAGGTTGTTTTCTCTTTGAGAACTGTTATATTCAAAGGCGAAAATGAATGCCTATTTTCTTGTCAAACGAATCACATCAGCAATTAATGCGATTTATACGAATTTCAAATTCTGAAGCTATATAAGGCAGGGAAAGTGTCAGATTATTTGCAGAAATAAGGAATGCAGTAGCGTATCCAGAATTTGAATTTGGGGGAGGGGAGTTCTGGCAAGTTTTAGGAAGTTGACCTAAACTATTTATAAGATAATGAGCTTAAGCCTTCGAAAATTTAGTGGTGTAAATTCTCCTCTAGTGTGAGAAATAACCCCAAGTAAAAATTTTTTCGCGTTTTTCAATTAGACAATTCTCCTTCGGAAATATAAATGTACAAGTTGGTTAGATTTCGATGATTTAGTACTACATATTCTTAATTAAAAAAAAAAGAAAAATTATAGCCGGCCATAGAGTCATAGACATCGTTATTTTTCATCCGTTCGTATCGGGGCGATAAGAACCATCCCGACAAAAGCGCCAAAAACCGATGTGTGTAGTGAAAAACCGTCGGTACGAATCGTCGGTCCAAATATCTGCCGATGCTTGATTTTTGGAACGACGGTCCATCGGTTGTCGTGCCATACCGACTGTGTGTGGGGATTTCGTCTAGAATTATTTGCCATTAGCGTAGTATAAGTCTCGTTTCTTTTTTCTTTTTCACTCAGAACCGAAACTGCGGCCGCCACTGCTAAGAGATGTTTCATCTTCATGACGTGCTAAATCGCGAACGACAGCAAAATAACTGGCAGAATTTACCGAACTGTGTGGGCAAAACAGTTCGGCGATACGACTCGGCGCCGGCGATTCGAATCGCGGCGAGGAAAACGGATGAAAAATAACGATGTCTATGACCGGCTCTGAAATAAATAGTGTACAGGGTGGGCATATTCGATGTTTTAGCACCACAACTTTCAAACCAGAGGAGATAGACAAAATCTGATACCCACTTCTCGATCTCTTTTTCTGAGAAACTAACAAGAGTAGTATTCATTTTGGCTACCTTCTTTTCTTTTCGAGTTATAAGCGAAAATTGGAAAAGTGGCAATATCGAAAAAAATTCATATCTCCGCTAATACTGATGATAGAGCTCTGAAATTAAAACATTATACAGGTACTTTTTTACGTAGAATCCAGTGGCGTACTCGCCTTTTTTGCACCATTTCTAATCACGGAGCTATGACCCAAAGTTATGTTTTTTAAACGGAAATACTAGATTTTGT
Organism: Propylea japonica; assembly: GCA_013421045.1. Classification (NCBI taxonomy): domain Eukaryota; kingdom Metazoa; phylum Arthropoda; class Insecta; order Coleoptera; family Coccinellidae; genus Propylea; species Propylea japonica. The sequence goes on from CM024245.1 coordinate 12,179,419, forward strand.
GGCAATTTCTGAAAGCTTAATTTTTTCTGATTTCAAAAATATAACATTGTATGGTTTGTATCAATATAAGTATAGAAAATGATCAAAAACCTATTTTCATCTGAGTCTCAATATTTTCTATGGTTTCAACTGTTGATGAGCACAGAAAAATTTAGCATCGTATAATTACCACAATATCTTTCCAGTATGTTTTTCATTTCTATGCTCTTTACTCAATTTCTCCAAGATGGACTGCTGTGAAACTTGATCCCTCATTCTAAGTTATAACTAAGATGTCTAAAGTAAGACATCTTAATTATAACCTGCTGACCTTTTATTGTAATCACTATTAGGTATTGAAAAATATTTTTCCTTTATTACTTTTCTAATTGAATTGATAACTTCAATCATATCTATATGCGTTATTTCATATGCGATTTGAAATAGACTACTTAGCACTTGTCCGTATTTATTCTGGAGTGCAATAAAAATATTCTCTTGCATCCATCTCATTATAACTAAGTATATCGATTGAAACGGAGGATCATGTGGATTTTTTTGTTATTCCAAATCCATTTCAAGATATAAGTTTTTATGAAATATATCCATGTTCGAATTTTGGAGAAATTAGTTGAAAGCATAGAAATAATGAGATTGACGGAAGGAGACTGCTCTTGTTATAGGAAGCTCCATTTTCTGTGCTCATCAACAGTTGAAAACATAGAAAATATTGAGACTCAGATGAAAATAGGTTTTTGACCATTTTCTATACTCATATTGATACAAACCATACAATGTTATATATTTTTGAAATCAGAAAAAATTAAGTTTTTAGAAAATGCCACAAAAATCTAGTATTCCCATTGAAAAAACATAACTTTGGGCCATAGCTCCGTAATTAGAAATGGTGCAAAAAAGGCGAGTACGCCACTGGATTCTACGTAAAAAAGTGCCTTTATAATGTTTTAATTTCAGAGCTCTATATCATCAGTATTAGCGGAGATATGAATTTTTTTCGATATTGCCACTTTTCCAATTTTCCCTAATAATTCGAAAACAAAAGAAGGTAACCAAAAATGAATACTACTATTGTTAGTTTCTAAGAAAAAGAGATCGAGAAGTGGGTATCAGATTGTCTATCTCCTCTGGTTTAAAAGTTGTAGTGCTAAAACATCGAAATATGCCCACCCTGTATGTACAGCATTCAAATTCGATACATCGATTCACGTTTTTGCAATACGTGACGTGACCTGTAGCCCATTGTACCCAAATGGTGGGAACAAATTTGATAACCTTCTTTTACTTTAGTTGGATTTTCCATAAGTATATTTTCGAGATTGTGATTTTTTTAAAAGTTTGACATATACTTAGTCTTCGGAACCTATCTGTATGTATACTTTTTTCTTAGCAACACGAATAACGGCCCGTCAAAAAAAAATCTTCGACCTGACGAGGTTACAGAAATTCTTCACACTGGGTAAATGATTCACTTCGTCAGAGACCGCCTAACAATTGGAAGAAAAACCTTTCTCTTTTCCGGAGGAAACCTTACCCTTCTTAATTGCTGTCCTCTCAAAGCTAATAAAAAAATGAAGAAAGCACTGACGTGGAGCTGTTGCGCCTTTGTTCATATTGGTGAAAAGATAATTCGAATTTGAATAGCCCCAGAGCCATCGGTTCATACTGTTCATTTATTAATAAAATTTTCATATTCGAGATTTCAACCTATCTTGGAAATTTCAAGTTTGGAGCCGTTCCCTGCGGAAGTTAACATACATGTTCACGCCCAAGCTACGACCGGCCGATTCGTAAATCTAATAAAGTTTATAGAAAAATTATAAACAGTAGGCCCATTTTGAAAAGTGAATTCCTGAAAATTATAGTGTGTAGGCGCTCAAAATCACTGCTGAAGAAGAAGGATCTATAGGTAAAGCATTAGCTACTTCGAAAAGGTTGTTCAGTTTTTTAGATTAAAGATCGAAAATCGATGGTGAATTGATTTGGTTGAATCATCAGAAAAAAAATGCTCAGTGCGTATTAAGTGAATTATTTCATTTCGTTTTTAGAAACTAATGAAATTTTCACTTTCCAACAACAGTAGTCGCTGTACCTTTCTAGGGTTAATGATATGTGGCAACAATCTGTTTTCGAATTCAATACCGCAAAGTTGCTCTTTTCAAAATCATGTCTAATTCGCATATCTACGAAACAATGAGCATTTTCGTCATAGTTCTCCATATCTATACCATCTCGAACCGAATGTACGAGAAAAAGAACGCATTCGAAGCGCCACGTAGATTCCTCGTTTATCGAATCCTTCAGTTTTTCTTCTTCGCGCCTGCGTTAAAGAACTCATCTAGTCGATAAAGTGATAAATAATAATCGGAGAACAATGATAGTTATAGTTATAAAAGAGGTTACAGTTCACTGCGACCTCAAGGTCAATTGTGTCCCCTTACAGTGCTGTTATCACCACAACCTTTACAGTTCGCCTTCCAGTTCCAGAGAACTGATGAAATCCAATATCTGTGAAGGCTTCACACGAGGCTAGTTCACCACTCTTGCAAGTTTCTCGCCCAAGGCATTCTTTCCTCAGGCTCGCAATGGCAAAGCATTCCGTCTCCGTGACTAGGTGAATGGGGGCTTCTTCCTACACCCCACAGAACCTACACTCGTCAGTGTCCGATAGCCCCATCCTCAACAGGTAGTTCCTGAGGCGGCAGTGCCCTGTAAGAAAGCCAGTGAGGAGGTGTAATTGTTTCTCTCACCAAGATCCATATCTTTTGGATCTTGTTGTTTCAAAGTTCTGAAGGAACTCAGTGGGAGATTCCGCCAGAGTTTTTTTCTTTCGGTTTCTCCTTCTCCAGAAACTCCTTCTTACTTATACCGCAAAAGGGTTCTGGGCCAGTGAGTTCCTCTCTTCAAAATATATCTGATCCGCATATCTATGAAACAATGAGCATTTTCGTCATAGTTCCCCATATCTATTCCATCTCGAACCGGATGTACGCGAAAAAAGAAAGCATTCGACGCGCCACGTAGATTCCTCGTTTACCGAATCCTTCAGTTTTCTTCTTCGGGCTGCGTTAAAGAACTCATCTAGTCGATAAAAGCGATAAATAATCGAAGAACAATGAGGGTCGGAACTTATATCGCGGAAATATCGCTCCGCTCTGATGAGATCTGCTGAAGCACCTGCGATAATCATGTAGATCGCTAGAGAGGGATAGCGGCCATTTTTCCACTCGAGTGGGATTTAAATTGATTTTTTTTTGGTTTTGGCCGCACCGAGTTTTAGGTACCTTGGTGTACTATTTGTGAAGGAGATGAAGAGAATTCGTCCAGGTATTAAAACAGCGTTTTGATGCATACACACTGCATTAGTAGTTACTGCATACTTACCGTATAGGTGGTGTTAGTGCGAATAAGTGCGGCAAACTTCAGGATGTTATACAGGGTGGGGCAAAAAACTTATCCGATTTCAAAACGTTATAAAATTAAAACCACTCAGCTTGTCAAAAATTTTTTTATTAACATATCGCAAATTTTATGCCATTTTTAAATTTAAGTTTTGAAAAGCACATCACTCAAATGTCGTCCTTGGGAGCGGATACACTTATTTAGGCGCTCGCGGTAGCTTTCCATGACTTTCACCGTCATTTCCACAGGAATTTCTTCAATTGCCCGAGCAATTTCCCTTCGTAAAGCAAGAAGGGTCCTTGGTCGATGCTGGTAAACCTTCGATTTGAGGTAACCCCAAAGGAAGAAGTCACATGGAGTGAGATCCGGTGAGCGCTTCGTCCGTGAAGAGCACAACATCGTCGTTTGGCAGTTCTCGGAGATCGCGACACAGGTTCGTACGGGTTTCAAAATCCCTTTCACTTAATTTCTGTGCAACAACCATTTTGTAGGGATGCATTTTGAGGTCCCGGTGCAAAATTCGCCGAATACTGCGGTTGGAAATCGCCAAAGCGAGCGAATGTTTTCGCGCCGAACGACGCGGGGAACGTTCAATCGCGGCTCTCACATTGGCCACGTTTTCAGGTCCTGTTGCTGTCCTGGGACGTCCAGGCGACTTCTTTTTCAATGCTGAACTCGTCTGTCTAAAATTTGACACCCACACTTTAATCGTAGCGTGATGTGGAACAGGATCATGACGCCCGAGTCCGAAATGAATTCGAAAAGCACGTTGTGTAGCAATTATCGAACCGCCGCATTCGATAAACCGCTCAATAACAAAAGCACGATGTTCACCAGACCAAGGCATGTTGACTACTGACAAATGGCATAAAACCAGCTTTCTAACGTTTTTACCCCACTACTCTACCTGCTCTCTCTTCTGAGAAAAAGGGATTTGAAATCGGATAGGTTTTTCTGCCCCATCCTGTATCTCGTCCAAAATATGAACGAAAGATTCTATCAACTTAATGCACCTTTTTCGAGACACAGGGTTTTTTGCAATTATCTCCGGTACAGAAAACAGCTTTCGTGATGACTTGCTAATCATAATAAACCTAATTGGTGAAAGTTGGTAAAGGGTTAGTGGGTGTTTTTCTCCCAGCTCCTACGCTAATGGAAAAATTACGGTCTTTGAGATGCCTGTTTGAACCGCCAATAAAAAGATACTCCTGGTTTTATCTTCTAAAGTCTATCGTTTTCGAGAAAAATCAACGTTTATGTTGGAAAACATGGTCGATTTATTGACTGTTTGTGAGGAAGTTCAATAGTGATATAAACAATTTTACCATGTTTTTCAACATAAAAATTATTTATCTCAAAAAAGGTTAACTTGAGAGCGTGATCAAGAGTACTCTTCTTTTGTGTAAAAAACATCGGCGGTTCAAATGGGCGTTTCCATTAGCGTGGAAGTTGGGAAAAAATTCGTACTTTTCAAAGCTACCACCAACTCTCACGAAAGCTGTTTTCTGTACGATAAAAAGTCTTATATCCACAAAAAAAACGCCCCGAAAACACTGTATTTCTGTATGTATGGTAATAGAATCTTCTGTTTATATTTTTTGAGAAGCTATAAAATCCTGAAGTTTGTCGCACTTATTCACTAATACCCTGCATTGAATATTTTATTGAACGGTTTTGGCGGAATGATCTTTTTTGACAAGCCTGTTAAAAAAAAACTCATTCTGAGTTATTTGACACACAAGTTATTGAAGATCTATATCCTCCTCTAAAGCGCTCCTTCATTTCAACAAGGGATATACGGGAGAGAATGACAAAAAACTATTTTTAAAGTTCAAAGGACGGACAAAAGCGGCAGCTTCTGCGAGAATTTCTGTATCTAATGGGTGGATTACATTGAGATACTTTACAAGCTGCTACTGAGCGAATTCAGAAGCGAGTGAATTAGCTTGTGAGATTGTGATAATTACACATAAAACTGTCTACTCGCTGAGTAGCCAACAATCTACCGATTCACGTGAGGTTTATGTGTATCGTTGTCAAGGATCTGAGATAAATGTCAAATACGTTTTCAACTTCAAGAACCAGGAACCATCGAGTAGATGAGAACTCGCAGATTATTTAGTAGCAACTGTGATTACACACGGCTTGTTTACATGTCAACAGCCATAACGCCAGCGATCTTGAAGTATACTCCGTTCACGAAAGGTTGAGCACATAGTAGGCGTTTCTTTATTTATCTGAAGTTGGCAGTATTTGCTGTCATAACGTAAAATAATTCAATGTTGCCGAATGTACCCGGCTTCGTCCGACGAGCTTGCGAGTTATCAGAGAACTCTATGCAATATTGACAACATTGCGTATCAATCTGACAAGAAAATAAACATCATAACCTAAATTTTAATATACACAGTGGAATATATCAATTATCATGGCCAACCGACGGCTCAACTTTCGTGAACGAACTATAGGTTTAATGCCAATGATGAAAACATAAGAATGAAAAATTAGTGAAATCCTCACAGGCTTTCGAATATTTCCAGGATATGCTTATTGAGTTTTAAGCTATCGAAAAAAAGTTGATTCATTGATTATAAAAGGGAAGTGACTTTCGGTGGTTTTTAAGCAGTTGGCCACTCTTATGATACTTTCCTATTGGAAAGGATGCGAGTTGAAGAAAAGGGCTTATTATTGATAACCCTTTTCTGAAAGCGCAATTCCTGGTTAGCATGCGCTAAACCGAAGTGGCCTTGAAAAGATCTCGTGCTAGGTAAATCATGTAATTGAAGAAGTAACGGAACGTGGCCGTTTGTTGAGGTGGAGAAAACTTTTCACGGTGAACGGCGCTCTAATGAACACTTCTTGCGCGATTTTACCATTCAGCGCCACGACGTTGACGGTTATGCGGATGAGATCGCCGCAAAAAACTACGGCATGGTACCAGTCTTACCAAAGAATATTTTATTTTTGAGTTTTGAAATATGACTATCTTCCAACTACGAATACGATAACTTCCGAAGATGAGTTCTCAGGATTCGAAAGGTATATCGTTCAATATGAACAAGCGAAAGTTATTAGAGACTTAAAACTTCACTGAAATAAAGGGTGTTTTTCAAAGGTATAGAACTTAGAATTGCAATAAAACAACGATGGATTATTCGATTGACATGAATTTTATTTCTCCGAAAGATAATCTTGTGAAATTTCATTTTAAATATGATTTCTGGCATATGACCGCCACGACTGGCTCGGATGTAGTCCAATCTGGACGTCCAATTTTCGATGACTTTTTCCAACATTTGTGGCGGATGTTGTCTTCCAAATGGTCAAGTGTTTGTGGCTCATCCACATAGAACAATGATTTTACATTGCCCTACGAAAGTAGTCTAGCGGTGTTAAATCTCAAGATTTGAAGGCCAATTCACAGGTCCAAAACGCGAAATTAGGCCACCAAACGTGTCTTCCAATAATCGATGTTGCTCCGTCTTGTTGGAACCACAGCGCCTGAACATCATGGTTGTTCATTCAGGAATGAAAAAGTTAGTAAACATGGCTCTATACCGATCATCATTGACTGTAACGTACTAGCCATCATCGTTTTGAAGAATTACGGACCAATGCCCATAAACACTGTAACGATAAAACACGTTGGATTTTTTAGGTAACGTCACTATATTTCATCGTTGAAAAACGGAAAATGTCGTAGAGAACTACGTTTTCCTTCTTGTTTCACCTAACGTTTTTATCGCACGTTGATTCAAGGTTGATTTAACGTTGCAAGCCTCCTTCTTGTCATGAGTAAAATACCGTGATGTAACGTTATTATTTAGTTTCAATGTAACGAAAAATTTTGGTTTCGGAATAACGTTGATGGTAAACGAATTCTCAACGTTTGTTTTCATACCAAAATACTACAAATATGAAACGTTCATATTGAGTATTGAGTAACCTACATTCAATGACTGAATCAAACCTGATTAAAAATATTTTTAAATTTTTATTTGAATTAAACACAGATTTGAATATATTTTATATTAACAAAAATATAAATATCGAACATAGGAAACATAGACACAAAACAACCAATTTCTGAATGCATTGAATCAACACTTATAATATTTAAACTTTTTTCTCTACTCTTTGCAGTATCCTTGAGCCTTCTTTTGGCAAATTTTAGGGAAGCCTTCGTTATATCCGCTATTTGTGAATCTGTCGCTGTCCTAAGATTTTTCTTGGCAGCCACTGAAACAACACAAATAATGCTCATTAGATATCGATAATATAAATCTACAAAATGAAACCTTACCATAAATGAAATACATCGCCTCGGAAATGCTTTTTTTCCTGCATTTCCAATTGTAGAGGCAGCCTGAATAGTTTGTCATAACTCATAGTGAATCTCAAAATTCTTCTGGCATGGTCTTCAAGACAATTATTCTTCGACAGGTCTCAATCGGGCAACCTACAAAAAAAAGAATCATTATTTTCGTTTTATTTACTTAAACAGATTGCATTTCAAACTAATTAATTATATGTTGGGATTTTTTTCTATCTAGTTTTCATGAACTTACTTTCTACCATTCGTATACGTGTGGACAATTTCAAAAATCATTTAGTATGGATAACACAAAAAAATTTTTTTTGGAAAAGCAGATGAGTGGCTTGGTGGTTTCAGATATGTGATTTATAACTGACAATCCTTTTGAGAAAAACATATACTCAGTGTTTCTTTCAGGTACATTTCCGGGGTGGCAGTGCCCCCCCGAAGGTGAACAGGTGCCCTCCCCCCGGGGGAAAATTGAGAGGGCCTAGATTCTATTGTTTTCTACTTCACAAGCAAAAATGCACATGTTCAAAATTCAAAGTTGACCCCCCTCCCGGATCTCCCGATTGCCCTCTCGGGTAAAATTTTCTGAAAGAAACACTGCATATACTTCTTATGAATATCATAAATAATAAAAATGACACTTCAAGGTAGTGATAGGTACTTACCAAAATCTCTGTAGGCCCTATGGCACTTATAAACAAATCACATAATGACGAAAGTTGAAAATAGCTAAAGCAAACGGTCTGGTTGCTCACTACTCAATTTGTAGACTGCAGAATGCAACAAGATCGCTCTAGCATTATCCAGATCAACGTCATCACAACACCTGCTGACTCTTGTACACCGTTGCCAGCAGGGACAATAATTCTTTATCTTTCAAGAATCTTCATAATTTTCCTATTGAATGACTTTAGTAAAGACGATTTATGTATGATGTAAGGTAAGGTTATTTTTCATAATGGATTTAATATTTTGAACGAATGAAGAATTCAAAATAAGGAATGTAGGAAATAAGTTCGGTACAGATGAGTTGCGCTCACGAAACACAATTTAGCAATTAGGTTTCTAAAACGTTCTATCGCTACTGGTTATTAAACGTTGAATATCTACTGAGAATATACGTTGAAATATGGTATTCCATAGGTAATTGAAAACAAAAGGAACTTCTCCTTTGCGTACGTTTTCCATTGACATGATCCGATGGGAAGTTCCCTGCAAAATTACATTGAACGTATTATCCACAGAACATAAATATACATTATCTACACACTGATCATCGAATGGATTCAAAAACTGGACGAATCTTGAGTAAAAAAATGTTGGTTTACTTCTAAGTTGATAAGAGTGGATCATTCAACGTTTATTCATTGTTATTGAGCTCACTTCGTAAAACGTTAAAAAAATGTAAGATTGTTCTCTAAGGGTGGATGAATCAACTAGTTGAATCGTGTTCGTATAATATATCTAGAGTCAACGTTTGGTTGAATTTTGGATGCATCATGGTGAATTGATAAGATTCAATAATTGGTTTAATTTTGAGTAGAAAAAAAGTTGGTTAACGTCTTAGCTGAAGAAAAGTGGATCATTCAACGTTAATTCAATGTGAGTACACATTGAAAAAACATTTGAGAAAATGTAATGAATATACGTTTCCTAATGGTGGATAAATCAACCAGTTGAATCGTAAACGTATATTATGTGTAGAGTCAACGTTTGGTTGAATTTGTGTGTCGGATGTAACGTAGCAAATTCAACGTACAACGTTGAATCTACTTCAGCCACCATAAATAAACGTTTTGTATCGTTTGTGTGTTTATTGGGTGATTCCACCAGCCCATAAAGCGCACCAAACAGTCAGTTTTTCTGGATGTAACCGTGTTTCGACATACACTTGAGGATTAGCTTCACTCAAATGCGGCAGTTTTGTTTGTTGACGTAGCCATTCAACCAGAAGTGCGCTTTATCGCTAAACAAATTCGCCTATGAAAATCAGGAACAACGGCAATCTCGTTTTGGGCCCATTCGACGAATCTACGCCTTGCTTGATGATCGTTTGGATTTTGTGAGCACGCAAACCAAAATCCCTCCGTAAAATCTTCCATAAAGTGGATGGACACAGATCCAACTACTGTGCTCGATGGCGGATGCACTCATTCGGGCCTTCCTCAATGCTACGCTCTAAAGTAGCAATAGCTTCTTCTGTACGCACCGTACGGCGTCTCTAAGGATGCGAGTTATCAATAAGAGTAAAAACATGGTGCGAAAACGTTCCATGGTTAATCGAATTAACTGCTATGATGGATGATTTTGTCGACGATAAAATGGGCGTAGTGCGTGATACGTATTCCGCACAGAACCATTATTTTCGAAATAAAATTGCACTATTTGTAAGCGTTTTTCGGGCGTGAGTCTATTCATGATGAATTGCCAAACCAAACTTGACAGCTGTTGAATCGGTCGCCATCTTGAACAGTAATGCCAACTTAAAGTTGTATACCTCGAAAAAAACCCCTTTATTAAGATCCTAACTACATTAGATTAGCAAAATAGTTAACTGTGGAACCAGGTCAATTAGTATCTCAACGGACCACAATTTTTTTAGCATTTGAGAAGGTTCACATTTATCCAGTTTTCGAATTAGACAGGTTAAAATCACAGTCTCGCTTACAGAGGATTCACATGGAGATAGTATTAGCTAATCAACTACTTGCGGTAGAAAATGAAATGTTTACAAGTAAACGTATCAAAAAGTACCACAATATGATAAAATGTTTCACTTATACCTGGGATAACCCTGCAAAGATCCAATTATAGAAGTAAATGTCGATAAAATTCCAGAAATGAACAATGACAAAGTGCTGGGATCTCATTATAATTCTCAATAATAGACATTTCCAAATTATCCAGGTTTCTTTTTAGCTTGTGGTATATTGCTTTGAGATAAGGCTTAACAAAATTTTTCGTATACAAAACAACGAAGCATGATTTACAGTATTAGCAGAGTAAACTTTATTTCTGCGTATGATACTATAGCGCAGATATAAAAATTGTTTCCTTCTATAAGTGTAGCACTACTATGATTGGATTTATTTAATAAAGAATGAAATATTCACATCGAAGGCTTTTCTCATTGTTCTCGTTGAAACGAACTTCCTTTTCTTCTTTCATCTGATATGTCATCCTAGAATTGTATCTTAAAAAAGCAAAACTCAGCATAAACAGAAAACTACTATCAATTTTGTGTCTCAAACTACCGCCACATTAAAATATTTCTTCGGAATAAATCCAATACGCATTTTGACATGCAATTAAGAATTAATTTGTTGTGCATACGGGCGGTGATCTCAATGTTTTCAAAAAAAGAAATAATGGTAGGCTTATGCTACTGAGATATTTCAGACTAAAAATCATTTTCAAATTCTTCGTTCAATTAGTTACAAAAATGTTTGCATAGAAACGCCTCTCTATTCGAATATACCAAAGGTTTTTGTTACGAATTGAGCGAAGTATTAAAAATGATTAACCGCGGGTTTCACAAAGCTTGATTGGCATCAAATCGTTGATTTTGGGAAAAGTTCGATGGTTAACGTCAAAAATGAACTGAAATTTGCACAGAAATAATGACACTTCATCAATCAACGTGATCGGGGTTTTTGTGAACCCGGCTTATAAGTTGAAAATATCTCAGTGGCGCACTATTTTTTAGTCAGTTTTCAAGCAAAACTCAAATAGCCTGTATCTCGGAAAAACGAAGCATTTCCGGACGCAAGTTATATAGCATGTCATTATTATTTCATGTAGAATCACCTCCTGGAGTTTGCGGACTTACACCCTGCGTAATTTGAAATATACGATGGCATACAGATGAAAAATTCCGTCAGTGGAGAAATCAAACCTTAAGTTTCAGGATTATACTTATTTAGAATTTTCCTTATGAATAATCTCTAAATCATTAGAACGATTAATTTTCGGTTATTTTTCCAGAGCGCTCTCCTTCGAATTAAAATGATACTCAGCTCCATCTAGAGAATTTTAATCTTTGTAGAAAGTCGGAAACAAAATAAAACAGTAAACACTCCTGCATTTTCAGACATCTCGGTATTATCAAGCGAGAAAACGTTTCCGCAATCAACAATAAACATGAATTGCATTCTCGCAGCAAGCCGAGAGCAGGGTCACAGAACGGACAATCCTCTCCCAACTCGATGATTTATCACAGAACTTTTCTTCTTTTTTTCCGCCGAACTCCTTTCACCGTAGGATGCTGCGAAATAGCAGTAAAAAACGCGTTATAGAACGTGGTACATGGTGCGTCATCGCCCTTTGAAACATCTGATGTCAACCCTGAAGACATTTACATCGCGATTTGTCACCGTACAGGTCGAAAGTGTGTCACGTGGGATAACCTGCGTGTTCCACATGAAGGAGTGGCTATTATCCATATCTTTGTTATTTATTTGATCAACCCAGCAGGTACATACATTTTCAGTCACGGAAGGTGAAACATGAGTTTTTCGCGCATTTTCCGCGAAATTTTGCATAGCTTGGTTGTTTGTTTGTTGATGTTGAATACATGTACAGGGTGGGCATATTCCGATGTTTTAGCACTACAACTTTTAAACCAGAGGTTTCAAAAATATATAACATTGTATGGTTTGTATCAATATATGAGTATAGAAAATGATCAAAAACCTATTTTCATCTGTCTCAATATTTTCTATGGTTTCAACCATCCTTTGTTACTCTTCTAAGTGAATTGGTAACTGTAATAAAATATATATGCGTTTTTTCATATACGATTTGAAATAGACTCATTAGACTCGCACTTGTTCGTATTTATTCTGGGGAGCAATAAAAATATTCTCCTGCGTCCATCTCATTACAATTAAGTATATCGATTGAAACGGAGGATCATGTGGATCTTTTCGTTATTTCGTAATCCATTTTAAGATATGAGAGTTTAAGGATAATATCCATGTTCGAAATTTGTAGAAATTAGTTGAAAGAATAGAAATATGAAATTGACGGAAGGAGACTGCTCTTGTTATATAGGAAGCTCCATTTTTCTGTGCTCAACAGTTGAAACCATAGAAAATATTGAGACATAGATGAAAAAAGGTTTTTTGATCATTTTCTATACTCATATTGATACAAACCATACAATGTTATATATTTTTGAAATCAGAAAAAATAAGTTTTCAGAAAATTGCACAAAAATCTAGAATTTCCATTAAAAAATATAACTTTGGGTCACAGCTTCGTAATTAGAAATGGTGCAAAAAAGGCGAGCACGCCACTGCATTCTACGTAAAAAAGTGCTTGTATAATGTTTTTATTTCAGAGCTCTATCATCAGTAGTGGCGGAGATATGATTTTTTTCGATATCGACACTTTTCCAATTTTCGCTTATACTCGAAAACAAAAGAAGGTAGCCAAAAAAGAATACTACTCTTGTTAGTTTCTCAGAAAAAGAGATCGAGAAGCGGGGTATCAGATTTTGTCTATCTCCTCTGTTTAAAAGTTGTAGTGCTAAAACATCGAAATATGCCCACCTTGTACATAAGTTATGCCAAATTCAGCAGACGTTGCATTGGATACATTGGGCACCAAACTACTTTACACTCACTATGCACATTTCAAAATATCGCTCCAGTGCGTAACTATACTACACCATTTCCAAGTGTATTTCGGATATCGTCATTGTATTTCAGATTAGTCAATTGTATTTCAGATAAGTCAATTGTATTTCAGAAAGCGTCAGATTTATGGTTCCTGAAAATTTTGGATAACGTTCACTAAAGATATCCAGGCAAGTTTTCCTGATCATTCAATTTTTCCTCAAAGCTCTTTTCCTATATCAGTTGTCGTATTTGTGACAAATCTTACCTCTTTAATTTTCGCCTCGCTGAGTTAAGGGAATTTCCCTTTCAGATATGCTTACCTATTCATCGCCATCCTTAGGCATAGCTCAGCTATTTTTCATAAGGCCCAGCGGCCAACGGTGGTAAAAGAATGTCAGCAGGATTTAATGAAGTATCATTTTTAAAACATTTTTAAGGCCTGGGGTGAGTGATTTTCGTTTGGGCCACACTTTTTTGAATAGTGATAATTCCGAAATAGTTGAACGCAATAGCTATTCAATCGTCGAAATGAAGTTATTCAAAATGAGACACGCATATGAGGCAGGAACGAATATGTAGGTGTCACAAAAACTGGACGTGATTGAAACAAAATGATTGTATTTGTCAATGAGGCTATCCCAATATGAACAAAAATCATCAGAAAGTTCGTGGGACAAAAACAGTGTTTTACCAGTGTTATTTTTCTATAGGAGACTCCGCTCTTATTCTACTGGCGTAAAGGTCGCTCCACCCGGCAGTCTGATTTGCGCCCAATTCATTGCATTGGCATAACACGTGCTCGGGGGTTTCTGTGGCCCAACCACATAATCTATAGATATCGGAGTTTTTCTCGAAACAGTGACCTGTGAGAAGCTCAGTGAGCAGCCTTAACTCGTTTTTGGATAACGATAGGGCTTGTTTGTCCTTGACTCAGTGTGTCAATCCAGTAAGAGAGTTTCTCTCTTTTTTCCTATCATTCCTCCTCCTCCGTATTGTTGTTGCTTACTTCAATCTTTTTTCCACCAAAAAGCACAAGTAGAGTTATTTAATCTATACCAGGTGTTCAAAATGACTTCCACCATCTTGGATACAAGCATGCATTATTCTCATCAGTGATTGCCGAACTCTAATGTGTGCCAGGTTCGTTTTCGTTCGAGTTCATCGAACAATTATCCAATTTCGTAAATAATTCAAATCTTCTACTGAAGTATCGTAAACTTATAAAGTCATAAGTTTACGATACTTCAGTAGAAGATTTGAATAACCCCACAAAAAATCAAGGGTGTTGAACCGCGATAGCGCAAGCAATGTGTACAGTCCATCTCGACCAATCCAGTGATCTTGTTGCTGGAAAATATTCTTTCCTAAACTACATTGTACGTCTTGTTGCTAATGGTACATCATCGAGTAAGCCGGGTAGCGTTTTTTTCTGAAAAGTCGCTATTTAACTATACCGGTCCAATTAGGTAGTCACAAACAATGCCAATCCAAACATGCCATCTGCCATCATTTTAAGAAATATCGTGAATAGTATCTACTCGTGAATTATTTCCACCCTGTATCTTTTAACCGAAAAGTTCTAAGAATCATACTTCGAATTTTTGCCGCATGTCTTCTCATTTCAATATTGAAAATAGGCCTCCCCAGAAATTTCTTTCTTCCTTTGCCATATCAAGCTGACATGTCTGACTAGGTCGTCTTCAAATCTCATCTGTGGAATGTCTCTTATTCTTTTATATCCCAAGTTCAGCATTCCGTCTCCGACATTTTGAATTTGTCCAGCGGTGGTTCTCCTCCTTTTCATGTCACTGCATGATATTCTTTTTGGATAGCATAGCAGCTAGAAGAAACTGATGACACATTTTCGGGCTATTTTTTCCTGACTAACTCAAATCTGAAAACAGATCTAACCTTTCTTTCATATATCCGGATCATAGGTTTCAGGAATATTTTGAGTTACGAACAAAAATTGAGAATTCATCATTTTCATTGAAGCTGAATAACTCGCTTGTTTGAACTCGTATTCGAAATCCGTTGTTAAATTCTACAGAAACTTTTTCAAGAGTAATTCGAATATGATATGACTGATTTTTTTTGATCCATCCATTTTCAAGAAAGGATAAGGAATTTTGATTTTTCAAATGCAAACTATGGTCGATTGCTTTTTTATGTGGGTCCATAATTTTTGCTGATTTATATTATGCACCTATTCACATGAATATAACACGAGAAATAAATATGATACATTTTCCTGCTTTTCTATTCAGTTCTTTTATAATTATAAATAGGCTGGCTTCAACATAACCATTGAATATATGCTGTATAGTTGGTGAACTCCACATTCTGTGATAGGAGTTCGAAATAACTTCCCTTCCAACTAGGCTTTTCTCATTCGCTTGAATGTGGTATACCAACATATCAGATTTTTCGTAATCTGGAATATTTCGGCCAATTAGGAAAAAAACAGATTACCTATTTTTAATGTTAAGAACAAGCGATGAAAAATTAACCACAGAATTGATTATTCAGCAATCGATGATTCAAATCATAGACTATTAAGTCCACAAAAGATAATACACTTTCAACGGTAGCTATGGTAACGCCAGCCTACTTATAATTAATTAGGAACTGAATCGAAAAGCAGAAAGATGTATTAAATTTTTTCTCGTGTAGCATTCATGTGAATAGCGACATATGATACATTTCTGAAATCAGTAAAAATTTCGGAGCCAGATACAAAAACATTCGGCTATAGTTCACATTTGAGAAATCCAAATTTCCCTTCATTTTTCAAAAATGACTGGATCAAAAAAATCAGTCATCTTATATTTGAATAACTCCTTAAAAAGTGCCTGTAGAATATAACAACGGATTTCTAATAAGAGATCAAAAAAGCGAGTTATTCAGCTTCAATGAAAATGGCGAATTCTCAATTTTCGTTCATATCTCGAAATATATGAAAGATAGGTTAGATATGTTTTCAGAATAGAGGTAGTTGGTAAAAAAAGCCCGAAAATGTGTCATCAGTTTTCTTCTAGACCCCTTCAGTAGACAACGAATTTTACCCAACCTGTACATAAAACACATCAGTCAGAAATCGAGAACGGTTAGTTATGCCTATCTTTTTCTCTCCTTCAGATGAATACGATACCGTCTCGAAGTATGAGTTATAAGGTTCGAAAAAACACCTGTAATCATGATATCCAGAACAGCTATCAAAAATCGTTAGAAATGAAACTATGAAAACGTTGAGATGAGTTTGATATAAAAATCGTGATTTCGTGTTCCAATGCAATTAAAATATTTCTGAACTTCACACCACATCAGATCTGAAAAAGGCAGTTTAAGCTCTCCAGAGTTGTGTTTAGTAATGCCTAGAATTATACATCTTCGACAATGTTATATCCATCACGAATGACCTCATAGTTTGCGTTAATTTAGCCAGTCGCTGCCACGATGTTCCTTATAAGTTTCCATTTCGCAGGATGCGAGAAATCGCCAGTGATTAATTCATATCGACTTGTGTAAACATGTCACGTGGCAATGGGCCCCAGAGAAGTTACGGTGCCTTCGGTTTCGAGGCGTGTTCGAATATGAATAAGGCCAAAATAGGAACAGGAGACGATCAACGAGGTGGTCCTATCGGGTGACAGATGCCTTGTCGATGTGGATTTCCCCTCATGCATTCCATCTATTTTTTTGCGCCAATGAACTGAAATTGAATTTCGTCAATGGTCGTGATGTGAGAACGCGTGCATCTTATGGGTGGGCCATTTTTTTGAAGTTCAAATTTGAAAAAACACTAAAACAAAAGCGGTTGGAAATTTCGCCTAATTCATATGGTAAACATCTCGCTACTTGGTTCAAGGTATATGCTATTGAAAAGGTTTTCGTATGGCACTAGAAATGTCGTCTTCGGTATACACTGCGCAAAAAATTAACGCACATTCTGAAAATCTCAATTTTAATGAAAGTTAGCTCTACATTGACTTTATAACTAATTTTTTATGTTCTCTCGGGAAGGTTTTGAACGAAACAAGACACATTAAATGAAAGAAAAATTCAGGATTTCACCGAATCTTATGTGAAAGAAGAGAAATAAACAATTTTCATAATACTGGAAAGCTGATAAGTGATTTAATACTTGTTATTTCCACCCCTTGCGTTAATTACAGATGGGCAACGACGGTTCATACTCAAAAGAGTGATCTTAAAATGTTCTGATCTGATCTTATCCTTCCCAGATTTCTCTGAGTTGGATTCCTAAGTCATTAAAGCTGGATGTTTCTCTGAACTTCTCAGCCTTCTATTGAGGTTGTCCCAAACCTGCTCAATCGGATTGAGATCTGGACTTCTTGCTGGCAATTCCATTCGAGAGACTTCAACCTCTTCAAGGTACTCCTGAACGATGTGCGCACGATGGGGTCTGGCATTATCGTCCATAAAAATGATATTTTCACCAATGTATGGGGCAAATGGCACTACATGCTCTTCAAAAATGTTCCTTATATACCTATCAGCATTCATAGCTGCATTATTTCTTATTGTCTGAGTGCTAATTTGCACCCCATGAGTTTGCCCAAGCTGATTTCGAAGGAGGCGAGCGGTTGCAAACCGTTGTCTCAACGAAGAAACTCTCAAGTAACGTTCTTGAATGTCAGTTGTTACCCATGGTCTACCCTGCCCTGGTCTTCGGACATTCATACCTGTCTCCCTGAATTTCTGCAACATTCTGGACCACTTGTATGGGAAACTCCATACCTTTCTGCAATTCTTGTGTATGTCCACCCTTCTTTTCGCAAAACTACCGCTTGGTCACATTCCTCTTTGGTCAAATTGCGTGTTTCGCGTTGCATAGCGATCGAGTGTAGAAAATCAAACGAAAGAAAAACGATTGATGACTAGAATTGATCGAGAACAACTGATTTCAGAATGGAGCCAATACATTCAAAATCTGATAATCTCATCTTTTTTTTATTCCTGCTAGGAAAAAACATCTGTATTGAAGAAAAACGTTGAAAGTGGATAACATATGCATGCATAATTCTGATAAAACTAATTATTATCAATGAGAACACCTTCAGTTGCAGAATAATTTTGAGATTTCCATTTGTATCATTCAGAGCTATTCTGTGCTGATGAGTCCTAATAAGGACGAAATGTTTGATACCACTTCCTTGCATTTTGTCTTGAGCGAGGATGAGATTAGCTCCGAAGTATGAGTTTAAAATCGATTAATTTCAATCGATTAATATCATTCTCTGCAGTCACCATTTTAAATTAGTGTTAGTTATTGTAGATAAATTGGTGTGTTAATTAGTTGTGTAAATAAATTGGACAAACAGCTAATAGCACAATAGAAATTTGTTTTAACCCCGAAAAATGTTACAATACAATATGAGTCATTTTAATCTGTAGTTCTCGTCCAGAACCCCTTGTAAATGATTTCTTTATTCATTTACTTGTACAGGATATGTTCAGTGTAAGAATAGCAAAAGGCTAAACTTCGCTTGTTCCGTATGGAGAAAGAAAATAAATACATTTATTATTTGTGTAGTTCCTGTATAACTTCAAAGTAATCTTTTCTTTGAATTCCACGATTTAACCAAGAAATGTCATCGCCGAGAGTACGTTAATGGTTTTTCTGTACCGTTGTGTGTTCTGCCCTCAAGAAACTGCTCTATCCGTTGTTATGCCATTAAATCTGGTCGGCTTGTCAATGCACGATCGTTAATGGACGCATTTCTATGATTCGATTAACATCGTTTTGATGATTTAAACAGGCTAAGATGTTATGTGCTGCAGATCCTTTACGATTTCGGTCGGAAAAAGAGGTCGCTAAATGTTCCTCTTAAATTATTATAGTAATATAAAATCACCCTCCTTCCCCATATTATGAGTTTATTACGCCAAAATTGTGGCACACTGACAGCTTAGTAAATGACTACCTACTGTCCTATGTATTTCTAACGAAGATGTCGGCGTCTGAGGGGCCAATTTTTATGAAAAACTTAATGATGAAAACAGCACGTGAATATACCATTTCTATTATTATTATTCATAGTTACCGGGTGTTTCTCGGAGATGTGCATTCTTGAAATACTGCTGTACCGGGTTTTTCACTATAATTTGACCCCCCCCCCCCTTTAACTTTGTTACTGAAGGAGATACAAAAAAATGTTTCGTATAAAAGTTTCACGAAATCAACTGAGGTTTTTTGATATGAATCCAGAAACTGAAATATATACAGGGTGACCAGCATATTGATGGCAACTTCATTTTTTCAAATGGAACACCCTGTATATTTTTCCATATTTGGTTAGCTCTTTTTCCCCTGATTTCGAATATGTAACTTATGTTGGTCTATCTTTCTTACTCTGAGCACCACAGAGTTTCAAATTTCAATAACCATCTGGCATAGCGTTTTGGAAGTTCGTGAATATTTAAGTGGCCAATTTGATTTTCTTCAGCAATAATGGCAATCAGGGAAAGCGGAGAATAATATTAATGATATAAAATCAACCAATATTAAACCCATAATTCGGAACTAATCCCGTCAACGAATAATGATAATATTGTAATGATAAGGAACAAAATTT
Organism: Propylea japonica; assembly: GCA_013421045.1. Classification (NCBI taxonomy): domain Eukaryota; kingdom Metazoa; phylum Arthropoda; class Insecta; order Coleoptera; family Coccinellidae; genus Propylea; species Propylea japonica. Next base: position 12,199,362 of record CM024245.1, read on the forward strand.
TGAGAGCCATAATAGTGCTATCAAAAGTAGTCTAAACAACTTGAGACAACTATATGAACAATGTGTATTGAATGAAGGTGTTCATTTTGAGCAATTTCTTTAGTTGATGTTCCACACTACCATAGTTTATTCATTTTCTCATTGGTTAAGTAATTGTTAAGTATTCATTCTAAAATAATAATTTTAAGTAGATTGTTTGGATATTAATAATTCCGTAGGTATTTCACATATTTTTTATTAGGTGTCATCATTTCAAAACTTTGAAACTCTGAAAATCGAAGAGACACATCCACATACGCATTTATATTCGAGATCAGGAGGAAATAGCCTATCAAAAAAGGAAGAATATACAGGACAGGGGGTCCCATTTGAAAAAATATAGTTGCATTCAATGTTGTTCACCCTGTATATCTTCCCATTGACGTTATTATAACTCCAGAAATGAGCATTTTCATTAAACGCACTCTGCCAAATGATTACAGATCTTGGCAGGTGGTTCTTAAAATTTGAAACTCTGTGGTTCTCAGAATAAAAGAGACATATGTTACATATTCGGAATCAGGGGAAAAAGAGCTAGCCAAACATGGAATAATATACAGGGTGTTTCGTCTGAAAAAATGAAGTTGCCATCAATATGTTGGCCATCCTGTATATATTTCAGTTTCCGGACTCATATCCAAAAACCTCAGTTGATTTTGTGAAACTTTTATACGAAACATTTTTTTGTATCTCCTTTAGTAGTAACAAAGTTGAAGGGGGGGTCAAATTATAGTGAAAAACCCGGTACATTTGGTCTGATAAGAATTTCCTTTTTCTGTGAAACATTAATTCAGGGATTTTTCACATAGAATTCATTGAGGTTTATTATGTTTTGTGCAAATTGACATTTCATCAGATTTTCTCATTTAAATGGGACACCCTCTACATTTTTACACATTTCAATATTGCTTGAAATAACAGTTCCAAATACGGGGTCTTTATAAATGATTGTAGCATTGTAGGTTGCTTTGGAAATTTTTATCTTATCTTTTCTTACAAATTCTCTACAAATGTATAATTACTATAATTATTCCACTCACATTATTAAATTTCTTTCGGAATTACCAGCCTAAAATCACAATATCGTTTGTTTAAATTAACATCAGATATAAATACAGTGGAACTTCCCTATAACGAACATCAGTATAACGAATTTCGTACAAAACATTACACCTTGAACCCAAATTCTATGTCGAAAACACCCTCTAAAACGAAGTAAATTCTCTCTATAACGAATAAATATTCAAAGAACATTCCTTTTTGAATGGCTGTTGGTGAGGGTGGGTTTTTATATGAAAATTTTCCGGACGTACATTATAAATCCCGACCTTAAACTAAATCTTTACGACAGTCAGAGAGATCCTTCTGAAACAGTTTTAAATACACCTCTGGCTGTTTGGTTTCAATCTAGCCATTACGCTAGTGTGAAAGTTGTGCGAAAATGTCTGAAAGGAAGTCTTTAAGTTTGAAGGATAAACTTTAATCTATCAGTGAAGTCGACTGCGACATTGCCGACTATAGAACCAAAAATTTTCTGTATAACGAAATTTCTTTATAACGAACTTTTTTGCGGATTTAGCGCTTTCTTTATAGGGAAGTTCCACTGTATTTATAATATTCCAACGCCAACTGCGCTATATTTATATAGACCCTGTATATTACAATTCGATTTCTTACCAGATTTCTTTTCAAAACTGCTCTATCCGTTGTCGTAGCCATTACATCTGGTCGGCTGGTCAGCGAACGCGGACGCATTTCTATGATTCGATTAGCATCGTTTTGATGATTCAAACAGGCTACTATCTTCTGTACTGTAGATCCTTGGCGATTTCGGTCAGAAAAAGGGGTCGTTTAATGGTCACATAAGAATGAATATTGAACACTCCTCTTGTATTATTGATTATTCATTCCTTTCCCTTCAGTGATAGCTGTTACAAATGCGAAAGGAATTTAGACAAGGCATGGTTTTCTTTCTGCGCTCCAGAGAGCTCTTAACGAGTCAGTTCATTAGTATGGAAATGATGTATTCATAGAAAAATTTAGATATTTGAGAGAAATAACGAGCGTTTTAACGAAGCTCTAATTATGCTACGCGAGCTATGAATGAAAAGCAGCTTCCTTACGCACTGGTCAAAATCATCATCTTGTATACAAATTGATCAAACTTTAATATAAACTTCGCGGCTTCTGAATATTGATCTTTTTTTCGCATTTATATTCTTGTTGGAGATTTCAAAAAAGATTGTAGCAGTTTTTCCGTTCCAAAAGTTGAAAGGAGGATAGAAAATTCTGAATAAAAGCACATAACCATCCAATGAAATGCCAATAATAAATTATTGTAATTTCCGTACAGATGAAATTTTGCCCTCAAAATTTCTCGATTGCAATGTGAAAGTTAATGGAATGACAATTACATGAATGACATTCGTATCAAAATCCTAAGCTGTAAGCGTGGTTTTTGGGAAGAAAGCTCAATGTTTTAGCAGCTTTCTGGTATAGATAGTTGAAATCATCACTGAGTAAGTCCAGGTGCTTTTCTCCAGAGATGAGTTATTCTGTTATTCAACTCCCATCAGTTGACTTTTAGCAGGTTTTAACCTTGATATAATTTTTGCAAGATTATCAACTTTTTCATTTCCTTCACGCCACAAGGCCCTGGCACCCATGATAGAGTAAATTTATTGCCTCTTGCCAGTTGCTTTATGGTGTTACTGCACTCCCTGGTCAGCGTAGCCTGGCTGTCCACGATGATGTAGACATGAGGCCTCTTGAGGTTTACAATTTGCCGCCCCTTTGAGTAAAGAGAATTTAAAAAATTCAAATCATTTCGATGCACAAAACGGCCAGAGAATTCAAAAGCTCTTGAGACATGCTAGATCGCAAATACGATAAAATTCGCTTCAATGCTGAAAACGACCTCTCTGCTCGTTCGTTGCAAAAGTGCATAAAATATTCTAATTGTTGTATCGATATACATTTGCACTAAGCTTTTATCACTTCTAATGAAGATACTCATCTCGTGTAGAGTTTTTGGAGGTTGTTTTAACTGAGCTAAGTAGGTTTTGAAGCGCAAACATTCATCGTGAAGTTTTTCATCTAAATTGTCAGGAAAACTAGAGATGAGGTTAGTACCCGCTACTCCTAATTTTTTCAGAACTAATCGATTGCAATTATAACAAAAAAAACCCTACTCAGAAGTTTCCGCTCCCACTCAAAACAGTATGTCTCACTCGAGTTTCATCAGCAGGAACAGTTCTTGTTGTGGCTCTTCTTTCTTCACTTCGATATTTCTCGAATCCAGAATTGATCTTCGCTCTCTCCTCAAATCGATCAAATTGATCTCTCAATCCTACGATATAATCAACCAATGACTCATAATACAAAACTACTTCATCTATACCAATGTCAACTTTATGTATTGCTTCGCTCACTTCATCAAATCTTTCCAAATTGGACTCCATACAGCGAACATCATTGCAGTTTCAAGAGATGTTAGCTTGTTTTTGAATCAAAATTGAATCATCATTTTGCTTCGCCCATCAATTTCATTCAAAGTTCTTTCCAATTTTGGTTCATGCTGTTGCAAGCTTCATATCTTGCCGAACAGCGATAATCGTTTCACTGAAGGGCCAGTCAGATGTTTCATGAATATCGACCAGCGGGCAGTCGAGATTGAGAAGACAACGTAAATATCATGAAGAAGCAAGAAAAAATCCAGAGATGCCTACCACGATCGTTAGGCGTAAGGTGTTCTCCGATGAGGGGTGTGCAAAATGTAACAATATTTCTATCTTCCATTCAAAAGAATTATACAGCGGAAATGAAAAAATGTACGAAACTTTCGAAAACTGTTTCTACATTTTCGTAGAGGAGTTAAAGAATTTTTTTATTCACCCCTGAAATCGTGCCACCCCTAGGCCCTAGCCTGTGTTGGCCTAGGTGGTAATAGGGCACTGCTCCTGAGCGCATAATGTAAACAGCCACTATCTCCGTCTTACTGGGCTTACTTCTCAGCGCTCTAGAGATCCTCAGTTTAGGTCCTTATATCCCAATGCTAGTGCTTCTTTCTGATTTTAATTCATGTTTAAACCATGTGGATGGATTTTTATCTAAGATATTCACGAAACTTATTTCACTAGGACGTTTCAAAGGGCGTTTCGAAATCGAAGATGGTTAGCATAACATCTTATGATTTCCCAACATGTTTGAATCCTATTGATTCAATATTCCCATGTGTCCAACCCAGTTTTCAGGTAGGATCATCCTGTTAGTGGGTATTAGGTAATAATTTGGTTCAAGTTCCTTATAAATTACAGTAATATGTATATCATCACCCTCCTTCCCTATAGTATGAGCTTATTACGCCAAAATTGTGGCAACACCGAAAGGCTTAGTAAATGACTACCTACGGTCGTGATACTTCTCTGTTTAGGGTGGGCCAAATTCGACACTTTTGAATGAAAAGTCCTATTTCTAAAGAAGGAACTTTTCGCGTTGAATTCAATGACGATAATTATGTTTTTCGAAAATTGACATTTCATCAGATTTTTTTATTTAAATGTATGTCCTATATATTTTCACTCATTTCAATAGAGATTGAAATAATCATTACAAATAGATAGCATACTTGTTTTTTTTCTGAAGATTTCCTCACTTCAGTTAAACATACGAATTTGATAGCTGAATGTCTAGAGCATTGCTCCAGAAAGATATCAAATATGACAAATATTTGGAATTTTTATTTCAAGCAATATTAAAATGTGTAAAATTAATATGGTATCCCATTCAAGTAAGACATCTGATGTCAATTTGCTTAAAACATAATAAACGTTATTGGATACTACGTGAAAAGTCCCTGTATTAATTTTTTCACAGAACAAAATATTCATAAAAAAAAGTTTGCAGCAGTTTTTCAAGAACGCATGTCTTCAGGAAACACCTGCTAAATATGAAATGGTCATAGATATTCAGGTGCTATTTCCACCGCTAACTATTGTTTCCATAAGAAAAAGCAAGTTACATGTAATAAATACAGGAAGAAAACCCTTCAGCAACATTTAGATTAAGCCCCTGGATTCCTATCAAAAGAGTGTCTGTATAGTGTTTTTGTTTCAAGTTTTGAACACAAACAGGAATAGAGATAATGAAAGTTGAAATTGGCAAGATGTCCATTTTGGCTTATAACTCGAAAACGAAAGACGATAGAGCAATGCGGTTGACGGCATAATGAGGTTTTCGAAAAAAGATAACCGTAATGTGCCATTCATTGTCTCTTACGGTTAAAAAGTTGTAGTTCAGAGATCACCAATTCTGGCCACCCTGTACCGGGTGTCCTAAATCCGTTGTCTAGTGAGGGGATCTCAGAAACCCGATGAGCTAGAACAAAATGTAATAAAGAAATATTGATTACTTCAATGAATTCTACTGAAAAAAAGTGCCTGTATAATGTTTTAGTTTCATGTTTATAACTTCAGTAATGAAGAAGTTATGAGAACTTTTCATTTGACGCCATTTTCCAATTTTCTCCAATAGCTCGAAAACGGTTTGATTTAGAAGGTTTCGGTTTTCACCAAATGAATTCTCTCAAAAATCGTTCCCGAAACTGTGCCACTCATGTTGTTCCAGGTCTTCGGGTTGCTGAGATCCCCTCATCAGACAACGAATTGAGGACACTCGGTACCCAGAATTGGTGATCTCTGGACTATAACTTTTTAACCGTAAGAGATAGATACTCTTTCATTTTCGGGTTATAATCCAAAATTGACATGTTGCCAATTTCAACTTTCGTCATTATCTCAACATTGTACAGGGTATCCCATTTTGGGCACTTTTACGGGATATCTCCGCTATTTTTACGTTAGCGGAATGCGGTTTTCGCGACAGTGTACTACTTTTTAATGAAACTAAAGATGGCGCAATCAGTTTTTGCATAGCCCTCTTAGTTTTTGATAAACAGTCATAACCTGCTACTTAGTTATTGACAATTGAATTACAAAATCTTGAATTCTAAGTTTGGTTTTGAGAATAAATGCATAAAATAATATGTTTTTGAAAAGCTGAGATTGTGCTTAATAAGAATAAAAATAATATACAGGGTGTCCAATTCAAAAAACATATGTTTGCTCAATAACTCAAAAACGAAAAGTTTAATTGAAAAACTGACTACGCCACTGGATTCTACGGAAAAAAATCTATAGGAATGCGTTTCAACTATTTCTCCAAGTTTAAGCACAACTGAGATACGGGGGGTGATTAAATAGTGATACTTTTCATTCCGCCCTGTATAGCAAAAACTGAGAGGGCTGTGCAAAAAATGATTGCGTCATCTTTAGTTTCATAAAAAAGTAGCACACTGTCGCGAAAACCACATCCCGCTAACGTTAAAAATAACGGAGATATCCCGTGAAAGTGCCCAAAATGGGACACCCTGTACATACACTTTTTTGATAGAAATCCAGTGGCTTAATCTAATTTTGCTGAGGGGTTTTCTTCCTGATTTATTACATGTAACTTTGTTTTTTCTTATGGAAACAACAATTATTTTTACAAAAAATAATCATCGTTTTTTCTCGTTTCAAAAATATATAACATGTCATATATCGCTCTTAGGTCAGTGGAGACGCTTCGTTTGGGACAGGGGTGGGCAGAGAATTTTTAGTGGTGGTAGTAATGAATGAACTGGTACAATCTTGTTGCGCATAGGATATAAAAATTCAGGGCGGGCCTGGGCCAACCCGTGCATCCCAAGCGTCGCTACTGATCTAAGAGCGATATAATATGACATATTTTTTTATTTTTGAAACGTGAAAAAAAAACGGTGATTATTTTTCAGTACATACAAAAAATTATTGTTTCCATATGAAAAAACGAAATTTCATGTAATAAATCGGGAAGGAAACCCCTCAGCAGAAGTTAAATTAAGCCACTGGATTCCAAAAATTTAACAAGTGTCTGTATTATGTTTTTGTTTAAAGTTTATAGCAAAAATAGGAACGGAGCTAATGACGAAAGATGAAATTGGAGAAGTATAAATTTTGGCTAAAATTTCGAAAACAAAAGGCGATACATATAGCAAAGCAGTTGTCGAAAAAAAGATAACCGAAATGTGCCATTCATTTATCTCTCGCGGTTCGTAATTCAGGGATTATCAATTCTGGCTACCCTGTATAACAACAATGAAGCTTTACGTGACCTGTACAGGCAGTATTTCGTAGAGGCAGGAAAAATGCCGGTCGTACAATTTATTAGACCACCTGTACCGTTATACTGGAACAGCCCATCCCGCTGACGGCTATTTATCATTTTTTGCGATAAATAGTTGTCACCTTGACCTCAACCCTTCCTAGGTCGAATTTCGTTATCTTTTCAGGCATGGAGATCTAATTAAATTTTGGACATTTCGCGATTACATCGCGAATTATTTATAATGTCGGTATAAGTACGGGAGATGTCTTCGAAACCAGAACTAGTTTGAAACTCTTGGTTTCTTGCATGATGGAGCTATTTCGAGATGAAAAATGAGATTGGTACCGATTAAACGAAAAAACTAACATCTGATTGAATGGTACAGGATGTGGCAGGAAACAAAATTGCAGCATGGACATAGATCGAATTTCCTATGGACAAGTCGCAGAAATGATTTCTGGTAGATGTCCTTTAAATTGATAATTCTTTCATTATTTCGTTGTTATATTTCAATAACTTCATTTCATTCACATGATAAGTGCGAAAAACTTAAGGTGCTGAATATACAAGAAAAAATAATTACATTATGCTATACAAGGCGTCTACTTTTGAAGTGGACAAACTTGAAGGGGGGGATTATACGGGTGATTTGCAACAAAAAATGTTATATAACTCATGATCGAAATGTTGACGGTTATTCTTCAATTTAACATTTCTTGATTTCACGAAATATTTCTAGTTTTTTTTATTAAATGATCATTATTCAGTTTTCCCGGTAGTCTCATAAAGTTTGACCACATATTCGGACAGGTCAATAATTTGGCTACAAGATAACCGGGTCTGAGTGTAGAAAAAACTCTTATTGCGGGCTTGGTAAGTAGATGTATATCATGATTCTGAAGTTAACGAAATTAATCCTATTTTTCCAATGGCTTTTTCGATGAAATATCAATAGTTGATAGTTGATAGTTTACAGAGGGGTTACAGTCCACTGCGACCTTAAGGTCTATTGTGCCCCCTTACAGAGCTGTTCTGGCCAAAAACCTTCACAGCTCGCCTTCCAGTTCCAGAGATCTAATGAAATCTAGTAACTGTGAAGACTTCAACAGTTCAACGAGGCTAGTTCCTCACTCTTACAAGTTTCTTGTCCAAGGCATTTCCTCCTCAGGCTCGTAATGCCAAGGCATTCCGTGACTAGGTGAATGGGGGTTTCTTCCTCCTCCCCACAGAACCTACACTCGTCAGTGTCCGACAATCCCATCCTCAACAGGTGCTTCCTAAGGCGACAATGTCCTGTAAGAAAGCCAGTGAGGAGGTGCAATTGCTTCTTACCAAGATCCAGATATCTTTTGGATCCGGCTGTCTCGAAGTTCCGAAGGAACTCATTGGAATGATCCATCCCTGGGAGATTCCGCCAGAGCTTTTCCCTCTCGGCTTTCTCCTTCTCCAGAAACTCCTTCTTATAGGTACATTTAGATATACCACAGAAGGGTTCTGGGCCAAAGAGTGACATTTGTGCGCCCTCTTTGGCTAGTGTATTGGCCTTTTCGTTTCCTTCGATTCCCGAGTGGCCGGGAACCCAGATTAAAAAGACCTTATTTTTCTTGCCTACCTCGTTGAGTTTGTTCCGGCACTCCCAGATCATCTTAGAATCGATGACGTAGGAGCTCAGTGCTTTAATAGCAGCTTGACTATCTGAGTGTAAATATCAATAATTATATACACTTTTTCTTTTCAGTGAAAAATACGTCATTCAGTGCACTTTCGAATGATATATCAACTTTTGTGCTAGCTACTCATCCTCCGTCATAATATCATGGCTAACATGATAACAAAAAAAGTCTAAATATTCCGAACTTAAATTTGCTCTATTCTGAAGCCCCTCGTGATTGAACCTTAATCTAATTTTATGGAAGGAAAAACTGACTATATAAAGGTGCCCCACTGATATTTCTCACAATTATTTTTGACTTCTTCGTTAAATTCGCGACAAAAAGTTTCTTTTGTCCTTAGTATGGAGCGCTGTTTTTATGCAAAAAAATAAAACATCCTAATGCGCATTTGTTGTTGCTTTCGCCCAATATGTAGTAGCGGCGTAACGTTAAAATGTTTTATCATTTTAACATGAAAACCATGCCCCATACGAATAATAGGTAGTCTAGATTTTTTGCCAAGAATTGAACGAAGATAAAAGAATTATTGTTAGTTTGAAATATTTCAGTGGCTCAGGATTGTTTTCTTGAAAATATTAAGATGCCCAGCAAAAATGAACATAAAATTCTTATATACATGTCAGACTTTTTTTTGAAAACCACCAAATTTGATTCGCATATCTCGACCGATTTCAGAGCAATAAATAAATAGTCAGTTTTCAAGTAAAACTTATAACGTGGTATCTCAGAGAACGAAGCATTTGCGGACAAAAGTTACGCAGGGTGTTACATAAAAATTTGTCACAACCTAAGGGGATGAATCACGTATAATTTCAAGAAAAAAAGTCCATATACATGGTTCCGCGAAAGCTTCGTTACAGAGCTACAGGGTGTTGAAATTTCCTGCAGTTTTTGAAATATTCAGTCCAAATTTGGAATGCGAGCTATTTTCGACAGTCTCCATCATTGCACGTCCTGAATCTTAACTATCTACTGCTACTACTTCGTTCAATTTAGAAACTTTTTAGTCTCCTGTAATTTTTTCGTATCTGTAACCGATTTCGAGTAAAAAAATATTGAACGATTGTATGTTATTCGCTAAATAGAAAAAAATAATCGAAATACTCGATAGGTGTGCCCAAAATTTGCTTTCATTTCGAAAGCTCGTCATCTGAAACTCAACTTAAGCTTATATTCTTATTCAATTCAGCATACAATCGTTCAATAATTTTTACTCGGAAACGTTTGGAGGTACGAAAAAATTACAGGAGTAAAAAAATGTTTTAATTGCAACTAAGATATCAAAAATTGAGATAAAAAAGGAGACATGGCTCCGGAAAAGAAATCATCCTGTAGATTATATTTAAGATTCAGGGTTTGCAATGATGGAGACTGTTGAAAATAGCTCGCATTCCTAATTTGGACTGAATATCTCAAAGACTACAGGAGGTATGTAGATGAAACAATTTTTTTTGGAACTTTCAACACCCTGTATAGCTCCGTAACGGTCGTTACGGGCCCATGTTTATATGAACTTTTTTTCTAAAATTATATGTAGATATTTGAAGTTTTCCGCACTTATTCACCAACACCCTGTAAGTATCCCTATAAGTTTGATGGTTTAGTGTATAATAAAATTGAACCTCTTGTTCTTGAAATACCATCGGTATTCGAAGTAAGCTTATGATGTTTCCGAATCTCAGATTTGCAAGGAACTGTCTACAGATCCATTACCTTTATCAGGTAATGATTTTCCTCCGATGGAAACAGTGGCATTTCGCGTTGAATATCTGCGTGTTTCTATATTGTTAAAAATAAGATTAAGTTGACCGCCACTTCGTTGCAAAATGGCGAAAGCGCAAAATTCTCAACACTCCCATAACATTTTGAATAATGGAATGAATTCAAGTTAGTGTAAGTTTAACTTCTATCATCGATAGAGTGAGATCAAGTTTATGTTGCCATTCTTTAGAGATTGGTTTCATCTTCAATTTGGTCGAGAGCAATTTCAAGAGTTATCGTGCAAATGAGAAAATGTATTCAATAGCCGTATGTTGTACCATTTTTTGCGAACCTCTTCATGTTCTCTATATTTCTCTGGTTAGAGCGATCATAAAACGAGGGGTCTATCACTGCGGATTTTAGTGTACAAAATGCTGGAATTGGGAATGAATTACACGGAATTAGATGGAATTGCATGGAATTTGACGGCATTATAACGGAATTGTTTGGAATTGAGAAGAATTGAATGCAATTTCAGTGGAATTGAACGGTATTCTGTTAGCATTGAATGGAATTGAAAATGCGCAGAATTGAACAGAATTGTGAGGAATTGAACGGAATTGTAGAGAATTTAACGGAATTATGATGAATTTAACGGAATTATGATGAATTTAACGGAATTATGGGGAATTTAATGGAATTATGGGGAATTTTACGGAATTGTGAGGAACTGAATAGAATTATGCGGAATTGAAAAGAATTTTTGTGAATTTAGTGGAATTAGTTATCAAATTGGAATTTTAGTGTACAAAAAACTGCCAGTGATAGACCCCGAGGGGTCTATCACTGCGGAATTTTAGTACAAAATGCTGGAATTGAGAATGAATTACATGGAATTAGATGGAATTGCATGGAATTTGATGGAATTGCGTGGAATTTGATGGAATTGCGTGGAATTTGACGGCATTTTAACGGAATTGTTTGGAATTGAGAAGAATTGAATGGAATTTCAATGGAATTGAACGGTATTCTTTTAGCATTGAATGGAATTGAAAATGCGCAGAATTGAACGGAATTGTAGAGAATTTAACGGAATTGAGATGAATTTAACGGAATTATGGGGAATTTAATGGAATTATGAGGAATTTATGGAATTGTGAGGAACTGAATGGAATTATGCGGAATTGAAAATAATTTTTGTGAATTTAGTGGAATTATTTATCAAATTTAAATTTTAGTGTACAAAGAACTGCCACTGATAGACCCCTCGTCATAAACGCAAAGCAAAATAATAAAAGTGGTAGAGAAGGATTTCGAAGTAAATAAACTTAGGAGATTCCGCCTTTCTGTTTACACTACGTTCCAGAAATAACATAAAACCAACCGCGAGGAGAAATAAAAGTCTGCTCCCGGGCCCTCGTCGCCGGATGACATACGGTCAGCAACGCCGGTCCCAGGGGGGGAAAGGGGGCGCGACTCCCGATGAGTCATCATCATCGTGAGCTCGTAGCTCCAACAACGGCGTACAGACAGACACACTCACCACTCTCGCAAACGCAGAGCGAAACCACGGAACACCAGACAGTCGTTGTATCATATTCAGTGATTCGGTCGCGTTAATCGCCATCGACTACAGTTATCTCCTGTGCTCGCATTGCGCGATCTGTGATTCTGTGCTTTCTGGTGAAGGAAAACCGCGAACGAGAGAGCTTTGCTTAGTGAGGTGAGTTCAGGAGTTGGCGATTTTTCATGTATTTTCAGGGTGTAGTTGGTCATCAGATCAGTTTGGATACCGAATATAAACAAGTTGTAAAGTTAATGAAAAATACTTGAAGTGAAAGAGCCATTAAAGTGATTTCAAATTGTGTAATAAAAGCTACGAATGATTATCTAGGAATAACATGTCTTTAGTATTCTCAATATTCGAATCACTGTTTAATATCCCGAAGAAATTCGTGATAGTTTTCTCAGAGGGTTCTAAAAGCAATTTATGATTCATCTTCTTCTGGGAAAGTTTTGGTGTCATACCCAATTTTCGTCGAATCCGAATGATAAAAATAACTCTACTTATATGTACTATTCAAGTAAATTGTTAGTCCTTAAGTTTCATAATAAGTAATTGAAAATTGAACAATTATTGCATGAAACATGCAACTGGGATTTCGAAAACCGTTGGGATTACAGGCTGACTTGAATTACAAAAAAGTTGTGTTATTCGAGGATGAAAGTGATGTCCAAACATATCCTGAATATCTCCAATGGTACCTGAGATATCTCTACAATCTAGCTTTCCTTTTTGAGCGCTAGTTCTACTTAAACAAGTGCTATATAATTTTTCCCAAATGTCTGTAATTTCAAAATCTTGAACCGAAATTGGTCTTAAACGATAGGGTTCGACTACCTAATGACGAATCTCTAGTGTAGTTCGTTAACCAGCTAAATCGTACAGGGTGTTTCATGAAATATGGCCATTCAAAATTTTTCTTTATAAAAAATTTTTTTCTGGAGACAAGTTCACGAAAGTCGGGTTGTAGCTATTATTATCCAATATAGCGGTTACACTGGTGATGACAGATTTTTTTATTGTCCATTGTTTCAGAAGCCTCATAGACATATTCGTTTTACTCGTGTTGTAGTAAAGGAAAAAAATACGAACTCATCAGTGTATCACATCTAAAAAAAAAACTGTTTAGACCATTACATTCATCCCTAAATAACGCAACTTTTTTGTAATTTAAGCCACCCTCCATCTCTAATAGTTTTCAATATCCCTGTAGTCGTGTAGTCCCCCCTATTAATGGTTCTAACCCTGTATATTTAAAATTTTCATCTTATTGAGTGTTTCCTTCGGAAGTCTGAATGCGTTTTCAGTTCAGGCATTCTATTTTCCATAGTTCATGTATTAAAGTGAAGAATTTGGTGAATCGTGTTAGACCAAGGAAATCTGTGCTCTACATTCCATTTACATAGAGCATTTTTAATTGGTTCCCTAAATCATAAGTAGGACGCGAATTTAGTCAGTAGACTGTGTCATTACCGAAAATAATGAAGCTAAATACACCACGCCCATGTACTAATATAATAATTAAACGTCATAAATTTACTTCCACCGAGCCATTCCTTAATTAATTTTTCCATTTCACTGAATTCTAAGCCGAGTTAGGCTGATAATATCTAATGAATGTTTAAGCTATAATACCTTCAAAGTTTGTGGTAGTCAGAATTTTCAGCACTTGTTTTAACAGCAGAACTTGGTGACGAAGTACGACCTATGAAAACTGAAGGGTTTTCCATATGATGTGTTATTTTGAATATGCCGCTAGTTCGGTAGATGTCACGTTTGAAGCGGTCATTTTTGGACATTTGACAAGTAGAAACTACGCCTTTAATAAAAATGAAACGTACACTTCTTCAAAAACGCATTGAAATTATTTAAATTCACTATAAAAATGGTGAAAATTTGGCAGAGACGGTTCGTAAAACTCGAACATTTTTGGGTCGTCTTGAAGCACCTTGTCGGACGCCGCATAAAGAAATTGGTGGAAAAATTCCAGCTGTTGGGACAGTGAGTGATGTGAAGAATAAAACCTGCGCACGTCGCTCAAGAACAGCCGAGAATATTGCTGCTGTTGCCGAAAGTGTTAAGGGGTCTTAAGGCTTATAAGTTCAGTTAACACAAAACTCACGAACCATTGATCTTTTGCGGGAAAAGTTTCCGGACCGTGTTATCTCTCGAAGAGGTGATCACAATTGGCCACCGAGATCTTGAGATTTAACATCTTGCGACTCCTCCCTTGTGGGCCACGTAGAGAGAGAAGGTCTACGCCAATAGCCCAGCGTCGATTCAAGACCTCAAAGATGAATTTCGTGAGGATATCTAGGTCAAAGGGCAGCCACTTTGCGATTTGGTTATGGAAAATAAGGATATGGTCCTGTAAGCGTGGTCGTGGTAGTAATTTACCCGATGTTATTTTCCACTATTAACGGCATAGCTTCTTCTTTATAATGAAATAAAGATCCGATCATTTATATTGAAAAATGGCATTTTTAATTGACCAACCTTTTAGATTGAGCACTTGGATGATGAATCGAATCAGAAGCCATTGATAGCATTACATTTCTAACAAGCATCGTAGTTGATTTCCACGCATATGAAATCTTGTTACGATTTTCATCTCTCTCCATGAAAAATGGAAATGGAACTCTCTTATAACCCACTTTCATAGCTGCAAATTGAAATCTGTGCACGAATCAATATTTTCAGACAATTAGAAGGTTCTTCACATTCTCTGGAAATAACAAATCTATTTTACCTAACGTAGACATTTTCGACACCTCTCGGTATAGGCGACATTATACAGGTGTTTCATTGGGAAAGGGAAATACTTCACAGGTGCTAGGTGGCACCAAGACGGTTCTAAAGATACCCTTTTCATTGGGTCTCACTGTCTTCGTAGCCGAGATACAGGGTGTTTTATGAATTTTGCCCGTTTCTTCCTGAGGCCGTACCAGACGAACCACCCGGTATATTTTCTTCATATTTGGCAAATTTGTTCCTAATTGAGAGCCCAAACATATCATGCATAACCGCCTCGAAAATCCAGGTCCGGATTAACAAAAAATTATGAATCGTTTGAATATTCGAACAACAACACCCTGTACATCGGAATTTTGAAAGTCTGTTTTAATATTCGAAAACACCACTAAAAACTTAACTGAGACGTATACTTCAAATTTTCGCGCAGAAAGTTTTACTGCACAAATTTTCAAGGTAAAAGTGAAGTTTTTAGGAACTTGGATAGCCGAAAGTGGTTTGAAGTGACTTTAACAATGAATTATCAACAATATTGAATCCATAATTATTTCGACATTACTCTGTAATTCATTTTCACATTGGTTTTCCTTTTTATAGCTGTATACTTGAAATCTAGGTCCGGGTTAACGAAAATTATGAATCGTTTGAATCCTCGAAAAAACACCCTGTACATCGGAATTTTGAAAATCTGTTTTAAATTCAAAAAAACCACTTAAAACAGAACTGAGACGTACACTTCAAACTTTCGCGCAGATAGTTTCAATGCACAAATTTTTCACGTAAAAGTGAAGTTTTTAAGAACTGGATACCTGAAAGTGTTGAAGTGACTTTAACAATGAATTATCAAAAATATTGAATCCATAATTATTATACGTTATAATGCAACTCACTTCTCAATAAATGAAGACTAATGTGGAAATGAATTACAAGTAATGTTGAAATAATTATGGATTCAATATTGTTGATAATTCATTGTTAAAGGTCACTTCAAACCACTTCAGGTATCCAAGTTCTTAAAAACTTCACTTTTACTTTGAAAATTTATGCATTGAAACTATCTGGGGGGGAAAATTTGAAGTGTACGTCTCAGTTCAGTTTTTAGTGGTTTTTTCGAATTTTAAAACAGATTTTCAAAATTCCGATGTTTCGAGGATTCAAACGATTCATAATTTTCGTTAACCCGGACCTGATTTTCAAGTATACAGCTATTAAAAGGAAAACCAATGTGGAAATGAATTACAAAGTAATGTTGAAATATTTATGGATTCAATATTGTTGATAATTCATTGTTGAAGTCATTCAAACCACTTTCGGTTTCCAAGTTCCTAAAAACTTCACTTTTACCTTGAAAATTTGTGCAGTAAACTTTTTCTGCGCGAAAACTTGAAGTATAGGTACGTCTCAGTTTAGTTTTCAGTGGTTGTTTCGAATATTGAAACAGATTTTAAAAATTCCGATGTACAGGGTGTTGTTCGATATTCAAACGATTCATATTTTTTGTTAACCCGGACCTGGATTTTCTAGGTTGTTATTGCATGATATGTCTGAGCTCTCAATTAGGAACATATTTTCCAAATTTGAAGAAAATATACCAGGTGGTTTGGCTGGGAAGCCTTCAGGAAACGGGCAAAATTCATAAAACACCCTGTATCTCGGCTACGAAGACAGTGAGACCCAATGAAAAGGGTATCTTTAGAACCGTCTTGGTGCCACCTAGCACCTGTGAAGTATTTCCCTTTCCCAATGAAACACCCTGTATATCCATTACAGATCAGTAAGATTCCTCCAATGCTGAGGGTACTCCTGCACTGCGACCTACCAATCTGTTGTGCTCCGTTACTCGAATTGACTAAATTAATTCAATTCTACAGTGACAGACGGTTTCAAGTATGGAATGACTCCACCACCTAAACAGTTCCTTCATGTTTATGCAAACATATTGATTGTGGGTGAGATGAAAAGCCATACTTAGCGTTTTCAGGTGCTGGGGAGTCTCTTTCATCACTTTTATAACGCAGATGAGTCTGAGTACACATGGTATATTCGGTTTTTGATGAACATTAGTTCATCATTTTCTGAGGCCCAAAGAGATTTCTCTGAAATATAGAATTTTTCATTAATCTTTTCTCTGTTTGTAGTCTTTTAAGATCTTTATTGAACTCATCCATGTTTATCAATATGTCGTATTAAGGCAGAATCATTTTTTGCGTTGGTAAGCTATGGCAAGTCATCTTGTCCCTGAAAGTTTTCCTCATTTGTTTTTATCCTAATGAAATATGAAATAAGATTCAATCAGTCGATGACACAACAGAATAATTAGACACCTTGACAATTTTAAATATCCTTCGTTTTCTGTATATCGAAGAAATTTATCTACAGCTCCAATTCAAGGGATGTCTGTGCACTGCAACCTAATCGTCTATGGACCTTGAGCTGTCTACGATAGATTGTAGATTATTAAGGGGGTTGCATTACACTGAAACCTCAATATTTATTGTGTCCCCTGTCAGAGCTGTATTTCGCTGCTACTCAATAGCTCCCCTTCCTGTTTCAGAGCCGTAATGAATTCTATTACCTGAGACTGCTTTAAGGCGGCAAGATTTGCGCTACTGCCATAATTCTCTTGTCCAAGACATTATTTTCGCAGGCTTCCTTTGCCGAGGCATTCTGTAACTAAGTGAACACAGAATCTACACTGGTCAGATTCTGCTAGGCTAATTCTCATCATATGCTTTCCAAGACTACAATGTCCTGTTAGGAAGCCAGTGAGGAGGCGTAGCCTATTCTTCCTGAGATCCAAGTACTATTTGGACCTTTCAGTTTTAAAGTCCACAGGAACTTTTGGAATGATCCATCGCCAGAAGATTCCTCCAGAGTGCTTCTCTACGGTTTCTTCCTTCCCCAGGGGCCCGATTCTTGAACTTCGTAGAGATGACAACTCTCGTTCGACTATTCCTATACGAGATGTCATCTCACTTCTCTCACGCATAATTCGAATAATTTCAGTCACATTTCACACTAGACACAGAATAGTTACTCCAATCTGTGTTTCTCTCCTATGGAAATAGTCATCTCTCTTACCAGTTAGTAGTAGAGAACTCGTTCTCGGTCGGGAGAGAATTCGAGAATACAGATTCTCTCGGTCACTGAGAGAGAAATGCAATTCTCGCATGAGAGATTTTTCAAGAATCGGGCCCCAGAAACTGTGTTTATGGTACTCGCCTTAGAGCTCACGGTATACAGTTATTCTTGTGAATTTCTATACGCAGGCACTTCCTCCATTGGAAACCGAAGAGAAGACATCCTGTCACAAGTTGTTACAGATTTCCTGCTCTTCTCCACAGAATCTGCATTCATCGTTTACGGCTTCACTCATCAGTCTAAGATGTCTCCTTAGGCTGCAGTGGCTCATGATAACCTAGTTAGGAGGTGCATATATCGGGTTTTTCTAAAGTGATAGAACTTTAAATTGAAATAACAGACATTTGAATGAAGATTGAAGCCAATTTTTTTTATTTGAAAAATTATTTCATAACATTTATGTTTTGATAATAATTTCCGCCATATGTTCACCACGGCTAGCTTGAGGAACCGCATTCGACCAGACCAATTTTGGACCACTTTTTCAAGTTATTCAGGTCATATTTCAGCTACAAGTTTGGCGAATAGAACACTGATTTTGATAATAATTTTCAACATTTCCATGATAATTTGTGAATGCTTACTGAACAAAAATGTCAAACAACTCGACTTATATCTTCTGTCAAATCACAGTTATTCCTATAGTAAGTTCTATCACTTAAAAAGAACACCCGATATTTGTTGGGCTCCAAGAAAGTTCAGAATCTTCTCGTATTGAACATTTTTTGGAGTGTTCTAGACCCGAAAGTGTCTTCTTGTCTGCCGCTCCTTTCTTTCTGTAGGTGTTTTTCCTATGGCATTTATGTGCTGAAAAAGAAGTCGATGCGATGACCTCTTCGTGACGAGATCATCACCCTTCTTGTTTCCCTGGATTCCTGAAAGTCCTGGAATGAGAATCAAGAGGCTGTTGCGATTTCCTAGTTAATTTAGTTTGCGTAGGTATTCCCACACCATATTTTCTCCACATCACAGATTTTCATTATATTTGACTCTAATTGTTATCGTGTAATATCTCTATCAAACCAAAGCGTGTATATCATTGTTGTTGTGTCCAGCCATGTCGCTTTGATGTCATAACGATCCGACAGTTTGCATTGTGCATTATGCACCAGCGCTCAGTCGGCAATATTGCCGTGAAATAACCCGTTGTGAGAAACTGAGCGTGAAATGTAAATTTCATTCTACATTACATTGAAATTAATTAAAGCCCGTACTAGTTCATTGCTCTCCTTTCCGATCTGCCACGCGAAAGAACAGATGAGGTGTCATAATATCTACCACCATTTCGGAAAATTGAATATTGCCAAAAAAGAATGGGAGTTGAATACAACAAAAATTAACAATGGATGATTCTGATGAATGAAGAGAGATTAATATGTTTGAAAATAATAGGGTGTCAAGAGACACTAAGGTCCACAGTCTAGACTTGGGCGAAGCGATCGATTGAGTTAAGTTAATTATAGCTTTGTTTTTTATGTCGCTTGTATCTCAATGACAATGGATCGCCGTGAGCTATACTCAGATGTTGTGATATTTCCATTAAATTATTTTCAATTTCTGATCTGTAGTTTTGTTGATTGTTGTTGAGTCAATTATACTACTACGATGTTGCTTCATTATTATCGGGACTAGACAAACTTAGAATTGCAATGTGGCATTTGACAGCTCTATTGTAAAGTTTGTGGCTATTCATATTTCATTATTTGACATATAAGCAACTTTTTCTTGCAAGTATTTACAACACATTTGGACGTGGATAATTCAGCAACAGAGTATCGATAAAATCCGTTCGATTTTTGGGGAGGAGAACCAAATTTCCTAAGGTCGCGCCCGCATAGGCAGAAGGCTTGCTTAGAGCCTAGCGAGTCATTTTTCTAGTAGCTCAGTAAAACGAACGTTTCGAAATGTACGCGACGTGCCGCACTACTCGCATAGTCCTATCGGGTCGCTTAGCGACTATCCAAGTAAACATCTAGGCGCTAAGCAAGCCTCCTGCCTATGCGGACGTAGCCTTAAGGTTGTCCAAAATCAGTTCCGGCAACCATTGATGCTAATTCTGAAAAGATTGTCATTTGACCTTTGTGAGATTGAAATAACCTCAGGCAAAAGTGGGACCAGCTGCCACTCAAAAATCATATGACTATCAGAAAATTTTTTCCGTTGGATCTCACACACTTTGTTTATCGTTCAAAAAATACTTGTGTCTATTGGATGAAAGAAATGCTCAAAAATACAATCGCAGTGTTTCGAAATACGTTTTGGAAATCGTGACAAGACAACGCTAAACAGTCAATTCTGATTTATTTACCAATTGACTTACAAGAAAGAGCAAAGCAAACTGCCGAAAAAGGATTAATTTTCACTACGACAATACGACCTCCAACAATCGCCTCAAATCATTTTTGAGCATTCAAAACGCCGATTTGGTGGGGCGTCCGCTGTATAGTCCTGACATGACTTCTTTTTATTCCCGTGCATGAAATGAACTGAGAAGTCAACGTCATTCGACACCTGAAGAAGTGGTTGATGCGATCTGAATGTGTTTTGGAGATACTTTACTCAGAGTAACAATAGATCTCATGAAAAACTATTGTGCGATTTTCGATGATTAATATTTGTCATTTTTATTTGAACTGGGGTCGTTATGGCTAGGTTAGCCTTCCGGGAACTGCGCCCATGTAGGTCATTTGTTCTCTACCCTCTAACGTCAATGGCGTTGATAAAACCGACAAGCTCCTTAAGCCGGTCCCAGACAATGCGTGCATTCGGCCAATGTGCCTTCGTAGTTCGCCTTCGGGTACCCTCCCAGACACTGCGCCAATCGCGAAATGTTCGACATTCGACATTCTGCTGACAAACGTTCGCCAAACGGCCTCAGTATAGAACAGTAGCGGAGAGCAGAGAGGCTAAACGAATAATACCTAAAAACAACCGTGTAATCACGTCGCACGACTCTGACTGAAGACAGAATAGACCGTATAGTACGCGTAGATAAACACATTGTCTGGGAGCTAACACAAATGTGCGCGAATGTACTTCGTCTTCCTTGGTTCGTGCAGCCCGTACCGACAAGGCTTCGGATAGAAGGCCAATGCCGAATGATACACGAAGTTGAGCTCCC
This sequence comes from Propylea japonica, assembly GCA_013421045.1. Classification (NCBI taxonomy): domain Eukaryota; kingdom Metazoa; phylum Arthropoda; class Insecta; order Coleoptera; family Coccinellidae; genus Propylea; species Propylea japonica. The sequence continues at coordinate 12,220,537 of CM024245.1, forward strand.
ACGCACTACGCGAAGCACCGCCAATGCCGAATTTCGTCGAATGCATGCATTGTCTGGGACCGGCTTTAGCAGCCTTCCCGTTACCTATTGGGTGTCCAGTACCGATTCCCCATATGAATTGTTCTTGCGCCAGCTAGCTTTGGACACTTGGATACCACCTGTTCAGTTGTTTTCTCCAGTGGATTATTGTTATTCGACTACTATTGCTGGACCGCTGCCATATATTGGTCTTTTCCAAGCAAACAGGAAGACCCAAGTCCAGCAGTTGTCGATGCACTTTTTTAATTCATTGCTTCTTTTCATTTCCTTCCTTCAGTAGAGTGACCTTTTCTATGTATATCATTATTACTCAGATTCAGATGAGGAATTCTCTTTGTACCGGGTTTTTCACTATAATTTGACCCCCCCTTTAACTCTGTTACTAAAGGAGATACAAAAAATGTTTCGTATAAAAGTTTCACGAAATCAACTGAACTTTTTTGATGTGAGTCCAGAAACTGAAATATATACAGGGTGGTCAATATATTGATGGCAACTTCATTTTTTCAAATGGAACACCCTGTATATTTTTCCCTTTTTGGTTAGCTCTTTTTCCCCTGATTTCGAATATGTAACATATGTTGGTCTATCTCTTTTATTCTGAGAACCACAGAGGTTCAAATTTTAAGAACCACCTGCCAAGTCTGTAATCATTTCACAAGTGGCAGAGAGCGTTTACTGAAAATGCTCATTTTTGGAGTTATAATAACGTCAATTGGAAGATATACAGGGTGAACAATATTGAATGCAACTATATTTTTTCAAATGGTACACCTTGTCCTGTATATTCTTCCTCTTTTTGATAGGATATTTCCTCCTGATCTCGAATATAAATGCGTATGTGGATGTGTCTCTTCAATTTTCAGAATTTCAAAGTTTTGAAATGATGACACCGAATAAAAAAATTTGTGAGAAATACCTACGAAATTCTTTATATCCAAACAATCTACTTAAAAGTATTATTTTAGAATGAATACTTAACAATTACTTAACCAATGAAAAATGATAAACTATGGTAGTATGGTAAGAATAACATCAACTGAAGAAATTGCTCAAAATGACCACTCTCATTCAATACACATAGTTCATATAGTTGTCTCAAGTAGTTTAGACTATTTTTGACAGCATAATTATGGCTCTGATTCAAGTCAGAAATTAAAGCTTCAAAATTTGATTTTAAACATTACAATATTATCTTTATTCTTTGTGCATTGACGGGATTAGTTCCGAATTATGGGTTTAATATTGGTTGATTTTATATCATTAATATTATTCTCCGCTTTCATTGATTGTCATAATTGCTGAAGTAAATTTTTTCCTTCAGGAACGGCTATAAAAACGTGTCCAACGGTGTTAAATCGGGACTATTTGGTGGCCATAAAATGGGTGCGTCATTACCACCCAAAGATCAAATTGGCCACTAAATATTCACGAACTTCCAAAACGCTATGCCAGATGGTTATTGAAATTTGAAACTCTGTGGTGCTCAGAACTAGAAAGATAGAACAACATGTGTTACATATTCGAAATCAGGGAAAAAAGAGCTAACCAAATATGAAAAAATATACAACGTGTTCCATTTGAAAATATGAAGTTGCCATCAGTATGTTGGTCGCCCTGTATATTTTTCAATTTCTGGACTCATATCAAAAAACCTCAGATGATTTCTTGGAACTTTTACAAGAAACATTTTTTTGTATCTTCTTCAGTAACAAAGTTAAAGGGGGGGTCAAATTATAGTGAAAAACCCGATACATTTGCGGAGAAAAAATAGGGACGATTTATTATCTTATTTTCAATAAACAATAATTAGAGCGAATATTCGGGCGCAACACACAGCTGGTAACTGTATTTCCGAGTTGTGAAAGAAACACTTCTCCTAATTGAGTGATAATTTCGTGAATAACTAATTGAAGAGTGGAAATTCAGAAGGTTCTAAGTGCCAAAAGATTTAAACTGAGATATTCCATAAAACATGTCATATGAAAAAAATTTAAAAGAAAATGAACAATTATGTTCATCAGAAATGATGACTGTCTGTAGCGGATGGCACATAGACCGTTTGTACGAGATTGACCGGTGGCACATAGAACCCATATAGAATAAAATCTAAAATTTGGTGAAAGTGACCCTTATGAATTTCTACTCTTCAAATTGCTGATAAAAGAGTATTTAGGAAGGTGACAATGTTACTTTTTTTCATTTAAAGCATCAAGAACTTTCGCAGCCTATCCTCTCGTGCACAAACTATACCCTATAACACCAATTTTTGAGGTAGTTTGACTGGTGAGGTATCTCAAGGCTAATAGAGAAAGCATCATTTTATTTATGAAAACCATTGCATTCTCAGAGATGCATTCGGAAACCTTACATCACCTGTTGTGACCCCAAGCAACAGACGCTCATGAGACTTGTAATTGACGTTAAGCACGTTCTTAACCTACATCAACTGGTCTTCAAGATGGTCTTCGGTCCTCATTCTTTCCGTTGGTTCACGATAGAGAACGGCCTCTTCTAATAGTGGTCTTGCTCTAATAACTAAATGTATTAACAAGTATTTCTGAATAATGGAACAAATGGGAGTTCGATAGTCGCCTCCTTTATTTTCACGTTATAATTGATGCGGCTCACGTCGTGCTTCATGGTATAATGGTAATGATGGTAAATCATTCATTTTTCATTTCCCCCCTTCGGCTTTGTAAAAATAACTGTGTCGGTTACGTGTTACCGGATCGCATGGAATGCATTTTATCAGAGCAAGGAAAGTATGCAAAATCTGAATTACCGAAAAATTCACTTCGTTTGGTAAGCTTCTCTCGATATGGGATACAGCAGTCAGAGTTTAATATAACTGATTAATTTTGTAAATGCGCGTATATTTCATATTTCGGTTTTAGAGAACCGTTTTTTATCATCATCCCGGAATTGAATGCCATATTTAGGATGAAATACCACTATTCAAATCTATGGGAGATGATTACTCTTCAGTAGGGTTCTGTAGCGGTCTTACAAGAACAGGAGATTCGAAAATCATCACTTGGAACGCCAGACCTGTTCACAACACCCTCCTGGCCCAAGAGCATGAATTAAGTATTTTGTATCTTAATATTGAATGTATTTATTCCAATAGTTTTAAGTTTCAATTTTGTTAACACGGCGAGGCAGGGTTTTTTCTACTGAGAATTTCCCTGTACTCTGGTATCATACGCCAGAATAGTACGGTACCCCGTTTTGCACCAACCTCAGCGAATCTTTTGTTTCATGTATTGTATTTTGTTAGCTCTCAATTCAATAGAATATACAGGGCGTCCCGGAAAATGTGAGAAATCTCTCGGATTCAGATAGAACATAAGAAAAGAAGATGACAAGTTACCATAATTTTTTTCCTAGTGGCTCTCCCTACGAAGATACGACCTCCTAAATGACGCCACTGGAAATCCATTTTAGTGGAATAGGTTTCAAACTACTCGATATAATTCGATGAAAATTAGATATGAACAGTATTAAGGACCTCTTAAATCACCGCACTCAAATTTCAATTAGCTTGTTCAGTTTACCAGTTGAGGACTGGGTTGTACATTTTGATGTCCATATTTTTAACACCCTGTAATGATAAGGTGCTAAAAAAACAAATTTGGATACCTTGAACATTAAGCTACAAAAAAGAGACTCTTGTTCAGTGTCGATAAAATGCACCGTTTTCGAAAAAAAAATAATGAAAGAAGTAATTGGAATTTATTGAACTAAAATGAATTTCCAGTGGCGTCATTTAGGAGGTCGTATATTCGTAGGGAGGGCCGCTAGGAAAAAAAATATGGGAACTTGTCATCTTATTTTTTAGGTTCTACCTGAATCCGAGAGATTTCCCACATTTTACGGACAGCTGTATACAGTGTGTTTGGTCATGACTTAGCGATAATTTAAGGGCATCAAGTATACCTAATTTTATCGACAAAAACACCCATATTGGGGAGTTTACCCCCTCAGTTTTGGAAAACTCCCTTTTTAAATTTACTTTTTTATTTTAGTTGACCTTTCCTAATAACATCGATATCTTTCGACATAAAGGTCCTACAGATGTGAAAAAAATGTTTTTTGAAATGATGATCTCACCTTTTATTAAAGGGTAACAATATGAAAACATATAACTTGAAAATGTTATAAAAAAATTCTTAAAAAAAATTTCGGTAAAAAAATGGACTGATTTTCTTAGTAAATTCGCAATAGTACAAGAACTAGCAGATTGAAGTTTAATTTTTTCTCAATGAGCTAACGCGCAAGTATATTAGCTACAAAACCATACCAACATAATTTCTGTATTTCTGTAAGTTACATATTTAGAAAGTAATTGCTGTTCGAACATGACCCTTATGAAAAGTGATAAAATAAAAATATACCTTAGTACTCGAAAATTAAGCAATAACTCTCAAATTATGTAACTTACAGAAATGATGTGAGTGTTGTTTTGTAGCTTAGGTATACCCTTGCGTGTTAAATCATTGAAAAAAAAAATACTTCATTGTGCTAGTTCTTGTACCATTGCGGATTTACTAAGAAAATGAGTACATTTTTTTACTAAAACTTTTTTAAAGAATTTTTTTATGGCGTTTTCAAGTTAAATGTTTTTATATTGTTATTGTTATACTTCAATGAAAGGTGCTAGTATCATCTTTCAAAAAACATTTTTTTACACATCCGAAGAACCCCTATGTCCAAAGAAATCGATATTATTTGGAAAGATCAACGAAAATAAAAAAGTAAATTTAAAAAGGGGGCTCTTCCAAAACTAAGGGAGTAAACTTCCAAATTTGGGTGTTGTTGTCGATAATAAAACAAATATGTAGTAATAATCGAAAATTACCCTAGTGTTCTTCCAAATACACATTATCCAAGAAGAATTATACCCTTTGGCATGCGTTTGAACCAATTGTACATATTGAATATTGAGATGCAGGTGATATATCACGAAGCCGTGAGAATTTTCTTTCTTAATGGGGTCCCTATAGAGAAAATTCTATTGAAGTTCTCATTACATTTTCTATTGCTCTATATTACTCTCAAATTTCAACGTACCACTACAGAATGTCCTTGTCTATAGAGCACATATTTATCGTTATATGCAATCACCAGCATTATCCATCTCCTAACTGTGACTGAGAATACTTATTTCATTTTCGCCATTAGTATTCGGAATGGACAGCTATCACTGCAAATTCGTATTTTTCAGCAACTCCTCCGAGAGCTCGTTCCCGATAGTTAAAATCTCATCGTCTTCGATAATTGTCTCATTAGAAAGCAACAAAGATACCGTACGCTGATTGTAGCCTCAATTACGATCGCACGGTATCAGAAATACCAACAACGTAGGCATAAAGTCTGCCGGTTGAACAGCTCGCAGACGCTGCCAGATAAGACGGAACTTTTATTTTCCGGCAGAATGCGGCCACAAGACGAGGGGTGCATATTGTGCAGTGCAGTCATCAAGTTTGCCACGTAGGGGGAGTCCCCTACTACGATTTGCTATTTATTGGAATTGCAATCCGCCGTCCCCGTCTATATCATTTGTTTTTGCCGATGGAATTATTAAATTTATTGGTCTTTTCCTGGGCGAAATGGATGCCAAATTGGAGTTTTGTCACGAGATGTTTGTTAAGGTCTGTCTATGATCGTAGTTGAGTCGAAGGGAGTCTAGGTTTGACGTGTGCCAGTATTAATTGGTTCGTTTATTTTTTCTGTTTTTATGAGTATCATGAATCGTATTTGAGCTTATTTTGATATACTTTGTCTATAGGTTGAGCACATAGTAGGCGTTTCTTTATTATTTGAAGTTGGCAGTATTTTCTGTCATGAAGTAAAATAAAGTCAACGTTGCCGAATGTACGAGGCCTCGACCGACAAGATTGCGAATTATTAGAGAACGCTATGCAATATTGACAACATTGCGTATCAATCTGACAAGAAAATAAAGAACATAACCTAAAATTTTAATATACACAGTGGAATATGCCAAATTTCCATGGCCAACCGATGGCTCAACCTTTCGTGAACGGAGTATTATAACTGGTTCGAATATTTAGACATTCGATGGGGCAGATGATACATTAGAAATTAATTTTTTTTTGTGCCTCGAATCTTTTTCTTTTCTTTCCAGCAAGAAAACATGTTAGTCTTATATCATAAGATAATAAAGTTAAACCTTCCTATGGATATATCGATTTATTAATAGAAGGGGACAAATCAATGTATTTGTCGATTTTTCTTCGGTTGCTATAGTGAAGCTCAGTATGTTGAATGTTGATTTCCGTTTTCTCACAGTTATATAGTTGTGCTTTATTCTTTAGAGTTTCTGACTTCACGTCAGGGCTCTCTTCAATTGTATTCTTTTCATATGGTATATGGACTATATGGAATGCATGAGTACGTATTTCGTTGTCTTTTCGAATAGCAATTGATTGACTATGAGAGTTTGGAACATCAACTTCGTTAAATGAAAAAATGTATGCAGGTCATGTTTTGTTAAGTCATACCCATTTCACAATATCAATATTTATTTCTGAAACGTACTGAAAGTTTACTTCACCTTTTTTTCTACAACAAATATTTCAATTTACTATCATTCAGTTGTAGAAAGCGATTAAAGCATTATTTTGTAAATTAGAAGTAAAGAATTAAATAATTGAACACGAAATAATATTCCGATTATTTTATCAAGCAAGGGTGGTAACATTTTACGATAGAACTATATGACCCTGAAAAGTATACAGATGTCTGAATTCAATATTGATCCGAGGAACTATGAAGTTGCAGCTGGTTAATGATTCGGCTACCCAATCATTGATTATCTACTTTACAGGGGTGGGGAGAGTCCTTAATGAAATTTATTTCTTCTGACAAATTAAAAAAAAACGCTGAAACACGTCAATTGATTTTGAATATAACAAAATTTTCGCAATAAAATGAAATATTTTTCTTCAACCTCTTAGCAGCAACCCCACCTAACTTCTTTTTTCAAATGCAAACATATGTCGGGTGTTAGCTCGTTGAAAAGCTCGTGGCAGATGTAATCTCAGCATACTATTCATTTTGATTTATTTGGTATTTGGAAACAAGATAAAACTTTTTGAAAACCAAAAAATTTCCACATCCTTGTATTATCTCGACTGGATTTGACGTAGCGAATGCTCTTCATCCACTACTTGACATGTTCCCAGTCCCAGTTCTTCTCTGCAATCTCAATACCTTCAGGCTCTTATTAGTATGAACAAATTTCAATTCTTGAAGCACTTCAAAGAAGTAGTTTCATGTATAATGTCACAACAGATTCTTATAAAATTTTCCAACCGCTCTTCTTTCATTCTCGATTACAATTTGACAAATTCTCCGAAGTTTATCAATTGATGTTATGAAATTCAACTCGAGTGTAAAAACTCTGGCAAATAAATAAAGGATTTTCCAATCATTTTTTTTCAATATTCAAAGAAAAATGCAATGTTTCAATATAAATGATCGGATGTTCATTTCATTATAAAGAAAAGCTATGCCGTTAATAGTGGAAAATAACATCAGGCAAATGACCACCACGACCACGCTGACAAAACCATAATATCCTTTTAATGAAATTTTCCATAACCAAATCGCAAAGTGGCAGCCCTATGTCCTCGATAGCCTCACGAATTCCATCTTTGAGGTCTTGAATCGACGCTGGGCTATTGGCGTAGAACTTCTCTTTCACGTGGCCCCAAAGGAAGAAGTCGTAAGGTGTTAAATCACAAGATCTGGGTGGCCAATTGTGATCACCTCTTCGAGAGATAACACGGTCTGAAAACTTTTCCCGCAAAAGATCAATGATTTCGTTGCTTGTGTGGCACGTAGCGCCGTCATTTATCATCTTTCGATAGCGTAATCCATTCACCGTAACTGTTGCTCCACTTTCGGCTACAGCAACAATATTCTCGGCGGTTCTTGAGTGACGTGCACGGGTTTTATTCTTCACACCACCAACTTGCCCCAACAGCTCGAATTTTTCCACCAATTTCTTTATTGCGATCCGACAAGATGCTTCACGACGAGTTTTACGAACCGTCTCTGCCAAATTTTCACCATTTTTATAGTGAATTTTAATAATTTCAATGCATTCTTGAAGCGTGTATCGTTCCATTTTTATAAATAGCGTAGTTTTTACTTGTCAAATGTCAAAAAAAGACAGCTTAGAACGTGACATCTACCGAAATTGCGGGCTATTCAAAATAACACTTCTTATTGGAAACCCTCTATAATGTCACAACAGATCTTACAAATCTTCCAACCGCTCTTCTTTCATTCTCGATTGCAATTTGACAAATTATCCGAAGTTTATCAATTCATGCAAATAAATATAAAATGCGAAGAAATGAGTGAGAATCTCTGACAACACGCTAATGCTTACCTCAAACTTGGTTAACCCTCCAAACGAAATTTACTCGAAAAGCAGAAAACCTTCAAAACGATCGATTTTCTGTTCGACAAATACAATAGAGTTAATGGGGGTGTAAATTTTTCGGATGAATTGTAAATCAGGTTGAAAAAACAAGGGGGGTTCAACCCTCCGCCAGTTACTTAGGTCGCATGGGGAAGTCGAGGCTCGAGATACATATCAATCCGAAGGGGAAATAGAAACGGCAGCGACACCAAAATGGGTTCTCTAGTGCCATTTAAATCGTTCAAGTATCACAATATAATATGCCGAGGCGCGAAATAACGAGTGTTTGTACACGAAACGACATTAATTATTGACGCGGAGGCTGGATATCGCTTCTTTTGTGCGGCTGGAAGGGTTCTCGTCTTTTAAAAGCTTTCGCAAATAAGGGAGGGTTCGGAATTTTCATTCGCGATTGACTCCCACGGATGAGAATTTGTGAAAAACACTCGATGCCTGAAGTTCCGTGACTAGATTCTGACTTAATCGATATGTTTGTCATTCCGAGCAGATGTTGGAATTCAAGTGAAGATAGTCTTGTTTCTATAAAATCAAATATTCAATATTCTAGATCTGCAGTTTCTGAGCTGGTTCAACCACCTAAAAAGTCCTGTACAGGGCAGAAAATTATTAACCCGTAACTGGTATGGTACGTATTCGGTAACGTAGGGTCAATCAGACCCTACTGTGACATAAAACTATCGACTTTTTATAGGTGAATGTTTAGGTATTCCTGAACATTCAGTGTAAATGATATAAATTGATTGAACAAAATAATTATTTTATTCGAAATGAATGAATCTGGATGTGGAAAGAGCTGGAAAATGTCAAAATTTTGGATTTCACATAATTCGGAAAAATTCAAATGATATGTGTTTCTGAAGATTCAAAACATAAAATCTAATCGTAATAAACAACTGAATATAACAACATGTCTGTGATATTTAATGAAAAACTACAAGAGTTTTTCTGAGCAGTCTTCCCAGATGCTTTATCCACAAGTGCCATACTGGAAAATGGAAAACGGCACATGTTACCAAATTTTTATGTCTAGCTCGTGTCAACGATCGACGCATCTGACTCCCTTTTCTAATGTATTCGATCTTATTCCTGCAGCTTCTGAAAATTGAAAAAATGTTCTGTTTCAGAATCTTAGGAAGATACTCATTTTCTATTCTTTTTTTCATATGGGGGAAACGCCTTTCAAGACATCCAAGTATTGAAATTACCATTCTTCAAACCGTGGATCATCCGTTCGCATTTCGCTTTCGTGCAAAACACAACATCCAAAGCGACATGACTATTACAGAATAATAACACGATTGGTAAGGGGGGTCTAGTATACCCCAACAAAACAAAATTTTTCAGTAGAATCGTGCTGAATCGTACTGAAAGGTACTGTAGTGGATGGCATCATAAATTGAAAACTACTTGAATTATCGAGGAAAATAAAATCTTCGGGGTCTGGTGGACCCCACCATACCAGTTACGGGTCAAGGGGGTACATTCCTCTGAGACCCTAAGCTCTATTGTGCCCCCACCAGAGCTGGTTTCGGAACTGCGCTACAGCTCGCCCTCCAGTTCCAGAGCCGCAATGTTCTTCAATATCTGAGAGTGCTTCAGGGAGGTTAAATCCACGTCCCGTGAACAGGAATTTCTTCCTCTTCTAGACAGAATTACACTAGTCAGTTTTGCTAAGCTCATTCTTAGCATTCGCTTCCTTAGGCGCATTGGTCGTTAGAATGTCTGCGAAAAGGCGTAAATTATTCTTACTAATATTCAAATACTTTTTGGACCTTGCAGTATCAAATTTCTGGAGGATCATCTTGAGATGATCCCACCTGCCGTCAGAGTGCTCCAAATTCAGCTTCTTCCTTCTACAAAAATTTTTTCTCATAGGTGCTTTTCACTATACCACAGAAAGGTTCTGGATCACTAGGTGGCGTTTCTGCTTCCTTTCTGGCTTGTGTGTCAGTCTCTTAATTTCCTTCGATTCCTGAGTGACAATCAGGAACCCAGACAAAAGAGACCTTGGTGTTCTTGCCTACTTCATTGAGTTTATTTCTGAACTCCTATATTAGTTTTGAGTCGATGACATAGGAATGCAGTGTTGTAATAGCAGCTTGACCCTTGATAGTTTATTCTCAGGTTCTTATCTATGCATCTTTCGATTGCTAGTATTTCTGCCATAAAAACTCTCAAATAGGGGCCTAAAGGAGAGCTTCCACCTATCGGCAGCGAACGCAGCGGACGAAGCGGATTTTAGAATTCTTTGTATAGAATCCGATTCGTTCGGCGCGGGTAGGTGGACGCGCTTGCATTAGTTTCTATACAAAGGATTCTAAAATCCGCTGCGTCCGTTCCGTCCGCTGCGTTCGCTGCGGATAGGTGGACGCTTACCTTAACGATAGTGTACCTTGGTTCTTTACACATATACTCAAGCGCCGGAATCTATCGTGGTTTTGAAACCATGTGAATACTTTTTGACGGTATTAACTATGGAGTTTTGGGTAGTTACACCCTTGATAATATTTTTCCAGTCTCCAGTACAGAAAAGAAGGTTCAACTTGTTCATCTAAATGATGAATCTCAAGTTCAGCAATTTAAGTATCAGTGCTTTGGAACTTTCCGCCATAAAATATCCACATTTTTACTCCTTTCTCATAATTTTACTTCGAGATCGTGGAAGAGGTATTGAAATTCAAGGTGATATTATTGATAATGAGGAAAGATCTTGCCAGTACATCTATTATTTCATATAATATCAAGGTTTATTCATAAATGAGCACTAGATATCTTGTGATCTCACTTCAGTTTTTTTCTCGAATTTCGTTATTATCCATCAAATAAGGATTGTTTTTGGTGTGTGTGTAATTTGGTGTCATGTCATGTGTTTAATCGTCCTGTCCAACGTCTGTCTCGGAATTCCGAGTGTAATGACATCAGTGTTGTCGTTAGAAGAACATTCAAGTGGTGAATCATCGTTTCACTTGCCCGTTCCTTCGATTATCTCACACGTATCTGTCGACCACGTAATAGTCATTCGATTTGCACGCCAAAAATAGCTGTGTAATAGAAATCCCGTCTTGCGTTTCACTCAAATTAAAATGTCAGGATTCCTCGTCGTAGTCCAAGGCCTGCGAAGTAATGAATAATGAGTGGTATCTGGTCATGCAGAAACTGCATCAGTTTTTCCATTGGAACCACACAGAAAGCCTGGTTTCGCGAACGACCGACTTCTGGTCGATTATTTCTTCATAAGAGTTTTTTCGCCAGTTCATTCAGCTCCATTTCCAAGGCCATCGAGCCTCGACATGAAGATGTTGTCAGTGGCGTATAAAAGTGATACTTATTTGTATATTATTTATTTTCGCATTGTGAATCTTGTCAAGAATTTGCATATTCTTGATGTAAAGGGTTTTTCAATTGGCGCGGGTAGATTTTGGCCGTGGCGGCCATTCTGTTTTTGTGACAATTGTCAAATCTTTTGCTTATTATTCAGTTGCTTATGCCAAATCACCATGGCAGGTTACACGATTGAACAGCGTGTACAAATGATAAAACTTATTATCAAAATGAGTGTTCGTTAGTGCAAACGTTGCGTGCATTGCGTCCATTTTACGATAGACGTGGTGGCCCTTCACAGTCGACTCTTCATCGTTTGGTGGCAAAATTTGAAACAATCGGTTCGTTAATCGATCAACCCACACCTGTACGTTCAAGAAACGCAAGATCAGCCGAGAACATCGCGGCGGTCCGTCAAAGTGTACAGCAGAACCCGAGGCAGTCGATTCCTCGCCGTACACAAGAACTCGGCCTTTCGCAAACTTCAACTTGGCGAATTTTGCGACGGGACTTAGAGTTACACCCGTATAAGATTCAACTGACCCAGAGGCTCAAAGTTCATGACCATAGACAACGTCGTTTGTTCGCTGCCTGGGCATCGAATCGTTCGGAAGAGGATCCCAATTTCGGGCGAAAAATCATCTTTAGCGACGAGGCGCATTTTTGGATGAATGGCTTTGTTAACAAACAAAATTGCCGTCTTTGGGACGGCACAAACCCACACGAGGTTCACCAGGTGGTAATGCATCCTCAAAAAGTTACGGTTTGGTGTGGATTTTGGGCCGGCGGCGTAATTCAGGCGGATCTATGCGGAAGAGTCATTGAAAATTGGACCACTCGGATCCGTGCCACTGTGAGAAGCCGAGGCGGGCATTTGAATGATGTCATCTTCCATACTTAATGGCATATATGGGCCTTTTAAACAAATTAAAAAAATTGTTGATACCTCATACGCAGCTTGTTTAATTTCGTTTCAAAATCTACCCGCCCTTAGTGAAAAACCCTGTAGTTGTAAAATACTAGGGGTGTTTATAGAAGAGAAAATCTCATGCTGTCAGGTGTCTTCTGGCCCCTACAAATCCAACTCATACGAGTTGGATTAATTTCATCATGTTATACGTGATGAGAAATAGCAGTAGTGATCTCACCATCAGGATGAATTGGATGCTTGAACTGGACACTTTCCTACCCATATGTATTAAAAGTTCTGAGACATGTACACGAAGAATTTCATTAAAACTAAAAATATGATCCTTTGTTTTCCCTAACCTTTTTGAGCGCTCGTTTGACATAAACGAGTGTTGAATCGTTTTGCCCAAATGTTTGTAATTTTCCAATTTTAGCCGAAAATAGTATCAAACGATAGAGTTAGACTCCCTGATGACGAATTCGTGGTTAAATTCAATTCTGTTTGTGAGGCCGTCCGTTAGCACAATAACTTTTGAAGGGATTGTCCTAGAGACTTGAAATTTTCATTCCAACTGAATTTACCATTGCTTGTACCCTAGGGTTATAATTATTTTCATGTCTTCACAGATATCTTCTCTGTCTTATCTTGTCAATTATGAATTTCCAATCCAAAATCTAATCAGTTTATTATTTTATGAAAAAACTGATAAGGTTATCATTACGGTGTATGCAAAGATTTTAACCATTGGTTCAGCGCATCATAATTTATTATGATGGCAATTAATGGTTCTGTAAGTTTTTTTGCGATTCGCATTGTCTCTGTAATTTATTCGTACCAGAAAATTGAATAATTTATATGCATTTTTGCGCCTTCGACTGACTATAAGCATGATAACTTCCAGAAAGAACTATTAACTGTTTAGGAAAATGGATCAAAAAAATTCGAGAAAACGTTTCTTTAACGAGCCAAATCGGTCCACTAGTTATATACATTTGAATTTTTGAGCGCTCGTTCTCCTTGAACGAATGCTATATGGTTTAGCCCAAATGTCTGTAATTCTCGAATTTTGATCTGAAAATGGCCTCAAACTATAGGGTTCTCCCTGGACAGATTCAATTCTGTCCGTGGGGCGTCCGTCCGGCCGTTAGCACAATAACTTTCGAAGGGATTGTCCTAAAGACTTGAAATTTTCAGGGTAAGTTCGGTTCCCAAATGGCTCGGTCAAGTTTGTTAACCAGCCAAATCGTATAGGGTGTTGCATAAAATATGGACATTCAAAATTTTTGTTCCTCAATATCTCAGACAAAACAAACCCATCGAAATAAAATGTTGCGACCATATGCAAGATGCTCATAATAAGCTTCATGCAAAATTTTCCTCACATAGTGTGACCAGAACCATAAAAAATTGAATGGAATATTGAAAGGAAGAAACTTCATATTTCCATAAAAAAATATCCGATTCGGATGAAATTTATTTTATAAATGAAGATTGATACACTGAATGTTCATGCAGAATTTTGTGGCCATAGTGGTAACAGAACCATAGAAAATTCAATTGGAATATTGAAAGGAAGAATCTTTATATTTCCATAACAGGATATCTGATTCAAGTGAAATTTTTCTTGTGAATGAAGACTGTTACGCTGAATTTTCAGGCAAAATATTGGGGCTATAGTGTTAACAGAAGCATAAAAAATTCAATTGGAATATTGACAAGAAGAATCTCTATATTACCATAACAGGATAACCGATTCAAGTGAAATTTAATTGTTATTATTTTCCCTATCCACATATTCAATCGATTCGAAATTTGGTATTTTGAAGGGAAAAATGGCGAAATTTCGTGAGGATCATGTTGTTGAATTTCCAATCCAAAATCTAATCAGTTTATACAACTGCTTTATACATCTTCATTCTAGCTACAGTAGCTAAGTCAATGGGGATCATCAGTAGATCGATTAGTATGATGTTAATGTTATTTTCCTTTGCATATATGAGAAGAATCTCTATATTACCATAACAGGATAACCGATTCAAGTGAAATTTAATTGTTTATTATTTTCCCTATCCACATATTCAATCGATTCGAAATTTGGTATTTTGAAGGGAAAAATGGCGAAATTTCGTGAGGATCATGTGTGTTGTGAACCGTCAAATTTCTGGTCAATGTAACTCCCGAACGGAATGGGTAACGGACTTAAAGAAAGCCATGATATGAAGTCAGAAACTTTTTCGCGCTTGTTCATATTTGGAAAACAATCAATCGGATTTGAATCCTGAGAGCTGAGCACTTCAGCATTTTCCCATTTCTCTTAGCCTTCTGCGGCCTTATATGAAATATTGAACGACGCATGTAAAACCTCTTGAATTTTACTTCATAATTCGCTCTGTGAGATTATGCATTTGTGGTTTCCTTCCCCCTATCCCCTCAAAATGAACAAAGTGCAACTCGCTTTAATCGATAAAAAATGGATTAAACGAATCAACTGCCGTCTAAAGAACGTATTTCAAAGAAACGTACTTATATACACTTGTCTGCATTCGCGGTCGACATTTGTAAGCGATATCGTCGGAGGGGAAAATGCACAGGATCGATGTCGTGGCTACTAGAAGGCCTCGCGAAGGGCAGAAAAGCGAACCGCGAAACGAAATTACGAATTATAATGAATATGTAGAGTAGATCGGATTTTTATTGTACTTCAAAAAACGTTAAATGTAATTCAGAAAATCAAGTTGAATTTCAGAAGAATTAAATTGTAATTCAGAATAGTGTGTTGATATTCAGAATAGGGAATTTCAATTTCAGAATAGAAATATTTAAATCAGAAAAATAAAATTGTAATTCAGAAATAGGAAATTGTGATTCAGAATTGGCTGAATATATGTATTTCAGAATCAATAAATTTGTATGAATGGGTATATCTGTGTTTTCCTGTTTTCTCAAAAATTTGCCATTTCTGAATTTCAATTGACTTTTATGAATTACAACTTTGTTTTTCTGAATTCCAATTTATTGATCTGAATTTCAATCTCGTTCTTCTGAAATTAAATTATTCTCGAATTCAATTTCTGTTTTCTGAATTATACAGGGTGTTTCCTCATAAACTGTACAAACATATATATTCGTGTGAAGGACACCGGGAGAACCATTTTTTCCTTATACAATATATCTCGTTTTCGAAGCATAAGCGAGATACTGGGTGTAAACGTTATTTTTGAGTAAGATTCTTATCAATGTGGTCCGGTACGTATAACACTTAAAGTAACGGTTTTTGGTCAAATCTCAGTATTTTTGGGTCCACTCTTCAGAAAAGTTGACGAACTCCAAAAAACAAAATGGCGTAAAAACTGCAATGTTCCCATTTTTTTCGGTTGTCAAATTGAATTTTATATTCTTAGTAAACACAGTTTTCTCAGAATTTCTTTGAAATTTTTTTTTCAAAAATCGAATAATTTTTTTAATTGATGAATTTTGGACAATGGTACTTCTTCAATTAGGAATCACAAATATGAAAACAGAATTGTAAAATGTGGAACGGTTTCGTTACTACAGTCATTGAAATGTTTCGTTCAGATCTCTGAAATATTTAAAAAAAAATTGTTTGGAATTTTAGACTCAAAATAATCGAATTATTGGTATGTCCAAAAATTCTAGATGAATTTATAAAAAAAAATCAGCGAACCTTGGTTGGGACTCGAACCGATGTAGGTATTAAATAGACTGTTCTAAGGATATTAATATTCGTTGGCAGGTAACGGTAGTCCGTAGTTCATAGAGTTTGACTAGTATCTGAATTTCACCGAATATTATTTAGCCAGTAGTCAAACTCTATGAACTACGAACTACCGTTCCCTGGCAACGAATATTAATATCCTTAAAACAATCTCGTTTCCCTATTTAATACCTACGTCGGTTCGAGTCCCAACTAAGTTTCACAATCTTTTTTTAAAAATTCATCTAGAATGTTTGGACATACCAATAATTCAATTATTCTGACTCTAGAACCCAAACAATTTTTTTTCATTATTTCAGAGGTCTGAACGAAATACATATTTGAATGACTGTAGTAACGAAACCGTCTGATATTTTACAATTCTGTTTTCATATTCTTGATTGATATTGAAAGAAGTACAATTGTACAACCATTTCGGGTGATTTTTTTTTATCGCTGTAGACATGTAAAAAATGTTTTCGAATTCCGAAAAAAATTTTTACAGAAAATCTTAGAAAATTGTGTTCATTCAGAAAATAAAATTCATTTTGACACCCCAAAAAAAAATCAGGAACATTGCAGGTTTTCGGCCTTTTTGTAATTTTTTTTTCGGAGTTCGTCAACTTTTCTGAATAGAGGACCCAAAAATTCTGAGATTTGACCAAAAACCGTTACTTTAAGTGTAATACATTCATAAGAATCTTGCTCAAAAATGACGTTTAACGCCCCTGTTTCTCGCTTATGCTTCGAAAACGGGATATATTGTATAAGGCAAAAATGATTCTCCTGGTGTCCTCTACACGAAAATATATGTTTTTTTTAATGATGAAACACCCTGTACATGCACTTCTTCGCATTCGCGATCAACATTCGTATGCGATATTGTCGGAGGGGAAAATGCACAGTATCGATGTCGTGGCTACTAGAAGGCCTCGCGTACGACAGAAGAGCGAACCGCAAAACGAAATTACGGATTATAATGAATATGTAGAATAGATTGGATTATTCATGAGCTGCGGGAAATGAGGTGTGCAGTCTGTACGGGCTCAATGGACACATGATGGCTCGTTAGAGAGCCTACGGAACCGCTAGATTCGAACTCGTTAAAAATTCGTTTTATGGCTTGCGTATCGTGATTTTGTTTGGAATCACGTACGCGGGCTGAAATTGAATACCTCTACATAACCTGGAATTAGGATTATGTGACTATAGTCCGTTCTAGAAAGGTTGAGCCGTCGGTTGGCCATGGAAATTTGGCATATTCCACTGTGTATATTAAAATTTAGGTTATGTTCTTGTCAGATTGATACGCAATGTTGTCAATATTGCATAGAGTTGTCTGATAACTCGCATTCTCGTCGAACGAGGCCGGTTACATTCGGCAACGTTGACTTTATTTTACGTTATGACAGCAAATACTGGCAACTTCAGATAAATAAAAAAACGCCTACTATGTGCTCAACCTTTCGTGAACGGACTATAGGTATTGTATAGGGACTAGGAGCACAAACGTCTTAATTGCGATGTAATTGAATACGCGGTAATTCGTTTGGCATTAAATATAGGATGTGTCGGAGGAACTTGATGATTCAGAAGTTCAATTGAATGAAAACTTATGCAAATAACCGACGTATCATTCTTTCATGATCAAGTAAAACATTTACTGTTTATGCTCTTAAGGGTTTTCCATTAAGAGGTGTTATTTTGAATAGCCTGCTATTTCGGTAGATGTTACATTTGAAGCTGTAATTTTTTGACATTTTACAAGTAGAAACTACGCCATTAACATAGATCTATAATTACTGATAATTCTTATTAGGTCTATGACCATTAATAAAAAACACGACACACGCTTCAAGAACGCATTGAAATTATTGAAATTCACTATAAAATGTTTCCAGTTTCTTTTTCATATGGAACAACTCATAAATATAAATAATAGGAATACCTACTGTTGTCTCCAAAATTCAATATACTCAAACTGAGAAAATATTTTCTTTTGCCGAAAGTGTTGAAGAAAATCTCAAAGATGAAATTCGTGAGGCTATCGAGGACATAGGGCAGCCCGTTTGCGATTTGGTTTGGAAAATTTCATTAGAAGGATATGGTCCTGTAAGAGTGCTTGCGGTGGTCATTTGCCTGTTGTTATTTTCCACTATTAACGGCATAGCTTCTTCTTCATAATGAAATAAAACATCCGATCATTTATATTGAAAAATAAATTTGAATATCAAAATAACACCTCTTATTGAAAAAACCTTAATAATTACACTCAGCCACTTCCGCTGCCTGAAATAATTCCCGAAATACGGAGGAAAAAATGTCACAGCAACCTAGTTAAATTTAATCACTTACTGCCGCTTGCGCTGCCGGTTCTTTGACTTCCGTACGAAAAACCGACAATTTAGAGAGCGTAGGCAGCGTAAGTGACTGCGACTAGAGCAGGAGAAGTGTAGTGATTACATTCTCGTACTGCCCACTTCCCTGCTCACTTACTCGCCTTCTGCCGTGGAAGTGAGCTGAGTGTGATCGAGATGATAAAACCAGTCGACCTCGAGAGAGGTTGACTTAAAAGATATTCCGATCTGCACCTCACCCGAAAATTTTAAGTCTATGCCATTTGTTCACAACTCGAAGTTGTTAGGTTTTCTCTTCAGTAAATTTTCGCGAAACTTTGCACAAATCTTTAAATTTTTGACTTCGGATTATTCATAAGTCCAACCGACGAGTCGGCAGAAAAGTGAAATGAGGCGTGCAAAAAATGAATTTTCTTTTAAAGTTCTCAGACTCGTAAAGAATACTCATTATATCTTCGAAACTTGTCACATTTATAATAGTTATACCATCATAAAACAGAATTGGTAATCATCGCACGTGATTCCAATCAAATTAAGAAATTATAGACACTTGAGTGAAACGTTAATGTGCAGGATTCGGAGACATAATGGGTGTTCTTCGCGAGTTTGAGATGTTGGGAATTTTAGTTGGCCGTAGACTTATCTTATGAGATAAGTCTACAGATAACTAAAATTCATTATTGCCTAACATATTATAAGTTTTGTGTGAATTCACCGAAGATGTTTCTATTGTCTGAAAATAAATTAGATATTGTGAAGTCTTCAGTGCGGTACCAATGGTTCGAGAATAATTGAATTTGTTTTTGGCTTTTCCAGTTAGCGTCTCATCATAATAATCGAGTTTGAATTCCATTCGAGAGACTTCAACCTCTTCAAGGTACTCCTGAACGATGCGCGCACGATGGGGTCTGGCATTATCGTCCATAAAAATGAAATTTTCACCAATGTATGGAGTAAATCCCACTACATGCTCTTCAAGAATGTTCCTTCTATACCTATCAGCATTCATAGCTCCATTATCAACGACCACTAGGTCTGTGCGAGCAGTCAAAGATATTCCACCCCATACCATAATCGATCCTCTCCCGAAACCAGTAGTATTCAAGAAATTGCACTGAGCATATCTTTCATGTGGACGTCTGTCTCAGGCAGAATCTAGACTCATCTGTGGAGGGAACTCTTTCCCAATCAGCTTCTTCCCAATGGTTATGCTCTCTCGCAAAATCCAAACGCGCCCTTCGATGGGCTGGGGTAAGAGCTGGGCCTCTTGCTGCGATACGAGGCCTTAAATCATATTCTCTGAGGCGATTTCTTATTGTCTGAGTGCTAATTTGCACCCCATGAGTTCGCTCAAGCTGATTTTGTAGGAGGCGAGCAGTTGCAAACCGTTGTCCCAACGAAGAAACTCTCAAGTGACGTTCTTGAATGGCAGTTGTTACCCGTGGTCTACCCTGTCCTGGTTTTCAGACATTCATACCTGTCTCCCTGAATCGCTGCAACATTCTGGACACACTTGTATGGAAAACTCCAAACCCTTCTTCTCGGAAAACTACCGCTTGGGCACATTCTTCTTGAGTCAAATTGCGTGTTTCGCCTTGCATAGCGATCAAGTGTAGAAATCAAACAAAAGAAAAACTATTGATCACTAGAACTGATCGAGAACAACTGATTTCAGAATGGAGCCAATACATTCAAATTCTGATAATCTCATCTTTTTTTTATTCCCGCTGGGAGAAACATCTGTATTGGAGAAAAAAGTTGAAAGTGGATAACATATGCATGCATAATTCTGATAAAAAAAATTATCATTGAGAACACCTTCAGTTGTAGAATAAATTTGAGTTTTCCATAATGTGCGTTAATTTTTTTGCGCAGTGTAGTACGCTACTGAGATAATTCAAACTAACAATCATTTTCGAATTTTTCGTCCAATGCGTGAAAAAAATCTGCCTTGCCTTCTTTTCCCCGTATGTCGAAAACGAAGCATTTGTGGACAAAACTCGAATGATATTAGGTCATTATTTTTCATGCAGAATCACTTCCTGACTTTTATCGCACCTATTCACCAACACCCTTTAGATATTATTGCCATAATGTTTGTATGTATAACAATCATACTAAGAATGTGAATTCCGCTTGATTTCTCGTTTGAGTCGAATTTGGGAAATGCCGACTGAAGAACGTGCTCTTTTTTGTTGAAAATTAATTCAGGGTTCAAATTCATTTACGTCATAAAAACATACATAATACGAAAAATCCCCCAGTTTTAATTTTCCTTCCCTTTATAGTCTCGGACTTTCGGTTCATTGTTTTCGCCAAAGAGAAATATCCAACTTCCACATTCCACGTGATTTTGACGTTTGGAATTGTTGCCAACCGCGTAGCCCGAAGAAATTCGTCCTTTCCAACGTGAACCATAGAGAAATGTGATGATAGGACGCCTAAGGGCCCTATTTTGCGTTAGCCTGCGCGGGACTGTGAAAGAGATAATCAGCAGGGAGCGAATGATGATGAAGTTGTAACTTGATTATCTCGTTTCGAAAGCGACATTTGGTCATCCCCATTAAAGGAGGCATAATGGGAAAGGGTTGCGACATAGGGTTGACTGAAGCGATAATTATTTTCGATGGATTAACACGGATAATATCTGAAGGGATGAGCTAGGGGCGTGACCAGCAATTTCGATGATTGGATATAATGCTGTGGAATTGTTTGAACGAAATTGTTTGTCTGCAATTGTTCGTCTTTTGTGTATAATTGAGCATAAAATAAGCAAAGAAAGTCGAAACGAGTTGGCAAGAATAACTCATAATATTGAAAATAGGAATCAACGTTCAGAGATTACGCAAGGTGGAAATATCATCCAGAGCATCCGTAGATAGATATTTCGCCTTATCAGTGCTCATCAATATGGAGAATAGCTCTGAATGATGCATTCTACATACTGATGAGCCTTGATAGGGCGAAATAGCGATCTATGGATGCTCTTAAGGATATTAACAGCTCTTGCATGGCGTTTGAAAGTTGACGAGTATGCTCCGAGTATGAGTTGGTTGATTTTAATCGATTAATATTTTTCTCTGCCCCTGATAGTCCATATGGCACTTAGGCAACTGCCGACCGTTCATTGTAAATCAAGGACCATTGGGATAAACAATCCCACACAACCCTGGTGTAGTACAACGAGCAAGTTCTAGTTTGAATATTGTTCAAAATCGGCTGTTCAGATTTTGTAATTCACAATTGTGAAATTAATAAATGAGGGTGGTTCCAGATAGTTGACATGGAAAGACATAAAACTTCACATGATTTATTACAATAGAAGAATCAAGAGACATCGTAACAATATTGACTAACAAGAGCTTTCTAATGAGATGATAATTTTATGAAATTAATTCATGAGCTGATTTCTGTAACATATAACATACAAAGAAGTCAAATTAAAGAAAGCTATCTAATAAACGCAATTTAATAACAGTGGACTGTATAAGATTCAAAGTTGATTACCAGTGTTCATACTGAACAAGATTCAGTTCAAAATAGAGAAGTATTTCATCGCTGAAAACATCTCTGAACAAAAGTTCACGGACAGACTAAAAGTTAACTACCGATGACTAACTAAACGAAGGCAATTCAGATTAACTTAAACCGAGCTGTTCAGAAATGCACATCAGACGATATAAACCCAACAATGACCAAATAAAAAGTCAGAATGAATTAAATATACATCCTACATCCTCCGATCAATGAGAAGTCCAAGGTCTAAGGCAAATCTAAATTCTGAAAGGGCTGAAATGACTTCAGACCGTATAAAATTATACGCGAGCAATATAAATAAAAACTTAATGAAAGTGAATTATTGAGACCAGACATAAGGCTTTAAACGCAGACAGTATGACTTGAAAAGTGTACGAAGTCGAACACCGTTCGTTGAATAAACCTATATTCCAAAATATATGTTTTATCCCAGGTCTAAATAATACCTCTGAACATAATAAAGGTCCCGATTATCATTTCCAATCGATAATATCGATCAGACAAAGCACCCACGTTGAACGTGGAGAGGTTAAGTCTGAAATGATTAGAGGAACAAGAAAACACCACATAATATCGCAGAGCTCAACGAAGAGCTACGCGAAGTCAAGTGTTGTTCTGTCTTGGCGAGGTCATTGGCGAAGAGCCAATTTTAAACAAATATTAAGGGAAATTTCTTTCTTACAAAAAGAAGAGCGAACACTCCCTTCGCCGAACCCGTGTGCTTATGTTGGGTATACCCATACTGATCGCAGAGGTCGATGATTGAGAGAAAAACAGAACACACCAAGTCAAAGCCAAGCTGATTGTATCTTCGAAAGAGAAGGCTCAACCACGGTTTCGTGATATATCACGAAAAAGCTCTTTTTGGCTGGTACTCTTCGGAACATCACCTGTTGTGTAATTAAATTTATCAGTCATTGATAACATAATAACACAACCCTTGGCTCACTGAGAAAAAATAATTTAACCCAAAAATGTTTTGAATTCTGCTGTGGTGGTATTGTGTAAAGAATATATGTAGAGGGTGGTAAGAATTGGTGATCCTGATCCACAACTTTTGAACCCTAAGATATAGAGAAAAATGAGTGGCACATTCAGATAATCTTTTTTCCAGAAACTCATTTTGCCGTCAACCGCATTGCTCTATCTTCTTTTGTTAGCCAAAATTGACATTTCCGTAATTTCAATTTTGGTCATTATCTCCGTTTCTGCTTATGCTATAAACTTGAAACAAAAACATTTTAGAGACACTTTTTTGATAGGAATGCAGATTTATTACATGAAACTTTATTTTTTCTTATGGAAATAATTTATTTCTACTTAAAAATTAATCACCGTTTTTTTTTCTCGTTTCAAAAATATATAACATGTGATCAGATCAGTGGAGAGGCTTGGGGGGGGGGGGGCAAGGTTGACGACAAAATGAGTTTCTCGAAAAAAGATGACCTCAATGTGCCATTCATTTGTCCCTATCTTATAGGGTTTCAAAGTTGTAGTTTAAGGATCACAAATTCTCGACAACCTGTATTTCATGAATTAACAGATGCAAAAGCGTTGACTTCATTTTATGTAGGACTGCACATTATCGTATTATTGCAGTCGATAATTTATCTGACTGAAGATCATTTTTGATCTATAGTCAGTAGTGGGGACAAGACAGTTGCACATAACGTAACATTGCAGGTTAAATAGTAATCTAAAGAGCACTTTCACGATGTTCCTGTCTATTTACGAAGTAATTTGTTGCAGTAAAATATCCAACGCAATTATGAGTGAGTCATTTGAATTTACGACCTAGCATAGAAAGAATTTCCCACTCACCAAGGTCCAAGGATAATAGTCTGTTTCCTTTTTCGTCGTCCTTAGCACAATCCATTTCGAAACCTAAGGACCGTCTTTCAAACTTACCCACCGTGATATTATCACCTGCTCCGTTCGCATGCAATTAATTTAATTAATTGTGCTGATTCAACTTTGTTTTAACACTCAGCAGAATAGATTTATGTGTGAATATTGCAATCCGTTTATTGACTGTTCCAGGAATAAATTATATTCATTAGAGTTTCCTTAATTATGAAAAGTTCGAAAAAATCGTCTCAGTTGATTATTCAACTCTTTTTTGGTACTTAGTTATCTTTAATGAACCTGCAGTCGAACTGCTATATATACTTTCATTGGTTCTTGAAATGATCTCATTAAAGCAGTAATAAATATGAGTATAATTGAAATAAAACAGATTTTGAAGAGACTTCACTGGTGAATAGCTCAAAACAATGTGAAAATAGTATATTATGCAACTAGCGTACAATGATACCTATTTATAGATGAAGTTTAGGCTACGAGCCGTAGGCGAGTGGCCCATATTACCGAGTGAATAACAGCTATTATACGCCAGTTGCATACTATACTTTAATCCACGGCTACTGAATATATTTCTTGAAGATTTTAACATTTTGTGTCCGTGACAAAACACTTCTATGACAAGCGTGAAAAAGTCAATATGATACATGAGAAATTTTTGAAGATGTATATTTTGTAATAAAAATTGCTTCAATTGATATACAGGGTGTCTGTGAACACATGCGAGGGACTTAGGGATATGATGATATGATTAAGTAGATGTTACTCACACAATTGTTTTTACCCCATAAATTTATTATTAGAGGTTGAAAATAACAATCCCTTATGATTTTCCTTCATGTTTGTTTTCGTGGAATAGAATTTTGAGAAAATAAAATTCTCTCATGATTTCCATTCAATTCTGGAGAAAAAAGTCTGTTGCAAAATTTCGATACAGTCAATGCTTTTTTCGGAAAAAATAAAAATTTACGAGCAGTTTTGATCACTGTTTATTCCATTTCATCGTATGTTCCACAGAATGAATATTCTAAGATATCGTTTATGCTCAAATTGGTTTTGACAGAATGAACCGTGATCATAACTGCTTGTAAGTTTTTATTTTTTCCGAGAAAAGTATCGGAGATCTTAGTGGCCATTCGATTGTACTACGTCAGTACGTCGTCCAATCTAGTTTACTGCATATAAAGAGTTTTGTCTTATTTTCCTATAACCACATAAGAAAATGGAAAGTAAGGTAAGATTTGAACCATCACCGAGCTTTTCAACAAGACCACACAAGACATCTTTTTACATTTGAAAAGTTGAGTGGGGTTGCAGCTTAGGAGTTGGAGAAAAATATTTCATTTTATTGCCAAAAAATACGTTTAATTCGAAATCAGTTTAAGTTTTTAGTTTTTTCGAGTTACTTATTTTATTGAGAACTTGCTCACCCTGTATAAAGGTTTTGAATCGACAAAATTCGTTACTTGTAGTTATTAACACCTTTTTGGATAGTTGCATTGAGTTTCGTTATATTGAAGTACACTTTATTCTGAAAATAAACAAAAATGACAATAATCTATAGACATGAAGTATATTGCTGTAACAACATACCTTTACTGATATAACAACACGAACTTGCCATTTGGATCCGGCTCAGGCTAGCATTATCATGTTTCCAATGCTAAATAGAAAAAAAGTTCGATGGTCATTATTTTCCCCAAAGGAACACTCCCTTTCATCCGTAAATGCGCCCGACTGGGCGTATCGGTCTTTAAGGCGTGTTTTCTATTCAGAGGCACCCTTCTGGATTTTCATTAGCTAATTATGTAAAATTCGGGGATGGGAAATACGCTTCGTTTAAAATTCTATGGAACTCGAAGAAAATTCAAAAGTCTGCAGTTGACTTATAAGTGTTGACGAATATTCATGATTCGACTGAATAGCTCGACTTCAGACGATGGAACGGGGATATAATCTTAGGTCCGCAGTGAGGATTTTTATTTCATTTGCATAATCTCCTTCGTTTGCGAGGTCCGAAGTCATATTGAACCAGACGTCCAAAACGCTAAAATTGTAGTTTCAGATCGTATATTACGATTGTAAGAGTTTATTGAAATTTTCATTTTGTTTTGGAAAGTTCAAATCATTACTTCGTGAATGTTTTGAAATCCATTTATCCCACTGAAAATAATTCAGGCATATGCAGTTTGGTCTCTGAAATTGAAAACTTATTTTTTATTTTTTTTGGGCCTATGAATAAAGAGAAATTGTTTCAATTCTATTTCTTCTATTCTATTCTTCTCTTTGATGTGAATAAATATTCCACTTCGATTAAAATTATTGCAGGTGACGACAATGTCTTGTATTTTCCATTCATTAGAGACGAATGCTAAAAAAATGTAATACGGGGTCTCTATAAATGATTGTAACGTCGTAGGTTGTTTTGGAATTTTTTATCTTATCTTTCTTACAAATTCTCTAAAAATTTATGATTCCAGTCATGATTCAATTTCTTTTGAAATTACCGTCCTAAACTTACAGTACCGTTTGTTTGAATCAAAGTTTACTTCAGGATATAAATATTTATAATAGTCAAACGCCAACGCGCTGTTATAATCATTTATTGAGACCTGTTAGTTTTCAGAATTTTGCCAAAAATGTATTCCCTTAACTTTTCATCAGCCCTTTCCTTTCATAATTCAAAAGTGGTAACTTTCATGGAAAATGTGGTTATAACGAAAATCACCTACAATAATTATTGAGAACAGATCAATAGTAAACATATTCAATAGAAAAAATATATTTAGTTCGTTCACGAAAGGTTGAGCCGTCGGATGGCCATGGAATTTGGCATATCCCACTGTGTGTATTAAAATTTAGAAATGTTATTTATTTCTTGTCAGATTGATACGCCATGTTGTCAATATTGCATAGAGTTCTCTGATAACTCGGACGAGGCCGGGTACATTCGGCAACGTTGACTTTATTTTAGGTTATGACGGCAAATACTGCCAACTTCATGAATAAACAAACGCCTACTATACGCTCAAACTTTCGTGAACGGACTATACAGAGTGCCAAAAATGATAATATTCTCGAGCTTTTATTCCTGACTGATCTTTTATTGTTATTATTAATCCGAATATGAATAGATCTTTCGAAAATTTTGAGTAATTAATTGTTTGAACGTATTGGAATATAATGTGATTGAATTTTTATTCCAACCTTTTTAGAAGAATCTGCTATAGTTCTCCAGATTCTTCAGTAGGCAACGAATTTTGCTCACCCTGTGAAGAAAGACATTTTCTCTAAATCACATGGTCGTACTGAAAACTATCATTCAAATATTTTGGCATTCGACAACATCTCAGCAGTACCAACCTCATTTATTTCTGAATACGAAATATTATCTAACCTATTGATTTTTCAGTGAAAGTTATTCGATAACAAGTACGTTTATTCAATTACCCTATAAATCAACATTATTTCTGTTTGAATTTGAAATCATACTATTAACGTATTGCGTATACAGTAACATCATATTTGCATGACAACATTTCTGTGTTCGAACATTAGGGAGTACGAGACTCCGTAACTCCCATTTCAGTACTTAAGTGTATTATTTGTGAACTTCAGAAGTAATGAGACTGTACGTCAGCCTGCAGGATATTGCCCTGAAACGAAACGTCTTCACTCAACTCAAGAGAAACTCGACAGGCAGACGTCTTGAAACTAGGGTGTTATGTCAAAAACACGATCTTCAAGTAATAGCGTTTGGTTTGATACGTGTGTTAAGAGGCTTAATTTGTTCTTAATTAGCTTTCGAGACCTTCCTTTTCAAACAGAATATAAGGATTTCGATGTAAGGAGCTTATGCTGAGATTTGATCGTTGAATGTGAGGATCTTTAGCTGTCTAAGCAAACAGGTGTTGCTCCTGACTTTTGCCTGAAATACGGAGGCAATTTCTTTCCGACAAGACGTCGCTGTTGATGAATAAATGGAAATACATCTTCATTTAAGCTCTTTATTAAGTTTTATTGAATACGTACGTTCTGTTTCAGTACAGTTGGTTTGATATGTTATATCGAGATTGCATTTTATATTTGACCACTATTTGAAAGTAATGCACATAAGGGAAGTATGGTAAGCATCTTACATGAAGCACTAAGTCATAGGTTCTTACCATTTTAAATTGTGTTGTTCAAATTATCAAGCATTTATTTATTTCACAAAATAAAGATAACGAAGTTTTTCATATAATTTTCTCATTTTCTTTTGGCTAATTTCTCAGATTGTCAGTTATAATAAGAATACCTGAAACCTCCATTGAAAGATAAAATTTTCCGATAGTGCCAACTGACAAGAAAGGGGGAATTAAATCTCTCCCTTACAGAGCTGTTCTGACCACACCCTTTACAGCTCGCTTTGCAGTTCCAGAGATCTGATGAAATTCAATATCTGCGAAGGCTTCAACGAGGCTAATTCCCCACTCTTACAAGTTTCTCGCTCAAGGCATTCCGTGACTAGGTGAATTGGGGTTTCCTCCTCCTCCCCACAGAACCTACAATCGTCAGTGTCCGATAATCCCTCAACAGGTGCTTCCTGAGGCAACAGTGTCCTGTAAGAAAGCCAACGGGGAGGTGTAATTGTTTCTTACCAAGATCCAAATATCTTTTGGATCTTGCTGTTTCATAGTTCCGAAGGAACTTAGTGGAATGATCCATTACTCTTACACTCCACCAGAGTTTTCCTTCTCGGCTTTCTCCTTTTCCAGAAACTCCAGGTACATTTACCTATACTTCAGAAAGGTTCTGGGCCAATGAGTGACATTGGTGCTCTCTCCTCGGCAAGTGTCTTGGCCTCTTCATTTCCTTTGATTCCCGAATGACGACTGTAAAATGTCGCCTTCGTAAAGGGTCTAATCAGTATTTTGTGTACTTTGAATCGGTTGAATCATATTTACAAATATGTCCGCAATCCTTCTAAATTCAGCATATACTCCGTTCACGAAAGTTTAAGCCATCAGTTGGCCATGGAAATTTGGCATATTCCACTGTATATATACAAATTTTAGGTTATGTTGGTTATTTTCTTGTCGGATTAATACACAGTGTTGTCAATATTGCATAGAGTTCTCTGATAACTCGCAAGCTCGTCGAACGAGGCCCGGGTGTCAATTCTCGGCATCACTCGTTCGACGAACGTATACGTTCGTGAAATTTTGAACGTAGATTTTGGGAAATTGTAATAATTATATGCGTTCAACAGGAACGTACATTTTCGTCGGAAGGAGTAGTTGACGATATGCTCGCGAATATCAGATATAATTATTACAATTTCGAAAATCTACGCTGAAAATTTTACGAGCGTATACCTTCGTCGAACGAGAGAACTCGAGAATTGACACCCGGGTACATTCAGCAACGTTGACTTTATTTTACGTTATGACAGCCAATACTGCCAAACTTCAGATGAATAAACAAACGCCTACTATGCGCTTAAACTTTCGTGAACGGACTATAGTTAACACTTTTTCTGCCCACAGAATGATAGTTGTCAGTCCTTGTTTTCGAAAACCTATGCTGCATTCTCCTTTTATTCCGTTAGCAATTTTTTCCTCGTATGTATGCAAATCATATAAATCACTAACTCCGATCCCCTGGCAGGTTTGCCAGATTACAAATACGCTTTTCATGGCGTTTTTCGCGATGTACCGGCAATGGTTAACAAGCCGATGATGAAAGAGTATCATCAGCTCTGTCAACAGGATCGATCGTTTCATTAATATTCGGGCTTTCATAATGAGATGTGATAATCGCGCGAAATTAAGGTGTGCAAATTTAATTTGAAACGACGGGATCGATAAACGGACCTGAAGTACGCTTGTGCCATAAAGGTCGCTCTTCGTCAGCCGTGAACGTATACGCGAATGCGGAAAACCGAGGATGTGGAGCATGTCAAAACTGCACGAGACACGGTTTATGTATCTCTCACAATACGACAGTTTATACATTTTTATCTTGCCGTTTTTCACACATGGTTTCATGGTTGGAAAATCTGGATCGTATCACGCAGTTCACAGAATAACTTCAGAATTGTCTAAATACACTGCTTAAAAAAAATTACGCACATTCTGAAAATCTTAATTGTAATGAAAGTTAACTCTACATTGACTTTATAACTTATTTTTTATGTTCTCTCGGGAAGGCTTTGAACGAAACAAGACACATTACATGGAAGAAAAATTCAGGATTTCACCGAATCTTATGTGAAAGAAGAAATATAAACAATTTTCAAAGTATTGGAATGCTGATTAGTGATTAAATACTTGGTATTTCCACCACTTGCGTTAATTACAGCTCGGCAACGACGGTTCATACTCAAAATGAGTGATCTTAAAATGTTCTGATCTAATCCTTCCCAGATTTCTCTCAGTTGGATTCCTAAGTTATTAAGAATAGCTGGATGATTTTCTGAACTTCTCAGCCTTCTATTGAGGTTGTCCCAACCTGCTCAATCGGATTGAGATCTGGACTTCTTGCTGGCTATTCCATTCGAGAGACTTCAACCTCTTCAAGGTACTCCTGAACTATGCGCGCACGATGGGGTCTTGCATTATCGTCCAAAAAAATGAAATTTTCACCAATGTATGGGTCAAATGGCACTACATGCTCTTCAAGAATGTTCCTTATATACCTATTAGCATTTATAGCTCCGTTATCAACGACCACTAGGTCTGTGCGAGCAGTCAAAGATATTCCACCCCATACCATAATCGATCCTCCCCCAAAACCAGTAGTATTCAGGAAATTGCACTGAGCCTATCTTTCATGTGGACGTCTGTATACAAGGGAACGTCGATCACAATGGTAGAGGCAGAATCTAGACTCATCTGTGCAGAGAACTCTTTCCCAATCAGCCTCTTCCCCAATGGATATGCTCTCTCGCAAAATCCAAACGCGCCCCTCGATGGGCTGGGGTAAGAGCTGGGCCTCTTTCCGCGACACGAGGCCCTAAATCATATTCGCTGAAGCGATTTCTTATTGTCTGAGTGCTAATTTGCACCCCATCAGTTCTTGAATGGCAGTTGTTACCCGTGGTCTACCCTGTCCTGGTCTTTGGACATTCATACCTGTCCTGAATCGCTGCAACATTCTGGACACACTTGTATGGAAAACTCCAAACCTTTCTGCAATTCTTGTGTATGTTCACCCTTCTTCTCGCAAAACTACCGCTTGAGCATATTCCTCTTGGGTCAAATTGCGTGTTTCGCGTTGCATAGCGATCGAGTGTAGAAAATCAAACGAAAGAAAAACTAGTGATCACTATAGAATTGATAGAAAACAACTGATTTCAGAATGGAGCCAATACTTTCAAAATCTGATAATCTCATCTTTTTTTATTCCTGCTGGAAAAAACATCTGTATTGAAGAAAAATGTTGAAAGTGGATAACATATGCATGCATTATTCTGATTAAAATAATTATCATTGAGAACACCTTCAGTTGTAGAATAAATTTGAGATTTCCATAATGTGCGTTAATTTTTTTGCGCAGTGTATGTCTGAAGAAGATGCGAAGAGTACGTTCCTTTCCTCCATGATAGCCACGGACGTTAATATTTTTTGAGTAGGTAATATTACGGTGTGCAATTTTTATGCCGTGATGATCTAAATTCAACATTCTTGTAGAGCTCTTCGTGCTGACAGATGTAGAATGAGATAGCTCACGAAGTAAATGCTAATACTAATCACGGTCTAAGTACCCCGTGAATTCATGTTCATGATCCTTGCGATCAAACTTAAGATTTGGGGAATAACTGTACTTGGCTTAATTGATGCAGAATTCCACACAGTCATAATCTTAATTGGGCTGATAATTTACGTGATAAGAGAACAGATACTGAATAATTTCAACGCTTGTAGATATTCACTAGAGGTCTAATCATTCACAATCAAACTGAGGTATATGATATACATTGCGAAAAATTCGCTAATATAAACAGTAAATACCTAGAGTGTTGCTTTTTAGAGGGATATGGTTTCTAAAAATTGCATGAGATAGGACATAAAGGAAAAACTGGTCGAATGTTTACCTACTCATTGCATCTGCGACAAGCTGAAAAGGTTGTCAGTGCCGACCCAAATAGAGACTGCTCGCTATTCCTGATGTTATGAATGAAATATCTCAGTAATATTTATGATGCAAACGAAAATCGCACTGCAAGGGGTATCTGCTGACCTGGGAGTGACCTCCACCATAAGGCAACTGGCAGAAGGCAATATGGTATTTCGGGCTGAGGGGCAGCATATAGAAAAATTGAATATCGTCAAAAATGTATACTAAAGATAATTTGCGGTCATATAATGCTGTTTCCTAGTGACGAGATATACAGAGTCGCACATGTGCTGTATTTGAAGCAACTTTTAGGGCCGTATTCATAGTTCGCCCTTGAGGGTGAGTGACAGTTGATGTCACCTTTAAGGCTAGTATTCATAAGGGCGATAAAAACTCTCACTCACCCTCAAGGGCGAACTATGAATACCACCCTAATAAATGTGTTTAGTTTGCATAAGAGCACCAAAATTAAAAAAATTTAAAGCCAACTGCGCTGTTACAGTCTATATCTATACTTACTAATATGTATTATAAAGAGGAAAGATTTGTATGTTTGTGGGTTTGTGGGTTGATACGAGTTAACTCATAAGCTACTAGACCGATTTCAATAATTCTTTCACCCTTAGAATGCTACACTATCCCTGAGTAACATAGGCTATACTTTTCATCCGAGAAAATTAAGGAAATCTACTATAACTTCAATGATAATAAATATGAGTACCAAAATCAGCTATTTTCAGGTGTGCTGCAAAAACCGTAAGACGTACATGGAAACAATGTACTCGTATGACGGAAATGTACCTCTTCAATAATTCTTCAATAAAGTCCGTGATAGCATATATCTATCTTTCAAGGTTTAGTCGGTATCACCTTTTAAAGTTTTCCGAATGTTTCTCAAAATTATGCATTATTTGGGAGTATTTTTTTATGAATACGCTATTGATCCTTATCCAATTAAATACGTCGTTCATACCCAGTATTTTGTCTAGAACGAAATTGCCTTTTACATCATTCATTGATGAATACATCAAAAGATATGGCAGGTTGAAGTCGAAATCCCACCAAGGTAGGCACTGCACTAGGCGGGTAGGAGAAGGTACCGAAGTGTGAGGGATGTATGAATGTATTTTGGATTGCCTGAGTCCTGTATGTTTATGATCACAAATCAGATCAACAGATGGCGCTGTAGTCGTTATTTAGGTTATTCATCTATTCTGCAACTAAACTACTGGATCGAATTGAATGAATTTTTGTGTATACAGAACAACGTCTGGGTCTGCTAGTCATTTATAAAGAGCCAGTATTTGAGAAGTTCATTGACAGCCACTATACTAAGTGTGTACATGTAGAGAATTAAATAAACGTTTTCGGATAAAACATCACATCTAGAAAAATTCTCTATTTAATTCATGTCGGAGGGAATTATGTCTTGTTTCTGCCTGTTTCCGCGGAAACCATTGAGCTTTTTAGCAAGTTTTAAGAATTCATTTCCGTTCGTTGTTAGCGGCTGAACTCATAAATATAACTCGATGAATGAAAGGAAGACAATAATAATAAAACAGGTATATACATTGAATTACTCAGTCATCTAGATGTTGATTGTAGTGAGAAAGAGCGAGATATTAAATGGAAAATACCTTGTTTGTCTTCTCACGGCGACATTTCAGCGAGATCGTTGTTTATTATGGCGACTACGCCTTCTCGACCATATAACATGAATCATTACGTCTTATAAATCTATTGTCAAGTGAACGGGATGCCGTTTGTTCGAGAATGAATGAGAGATTATCGAGCACTGTGAATAGACGAAATATAATATGAGATTTGAAATGTCTTTAATAAAGAGAAGACCTAATGATATTGGCTTTAGAGACCTCAATTTCGAATGGGTTAAACAGGAGATGATACCCTGTTCGATTTCATTTATTAACAGATATAGATAGGTACAGAGTATTTCTAATAAGTGTATGAACGGTCAACTGTACGCACATCTGTCAGAAGTTTCTGCAGGAACTGGCTGAACAGGGAATTTTCCTCGGAATGGAGCGCAGGGGTGGGCCTGAGGTGGTCGAGGATTCTCATTGAGAGACCGTCCTCGCGATCTGAGGTCAATAGGCTTCTGCTGCTGGAGAGGAAAACAACTCGGTCAGGTGACTGGTGCATTGACTGGTCACCTGTTAAACAAACATTGAAGAGAATGGGATTGACGAGCTGCTCCCTATGCCGGTGGTGCAGGAGTACTGATGAAACGGTTGAGCATATTTTGTTCAACTGTGGAAACCTTACTGAGTTAAGGTCAACACACCTAGGAAATCCAACACCTTCTATTCCTATGGTGAGAGGGACCACTCCTGGCAGGCTCGCGACATTTCTGTCTTCGTGTCTGAGGAGCTGAGTCTCTATAGAACGATGCGGGTGAACAATGGGCCACTAGGCCTCAGTTCGGCCGGTAAGGCACCGCACAGAGAAGAGAGAAGAAGAATCATATTGGCTTTAGAGACCTCAATTTCGAATGGGTTAAATAGGAGATGATACCCTGTTCGATTTCATTTATTAACAGATATAGATAGGTACAGAGTGTTTCTAATAAGTGTATCAACGGTCAACTGTAAATATCTAATAAAAAAATACCATTTATTCACGACATACTGTATAATCCACCCATTTTACATCTGTTTGCTCGGCCATAATGATACCCACTAATCACAAGTGAATAATGATTTATTATTCACTCCTGTCAGTAGCTTAATAGATTTAGCTCTAAACTTTAGTTCTTTGAATTGAATTTCTCCGGTATTCTAAAGTACTCCTATCATCATCATTTTCAGCCCTCTTGCATCCACTCCTGGACATAGGCCTTTCCTAACTCCTTCCAATGCTCTCTGTCATGTGTCCTCTGATACCAGTTCGCACCCGCTACCCTCTTTATGTCATCTGACCACCGCAAGGGAGGTCTGCTTACACTTCGTTTCGTCTCTCTCGGTCTCCATCTCAACACCCTCAGCGTCCATATCTCATCCTTCACCCTTGCCACATGGCCTGCCCACTGCCACTTCAGCTCTGCAATCTTCTCGATCACATTCTTCACCTTAGTTCTTCTCCGGATTTCATCATTTCTCAAACTAATACCGAGCATGGATCATTCCATTGCTCTTTCCATTACTCTAAATCTCTTGGCATCTAGTTGGGTGAGGGCAATTGTTTCCATACCATATGTTGCCACGGGCAGAACGCAGGAGTCGAAAACCTGACGTCTTAGATGCATAGGGATATCCTTATTCCTCAGTATACTAGATAACTTTCCAAATGCGGCCCAAGAGAGTTTTATTCTTCTTGAAACTTCCCTATCCAATTAACAAATATGGGTATACCTTGTCAATCGAGGACTTTCCTTGCATCAATTTAAGTAATTTTCATTACACAAATATACGATGACAAGTTTTCCAAAACTTATGTGTCAACATGACTTATTCCACAGTTGTAAGAAGGTTCTTGTCATTATCGCGAAATGTTTAAATCTTCAAGGAAATATTCAGTAGTCGCGTAAAATGGCTGTTATTCGCTAGGTGATTCAGGACACTCACCTACGGCTCGTAGTCTATACTTAGTGGAATAAAGCTATCTATACGGGTTCTTGTTTCAGAAACAGGGTGTTTTCAGTTTTTTATCCAAAATACAATGGCGCATCAAAATCTGCTGTTTAAATGCAAATTTTGGGTTTTGGGAGGTAAAACCTACATTTTTGCTCAGGACGTGAGCAATGATCTATTTTCCCTTCAGTTCCAGTGAACTGGACGTCATACTAACTTAAAAGTATGGATGAAGTTGTTGGCACTATGTCACCGCAAAGACATACACCGTGAATTTTGATGAGACAATCGCCGATCGAATAAAAATGCAACCGTGCCAGTATGAGTAACAAGTACTAAAATATCCTCACATCCTGCCTTCTATTTATGGCATAGCTGAGCGAAACTACAATTACAGTGGCGTAGGTTCGCTTGGATAATAATTGAAGTGATCTTAGGAAAAGTTGCTTTAGGTCAAGCTTTATAATAGATTGCAGCAGGTGAACCCCATATTTCAATAATTTATCGAAGATATTGTTTCAATTTGTCTAAAACTTTATCAGGAAGATCATGGTTCGGTTGAAACCCTTTGTATAGATGGCAATTCGTTTTTAAATCCGATTTAATGATGATCCATTGCTAATTCTGTCCCGAATCTATCTAATTCTTCAGGAATAATGATATAAACAGACTCGGATCATTTTTTTGTTGTTCCATCAGCGTTCGCAAATATAATATTGATATATCAACATATCTCAACACATCTGAAAAAAATGAGCTCGGCCGGCTTAAAATGGAGGACCTCGTAAAAGTTCACTTACTCAACTCAGTACATAGGATGCTTGACACTGGATCACCCGATTACCTTCGCCTTCTCCTGAATTTCAGAGGTAACTGATCGTTCTATCAGACATGTAAGAAATCTGCACATTCCCAGACATTTCAAAGCTGGTTTTGAAAAATCCTTCCATTACAACGCTACTGTTGAATATAATGAACTTCCTCCTTCCCTTAAATCGCTTTCCTCCTCTTAGTTCAATCTTGCTATCAAAAGATAGCATTAATTAATTAATACGATTAATTAGAATAGCTTTGCTAGACTTCGTCTCTGTTGTAGTTGCACATTTCTCTAATAAAGACGTAATCATTATGACGACTTGAGCATATTAGCGTAGAAAGGGTATGATTTCTCACACCCCCTAGCGATCGGCTATCACACTCCCTGCTAAAGGGGAACATTCAATCATTCCGGATAGCAAGTATCAAGGGGATTGAGCTCTGAGGTGTTCGGTGTCTTCTTCTTCTCCTGGG
Source organism: Propylea japonica (assembly GCA_013421045.1). Classification (NCBI taxonomy): domain Eukaryota; kingdom Metazoa; phylum Arthropoda; class Insecta; order Coleoptera; family Coccinellidae; genus Propylea; species Propylea japonica. The sequence goes on from CM024245.1 coordinate 12,257,735, forward strand.
TCCTTCATTGCTCGGTCCTGGATTTCTCGGATGGTGTCCTGATACTCTGTTTTGCAATGTTTCGCTCCATGGTTGTTCCTGGTGTCCGTCGTGACCTGAAACTTCTTTACCGTTCTAGCGGTACCGAGGAGCACTGCCTTTTGCATTACTTTGTTAAGGTTTTCATCCAAATCTAGCTCCTTGAGGTTGGAATTGAGACTTTATTTATTATTATAATTGAGCCTATTTGCGTAGAAAGCCCTAACGATCGGCAATCACACTCTCTACTAAGGGGAACATTCACACATCCCGGATAGCAATTATCAGGGGGATTGAGCTCTGAGGTGTTTGGCGTTCTTCATCTCCTGGGTCATGGGCTGTTCGTCCTTCGTTGCTGGTGCTGAATTTCTCGGTTGATGTTCTGGTGTCGTCGATCTTGCAATATTTCCCTTAACTTCCTTACCGTTCTAGCAGTACCGAGAAGAACTGCTTTGTGCATTACTTTGTAAAGGTTTTCATCCAAATCTAGCTCCTTGTGGTTGGACTTGAGGCTCTTAGGAAATTCCTGTGGTTGATATCAGAATGGGAATGGTTCTGGTACTAGACATCCCCATTGCCTTTTGATCAGAAGTTCAAGCTCTCGATATTTCGATATTATTATTATTATTTTGGAGTGAACACAGAAGGAGGGTTTGCTCAAAAAAAATCAACGTTCTTATTCTAGGTATTGCTTTTCTTCGTTTGGTTTAAATCATCGATCATCACCCGAAGCTCAGCTGGTGATAACTTCAGGAGCTTTCTGGTATAGGTAGGTGAAATCATTACAAATTTTCTGGCCTGAGTAAGACCAGGAATGTTTCTTCAGAGGGTTATTCTGCTATTCAACTCCGATTGCGTGACAGCTGCCTTATATTGGTCCTTGCCAAAACTACAGAGAGGCTCAGGTCCAGCAGGTGCTTGAAACACTTTTTGTTCATCGACTTTTTCATTTCCTTCAACATCACAATGTTCTTGCATCCATTTTAGAGTCAATTCATTGCCTCTTGTAAGTTGCTTCGAAGTGTTACGGCACTCCCACGTTAGAAAACCTCCCTGGCGGTGTGGTTCCAGGAATATCAGCGTAGCCTGGCTGACCGTGGAAATGTAGACATATGCGCCTTGAGGTTAATCGTAAGATACTCCTGGGGGTCAATTCTTGAATAGTCGTGTTCGCGAGTCGACAATTGTCGATCAACTTAGCAGGGCAGTTGGTCGACATTTCTCGAGTCGCGAACATGACATTATTCACGAATCACCCACCTGAGGCGCATACTATGTAGGGGGCTCACCTTCCAGGGCTTAAGAGATCCTCAGTTCAGGTCCATATACCCCAATGACAGTGCCTCTCTCTAATTTTGATCCATCTTATGGATGGATTATTTTCCAAGTTATTCACGACGTTATGACCTCCACTGTCAAAGTGAATAGAACCATAGGTTTCAGTTTTCAGTCTATTTCTCTTCATCTTAAGTTGATATTGAATCATAATGATGTCTAAGTCGGATCGCACGTAAAATCGAAAAACAAACGAAAGTTAAGTCGTATGATGAGAGTGATATCTTTAATGTGGTCAACACATAACTATTAAGTTATGTGTATATCATCTATCGAGGTTACTGTACTTTTTTTCGTCTAATGCCATAACAGACATCTATGAGATTGAACAATGGACACTCCTTGGATTCGCAACGAGAGATGATGGCTCGTCTACAGCCGACCAGTCAACGATGACTTCAGGTGGGTCGTCGAACCGAACTTTCAGATGGATCTAAGGGGAGTCAGTCGGTCCCTTCTTATTCTTCTCATTCACTAACGATCATAATTTCGTTCTCATCTTATAGAGCATGGAACTTACAGCGTTGGTACACTCTCGTCTTGGGGTAAATAGACCGTGAGCGCGGTCTAGCGCGTTAACCAGCGGTTTTCTTCTTTTTCTTGTCGGTTTCGAAGAGTGTTGTGTTACTTGATGGTTGTTCTTGGATTTTTTCGTTTCGCTATAGGATTTTGAGTATTCGTAGAGTGTAAGCAGGTAAGCGTCTGAATTTGTATTTTCTGAAACTTTGTTATGAAAATCCTGGCTGTCCAACTTCTCAAACATCCTCGCTGATTTGAAGAATCAACCACAAAATGCGACCTCAATATGGCGAATCGATAATTCCTACCTTGATTATGTTATTTGCACTATAAAACAAATTATCGATCCTTTCATCTATTCATGAAGTAGGTAGATGAAAATGAAATAAAAGAGAATAGTTTTCAAATTTCTGATGCGAATAAAGTTTGTAAAAGGTTAAAATTCGTCCAATAATTTTAAATATCGAAACAAACTCGAGTATCCACTATAGATAATAATATAATAATAAAGATGTGTATTATTATAACAATTTGAGTGATACATTTGAAAAGAAAAAGTTTATAGGAAAACTCGATGGCCTAAATAATCAGTGTTTTTATTTTTTACCTTCTACATTTGTGTATGTGGAGGGGATAAGATTTTGACACATTGGTGATAAGGCACCTACATACACTCTCATTGTGGCGCCACCAAAGTTTACATAAGCTTTTATCGTGAAAAAATATTTTAATGCGCAAGATTTCAACGCCAACTGTTTAGTGGTTTTTTCATACAAATGACTTTGAAAGGCTTCAAATTTCCTTTGAAGAAAAGGCCTTGTCACTGTTACGAAATAATTGCTTGCTTCTCCTGTTGTATGGACTTCATGTATAAATATATTTATTAACTATACTAATTCGCTTCTATACATGGTTGGTCGACAGTCTCCAATAAAATTGAAATCTTTTTAATCAGTGGCTCAAAAGAACTGAAACACATGAACTGATTCTGAATTAAACCTATTTTTAGGTAATAAAAAAATATTTTTGTTTAACCCTTAGCTGCAACTTTTTTTTTCAAATGCAAACATGTCGTTTGTGTATCCGGTTGAAAAACTCGTGACAAATTGAATCTTACCATACTATTAATTTCATTTTACACATGAGGTTATGAGGAAGGAAATAAGACAAAACTTTTTGAAAACCAACAAATTTTAGTACTTTCTCAGTGCTCATCGAGTGAAACATCCCCAAAAAAAGCAATCTAGTGGCGTTAAGTTGGGATATCTTGGTGGCCATTCAATTGTACCACGTCATCCAATCTAACATTCTGCAATAAAGAGTCTTATTTCCTGATGACCACATAAGTAAAATAAAAAAATATAGTATGGTGAGATTCCATCTGTCACGAGCTTTTCAACGAGCCTTAACACTTCATATGTTTTCATTTGAAAAAACATTTGATGGGTTGTAGTTAAGGTTGAAGAAGGATATTTGAGTTTATTACCAGAAATGAGTTTAATTCAAAAACAATTTATATTTTTCGGCTTTTTTAAGTCACTGGTAAAACAAACGCAATTGAATATTTTTATTATTACCAAAACTGTACTTTATGTTCTTTCTCCTTTGAATAAATGTGTAATTTCCTTTGAATAATATATGACATACATTCTGAAATACTTGAGGTATGAATTGATCAGTGATTTCAACCTGGGTTAATAAGTTTTTTGCCTTCGTAAATTCAAAAGTTAAACATTTCGAAGAAACAACACCATGATGTTCCTTGTAACAATAGCGGAGTCATTAATTTGAATGTTTTTCCTACAATAATTTACGCTTTCTGAATACTTAGTTCTGATGAAAATACTGATTAATGGGATAAAATGAATGATACTAACAATGATAATTTCTGAAAAACTTTTTAGGTTTTCACTCCCAGTCTCTGAAACAGAAATAATTTAAAAAATTCTAATTAAGAAAAATTCTTCTGCGATAATATTTGCACTAATTTTTCAGGAGAAAATTGTTATTGAAAAAATTGTTGCCTAACAGTAAAACTGAATAAGGAAATAAATGAAAAGGATAATGAAACGTTTCGGTGTCTATATCAGACGCCTTCTTCAGACAAATTTGAAAATTTTCCGAAGCATTTGTTTTTTCGTTGCAGTCTAATTGACAACAAGTTGTCAACACATACAGATGCAGGTTTATTTAATTTTGAAATTTCCTGATTCTTTCTTCAAAAATCAATCCAAATACTTCTATTCCAACAGAATAATTAGCCAAATTATTCACTTCATCTAACAAAATGCTTGTGGATTCCTCAATTTTCCTTCAATAATTATCAGGTTCCGTCATTAGGATCTTTGTGTTGTTCCAGTTCATCATAATCTCCTCTATTTGAACATACATCATCAGCGATTTGTGATCTTGTAATGTCCCTATTTTTGAAGTTGTTCCTATGTTCCTGTTTTCTCATCTCCAAATGTTTGTTTGTTTGTTCGTCTGAAGAAGGTGTCTGATAAAGACAGTTTTACTGTTAGGCAACAATTTTTTCAATACCATTTTGCTCCTGACAAATTAGTGCAAAGATTTTCTCAGGTGCATTTTATCTTAATTACATGTTTTTAATTATTTCTGTTTCAGATACTGGGAGTAAAAATCTAAAAAGGTTTTTAGACTTGCAGAATCCTCTCAGATTATATTTCAATCGATAACAATGATAAACCTTAGCGTGAACGCATTTTTGTCTTCTTTGAAATTTTTTATGATTTTTCACCCTGATAACTCCAAAGCAGTTTTCTCAACGCCCCACGTTCTTATAGTGGATTTAATGAATTGGCAGAACTGCAACACGTACATAAATCGTCCCAGCACAGGAACACGAGCTACGCCCGTTTTATTTCATACCGCCGTGTACCTATAACTCATCGTCGTGCAGAAATTTGAAACAAAAAACAAATAAAAGTCTACACCCCATCGCATGTTGGCGTTAAGCGGCGCTGATACTCTTTACTCTTTGAGAACAAGGAAGCCCACGCGTCTTGTTGGGCGTGGTTGCTTGATGAGGCCAAGAAAAAGAAAAGAGTTGAGTTTTCTTATTGTTATGCGCTCAGTGATCGAACAAGGAAGTAACGCCCAAGACGTGTCAATTTTTTAATGAATTAATTAATAGTGACGAAACTGATCTATGGTTTTTGTTGATTAAGCATGGCGTAGACGATCTTGAATGAGTGGAATTCAATTGAAGATTATGTCAAAAATGAATTGTGCATAGACATAAAAGCTTAACATTAATCTCTTTGATCCAATGACTAGCAGTATTAAATACATACCTGGAAAATTGATATACAGTGTTCGGAGACAGTCCTTATTAAAATTAATTACTTTTTAATCAATGACTTCAAAAAAGCTGAAACACGTGAATTGATTCTGAATTGAACTTATTTTTTGGCAATAAATGAAATATTTTATTCAACCCTTAAGCTGCAACCCCACCAAACTTTTTTTTCAAATGTATGACGCCTTTCATTTCATTTATATGGTTATAAGGAAATAAGGTAAAACTCTTTGAAAACCAAAAAATTTAATAACTTCTTAGCGCTATCTACGAGGACTCCATCCTCTCTCTGGCATGCTGCTACTCGTCTATGGAATTCTCTTTTGTAATTTGTTTCCACTCTAAACTGTTGATAAATTTAGTTTAATGAATTAAGTTTCAAACAACAGCATTAAATATTTCCAAAAATGGATATGCCAATTCTGTGAGTTCATTCAAAATCTTGTAAAACACGCAAGGAGAAAATAAAAAATAGAACTGCTAGTTCTTTTCTTCTTTATTTTGTTGATTCATATTTCGAGTTTTCAAGTTGGAATTTCTGTACACCTGATTTTATCGACGAATTTCAGCGACATGTCTTTCAGTTTCCGGAAAATGGGAATTTTCGTACGAAAAAAAATTCAACTATCAATTTTGGATCAGATCGGATTTCTTGTTTTGAAAATATTGTCTAAAGATTTTTCGACGCTGCATCTACCCTGAAAATGTCGAGTCTCTAGGACATTTTGATCGAAAAAAAATTGAGAAAAGCCTTGAGCAGGAGCTTTTGAGCTCTCGTTCTTTGGTGGAACAATAAGACTATTACCTCAAAATTTTATATGGGATTTGAGATAGATACCAAATATATAAATGCAGAATCTTAGCACAATCGGAATTATATTCTGAAAATGATTCAAAAACGAAATATGTAAAAAATAAATAATATACAAATTAAATTCTATGGTTTTGATGATGCGATCCCCTTGAAATTTTGCTTGAACATTCAGTATAGTAGTATTCATTCTCAAAATAAATTTCACTCGAATCGGATATTCTGTTATGGAGATATAAAGATTCTTCTTTCAATATTCCAATTGAATTTTTTATGGCTCTGTTAACACTATGGCCACAAAATTTTAGATGAACATTCAGAATATCGATCTCCATTCACGAAAACAATTTCACTCGAATAGGATATCTTTTCATGGAAATATGAAGTTTCTCTTTTTCAATATTCCAATTGAATTTTCTATGGTTCTGTTCACACTATGGCCACAAAATTTTGCATGAGGCTTGTTATCATGATCTTGCATTTGCCCATAGCATTTCATTCCGATTGCTTTCGTACTTTCTGAGATATTGAGGAACAAAAATTTTGAATGGCCATATTTTTTGGAACACTCAATACGATTTGGCTGGCTTTTGAACTAAACTGAGCCATTTGGGTCCCGAACTCCTCCTGAAAAGTCTCTAGGATGATCTCTTCGAAAGTTATTGTGCTAACTGACGGACAGAATGAATTTGACCACGAATTCGTCATCAGGTAGTAAAAACCCTTCCGTTTGAGACCATTTTTGGGTAAAAATTAGAAAAGTACAGGCATTTGGGCTAAACGATGTAGCAACAAGTAGAACGAGTGCTTCAAAAATGGAAGTCAGGACAGAATTGTTTTCAAACTCGGGTTTTCATGACATTGCTGTTCCCTGGGACAAGCTCGTTAAAATAGAAGGTCCTGAAAATACGATGAAAACCAAACAGGGTAATTCTGAGCAAACTCATTCAAACAAGCCCCTGACTGAGTGTTGAAGTTTTAAGTTTTTTATCCTTTATTTTGAGTTCGTGGAAAACAGTCAGCGCTTTAGTTAAAGCATAGACGATTTAATATTCAGTAGGTATACCTTCATTATGTCCCGAAATATCTCAATTCCCTACACTCAAAACTATGCGATGTAAGAGCATATTTGTCGACAGTTCTATATTTAGCTACCCGATATTTGGTCATACTTAATAATAAGTGATCATTGGCATTGCGAGCAGCAATATAATAATTAAAACATTCATTTTATCCCCTTAATCCGTTATGGTGGAGATAAACACGACCGTTATTAAACAACGGCTTTTATTTTTTGATGAAAAAATGGCAAACATTCCAAAACGCGAGATAACGAAAATGCATCGTTCATTCTGAAAGTCAACGGTTGTTTGTGACTAAAATTCGTTATTATATTTATCTTGCTAGAAATACAGCTATAGAAATATCACGTTGGATTTTGTATTCGGCAGGTTTGTTAAGTATTGATTGAAAAATTGTAATGTCTAATGAAATGTTCGATCGACACTGATACGAATTGAACACTAAATATCTTGTGGAGGCACCGTTAAAAGGAAATTGATTTCTTTACAATTGCAAAACTTGTATTATTCGTTGCTCGGAGCAGGATACAGTCAAAGGAAATCGTAAATGAAAAAAAATTGAATGGAGCCCTGACTCTAAAGCTTTTGATCTCTTGTTATATTGGGAAAACGATAAATTAAATTTGAATATTCTGGAAATGAAACTTTTTCATGTCTGCTCCAAGTATTATTTATTGAACGCTACATAGGGGTTTCGACCCTCTCGAAAATAGGGACATCTTCAGGCATATGTTAAAATATAATAAATAAAATACTTGGAACAGACATGACAAAGCTTCATTTCTATTATCGAGCTCCAATGACTATGATGGATGGCAAATTGAATTATCTGGTTTAATTATAATTTCATTCGTGTGTCTTTTCAACTTTCCTCTTCAAATCTTAAATTGTCACTGAAAATGGTAAGTGTTTCTCACGATAAAACGCTTTCATATTATTATTATTTTGATAGGTTAAAGATTCAGATAGAGGAGAGAGTTCAATTCATTTATGAATTGAGTGAAACCAATGGCTCTCAAGTCTCAGGAGATTCAAAGTTGATTAATCGTTCACTCAATATGGACAAGAGCCAAAGTCTTTTGGCTTCACCTCATATAATAGAACCATGAAAATACTCTGAATAAAGTGGAAATGAAATTCTCGGTTCACATCGTACAGACAAAATATTTTTGAAGAATTTTTACTGGCACGATCGCCACGAAATTTTGCAGAAGTTTCGCGTCATAATCGCCTCAAAATACCAAATTCGAATTGATTGGATGTGTGCTTTCGGAAATATCGTAAAAATTTCTAATGTCAATAGCTCGGAAACTACTAGACCGAGTTGATCCGTTAACGAACAAAACACGGCTTTCGGAAAACGGACTCACCCTCAAAAATTTCCAAACCCTAGCTTCATCCGTTATCGTGTTCACAGCCAGACGGTCGAACAGAATCATCTTGTATCTCTAATTTTTTTAGTCAGTCAGTCAACCTAGTCATTTGAGACCACTTCCGGGCGAAAAGAAAGCACGCTGTTCTCATGGAAACAAGCGCGCAAAATATTTTAGTGTTGAAGTTTTATTCGAAAATTATTAAACCATTTAGAATGCAATTACATATATTATATGCTTCTCGAAGATGATACCTACATCTTTTCTGTACCCTCAGTTTTTCGCCAAAGTCTCATTTACACATTCAATCACTTCATTTTTCAAACAAACTTAATGCTTTGTAGACACACATCTGGAAGATCTGATGTTAAGGATTTATCCACATTCCAGTTCAATGATGGGTTTTAATTAATTCGAATGAAGCATTCGTGGCATCTAGACAGGACGTAATATCCATACCGTATTGTAAGCAGTGCGACGAAATTAAAGCAATATTTAACCGAACTGAGGAACACAGTATTTGTTTTGAAGTTGTTATTGACATGTTTATTAATAGAAAAACTCCAATTTCCTCGACAGGTTTGATGACGCATAAGCAATGTTGTGTCGAACTGTTCCAAGACGAACTGCATAACAAGTTTTTTATGCACCGAAAAAACGAATCATTAGAAACAGAGAAACCGCGAGAAAGTATTGAGTAATATAAATAAATATCTCTCTGTACCTAAAAATTACAGTCACCTTGGTACTTTCTGCTTCTACTTTACATCTGCTCTTCCACCAGGAGGGTTTATCTTACCGAGTCTGGTGATCTTTCAGAACCTCAGATGTTCATGAAACTGCCTGAAGGCCGATAAAGATAGATTCACATTTTTCCGTGACGTGACGGCAGCGTTGCTGTCAGTGCTGCACTACCTTCAGTGTAATGACAGCAACGTACGGTGTCATCCGTGTCAGTAATTTTTGGCCATTCCTGGGTCCGCTCTATGGCTTTTTCTGTTTGGATCTGGTATCTGAAGTGAATATTATTGTCTGGCGAAATGAATTGCTGCTCTTGCTTTTGGACGAGGAAGAAGTAAAGAAAAGAAGACATTGGGTACATCCCATTTGACATTTGTCAAAATTGAAATATTCTCGTGAAACCCATGCATAGCGATCGCCGGAATATCACTGCATCGGGCATGTTTGAATACTTTCCCTTTTTCAAATAGACACTTGTATTTTCCTATATATTTTTTCTCTGAATGTCACTCTACGGCACGTCACGTCATTGAAATGTGTGGATCGACCTTAATACTAGGACAAGTAAGTAATGTGAACTCAAGAAAAACTGAGAATATCGCTACTGTAGTGTTGACGAATAAAATTCCTTTAGGTACACGTGAAAAATAATGTCTCAGCCAATGCTCTTCAACCGATTCCAGACCTTGAAGATATAATTCGTAGAATTACCGAGAATATAGTCGCGAATGTGAGAATTGGTCATGGAAAATTTTATTAAATAAATATTTATGGTGGTACAACCGTAGCCGTTGCTAATTTAGGTTTTCATTGTTGATGGCATACCTTCTTTTTTACAATTAAATGAATAGCCATTGACATCTCTGAAAATACACACATGGTCAAAAGTCTGGCCCCCTTAGGATTCCCAAGAAATAAATAATCTATGTCTGGAAATAAGATTTATATATTTTTTCCCATTTCAACTGCAATTTATATTTGGGGGTAATATCCCTATTGCATTTAATTTTTCATGTGGAAAAATTAGATGCAGGAAGGATATTTAGTGAGATTTTTTCCTGAGTTGAATAAACATTTTATTTCAATACAACATTTTTTTCATTAAATTATAAAAACAATAATTCACACAGCATCGAAACCATCAACTTGTCAAAAATTTTCGATTTTTTTTTCCGGAAAAACAGTTGTCAAGTAATTTTTCCACTTGAAGTTTATATCGGACATACCAATTTTTGAAAGCGATTGTTTGAAATTAATCGGAAGGAATTAATCGATAGAAAACATTTGTTGATCTTCGCTTCATAATCTTAATTATCGGTTATTTATTTTTTCCGCAAACTTCAAAATGAAAGGTTTACGAAAATGATCATTAATGACCCATTTCAATGTTCAACTTATGCTATTTTTATGTGCAATCCTCGTGGCAACCGTACACAAAGTATTCAGAAGCACTAAAGAAGAATGTCGGAACTCTACTGGAACATAGAAGCATAGAAATTCTATTGTGTCAAATGTATGTCTTGTGTGAAATGAGAATGTATTTCAATCGAGAATTTATACACAATTAATTTTGAGATTTTCAGAAAATCTTGTTATCAACTTGGTTATTATTCTAGCGACTAATGGTCTCGAACTATTAACGTGTTAAAATATCTTGACCATTAGTTGCTGTCTTTAATAACCTCTCTTTCTAGCTCTAGTCTGCCTGCGCCGTTCCATACTCTTTCTCGTCAAAGGTCTTCTTGCCCTTAAATTTGAGGAATGCAACTGTCTCCCTATGGTACGTGTTGATACTACCAATGCCATCTTGAAAACAGAGTTCTGTTTTCAAGATGGCATTGATACTACCCTCAGAGTAAAAAGTAAAGAGATGCCTTCGCGCATTTGTTATGCATCAGCCAACCACTCGCCTGACGGCTCGTGGTGCAAAATTCATCTGCGTGTGTTTTGACCTGCATTACCGCTCATCGAATAATATACTATTATGCACGCGAACAATATTCGGGCGTTGCAAACTCGTGCCGTATGTTTATTCCGTATTGGGATAATTGGTCTCCTGCTCCCCTATTCTGACACTAAGAGCTGCCTCTGTTACAGACAATTCTGTCAGTTTGGCAACATCGTCAGTTAGTGTTTAGGTCTCTATGTTTTTTTCTCACTATAAGAGACTACCCATATATTGGTCTTCAAAAATGACTTCGAAAGGCACCTAAAGATACCGTTCGATTCCAACGAGGAAAATTTGCGATGTAATGGTCTTTCCCTTGCCGATGTCTTTGAGCAACGCTGCCTGTTCCCAGGAAAACGTCCATTAAGCGCCTTACGGAAGGCCGCGGAATATTGAAACTCTGCGAAATATAGTGAATCGACAAAGCTTCTTGATGTGGGGCTTTTATTATTTATCGGTTGAGCTGAGAAATTGGGTGTCCTGGCCCTGGCATTTTTCACGGAATATTCTCAATATTTGAACTCTCGTTATTGATTAACTTTGAATACAAGTACACGAGACACTTTTGCTGGTTTATTGTTTCAATTTATGTGATAAGATAATGAAGATTTCACATACAAAAATTGTTATATTACATTCAATAAGTTTATTAGGGGGAAGGTGGGCAAGACTTTTGACCATTTGTGTGTGTATTTTAGATCATTGAAAAAGTGATTCTCGACCCAGAAACCGAACTCTCAATAATGGGTCGATTAAGGGTCAAGTACACGGGGCGACTTTACAAGCTAAAAAGCCGGCTTTTGAGCTTCCGAGCTTGTGAGTAGCCCCGAGTACTCGACGCAGTCGCTCCGTTAGCTGCTTGCAAATTCGCTCTTGAAAAAGTTGAACTGCCGGCGACTTTACACGCCACAAGCCGGCTTTTGGGCGAATTAGCTTGTAAATTCGCCCCGTGTACTTGAGCTTATTCTTGTTCACATGATTGTGTCTAGTGGTCGTGAAGATGTACGGCTGTTATTACGCTACTGAGCGACTGAGCGAGTGGAGAACTCCCTGTGTACTCGGCTAGAAGCCAATTCGCCAAATCGACGGCTTTTTACGAGCCGGCTTCTCAGCTTGTAAAGTAGCCCTGTGTACTTGATCCTTTACATTGAGATACTTTACAAGCTGCTACTGAGCGAATTTAGTAGCTCATTGTAAATTCGCTGAGTGTAATCGTGTTCACATTGTTCACAAGCCAACAATCTGATTGTGAAAAAGCTGCGACTAAAGGGTCAAGTACACGGGGCGACTTATAAGCTAAAAAGCCGGCTTTTGAGCTTCTGAGCTTGTGAGTAGCCCGTGTACTCGATGCAGTCGCTCCGTTAGCTGCTTGCAAATTCGCTCTGGAAAAAGTTGAACTGCCGGCGACTTTACACGCCACAAGCCGGCTTTTGAGCGAATTAGCTTGTAAATTCGCCCCGTGTACTTGAACTTATTCTTGTTCACATGATTGTGTCTAGTATACGGCTGTTATTACGCTACTGAGCGAGTGGAGAACTCCCTGTGTACTCGGCTAGAGCTTGTAAAGTAGCCCTGTGTACTTGATCCTTAAAGTTGAAAGCGGAGCTACTTTAAACGCTAAATCGCTGGCGTTTTGGTTTGTTCGCATGTAAACAAGCCGTGTGTTATCACAGTTGCTACTGAGCAATCTGTGAGTTCTCATCTACTCGGTGGTTCCATGTTCTTAAATTTGATAACGTATTTGACATTCAATTCATCTTATATCCTTGACAACGATACAAACAAAAACCTCACTTGGATCGCTAGATTGTCGGCTACTCAACGAGTAGACAGTTTTGTGAGTAATCATAACAATTTCACAAGCTATATGTATATTTCTATGTAATCGACCCATAACTTTGTATTTTCCATTTTCCGTAAAGGGACCATCGACCGTGAGTATACTAAAGTACATCCACTTAAAAACTGTTATTTCTGTTACAACATAACTTTATTGTGAAAACACGGGAAAATCCCTCGAAACGATGAATTCTGCTGAAATAATGGAAAGATCGAATTTCATGGAAGAAAGCACAGATGGTTTCGTTTGGCTGACGCCGAAACACGATGAGATCGCGATTTTCGCAATTTTCCTCATTCTACGTCTGGCGAAATGATCTAAATATACATTCATTTCCTCGCAGTTTCGGATTTCGCGTAGTTTATTTCGGTGAAATATGACCGGTATGTTCGAGAAAGATATACATCTTATTTATGTTGCTTTTTGACGCTTTGATATGTTGCATTCTTCGGGAATATCGAATGAATTTATTTTGGGATAAGATGTCGTGCAATAATCGGCCTTTGATGAAGGATTGTTTGCACTTTTGGAGTGGTGCCGTAAATCTCTTTGACTTGGGATTTTGTATCTGTCTCAGTATGTTGAATGCGATAATATAACTTTACTGTGGTGTTGGTCTGCATTATCAACACAAATCTAATTCACAATACGCGTTTGATGATAAATATTCGAGAATGTGGCTGGGATATAAAGTGTTTTGCCCAAGTATGTCTGTCGATACTGTACAAGGGAGGAAGGGAGCCAGACTTTGCATAATTTCTGATTGTCAGATGACACTGAGGCAACACACACACTGGCGAGGTAAAGGAATGAGAGGTGTTATTTTGATATTCAAAGAAAAATGGCATTTTTCAATATAAATGATCGGATTTTCATTTCATTATGAAGAAAAGCTATGCCGTCGATAGTGGAAAATACATCAGGCAAATGACCACCACGACCACGCTTACAGGACCATCATATCCTTTCAATGAAATTTTTCATAACCAAATCGCAAATTGGCTGCCCTATTTCCGCACTAGCCTCACGAATTCCATCTTTGAGGTCTTGAATCGACGGTGTGCTATTTAGGGCCACGTGAAAGAGAAGGTCTACATTTTCTCTTTCACGTGGCCCCAAAGGAAGAAGTCGCTAGGTGATAATCACAAAATCTCCGTGGCCAATTGTGATCACCTCTTCCAGTGATAACACGGTCCGGAAACTTTTCCCGCAAAAGATCAATGGTTTCGGTCCCTGTGTGGCACGTAGCGTCGTCTCGTTGAAAGTAAACGTTGTCCAGATCAATACTATCCAATTTCGGCCATAAAAAGTCATTAATCACCTCTCGATAGCGCAATCCATTCCCCGTTACTGTTGCTCCAGCTTCATTTTCGAAAAAGTAGTAAGGTCCATGACTCCGCCGGACCATAAACGCACAAAACAGTCACACGTTGAGGATGGAGAGGCTTTTCAACAACAGCTCTTGGGTTTTCCGAGCCCCAGATGCGACAATTTTGCTTGTTGACGAAGCCACCGAGGTGGAAATGGGCATCATCACTCAAGATGATTTTTCGATAGAATTCCGGATCATTTTTATTCATTTCAACGACCCAATCAGCAAAGACACGACGTTGTTGATGATCGGCCGGCTTGAGTTCTTGTGTTAACTGAACTTTATAAGCCTTAATACCCAAATCTTTATGCAAACTATGGTGTAATGACGTTTGTGGAATGCCTATTTCCAAAGAACAACGAGGAATGGACAAACCTGGCTTTTCTTCAACACTTTCGGCTAAAACAGCAATATTCTCTGTTGTTCTAAAGCGATGAGCACGGGTTTCATTCTTCACATCACTAACTTGTCCCAACAGCTCGAATTTTTCCACCAATTTCTTTATTGCGGTCCGACAAGGTGCTTCACGAAGATCAAAAAAATGTTCAAGTTTTACGAACCGTCTCTGCCAAATTTTCACCATTTTTATAGTGAGTTGTCTTCAATTCAATAGAAATGGTCTCAGCTTTCTGTACTTACTTGATGGAGATAATATTTCAATATTTGTGGCGGGTCAGTTGAAACGCAAAATGTGTAAAATATGTATATGAGACGAATGATTCAAATTTAGTCATTCTCATTGTTCTGTTCTAATTTTCTCGCAAACTCTGAATCACTAATGGAATTCTCTCATTTCAATTGGAAATTCAAACAGTGACACATTATGTTGATGATTACAGTCGTTCATAGATATAGAGACATGGATATGATATCATGAGGTGTGATACAAATCTATATTACTAAAACTCAATTTACTCATAGTTTATCTCTGGTTTTCAGTAGATTGGCTTACTTTACTATTGGAATAGTTACCTGGGGCCTATTGCACCAAATACTTTGCAACTTTTCACTTTGCACTTTTTACTTTTCCAATGAATATTGCACGAAACGCATTCATTATTGAAAAGTGCAATGTGTAAACGCAAGTGCAAAGTGAAAAACACTTCGCAGAAATTGAATCTTGGGGGAAATGTTGTGCAACATAATTAATTTTCACTTAACAAATCTGTCAGAATGCAAAGTGGCAAAATATTTTGGTGCAGTAGGCCCCTGATCATTTTTTGTTCTCATTGAATTCCGTATTTTTTGAAGATTTATTTGAAAAGAAGACTTCAAAT
The DNA here is from genome assembly GCA_013421045.1 of Propylea japonica. Lineage (NCBI taxonomy): Eukaryota > Metazoa > Arthropoda > Insecta > Coleoptera > Coccinellidae > Propylea > Propylea japonica. The sequence goes on from CM024245.1 coordinate 12,273,370, forward strand.
GGAAATCTTTGTTGAACGAATATGAAATTGATTAATAGTGACCATTTTATTTCAACATTTCTTCTATTTCAATGTGCAATTGTCATGGGCAAACGAACACAAAGTATTATAGAACAATACGAGTACGTTATGTTACAACTCTACTGAAACAGAAAGGACCCCGCCACACTTACTTAGGAAAAGCGGGTCCAGTGAGTTTTCCTCATTTTCACATATTATATTTCTATCAACCTCAAGAACAATATATCAGATTTTTACAAAGGTCTTACATCCGGATTGTTCTATAGGGCGTTCAAAAGTTGCAGCTACGGAAAAATGAATCTTTAAATGTTGATGATAATTCTTCTAATTTCCAGAATTTCATCATGATACTTTGGGTTCTGAATAACAAGATGTCACAGATATCCAAACACCGCCCACCACGTTAAGTTTCGTTATACAGGCTGTTTCATGAAGCAGATTTTGAGATAGCGAAATGAGGAGATTAGTGGCACCGAATTATGTCCATTCTGTACATTCCTGAGAAAAACACCTTTGGACCGACCGTCAGTACCTATCATAATAATTATACTGAATGAAAACCTATATTCCTTGACAGTAATCTCAACTATAGTTGAGATTACTTATCTATAGATAAGTTTTAAAGAAAAATTGTATGAAATCCGAATTTAAACCTGAATAATTTTGCAACTATTCTTTGTACATTAATGAAACATCATACAGAAGTGGACATACATCATGGTATCATATTTTAAGAACTTAGGGTGGTCCCAAAGTCACTAACAAAGTTACATTCAGTTACTTATACAGCTTCATGGAACAGCCTGTATAACGAAACTTAACGTGGTGGGCGGTGTTTGGATATCTGAGATATCTTGTTATTCAGAACCCGAAGCATCATGATGAAATTCTGAAAATTAGAAGAATTATCATCAAAATTTAAAGATTCATTTTTCCGTAGCTGCAATTTTGGAACGGCTCTATAGAACAAACCGGATGTAGGACCTTCGTGAAAATCTGATATATTGTTCTTAAGGTTGATATAAATATAATACGTAGAAATGGGGAAAACTCACTGGACCCGCTTTTCCTAAGTAAGTGTGCGGGGTCCTTTATATAATGTCAACTGCATCTCTTATGCCAATTAAAAATGTATTTCAATCACTAATTTTCACTCAATTCATAATATGATTGACAGAAAAATCTCACAATCAACTCGTTTATTGATAATGCTATTAATGGTCTCGAAATATAAATGAGCTCTTAACTACTAGAACATGACTATTATTATTATTAAGACATTCGAAAAATAATATGGGAAATCATTGATTCTAATGCAACCCGAGTGTGATAATTCACTCTCTGTTATGCTTTGAATTAAATTATTGATGAATTAACTGGAGTGATAATGAAAAATAAACTGATTTTATATGAAAGTAACCACTTCAGTAAGAAAGTCATTTCAGAATCACAAAATAGAACTCGAATCAACTGATTTTGCATCTTTATGGAAGTGATGCAACGTCAAATAAAAAGCTACTTATGTCAGGTTCATGAATAAATCTATGATTCAAGAAACAAATCTGTCATAATCAATCAAATTGACGTTATTCTTTATCTTTGCTTGCAGAAGAGGCGCAGACGGTCAGCAGGGAGTTGGTACAACTAGCCAAACACAACGGATCGAGCGATAATATCTCGGTGATCGTGGTCTTCCTCAGGGATCCTCATCAGATAGCGGCGGGGCCAAGGTGGAACAATCGCCTCGTAAGCATGGACACCCTGGACAACGCGAATAATCCATTCGCCATACCGAACAAGACGAACAACGTGGTCGATAGCATCACCGCACAGACTGAAGATGGCCTACTCCTTAACTTCGCTGAAGGACTCAAGAAAAACGACGATCTGCCTAATAACGACCTAATTAAAGTGAGTGATGAGAACTTTTTGGTTGAATATTTGATGGTATGAGTTAGCACATTGTTACGTTATGAGTCGAGTTTTTTTCTGGTCCAACTCTTTATGAATATTTATGTTGGCTAGTTTCAAGTTTGTTGAAACCCTTCAAACAATGTTTGTTCTTCTTGCCTCTTTTCATCCACTACTCACAATTAATGTTGAGCAGCTAAAAGCTGACCAGTTACCAAAATTTCAAGATCAATACAATAGAGAATATACAAGGTGGGGTAGAGCAATTTTGAAATTAAACAAAAACTGATGCAAATATCGATAAAAGTACAAAATTGAAAGTTTGTGTTTAGACAGTTTCAAATATGATATCTGGCAAATGCTTTCCCAAAAATGGGTCGATTACATTGAGATACTTTACAAGCTAATACTGACCGAATTCAGTAGCTGATTGTGATTGTAAAAAAGCTGCGACTAAAGTTGAGAGCTGGGCTACTTTACACGCGAAATCGCTGGAGATTTGGCTTGTTGGCATATAAACAAGCCGCGTGTAATCACAGTTGCTACTAAACAATCTGAGTTCTCAACTACTCGGTTAATCCTGGTTCTTGAATTTGAAATATTGAAAACGTATTTGGACATTTGCACACAATCAGTGAGTTCTCATCTACTGGGTGGTTTCTGGTTCTTAAATTTGAAAACATATTTGACATTTATCTTAGATCCTTGAGAACGATACAACATAAACCTCACATGGATCCCTAGATTGTTGGCTACTCAGCGACAAGACAGTTTTGTGTGTAATCATCACAATCTCAGAAGCTAGTTCACTCGCTTCTAAATTCGCTCAGTAGCAGCTTGTGAAGTATCTCAATGTAATCGACCCATTATTGTCAATACACTGCCTGTGTAATTGAGATGTCACCGTAAATATCGCAGTGGGCTAAAGCAGGTGACTGTGCTGGAAACTGCAAATCGCCCCTCAAATAAATGAGGCATTTCGGTAGGTGCTGCCGCAAAGGAGCAATTGACACTCGCATTGTATGTGCCGTTGTAGCATCAGCTGGAACTACACATCTCCCCCGTAATTTCAGTCGAATCTTGAAAGGAAAAACTCCCGAATGATGTAACTGAAACTGTTCTTTCCTTTCCTTCGAAAAAATTTCATTCCAACTCTCGATGGTGAATACCAAAGAGTGATACGTTATGAATGTAGGGCAGATCGTCCCAGAACTCTGGCCCATTCGAAAAACAACATTCGTTTGGCTATCGCCAACATACTAAAAGAAATACTGGACAGAGTTGTTCGACATTTCTAATATCGATTAACGCAGTGTATTGACAATTTTCTGGATATTGTCTTTGAAACTGTCTAAATATATAATTCAAATATTGTACTCGATAGAGGAATTATTGAATCGATTTATTGCACAAGTTTTCGTTTAATAAACTTTTCCGCTTACCCTGTATTATCGTTAGGTGTTATGCTTGTAATGCTTGTGAAACCCAAAAATCACGAAAATACCTCGATTGTTTGAGTTACAACAAGACCACCTTTTTTGGATACAATCCTGAATACTCAAAGACTAATCATATAAAGACTTTATTAAAGGGAAAGCTGCCGAACAGATAATCTTAAAATTTCAATTCATGACGCATTGACTTAAGGGCACATTTATATATGGTTTGTATTTCTCCGATTAGTTCGTTTATGGTTAACTAGGTGTAATAATTTCTGAGTTTTAGAGATTTGTTATTTAATTTCTCGTATATTTTCGAAACTGGCAATCCAATCGGGTCGAAATTCAATATTTTGATTTATGAATAATGGGGGGCTAGTCATTCTAGATAGACAAATTTGAATGATTCTTACCCAATGTGAACGAGCAAAATCTTTCTACTTTGCATCTTGGCTTTTCAAGGATAACCTGTCAGCCAATGGATGTTTTATCTTACAAGTATTGTTCGTCGAAATTAAATCTGTAAATCGAAGAGAGTATGTATTCCATGATACGTCCAATTAGCACCATCTACGAACAGATGAATCATTTTTGATCAGGTATCTTAGGAGATTTTTCTGCCGTTCATAACCAGTGGAAAGGTCCATGAGTGACCTTTGTTTGTATTCGATTACCATAATGCTACCTGCTCGAATACACATCATTATATTAGATAACAGAGCACTATGAACAATGTGTGCAGTGTGACTCAAGATCCTCAATGATCACATGCACCAGCCGATATAGTAAGTTTATGACCATCTATCGAACGCTCCTGATCGACAATCTCGGATGAAATAAATCAAAAAACTATGGAATTTTAAAAGTACGCTAAAGGCTTGGCGGGATGTTTAATTCATATATAAGAAGGTGTGTGTAGTATGGACCAGGTTCACTATACTATAATTCAACCCCGCCTCCTTACTTTGTTGAAAATTAAGGTACAAAATTGAGTTGCTCACAAAAATTGTGCACGGAATCAACTGATTTTGAGAAATTATTTCATAAATCGAAGCATATGCAGGTTGTTGATACATTATTTGGCTATTTCCATCAAATTCGGTTTTTCTATTTAACGTTTCGGACAGCATTCGCCTGCCGTCGTCAGGAAGCATCCTTAAGACTTGCAACATGAGAAAAAGCATCATTCGTTACTTTTCAATAAGAACTTAATATACCTAATGCAGTTTGTTGATTTTCGAAAAACCACTTGACTTCATGAGCTTGCAAGGTGATACCTAAATTTTTAAACTTGGTAGCTTTCGAAATGAAGTGATATTCCAATCGACATATATGCATATATCGTGATCAGAATAGAAATAAATCTAGAAAAAAACTAACTGGTGCATCCGCCCTCGGCTTCAAGATTCATTAAATGTATAATTGACACTGCGACTAAAGATTATACAGGGTGTTACATAATAGTATGTCACAACTTAAGGGGATGAATATACATATAATTTCAAGAGAAAAAGTCTATAGAAACATGGGTCCGTAAAAGTTTGGTTGCGGAGCTACATGGTGTTGAAATTTCAAAAAAAAATTGGTGTTTTTTTCATAACTCCTGCAGTTTTTTAAGAAATTCAGTCCAAATTTGGAATGCGAGCTATTTTCAACAGTCTCCATCATTGCATGTTCTGAATCTTAACTAAATAAAAAGGGTGTTTTTCTTTTCCGGAGCCATGTCTCCTTTTTCCCTCTCAAACTTTTTTGCGGTACGCCAAATTTTTGGTATATTTGTTCAATTTAGAAACTTTTTGACTCTTGTAACTTTTTCGTATCTCCAACCGTTTTCGAGTGAAAAATTATTGAACAGCTTTACTGTCTACAAGCCACGGTACTCTATCTCGGTACGGCTCGAGTCTGGATGACCCACAGAAACTGTAGTAGTTTCAGGGATGGGGATGGGATATCTTCGTCCCAGAAAATTTCCTTACCCAGGCATCCTTTCGTTGTCAACCGATGACCAAACATTCCCTTATGAGACTTTGCGGAGTTTCCACTTCTTCTCCACAGAATCTAGGTTCATCATGTTGTGTCTCGTTGTTGTATTCCAAGAGAGATCGGGATCTTCCGTATTGAACTTTCCAAGACATTTTTTTGGATTGTTATAGGTCCGAAAAGCCAATATCAACGCATTTGGTATTAATAAATTTGTATTTTACCTAGTTGTTGTAATGATCGTCTCTTAATTTCTTGATTAGGTCGACTATTGGAAAGCATACAAACAAATTTGTCCTTCTGCTCATGGCACGGTGTGTCTGGAATAAATAGAAATATCGTAAGATTCACCGAAAGATTAAATTGTAAATTTATGTGTTATCGAGGAAGGATTGGTTGGAGAGGGCGCTACTGAGATTCAATTCTTACAAGTTGACTGCCAAAATCCATAACCTGATCCTAGAGTACCTTGGGTCATTCCGAGTTCGCTGTACTGATAACGGCTAAAAAGCCAGATACAGCTGTCTGCAGATTCTCTGGGTGACATAACCTCAATGCAGATTATTTGGACCGTATACATGAATAGCTCAGGAGTCTGAGTTTAATATTTGTTGATTTATCGACGAATATTTTTCTCTCCTCAATTGTTCTTGAATTGTTACTGTAGATAAATTAGTAATTCTTACGTAATTGATGATAGCCTTTATCAAGTATACTCACTCAAACCGATATCTTTTCCCGAGTTTTTTTCACAAATTAATTTTAAAACCTATTCACTTCTGTTATAAACTTCCTAGACCTTTTTTCACCTCGAACTTTTCCAGATGTTAGAGAAATCGAACTGCGGCCGACTGTCCCCGGACTTCGACAAGGAGGAAAATCTCGGACCGGAGACGAACGTGGACAATCCGGACAGCGGGCCAGCTTCCCCCAATTTCGACTTGTCGAAGCGGCACCAGCGCGAGGCCATTAACAATAACCAGAACTGTAATCCGTTCAACGACATCGAAAAGTCGCTGGAATTGAACTTGAACCTGAAAGAGGGCACCTTCGAGGGGTTGCTGATGTCGCCCACTGAAGAGGAATGCGTCCAGCCTCCGACAACGAATTCCGGTGAGTGGAACCAGCATATATGCTTTATTTTTTGACAATTGACGTAATCCTAGGATATTTATTTATTTAGATAATTAGGAATACAACAGGTGATAAACATAAAAAGTAATATGATGAGATCACTTAAAGGGTTTTCCACAAGTAAGTGTTATTTTGAATAGCTCGCTATTTGGGTAGTTGACACGTTTGAAGCTGTCATTTTTTGACATTTGACAAGCAGAAAATACGCCATTAATAAAAATGGAACGATACACGCTTCAAGACCGCATTGAATGTTTTAAAAACTCACTATAAAAATGGTGAAAATTTGGCAGAGACGGTTCGTAAAACTTGAACATTTTTGGGTCGTCGTGAAGCACCTTGTCGGACCGTAATTAAGAAATTAGTGGAAAAACTCGAGCTTTTGGGACAAGTTAGTGATGTGAAGTATAAAACCCGTGCACGTCGCTCAAGAAAGCCTAGAATATCGCTGCTGTAGCCGAAAGTGTTGAAGAAAACCAAGGTCTGTCAATTCCTCGTTATTATTTGGAATTTATGGCCGAAATTGGAAAGTATTGATCTGGACAACGTTCACTTCCAACATGACGGCGCTACGTGCCACACAAACAACGGAACCATTGATCTTGAGCGGGAAAAATTTCCGGACCGTGTTATCTTTCGAAGAGGTGATCACCGAGATCTTGTGATTTAATACCTTGCGACTTCTTGCTTTGGGGCCACGTGAAAGAGAAGGTCTACGCCAATAGCCCATAGTCGATTCAAGACCTCAAAGATGGAATTCGTGAGGCTATGGAGGACATAGGGCAGCCACTTTGCGAATTGGTTATGGAAAATTTCATTAAAAGAATATGGTCCTGTAAGCGTGGTCGTGATGGTCATTTGCCTGATGTTATTTTTCACTATTAACGGCATAGCTTCTTCTCTATAATTAAATAAACATCCGATCTTTTATATTGAAAAATGAAATCTTTCTTTGAATATCAAAAAAACACATCTACATATGTGAAAAACCGTAGGGTCTGGCTGGCGATGAATTCAGCAATCAGCAAAAAGCCAATAGTGATTTCATATGGGAATCGGAATACCTACTATTCCATACACCCCACGACTCAATTAGTGCTACTTTCTTGTGGAATTGGTTTAAAAATTCGCGTAGTAATTTTCAACGTATTTATCCGTTCGTTCGATCTCTTACCCATCTCATTTATGTGAAACAGATAAGAGGAATATCCCATTGCAAAAGCCATTCAGCATTAGATTGCAGAGACTTATTACTGTCTTTCCCCATTTTTCGTCCTTTTACAGGTTCAGGATCCTAGATCTTTCTCCTTTCTTATTTTAGTAATGACTTAGAAACTGTTAACCGCAAAAGAAAAATATCGGGTCGTTCTCAATTTGACTGTTAAAATCTGTTATACTTCCCTTATTTATGTTTCTTCCGATAAATCTTATATGTTCTCCTGACATTGATATTTTGTTATATTCGTTTTCTGGTTGTTTTTGTCCATTTTGATTGTTTCGATCTTTTTCAGGGTTTGTTCCATTTCTTCTGTAGTCCTAATTCCATTCCCCTTCTGATCTGTCCGTCTTTCATATACTTTAGTGATATTTGTGTTCTACCGTGTGTTTGCCCTGTCTTCTTCTTGTTTTCTTCAAGCTACTGGTTGAAGTTCAATATTTTTCATCCAGAATTATTTCCAGATACCTATTTGGACTATTTTCCATTCGTGTTTCTCATTTCCTTTCATTACATTTATTTCATAACCTTTTCCTTATTTTTTATCTGATTCTACTGAAAAAATAGATTACATGTCGTCTGCAAACTGCAATACCTAAGTCAACTGAGATATTTCTCGATTTGAATGCGAGAGGCTAAACTTCAGTTTATCGCCTCTAAATTACGTATGTCGCTCATATCGTTTTTATATCGATGGATGTTTTTAGGTAGAATCAAAGACAATATTTTGACAGTAGAAGAAATTCAAATTTTTGCTATCAGATATTCTTGCACAATGCAGTTTCACGGCAGAATTCAAATCTTATCGTCGTACCTTCTGAAACAAAAGCACAACATTGAACCCACCAGTATTTTTAAACATCTCAGGTTATCCTCGTTTTCTATGGTTCGTAGACCACGGAAAGAGACAAGTTATATTTTCGTTGTCTATGGTTTATGATAGATGATGTCAGGACGGACATCTGTGAAACGCACGAATAGATACGGTGCCAGTTCTTTAGAAGGTTTTATGTGGTAACTTAGATTCATGTCGTTTTCTTTCGACTTTTGCCATTTCATATATGATTTCGCCAAACAAATTCAAAGATTGCCGAAAATTCGTATTATTTCTCGATTTTTGAAGAAAAAATTAATAATTAATATACACATTGATATAATTTTCATTCTACCGATACTTAGTTATTGGTAACGTGAGGAGCAACAATTTAGAAGGGATATAGGGAATCAAAATTTATGAGTTCGAAGGTTGCATTTTATATTACGGTATTGGAGAACAAGAACAAATAAAGTTTTCCAATAAGAGGTGTTATTCTGATATTCAAAGAAAAATGCCATTTTTCGGTATTAATGATCGGATGTTTATTTCATTATAAAGAAGAAGCTATGCCGTTAATAGTGAAAATAACATCAGGCAAATGACAACCACGACCACGCTTACAGGACCATATCCTTTTAATGAAAATTTCCATAACCAAATCTCAAGGTAGTTCCCCTTTGTCCTCGATAGCCTCACGAATTCCATCTTTGAGGTCTTCAGTCGACGCTGTGCTATTGGCGTAGACCTTCTCTTTCACGTGGCCCCAAAGGAAGAAGTCGCAAGGTGTTAAATCACAAGATCTCGGTGGCCAATTGTGATCACACCTCCGAGAGATAACACGGTCCCGAAACTTTTCCCGCAAAAAATCAATAGTTTCGTTGTTTGTGTGGCACGTAGCGCCGTCCTGTTGAAATTAAACGTTGTCCAGATCAATACTATCCAATTTCGGCCATAAAAAATCATTAATCATCTCTCGATTCCAACGAACGACGAGGAATGGACAAACCTAGGTTTTCTTCAACGCTTTCGGCTACAGCAGCAATATTCTTGTCTGTTCTTGAGCGACGTGCAGGGTTTTTATTCTTTACATCACTAACTTGTCCCAACAGCTCGAATTTTTCCACCAATTACTTTATTGCGGTCAGCCAAGGTGCTTCATGACGTCCCAAAAATTTTCGAGTTTTACGAACCGTCTCTGCCAAATTTTCACCATTTTTATAGTGCATTTTAATGATTTTAATGCGTGCTTGAAGCCTGTATCGTTCCATTTTTATTAATGGCGTAGTTTCTACTTGTCAAATGTCGAAAATTACAGCTTCAAACGTGACATCTACTGAAATAGCGGGCTATTCAAAATAACACCTCTTATTGGAAAACCCTTATTAATAATCGAAAATTGCTTTGCTGTATTTCAAAATATTCGCAGTGAAGATGCATACTCTGCATGCAAATGAACCAATTTTATTGTCGAAGCACATGTATGGGCTCGTATTATCGTCACCTGTTACGATGCTATAGACGTGTTTCGAAGCACCTCGATCAATTGCAAATTTTGTGTAAACCAAGGCGAACGAATTTTTTTGGCCAATTATTCTGCTAGATTAAATTTCACTTATTCCTAAGGATGTATCAATTCTACCAGAATTTCATATGATGATACATATTTCAATATCAGGTCGCGAACAGCATTATTGATTTTCATCAGAAATAATTAAGTTTTTTTCTGATCGAATCAATAATGAGCAATATCGCCTTAGTTACGATATGTCATAACACACTCATATATCCCAAGGGAAATATGAAACGTCAAGTCTTATTGTCCCAAGGGAAATATGAAACGTCAAGTCATATTTTACTCAAAATAGTATATTATGCAACCTTATACATCAGAAAAAAGTCATTTGGTGCTTCTATCAAAAATTCTTGATCTGCTCCCGGGACAACACTGCTGATTTTTTGGGAACGGATCCTTTATTTTTGTTGTTAACAAATACTTCCACTTCATTGAATAATTTGACATTCGTTTCTTCCTTCAAATGTAGCATGGATCTTAACATAGATAATTTTGGCCATAACGTGTTTGGTGAATATTCCTGCAACAGGAGATCGAATGAATTAATCATAAATTGAAAAAAACAAGAATCAGAGCAACATACCAAATCTTCAAAATATGCTAGCAAAATATTTTCGCTGACACCATCCACCAAACTTTTTCTTTTCCACTCCCGAAAGCCTTCATACTCTTTACTATGAGCAGCTTTAGATTTGGCCGGAATCAAAAATTCACGGGCTTTCGCCGCTTGACTTTCGACGTAGTTCGACATTATTTCAATGATTTTATTTCTGACAATACGTCAAAATAAAACCAGTCAACCAGGATTCTCACAAAAACGGCCCATAGCAACGTTAAAAATCCAATTGAATCAATAATTTACAATGTAATATTAATTTTTCCATTTCAAGAACGATATTGTATCGATCAGTAAAAAACTATTGATTACAACACGGGAAATATGAATACATTTCCACGGTTGCCTCATACATCCCTCGGGCTTCGCCCTCGGGATGTAACTAGGACAACCTCGGGAAATATACTATTCATATTTCCCTAGTTGTAATAATAGCTATACTGAGTTAATCCACATCGAAATGTGTGGAAAATAATCCCACGAAAATGTGGGTTTTTGATTATCGAAATAGAGACAGTATCAGTATGGTCAACTTTGATTTGCATGCCAGAAAAAAATATTTTCTTGATACTCTTCCGTATTCGATACAACAACGCTGTAATCTTGGCAGTAGTCAAGTTCGTTGCTCCTTTCATAACATTGTTTATAGTATCTGGATATCCACGTGAACGGTATCAATAATAAGATAATGATGAGGTAGTCGACAATAATTAAACGTCTTACCTAACCGGCACGCTCGGTTTATTGTGTTTTTTTGTTTTTACCTCTTTAAAGTCCAAGTTTCCTCACCGATTGTTTACTCAATCTTGCATCTCGAGAACACCTTGTGACAGCATCGTCCTTGTGCAACACGGTGGTGAGTCATGGAATTGAGATCGTATCCGATTCACAGAAACCGTCGTTCTACAAGGTGTTTCAAAATAAGGTACCGTGAATTCGGGATTTTAATCCAAATAAAGGGTGGGCCATGTAAAATTTTAAACTCAAAAAGTCAATAAAAAAAACGGCTTGATATTTTTCAAAGGTCTAACATTTATTTGAAAGGTTGTTTTATGAAATTCATTTGTGGAAAACAATTTCGGACAAATGACCACCACGGCTGAGTTTACAGTAGCTTATCCGATCCACCCAATTTTGGAGTACTTTCTCGATGGTTTCAGGCCTTATGGCAGCAACAGCAGCTTGAATCTCGTACTGTCTTGAATTGTTTCTGGATGGTTGGCGTAACATTTATCTTTAACAGCTCCCCACAGAAAATAGTCCAACGGAATTAAATCGCAGCTTCTGGGAGGCCAATTCACATCACCTCTTTTGCTGATTATGCGATTTTCGAAGATAGGGCGTAAAATATTGAGTGTAGCGTTTGCTGTATGGCACGTAGCGCCGTCCTGCTGGAACCAAATGTTGTCCAAGTCTTCCTCTTCAATTTGCTTGAAGAAAAATTTGGATAACATTGCGCGATATCGCTCACCATTGAAGACTCACCATTTGGAAAAAGTTTTCAATATTTCCCAGTTTTCTTCTAGCGAATAGCGACCCATTTCGTAAATTTTAGACGTTTTACTGAATATCTGTCACTTTCAATGGTATTTGACGTTTCCAATGTCGAAATATAGATAGTTCAAATTTAAAACGCTAGATGGCCCACCCGTTATAGCTCCTACGGACTATGTTGAAATCCAAATAAAAAATTGGTTCTTCAAAAATATTTTCTACATCGTACACTATTTTTCTTTGCGTTTTAACAGGTTATGAGCACCTACCTTTCAAAATATTTTTTTTCCAATTCAAAATCATTCTAAATTTTCACCAGTGGAGTCCGTACAGATTTCTGACCTAATAAATTAGTGAAACAATTGGTACGGCGTTGCTTTCCTCAAAATCAAAATTTTCGTGATCACAGCATAATTCAAATTGGGAACGGTCTTCATTTTTTACCCGCGAAGATACTTTCTGAGAAACAGAAATAGAATGCTATTTATCTAAGAGAATTATGAAATTATTTGATTACTTCCAAAATCGTCTAGACACAGATTGAAGCAGCTCGGTTTTTTCATTTCCATTTTTTGGGCAGAGAATAATCCACGCAAGATTGGAGAAACTCATAACCACAACCAATTTTCTGTTGATGTATGGATTGGAATAATTGATGATGATTTGATTGGGGCTTTCTTCCTTCCCAGTAGATTAAATAGAGAGTCATACCACGTCTTTCCGGATGAGATTTCACCAATTTTGTTGGAAGATGAGCCCATTATAAAAAGGAACGCGATGTGGTTCATGCCCGACATATTTTAGGTAAATGAAGAGACCGAGCTGACTCAATATGTGTGTAGACTATTTTGAAAATAATCAAAGAATTTCATACCATAATTCTCTTAGATGAAAAAGCATTCTATTTTTTTTCATCTCGTCGCATGTAAAAAACTCAAGATACCATTTTCATTTTGAATTATGTGGTGATTACGAAAACAACCGCTACCGTTGAAAATTTAAAATAATTTTTAGTTGAAGAAATGTGTTTTGATGCGTCAAAACGGAACGAAAAATAGTGTATGGTTCCAAAAACATTTTCGAAAAATCAATTTTTTCTTCAAATTTCAACACCGTCTGTCTCAGGAACAGTGCGTCAGAGACCCATAGTCCATAGGAACTTCATGTCATAAAATCATCTGAGGATTGAAATCCCGAATTCACGGTACCTTATTCTGAAACACCCTGTATAACGAAAGTAGTACGACTGAAAATGCACGATACGCGATTTGCGATGCATATTAGCATATTCCTTCTCTATCATTTCTTAATTAGAACTATGCTCCGTGACGATTGCTAGGAGAAGAATAAACTTGAGTTTAATGGTTCGAAATTAGTGCTAATTACGAGATAAACTAATTACGGTTTTTTTCAATGACCGGTGTTGTGTATCTCTGTTTAACCTTGACTGTGAAAAGTTGGCGGTTTTTATCGTACGATATGATTTGATTGCTTAGAAAACTGAGGCTGATATGCGGTATGCCGCATAATTGTTATTTATTATGAAAGTTTTGAGTCTCTTGATCTAGGTAATGTCATTAGTAATGATCAGTCATCTAGATTCATTTTGCTATCAGATATTTTGAATGGTCGATGAAAATTCTAGATAAGTCTAACAATTTCTATTGGCAATACCTCCCAGAGTAACTTTATTGTAGATTATTAAGGAGGTTACATTCCACAACGACCTTAAGCTTTATTGTGCCCCCCACTGAACTATTTTTGGAACTGCGCTACAGCTCCAATTCTACAGGTGTTACATAATAGTATGTCACAACTCAAGGGGATGAATCTACGTATAATTTCAAGAAAAAAGTCCATTTAAACATGGGTCCACAAAAGCTTCGTTAAGGAGTTACAGGGTGTTGAAATTCCCAAAAAAATTGTTTTTCTTCTGCGGTTTTTGAGATAAGCAGTCTAAATTTGGAATGCGAGTTTTTTCGTCAGTACCCATCATTTTACGCCCTGAATCGTAACTAGAATCTACAGGATGTTTTCTTTTAGGGAGCCATGTCTCCTTTTTCCCTCTCAAACTTTTTTGCGGTACACCACTGGTCAGCGTAAAATCAATTTTTGATATCTTCGTTCTATTTAGAATCATTTTTCACTCCTGCAATTTTTTCGTATTTCTAACCGTTTTCAAGTAAAAAAAAATTATTGAACGATTGTATGTTATTCGCTAAATAAAAAAAATAATAAAAATACTCGATAGGTATGCCCAAAATTTGCTTTTATTTTGATAGCTCGTTATCTGAAACTCAACTTGAGCTTATTCAATATCAACACACAATCGTTTAATAATTCTTCACTCGAAAACGGTTAGAAATACGAAAAAAGTACAGGAGTCAAAAAAGTTTTTGAATTGAACGAAAATATCAAAAATTGATTTTACGCTGATAAGTGGCGTACCGCAAAAAAGTTTGAGAGGGAAAAAAGGGACATGGCTCCGGAAAAGGAAACACCCTGTAGATTCTGGTTGAGATGCAGGAAGTTCAATGATGGAGACTGTTGAAAATAGCTCGCCTTCCAAATTTCGACTGAATATCTCAAAAACTGCAGGAGTTATGAAGAAAGAACCAATTTTTTTTGGAAATTTCAGCTCTCTGTAGCTCCGTAGCGAAGCTTTCACGGACCCATGTTCATAAAAACTTTTTTTCTTAAAATCATATTTAGATTCACCCTCTCAAGTTGGGACATACTATTATGTAACACCCTGTAGATCTGAAATTAACCCCGGTCCTTGAGAGGTCATGAGATCTTTTTGGACCCTGCACCTTTGAAGTTCCGAAGAAAGATTCCTCCAGATTCTAGAGATATTCAACGCCAGAAACTCCAGACTCTCGAAAAAATGAAAAAAAAATCTAGTGACTTATTGTCACTATTGGGAAGCATTGGAAATTTCTGTCACGTTAGAAATACTCACCCTGTATATGTGTTTGTGAAAAAATTTTGGACTGAAAACTCTAAGGATAATTCTAGTAGGAGAGCTGGCACGAATTTTAGGGTAGGTATTTGAGGCAAGCTGAAAACTTGTCAGATACCTCTCCTATTATATCCCAACTCGGTATTGCAGACCTGGCTGGTGAGTAGCGGGGCTAAATCAACCCCTACATTTTCAAAAATATTCATTTTTTTTCAGATAGAAAGCCCTACCGAAATGATCTGTCTTTTTGGGAATCTTATTTTTAAGTTATAAATAACACTCCATAAAAATTTCAAGCTGCCTCAAAAACATTTTTTATAATTTTTTGCAAAATATTTTTGCACGCGTCTGGCAATGTTAAAACCCCGATTAAATTATCTGGCTTATTTTTTTTAGTATTTATAAAGCATTACACTGCAACATATATAAATTGCGTATTGCCTCAAATATATTTTTGGGAAAAAAAATAAAAAAAATGTAGGGGTTGATTTAGCCCCGCTACTCACCAGCCAGGTCTGCAATCCCTAGTTGGGATATAATAGGAGAGGTATCTGACAAGTTTTCAGCTTGCCTCAAATACCTAGACCTACCCTAAAATTCGTGCCAGCTCTCGGACTATTCTAGCAATAATAATGATTCGAACTTCGGCACACCTAAGCGAATAAAGTGTTGAAGATACGAGTATGTTTAGGATAATGGAATTTTTAAGGAGTCAAACTATGACTATGTTGATTTTGACAGAAAATGGATTGTCCCAAATGAATTTCATTTATTAATATTTAGATGAGAGGTGCGTTTACTTCAGTATTCTATTGAAAATATTCAAAATTGAAAAAACTGTAATGGCATTCATCACAACTCTTGGTACATGAATAACGAAAGGCAACGATCAATTTTAGTAAAGAAAATCTTTGTGACGTGATGAAATTTTAAAAAGGGGATATGATTCAGAAAAGCTCTTCTTCACATTGGTGACTTCAGCCTGGAAATATTTTCAGTTTTAAAGTGCACCCTGTATATCAAATTTATGTTAATGGAACGGATCTAGATATATCTATCTAGATAATTCTTATTGACATTCATTGGTATTCACTAGTGTTATCTATTCAATACTTATTACTTATATGTAATACCTTAGTGGAAGTTTTTGGGAATGTAGTATATTTCACTCAATCGTTCACTAACTATCCCCTTGAATTTCAATAATTAAAAACATATCAAATAACTAAGTACATTCTGAGTACGAGTATGCAAGTCTCTAAAACTATTATTACACCATGCGCATGCGCCTTGGACTATTTTGCGTCTATTTCATGCTTACAAATAAATAAATAGAACCGGTTCTTACTTTCACCCCTGAAACGAAGAAATGTCGAGTCGGGTACAATAACACAACATTTTTTTGTCCAATTTGACATCTTGGCGTAATCTAATATATTTTTTCTTCTGAATTGCTCAATAATAAATATATGTTCATTACTTTTTATCCTTATTCAAAGATTTAATGAATGGGCAGATTATAATGAACAAATAAATGAAGCGACAAACCTTTTTTTACCTATATATGAATGATAGGTTTAGACTCATGGCTTATTGCCTGATTTTTAGTTCATCCAAGGCTTCACCTTCTATCTCCTTAAAACCCTTTTTTTTGTTATTTTTCAGAATAGCAGTTACAATTGCAATAATAGTTACCTATAAGTGATTTTTTCAAATTCAATTTTATCTTCTATGATTTGCATCATTATTTTTCATAACAAAACAGATATCAGGGTATTCTTTCGAAAATATTCCAACAAAATACAAGCCTGAGGTAAAATATCTATTTCTTCAATGTTTGCAATTTTGGAATTACTACCTGAAACCGACTCATTTGGGGGAAATATACCTAACAATGTAACAATAGCCCTAAAAAAAGGCTGGAATATAGACATGAAAAAAGGAATGGTGTAACAGGGGTATAAAGCTCTGAACTCCTACTTAATACCTCTCATTAATATTTTTCAATACAAGATATGATTGTATGTTATTCGCTAAATAAAAAAAATAATAAAAATACTCGATAGGTATGCCCAGAATTTGCTTTTATTTTGATAGCTCGTTATCTGAAACTCAATATTTTTCAATACAAGATATGTTTGGAAGAAAAAAGTAAACGGTGACATTACAAAATCACTTACATTTTCGATTCGATGAAAGGGTCCGTGACTTCTCATCGTCCGAATAATAATTTCATGGCCTCTAACTTGCTCCTTAATGTCCTTGACGAATGGGCAAAACCGGCTTATCTCCAAGTCAAATTGGATTCAGTATAATGGGGGACATATAACAAATAGCCCCGGCCCTTGCAAAAATAAATGGAGGGTTTTTCAAATTGTAATCAGCCAGTTTTATGAGTTATGTCAGCGCCTTGAGCACGCTATTATATGCGTTGCCCACGTTGAAATCGCCTCTAAACCTATAACTCCGTTATAACTCATGCTTGAACGCATAATTCCAACTCGATTTTTTGACACAATTTTCTCTAAATGGTAATACAAAGAGGATACAGTTTATGTGAAGTGACTCATTGCGATTTTTTAGTAGTTCAGTTCGGTAGAACGGAGTAAATTGAAGTTTTCGGTTGTATTTCTTTGTGAAACAGCTTCGTTATCTTTTCGGAATATCGGTTGACGAATTGAAAACAGTACATATAGGGTTTTCTTTTTTAAGTTGGCCTATTAGACGTTTTTGGAGAACTAGTGAATATTTCGTTATGAAATTTCAGGTGGAGCCTTGAGGATGATGGAACTTTTCACCCAAAATATTTTCAAGTCGACAATGTTGCCATATCTATCTCAAACGCATATCTACTTTCTTATTTCAAATGAAACTACTGATATTTTTTTCATGTATCGATTCATACCAAATCGCAGTATAACCTATTAAAAAAATTCGCCGCCATGCACTGTTGCCAAGTTATGCACACATTCTTGAAATTTTTGACATCTGCTTTGCAAGTTTGGAAATGCAATATCTCGATTATTTTGTTTGCGAACGGAACCAAACTCAGCTGTCTCATAGTAGAGAATCCATGCATTCATGTTGTATATTCAGTATTTTGATACATCGTAAGGTTCTTCAAAAATTGTGATCCGAAAATGTGGAACTTAAAAAAGAAATAATTCCAAATTTTCAAACGGCAACCTCATATATATTTCACAGTATTCGATTCTGAATAAAAAATGAATGGCAGTTTCCTTTTACACTAATTATTTATTTTGGATAGTTTTCGAAAAATACTGAAATTTTTCAGTGGAACTGATTTTTAATATTCACTAACAAACAAGAATCGAAAACAGAATAGGATGATTGATTCTGCGGACTGCGCCAATTATTCAATAAAAGCGTTCGACATTGCAGTAACGAATTTTGGATAATTCTGTTACATCCACCATGCTGCAATTGAATTAATGAATATATTTATAATTGATTGGATACATGCAGTGATTTAATCTCACTGCTTTTCCCGTATTTATATTGGGAAAATAATTCAAATGTCCATTCCATTTTGTGTATATAGTAAACATGAATTGAATTCGCAAATAAATGGAGTGAAATAAAAGGCTTCCTGGATGACACAACAAGCAATAAGAACAAGCGCAGAAAAGCTTCGGACTTCATGCCAGCTCTTTTTTGTATTTTTTGACAGATGCTCTCTGTTGAAATTGAAACATCGGCTGAAAAATTCCAAAATCCTGGTCTAGCAAAGAAAGCACTTTTTCTGGGCAAAAATCATTTCATTCGTCATCGTAGATTGGTCGTGAACACTATAACAGCATATTTGTGCTGGATTTCGTCAGAAAAAACTAAAATTCGGGCCAATACTGCTGACTTGCATATTCATAACCTTCGAACGGAAAGAGCTCTCTTATGTTTCCAAGTATTTCTGAAACTGTTCTATCGGTCGATTTGAATTTTGATTGTATTTAGTTGTGAATTGGTGATGCGCTAGTCTGCGAAATTTTATGGAAATTGTATAATTACGAGTTTTTCGAGAAAATTATTTATTCCGATATTTTCGAAACTAATAATAGTTTTCAAACACTCTGTGACAATGTTCTATGACTTTATATAACATAAACTAAACATATTCGAATTTTACGGAAATAAATGGTTTTCCAATAAGAGGTGTTATTTTGAATAGCCCGCTATTTCTATGCCATAATAAATTATTTTTTTATTATTTCTACGCCATAAATAAAAATGGAACGATACACGCGTTGAAATTATTAAAAATTCACCTTAAAATGGTGAAAGTTTGGCAGAGACGGTTCCGTAAGACTCGAATATTTTTGGGTCGTCGTGAAGCACCTTGTCGGACCGCAATAAAGAAGTTGGTGGAAAAAATCGAGCTGTGTCGCTCAAGAACAGCCGAGAATATTGCTGCTGTTTGCAGGTTTGTCCATTCCTCGTCGTTCTTGGAATTAGGCATTCCACAAACGTCATTACACCGTATTTTGCATAAAGATTGGGTCTTAAGGCTTATTAAGTTCAGTTAACACAAGAACCATTGATCTTTTGCGGGAAAAGTTTTCGGCCCGTGTTATCTCTCGAAGAGGTGATCACAATTGGCCACCGAAATCTTGTGATTTAACACCTTGCAACTTCTTCCTTTGGGGCCACGTGAAAGAGAAGGTCTACGCCAATAGCGCAGAGTCGATTCAAGACCTCAAAGATAAAATACGTGAGGCCATCGAAGACATAGGGCAGCAACTTTGCGATTGGTTATGGAAATTTTCATTAAAAGGATATGGTCTTGTAAGAGTGGTCGTGGTGGTCATTTGCCTAATGTTATTTTCCACTATAAACGGCATATCTTCTTCTTTATAATGAAATAAACATCCGATCATTTATATTGAAAAATGACATCAAAATAACACCTCTTTTTGGAAACCTTTCATTCTCAATTAAACTGCGATGGTATAAGAAAGTAGGATTCGAAAATGAGTTTAGGAAGAGGATCAGATTAAAACTGTCAATTGACAGCTTTTCATTTTATCGCGTGATACTTATACGCCGTCGTATATTTGCCAAATATCGATCACTGAGTTGGAAGTTCTGTTAATTCACAGTTATTCCTAATGAAATGACTCTGGCATCTTCACACCACGTGGCCATATAATATAGAGACCGGTTCACCCCTCAGTGACATAATTCTTTCATGCCTCACGACCCGACAGAAGGGAAATATATGGCCCTTCCACCCCCCATATTTGTAGAGTGCCTCTCCTGGACACCAAAGATCTTAATCCGTTTTCCTCGCCCAACATTAATCTCTTTCGGATCTGATAATAAATCTGACCGGAGCGTTATGGCGAAGTATATCTACCGGCGGATCTTTTTATTCGCCTATTTCCGACCGTTTTCACCGTATTAACTCCGATGGGGACGAGATACCATCGAAATCTCACAGCCGATTATTTTCGCATCAAATTTTTTGGAAATATGGTTTATTATTTTCTATGGTCTTACAACTCAATAATTCATTTTTTTTGAATCATCATGAAGTAAATAATCATTATTGCTTTCCATTTGTTCACTTGCGCGTGATAGTAAAAAGTATTGAATCATGACACAAAGGTAATATGATTCAATTGATCCTTTCGATTTTGTATTGTTCGTAATAAAATTATTTCTCAATACGGCGTAATTTGAAAGTTTCAGAAATTTTTTGATAAAAATCAAACTCATCATCATCATATATTATCATCTATAACCTCACCTCAGACAAAGGTCTAATGCCCGATTGCACCGTTCGTCTAAGCAACGTTTAAGCCCTTAAGTGACGTTTATTCCATTGATGAAACGTCATTTCAGGGCTTAAACGTTGCTTAGGTCCGTATTCATAGTTCGTACTTGAGGGTGAGTGACAGTTGATGTCACCTTTAAAGCTAGGTTAATAAGGGCGATAAAAAACTCACACTCACCCTCAAGGGCGAACTATGAATACGAGCCTTAGACGAACGGTGCAATCGGGCATAAGTCTAAACCCAATGTGAAGGCGAACCTAGGTATGTCAACTAATAGAGATGCCTTGACACCAACTACGATAAAATAGGACGATCAAGCTAAGCGATACGTCCTCTGGTGACGATCTGAGTAACCTTTATATTGACATGATTCTTTCATTTAGCATTGTGTTGTCGTGATTCATATGAATATACATTATTAATTATTATAATTTTTTGAGTATAGTTCATGCAAATCGCTCTTTTGTTCAGTTCCTCAGTGTTCTTCCTGAGAAAAAAAGAATTCCAAATAATATACATTTCCATGCCTTTCCTCAAGCTAGGGATAAATTTCGTGTTTGGGTAGAAGGGAAATCGAGGAGTAAAATTACAAAGTGTTGATGGCAACTGAAACTCAAAATCGGTAAACCAGTCACAGAAAATATGAAAGTTTGCTCCTTGTATTTAGTAGATGACGATTATTTTTATCGAGGTAAGCACAGATACCCAAAACTTGTAGGTTAGATTAGATTCATGGGGTTAATCGTTTACAAATCCCATTTCATAACAAATGAAAATTGAAAAATACTGCTGTGCCTACAAGAAATCTTCCTGTTGGATTTACTACCAGAAAGGAGGAACAACCAGAATTTTCTAGTTCTAGTAGTAGAACTGAAAGGTTGAGACAAGGAAGTCTTAAAAGAAAACCCACTGCAGAATGCTCTTGTGATGTGAAAAAGTTCTGTTCGAATATAATAAAATGAAGTTAGTTCAACTGTTCAACAAACAAAAAATTCAATTTCCTCAACAGCCTTTCAACCTATAGTCCGTTCACGAAAGGTTGAGCCCATAGTAGGCGTTGTCTTATTTATCTGAAGTTGGCAGTATTTACTATCATAACGTAAAATAAAGTCAACGTTACCGAATGTACTCGGCCTCGTCCGACGAGCTTGAGAGTTATCAGAGAACTCTATGCAATATTGACAACATTGCGTAGCAATCTGACAAGAAAATAAAGAACATAACCTAAATTTTAATATACACGGTGGAATATCCAAATTTCCATGGCCAACCGACAACTCATCCTTCGTGAACGGAGTATAATTCATATTTCACTATGGCTGAAATAAAATGAAACAAATGATGACACTCACCGTCTTCACAGAAATAAAAATACAATATACACAAAAATACACTCGTCCACTATAGATTTCTGAAATTTTGATATATTGATTGAAAATCAAATTTAATGAAGCAGATATACACATAAACAATACAACCGAATCCTTCCATGTCAATATTAATAGTTCTACGATCCCGCGATGGCTCTGCATTCTTATTTTCAGATGCCTATATGTGATCGCCAAGTAAGAGTAGAAAGTTTCAGGTCGACGACGTGAAAAGCATCTCATATGGTATGCAGATAGGCCCTCAGGAGCAAGCAGCAGACATAGGCATATAGACATAGGCTCCAAATACAGGAATAAGTGCCTTGGGAATCCAATAACAACGCTCCAAACTGAAATTCTGGCCATAGAGAGATACGCCCAAGTCTGTCTCTCAAGACAGTACAAGGGGGCCAGAATTTGCATTGCTACTGATAGATGGCACTGATGCAACTGATGGTCGTTGATTGCAAATTAAGGGCCATTTGGAGCTGAAAAATGAATGTTTCGTGTTTGATGTAATATTTGTGTTTTCAAATCACCCACTGCCAATACATTTCATTATTTGGAAGGACAGTGGGAGGATTTATTTCTAAAAGAGGGACAAGGCACAAATTTTGAGAAATGGAAACCGACAGAGCTGTCCGGAAAACTTGACCAGGTCAACTCAGAGTAACATCTGGTAGGGAAGACCATATATTCCAAATTTCACTCGAAGGATTAGAAGGGTACCTTTTTCGAACGAGTCACGATTCGGTTTACAAAGTAATAGTTGACGAGAAAGTGTCCAGATAGACTAATGAAATGAAATGAAAAAAGAGTTTACATTGCATCATAATAAAGTCTGTATTAAACCGTTCCCATACCGCAATTTGAGATTGGAAGAGATTGAGCAAAGGTAAAATGAATAATTGAACCAGAACGCACTGATTCTATGGTGAATGTGATCAGTAGATGTTTAGGAGAATGTTTTCGAAATTGTCTTTAATAGCTTTCAAACATTTCCTGCTGGACAAGTTTTTTATGGTTCAGATTAATTTTCAAAGCACAACTTTATTGAGAAATGTACTCTCGAAAATAACAACAGTGAAGAAAAACTTTTGTTGCGTACTTTCTGGGCGAACTGATGTGTCATGTTGAAATCGAACGAACTGAAAAAATACAGTCTTCAACAAGGACTCAATACATATTAGAAAAAATGAGGCAGCTTAGGAAAAAATACCTGCAAGCCCAACCAGTAGTGAAAGAGTAACTGCAAATATTCATGAAAATTACAAAATGTTTTCATATTCTTGCAAAACTCGCAAGAACAATTTTAAACGGTTTTACGTTGAAGACAAGCACATCCTGCTTAATATATTGTCAATGCGCCACGTTTTCGAATTAGAGCACTTGCATCCGACACGGCAGGCGAGGAAGTATCGACCTTCTTCCGATCAGAGGGAAGGAAAGAAGATAACCATTTTCACCTGTATAAAGTTTCGACCGGTCGCTTGGCGTGAGATGAAGCCCCGCGTATATTCGATTAATCGGTCGCTGCAGTCGACGACGTTGCCAATTTTCGTGTACGGCTTCCCGGAAGTCGGCAGAGGGCTTCAATGACACGAGGAATTAAGACAAATCGTAGGAATTAGGAGGAGTTCCCCCGTTAGCCACGTAGCTCGAAACAAGTGCATTATCGAGTTTTATGTTTCACATCGACATGCTGAAAACCATCAAGTTCCATGTCGTCGCAATGAAACTAATTGAAGCGGAAAGACTTTGAGAAGTCTATAAGTCAAATTCATTTATGCTCTCTAAAGAAATGGGACCTAAATCCTTTTGTGTCAAACGGAAAATACATACCTCCAAACAGGAATTCACGAAAACGAGGGAGGCAGACAGTAAGGCTCTCTGAAGAGTCTTTCAGACCTAGAATCCAAAAAATGTCTCGAAATGTTTGATACGAGAAGATGTAACTCAAGAAAAGAAGGCTGCACCTCCGTATATGTCACTGCAACATCAGGAAATACCTATGTGATGAAATTGGGATAGCCGTAAACAATGAATACAGATTAGGGTGAGACGTCAGTTCCTTACACCCTTATAGTGAAGCACAGTGTGCACATACAGGGTGTCCCGGAAAATGTGGGAAATCTCTCGGATTCAGATAGAACATAAAAAAATAAGATGACAAGTTCCCATCATTTTTTTCCTAGCGGTCGTCCCTACGAAGATACGACCTCCTAAATGACGCCACTGGAAATCGAATTTAATGGAATAAGTTTCAAACTACCTACTCGATATAATTTGGTGAAAATTTGATATGACTAATAGTATTGAGGAACTGTTAAATCACCGCACTCAAATTTCAATTAGCTTGTTCAGTTTACCAGGGGCGGACTGTGTTGTACATTTTAATGCTTCCATTTTTAACACCCTGTATGATAAGGGGCTTAAAAAAACAAATTTGGATACCTTGAATATTAAGCTAAAGAAAAGGTACTCCTGTTCAGTGTCGATAAAATGAACTGTTTTCGAAAAAAAAAAGAAAAAAGAAGTAAGTATAATCCGTTTACGAAAGGTTGAGCCGTCGGTTGGCCATGGAAATTTGGCATATTCCACTGTGTATATTGAAATTTTAGATTATGTTGTTTATTTTCTTGTCAGATCGATATGCAATGTTTTCAGTACTGCATAGAGTTCTCTGATATAGCCTATTAGTTTTAAGATATTTAGTGCTCCTGAGTAACTCAAAAGCTCGAAATACGGCTTGCCATTGGCTGCGCATAAGTACTGGAACAGCTCAGGAGCACGAAACTCCTCAAAACGAAAGCTCGTCGGACGAGGCCGGGTACATTCTGCAACGTTGACTTTATTTTACGTTATGACAGCAAATACTGCCAACTTCAGTTCAATAAACAAACGCCTACTATGCGCTCAAACTTTCGTGAACGGACTATAATTGAAATTTATTCCATCAAAATGAATTTTCAGTGGCGTCATTCAGAAGGTCGT
The DNA here is from genome assembly GCA_013421045.1 of Propylea japonica. Taxonomy (NCBI): domain Eukaryota; kingdom Metazoa; phylum Arthropoda; class Insecta; order Coleoptera; family Coccinellidae; genus Propylea; species Propylea japonica. Next base: position 12,298,686 of record CM024245.1, read on the forward strand.
ATCTTCGTGGGGAGGGTCGTTAAGAAAAAAAAATAATGGGAACTTGTGATCTTATTTGTTTATGTTCTATCTGAATCCGGGGATTTCCCACATTTTCCGGGACACCCTGTATATGCCGATGTAATAAACTATTGGTGCTATCTAAGGTTTTTACAGTAAAAGAGTACAACATAACGAGTATGTTGTATGTCAATGGAAAATAACAATGGCTTGGAGCGGAGGGGTGACTTAGGAATTCGTTTGAGACTATTACTGGCTCTAAATACGGGAAATTTGGGAAGAATTGCGAGTATAGTACGCTAGGAACAAGCGAGCAAAGATTAACAACGAAGTTCGTGTGCTCAGGAGTAGGACTACATAAAGTCAGCCCATTCAAATTCGAGTATAATTAGAATGTGGACATCCTGAAAGTTATTACTCGCGTTGCTTAATTCAATTACAGAGAACGTGACTTAACGATCATCGGATCAAGAACGGATGAAAGAAAGCAATTTTTTACTGCGAAATTATTGAACTCTAATTAAACTGCCATCAGAAATGTCACAATATCCGCTCTAAATAGCGATAGGCCGAGCAAAAATGCACCGATAACAGTTAAATACCTAACGGCTCGTTTGTTTATGTCGGGACCAATACTGTGGCATTTAACTCTTTTTCCTTTCCACGAATAACCATGAGATCACGATAAGCCTTGGCGGAGTGGATTCATCATAAATCCTGGTAAAGCGAACAACTCGCGATATGACTCGTAAATCTGTCGCTAAAACTGTAATATTCCTCATGATATCGAAGTATAAACGACCTTTCGCCATAATAAATGAATTTTCATCGAGTGTCCATATTTTCTGTGATCGCGTAACAGCTGAACACACATCGTATATCCGTCAGGGCCCAGACAATGTTGTTCTGTGGTACAGTATAGTCTACAAGTCATCGCATTAAAATCGTATCACGATTTTTCACACCGTCTCCAAGATGGATATAAATCGTTCTTGGGCGCATTAACCGGAATTGTTATGACTTTCACGCTAATTTCGATCGCAAACTACTTAAATCCATTATTTTGATGGATAGATGTGTCGAGGGATATTTCTATGCCGATGCGCTTTATGGATATTCTGTGCAGATAGCGGTTTGTTTAGTTTCATGAAAGCTTTTCGGAAACTCACTCTGTAAAACTATATCGGTTTACCACTTGCACCTTTACTTTCTTTAAGAATTGAAAATTTTGTAATGCCGCACAATCATTGATGCAGTGCGATGATCGGAAATGTATTAAGCTCCGAATCAAATTTACTGAGAATGTTGTAATCGTCATTCTAAAACTTATCCATATTGCGGGTTTGGCTTCTATAGCCCCACTCTCATCCAAACTTTTCTTATGGTTAACTAGCGACCCGCCCCGGCTTCGCACGGACATCACATTAGAAACCACAAATATAACAGTACTTCTCCACCATTTAATGGATGTTATTATACATATAAACCTTCCTCTTGAATCACTCTATCTATTAAAAAACGCATCAAAATCCGTTGCGTAGTTTCAAAGATTTAAGCATACAAAGGGACATAGGGACAGAGAAAGCGACTTTGTTTTATACTATGTAGTGATGTAGTGATATAGAATTCGATTGCTTTCATTCTGCTTTTTACTTTATGAACCAGAGGAGAACTCACTCCAATAAAAAATCCAGGGAAAGCTAACAACTCGCGATAGGACTCTTAAATCTGTCGTTAAAACTGTAATGATATCGAATTATAAACGACCTTTCGACATAATAAATTAATTTTCATCGAATGTTCGTTCGTATTTTCTTTGATCGCGTAAAGGTTGAACACACACCTCGTATATACGTCAATTGCCCAGACAATGTTGTTCTGTGGTGTAGTATAGTCTACCAGTCCTCGCATTAATATCGTATCACAACTTTTCACCGTCTCCAAGATGGATATAAATCGTTCTTGAACGCATTAACTGGAATCGTTATTACTTTCACGCTAATTTCGATCGCAAACTACTCAAATCCATTATTACGATGGATGGATGTGACGAGGGATATTTCTATGGCGATGCGCTTTGATTATGTTCTGTGTTGAAAACGTTTTGTTTAGTTTCATGAAAGCTTTTCCTGAACTCACCTGGTAACCATATCAGGTTACCACTTGCACCTTTACTTTTTTTCAAGAATTGAATATTCTGTATTGCCGTGCAATCATTGATGCAGTGCGATGATTGGAGATGAATTAAGCTCCGAATCAAATTTAATACGAAATGTTGTAATCGTCATTTGAAAACTTGATCATATTGAGGTTTGGCTCATATAGTCCCTCTCTCATCCTAACTTTGCTTTCGCTTAATGTACAAGTGGATAGCTTTATTATGCATATCACTTTATAAACAGAGGAAAACTTACTTCAATAAAAAATCCAGGGAAAGCCAACAACTCCCGGTATGACTCGTAAATCTGCCGCCGCTAAACGGTATTATTCCCCATGATGTCGAAGAATTGATGACCTTTCGCCATAAACTGAATTTCATCGAGTGTCCATTTTTCTGTGATCGCGTAAAGGGCCCCACTCTCACTTCACTTCGTTCTTCTCCGCCGTTTTTTACCCGACGGTTAAAAACGTCAAGAGTCGGTAAAGTCTGCAACGTCGGGTAAGTGCGCCGTTTTAGCCCATACACTTCGTTTTTTGCGGCAGTTTTAACCCGACCTTTTTTAACCGTCGGTAAAAACGGCGGAGAGAACGAAGTGAGTGGGGCCCATAACACTGAACACACATCGTATATCCGTCAATTGCCCAGACAATGTTGTTATGTGGTGCAGTATAGTCTACAAGTCATCGCATTAATATCGTATCACGATTTTTCACCGTCTCCAAGATGGATAAAATCATTCTTGAACGCATTAACTGGAATTGTTATGACTTTCACACGCTAATTTCGATCGCAAACTCCTTAAATCCATTATTTTGATGGATAGATGAATGTGTCGAGGGATATTTCTATGGCGATGCGCTTTGATGTTCTGTGTTGCTAACGGTTTGTTTAGTTTCATGAAAGCTTTTCGGAAACTCACCTGGTAACTATATCATTATACAGTCTCTATAAATGATTACAACAGCGCAGTTGGCCTTGGACTATTATAGATATTAATATTCTGATGTAATTTTAATTTAAAAAACGATACTGTGAGATTATGCTGGTCATTGTGAAAAATTGAAAAATGTGACTGGAATTAAAATTTGTAGAATTTGCATAAGAAACCATAGGATAGAAAAATTCCAAAGCAACCTACGGTGTAACAATCATTATGAAGACCCCGTATATTATGCTTATCACTTTATAGATCAGGGGAAACTTACTTCAATAAAAATCCTGGTAACGCCAACAATTTCGCCTTAGGGCTCGTAAATCTGTCGCTAAAACTGTAATATTCTCCATGATATCGAAGTATAAACGACCTTTCGCCATAATAAATGAATTTTAATCGAGTGTCCATTTCTGTGATCGCGTAACAGCTGAACACACATCGTATATCCGTCAGGGGCCCAGATAATGTGTCTGTGGTGGTGTGGTATAGTCTATAGTCGACGCATTAATATTCGTATCACGACTTTTCACCGTCTTTTATATCCGAGATGGATATAAATCGTTCTTGGGGCATTGACTGGATTGTTATGACTTCACGCTAATTCGATCACAAACTACTTAAATCCATTATTTTGATGGATAGATGAATGTGTCTAGGGATATTCTATGGCGATGCGCCTCATGATATTTTGGGCCGATAACGGTTTGTTTAGTTTCATGAAGCTTTTCGGAAACTCACTCGATAACTACACGGTGATAACACTTATTTGTCCATAGTGCGGTTTTGGCTTTCCTGTTCCACTCTTACCCTAGAGGTATATTGCTAAGGGGGTTGCATTCCACTGCGACCTCAAAAGTTGCTACAGCTTGACTTCCACTTTGATAGCTTCTATGACCTCCAGACCCTCCAGCATTTGAAAGAGCTTCAAGGAGGTTAATCGGCGCTTCTATGAACCTCCAGACCCTCCAGCATTTAAAAGAGCTTCAAGGAGGTTAATCGGCGCTTCGGCGCTTCCCCTAGCGCAGGCTCACAAAAGAGTGGGATTCTGTGACTAGTTGAACAGGAGTTCCCCCTCTTCTCCACATAATCTGCACTCGTGGGTTTCTTTTGAGCCAATTCTCATCATATGCTCTCCAAGGTTAAGGTGACAATGTCCTGTTAGAAAGCCAGTGAGTAGGTGTAACTTATTTCTACTGCATTTTCTAAGTTCCAAAGGAACTGATCAGAATGATTCATTCGCGGAATATTCCCCAAAATGCTTTTCTTTCAGTTTCTCCAAAAACTCATTTTATAGGTGCATTTGCATATACCACAGAAAGGTTCTGGACCAGTGAGTAGCTTTTGTGCTCCCTTTCTGACGAAGTCTGTTAGTCTCATAGTTTCCTTCGTCACATTCTTGATAGTTTCTTTCTAGGTTTTTATCTGTACATCTTTCTATCTATTGCATGTAATTCTGCCAGAAAACACTTGAATAGGAGTGTAATGATAGTGTTCACTTGGTTGTTGGTCCGAATATTCAAGCTCAGGCACCTATAGTGGTTTCAGAACCATCTGTACAGGGTGGCCAGATTTGGTGATCCTTGAAGTACAACTTTTTAATCCTAAGAGAAAGAGAAAAATGGATGGCACATTGCGGTGGTCTTTTTTCTAGAAACTCATTATGCCGTCAACCTCATTGCTCTATCTTCTTTTGTTTTTGAGTTACGAGTATGAGCCATAATTGACTGTTTGTGCTATAAACTTGAAACAAAAACATTAAACAAAAACTTTTTTGATATGAATCCAGTGGTTGAATCTAATTTTTGAGGAGGGGTTTCCTTCCAGATGTATTACTTGAAATTTCGTTTTTCTTATGGAAGCAATAATTAATTTTTGCGTAGAAATAATTACCGTTTTTTTTAACGTTTCAAAAATATATAACATGTCATATATCTCTCTTAGATAAGTGGGGGGCATGTCAAACCCGGAATTTTCAGTGAAGGTTGTGATGAATGAATTGGAATAATTTTGTTGAGCATAGGCCATAAAAATTTACCCTGGACAACCATTGTCCCCCAAGCGCGACTACTGACTGAGGGATATATCACTTGTTATATATTTTTGAAACGAGAAAAAAACGGTAATTATTTCTACTTAAAAAAATTATTGCTTCCATGAGAAAAAACTAAATTTCTTGTAATACATCTGGAAGGAAACCCCGCAGCCGAAGTAAGATTTGGCCACTGGATTCCTGTCAAAAAGTGTCTGTATATATTTTTTTGTTTCAAGTTTACTTACTAACCTGCTAACACAACTATTTCGGTCAATTTTCATCAAATTGCAACCCTCATTCATTCTGTGTCACGTATCAGGTTATCTTACCCATTGCTGAAATCAAAAAATCATTGTATGCAGGGTGTCTACTTTTAAAGTGGACTAACTCCGAGGGGTGATTATACAAGTGTTTTGCAACAAAAATTGTCATATAACACATGACCGAAATGTTGACGGTTTTTCTTTACTTTAACATTTCTCGATTTCACGAAACAATTCAAGATTTTTCTCTAAAAAGATCATTATTCAGTTTTCCTTGCAGTCTCATCAAATTTGACCACATATTCGGAAAGTCCAATAAATTTGCTACAAGATGAGAGAGTATGTGTGCAGAAAACACTCTTATTACAGGCGTGGAAGGGGAAGAATATCACGATTCTGAAGTTAACAAAATCAGTCCTATTGTTCGAATGGTTTTTTCGATAAAATATTAACAATTATGCATACGCTTTCTCTTCAGTAAAAAATACCCCATTTAGTGTACTTTCGAATGATGTATCAACTTCTGTGCTAGCTGCTCATTCTCCACTTAAATATCATGGCTAACCTGACAACAACGAAAAGTTTGGAAGCTCTTCTTATTGAGATTTCATCGAAAAAACCATTGGAAAAATAGGACTGATTTTGTTAACTCAGAATCGTGATATTCTTCTTCTTACCACGCCTGCACTTTCTGAATATGTGGTCAAAATTGATGAGACTACAAGGAGAATTGAATAATGATCTTTTCAGAGAAAAAACTTGACATTTTTCGTGAAATCAAGAAATGTTAAATTGAAGAAAAACCGTCAACATTTCGACCATGTGTTATATGACATTTATTGTTGCAAATCACTTGTATAATCACCCCTCGAAGTTTGTCCACTTTAAAATTAGACACCCTGTATAAAATATGATAATCAATAATAGTGATGTTCTTTCGAACTGAACGAAGTGATTTATATAACTTCAATCAGAAAGATCAGTTGAAGCGATCGTTCTTTCGTTTTCAATCAGTTCCCCCTTCCACAACTCTAAAGTGATTGCAAGTGATTATTCTAATCGCGGAATAAGTTCCATCAGTTCAATCAGTACGAAAGAACACTACTAATGAATATGATAATATGCAACTCCCATTGACGATAGCCTTTCTAATACAGTCTCTTGACTGTACAGGGTGGGCATATTTCGATGTTTTAGCACTACAACTTTTAAACCAGAGGAGATAGACAAAATCTGATACCCACTTCTCGATCTCTTTTTCTTAGAAACTAACAACAGTAGTTCATTTTGGCTACCTTCTTTTGTTTTCGAATTATTAGCGAAAATTGGAAAAGTGGCAATATCGAAAAAAATTCATATCTCCGCTAATACTGATGATAGAGCTCTGAAATTAAAACATTATACTAGATTTTTGTGGCATTTTCTTAAAGCTTAATTTTTTCTGATTTCAAAAATATATAACATTGTATGGTTTGTATCAATATGAGTATAGAAAATGGTCAAAAACCTATTTTCATTTGAGTCTCAATATTTTCTACGGTTGACGAGCACAGAAAAATGGAGCTTCCTATAACAAGAGCAGTCTCCTTCCGTCAATCTCATTATTTCTATGCTTTCAACTAATTTCTCCAAAATTCGAACATGAGTATATTTCATAAAATCTTATATCTTGAAATGTGTTCAGTTTTAGTCGAATTACTGAACAGTAAAAAGACGAAATTTCTTAGTCAATTTTTTTGTCACTTACTGTCAACTATCTTATTTTTTCAATACAAACTTGATAAGACATGAATTTCAAAGGTAACTGAATTCTGAATTCCAACAAAATGGATTTGGAAATAACAAAAAGATCCACATGATGCTACGTTTCAATCGATATACTTAGTTATAATGAGATGGATGCAAGAGAATATTTTTATTGCACTCCAGAATAAATACGCACAAGTGCTTAGTAGTCTATTTCAAATCGCTTATGAAATAACGCAAATAGATATGATTGAAGTTATCAATTCAATCAGAAAGGTAATAAAGGAAAAATATTTTTCAATACCTTATAGTGATTACAATAAAAGGTCAGTAGGTTATAACTAAGATGTCTTATTTAAGACATCTTAGTTATAACTTAGAATGAGGGATCAAGTTTCACAGCAGTTCATCTTGGAGAAATTGAGCAAAGAGCATAGAAATGAAAAGAATACTGGAAAGATATTGTGGTAATTATACGATGCTAAATTTTTCTGTGCTCATCAACAGTTGAAACCATAGAAAATATTGAGACTCAGATGAAAATAGGTTTTTGATCATTTTCTATACTCATATTGAAACAAACCCTACAATGTTATATATTTTTGAAATCAGAAAAAATTAAGCTTTCAGAAAATGCCACAAAAATCTAGTATTTCCATTTAAAAAACATAACTTTGGTCATAGCTCCGTAATTAGAAATGGTGCAAAAAAGGCGAGTACGCCACTGGATTCTACGTAAAAAAGTGCCTGTATAATGTTTTAATTTCAGAGCTCTATCATCTTATTAGCGGAGATATGAATTTTTTTCGATATTGCCACTTTTCCAATTTTCGCTTATTCCTCGAAAACAAAAGAAGGTAGCCAAAAATGAATACTACTCTCGTTAGTTTCTCAGAAAAAGAGATCGAGAAGTGGGTATCAGATTTTGTCTATCTCCTCTGGTTTAAAAAAGTTGTAGTGCTAAAACATCGAAATATGCCCACCCTGTACAAAGTCATTGCAATGCATTCCTCTGCGGTTGCTGTTGAAAATTCAGACATCACATCACAAGAATAAGACCAGACGAATCGCTGGATGCCATTTTTATTATAAGATAGAAAATTAAGTTTAATTGTGCAATATAAATAATGTCCCATTTCAATGAACATAGAAGTGAAACCGGTATCGTAGAGATCTGAAATTGCAATCGTTACACAATATGTATTTCCATATGAGCTTTCGCTGTGCCATCATTCCCATTAACTGACCTATTCGATCAAATTGAATAAATCAATTCCTTATCCTGAGTGATGATGTTATGACAGTTGCTTCACCTCTAAAGTTATAAATTATATTTAAGTCGATTAAATAGGTGTGGTTAGTTCCCGCATAATGCTTCCATATCAATAAACGAATAAACATAATTCTTCGTCTGCATTGTGTGTGCATGATCGTAATAAAAATAACCAGTTACGATGCGACCAAGATCTATTTTGCGGCCTCCGAAGCGAGATGATGGCGACTCTCCTGGAAGAGTCGGGGACATTTATTTTAGAAGTCCCGTCTTGTGTTAATGAACCCTCCTTTCGTTGGAATTCCTCAAATAACATATGTTTAACTCGTAGATTTATAGCCGGGCGCATCTTCCACATGTCGCAGGATATATAAGCAGTTCTGCTTTCTATGTACAATATTCTTCATAATTTTACCTCATATCGTGTGAAAATTAACAGTTATTTGAACATTTTCCCTGGTACTGCATCGTTTCTGGTTGTAATCAGCTTAAGTTGTATTTATGCTGATTTATTTCTATGCGTCGAATGGGGAGTTGCAGAACTCAGCCTTTATTATACCCCTATAATAGGGGTGAAAGATAGAACCGGTACTATTTATTTGAAAGCCTGAAATAGGCAAAATAGTCGAAGGCGCAATTTAGGCATGGTGTAATTATTACACCATGCCTTTTTCGTGCCTTTTTGTCGGCCTGACCGATCCCGCCTGAAATTGCGCCTTCGACTATTTTGCCTATTTAAGGCTTGCAAATAAATAGTACCGGTTCTATCTTTCACCCCTGAAACGTGGGGATTTCGAGCCTTATCGTAGAAATGTCTAATCGGGTCCAATAACAAACAAATTTTCTGTCTAATTTGACTTTGACATCTTGGCGCAACCTTATATATTTTTTCTTCTGATTTGCTCAATAATAAATATTATGTTCATTACTCTGTATCTTTATTCAAATTGGACATATTATAATAAACAAATAAATGAAGCGACATACCTTTTTACCTATATGTATATGAATAATTTAGACTCATGGCTTTCATTGCCAGATTTTAAGTTCATCCAAGGCTTTCACCTTCTATCTCCTGTAAAACCCTTCTTTGTTATTTTTCATAATAACAGTTACAGTTGCAATAATAGTTGTAGTTCTTATTCAATTTCATCTTCTATTGTTTGCATGATTATTTTTTCATATCAATACCATGATATTCTTTCGAAAATATTCCAACAAAACACAAGCCTAAAATAAAATATCTAATCCATTTCTTCAATGTTTGCAATTTTGGAATTACTACTTGAAACAACCCTTGAAAAGGTATGGTGTAATAGTGCGACTCAACAAATAGCACTGAAAAAAGGCGGCTATAGACATGAAAAAAGGGTATCAAGGGAACGCGCCAAATATTCGATGATCTTCAGTTACAAGTCTTCCGTTACATCGCCTGATGATAAGGTATTCAAATTCAATTCAAATGAAGAGTGAATAAAAGAGAATGATTGAAATCGAAAATATTACTTTTAGAAGGATATTTCATTGAACATAAACTACATTCCCTCGGAAATAATGGTTTAATTCAAGCTTCATGCTTATTCTTTCAGAACCTTCATCCTTTTTTTTTCCGTCCAGAGTAGACCTGTGCCAAGTATTTCACGTGTAACAATTCGAAATGCATGAATGTAACACTCCGTAACTGTACAGTCCTGTTGACCTTGGATTATAGAAACAACAAACAACTGATTTTTGCGCGTTTGTTCCTAGGGAAACATCGTGATATCGTTTTGCCAAAATGTCTGCATTTTTGGAATTTTGAACCGCGAATGGTCTCCAACAAATCGGTTGGACTCACTGATGAAGTATACAAGGTCAAGTGATGATTTCTGACCGGCTGCGAACACGATAGTTCTCGAAATTTTGAGGGTTGATTCGGGCTCCGAATGCCGCGGTCGCGGTTAATACCCTTATTATACCATGCCCTTTTTCATGCCTAAATTCGAGTCTTTTCAGGGCTATTTGTTGGGTAAAATTTCCTCCAAATGAGTCGCACTATTACACCATGCCTTTTTAAGGGGTTTCAGGTAGTACAGTGGAACTTCCCTAACTCGAATCGCCAAGGGCCAGCAGTACTTTACTTCGAGTTACGGAAAATTCGAAATACGGAAAACCTTTCAAAGTTTCACAATATTTTATAGAACGCGTGTGCAATGTGACCACAAAGAAAAATCTGAAAACAAACAAGTTTGGACATATCGGAGGCTCTCCGCTAGGTGATTCCCCGAAGTTGCAGTGTGTGTGGCCCAAAAATTCGAGTTATGATTGGTTGCCGCCACGGTTACTGCTGAATTTCAGTTCGAGTTTTAGAAATACTCGAGTTATGGGGTTTTGAAATTCGAGTTATACAGAAAAAATACATAGGTGATATTGTATAATCGTTTTTGTTTCTAAAGAAAATTCGACTTGGGGAATTTTTCGAGATAGGGAAGTTCGAGTTAGGGAAGTTCCACTGTAATTCCAAAATTAGAAATTTTGAAGAAATTGATATTTTACTTGTGTTTTGTTGGAATAATTCGAAAGAATACCATGGTATTTGTATCGATGAAAAAATAATGATGCAAAAATAGAAGATGAATTGAATGTAAAAAAAATCACTTAGAACTATTATTGGAACTGTAACTATAATTCTGAAAAATAACAAAAAAAGGGTTTTACAGGAGATAGAAGGTGAAGCCTTGGATGAACTTAAAATCAGGCAATAAAAGCCATGAATCTAAATTATTCATATATGTAATAGGTAAAAAGATAAAGAGTAATAAACATATTCATTATTGAGCAATAATAATATATTGGTTACGACAAGATGTCAAATTAGACAAAAAATTTTATGTTATTGGACTCGACTCGACATTTCTACGAAAAGGCTCGAAATCCCACGTTTCAGGGGTGAAAGATAGAACCGGTTCTATTTATTTGCAAGCCTGAAATAGGCACCAAAATAGTCCCAGGCGCATGCGCATTTCGTTGAAATTTCAGGCGTAATCGGTCAGGCCGACAAAAAGGCACAAAAAAGGGCATGGTGATGGTGAATTCAGTCACAAATCAGACTCTTAAATTCGCAAATTATAGTTGTATAAACGTGACACAAAAACATGTAAACTGACAAGGGGGGGGCAAAAAAAATCAAAGTATAAATAATGAACTGGAGGTTGTGTAGGATGAAACTAAATGAGTTTTTAAGGGAACTTGTGAAGCTCTAGGGGGGGCAACTACACCCCCTTGCCCTCCCCTGGCGACGCCATGGAAACTGAACAATCAGCCAAACTTACCCTCAAATATTTTCTTCAATTGATAATTTAAACATCTTATTAATATTTCTGTTAACTTATCTAAGAACTGAACTTTGGATGACTTTTCCTCCTAATGTTACATTTCTTCCAAAAAGTTCCATTTGAAAATGAATATTTATAACACCGTAACACCATCCCAAAACTGTAACACAATTGTAACATGAGAGAAATTCGTGTAGACCGTTCATCGAATCGAGACTCCAGAACACCGTTCGAGCCTGCGCGCCGAGCTCTTCCGACGCCGATTCGCTCATTCCATTCCGTGTTTTAGCCGGCTTTGTGAAGTTTTGATTGACGTTGTGCTCTGTGTGTCTGAAAGTGCCTGTATTTTTTTAACGTGTTTTTATACTGTTTTTATACAATTAAGTGTATAGCATCTCGAGGACCACTAGACATAGTTTAGGTACGTTTTTCGATTGTTCACAATGTAATGTAACGTTGGGCAGCATGAATACTCCGGTTTCGGTGGTTTCAGTTATTCAACATCCATTTTAAATAGAAATAGCAAGTCCAGAAGAGCGAGTTACGAAAGAGGAAACGACCTCGAATATCCCATCTGCGAATTTCTATAATAACGACCGAAACTTTCGAGAATCACTGTATTTATTTAACATTGTTTCCTGTGAATCGAGAACGCAGATTCAGTTTTCGGTGTATTGGTGCATCTTATGTAGTTTATTTTCGTAACATTTCCTATTTTCGTAGGAGTTGAAATGGGTATTGGAAAGGTGACTTGATATGAACTATTTTGAAGTATACTTGCGTATTTGCCATGCTTCAGGTTCCTAAATTCTCAAATGTCTTTGTTCCTTTGTCATATCCCAATAAAAGGTGTTTGGGGTTAGTTTTGGGCTGTACATAAAATTTCATCATAATAGGAAAATTTTCATAATATTAAAATATTCCTTAATTCACATTGTTTACCTGCAGAGGCGGAGAACTCTTGGAGAGAGAGCGAAATTGTGCAAGTTTGCAACAAGTGCTCTCCTACTGCAATATTGTCGGTCCAGACATTTTATCGATTCTATGAATGCAGTTGCCCTTTTGTCCGGGCTCCTAGATCTGGTGCTAGAGATATAATTCAGGATTTCACCCCCTCTGACAGTTCACCTTGAGCTAGCCCTACGACCTACCTTAACATCTGCCTCGGTTGGTTTTAGATTTAATTGTAACATTCGCTTTTCTCAGGAGTGTCGAGATAAATTTAAATTATGTGAGCGTTGATAACTAATATTATTCATTCATTATTGATAGATATCAACAACTTTTCTTAATTACTAGATATAGGTACTCTATACAAATGTAGGTATTATGTCGCCAACTCTTCCGTTGATACTGTAGCAATAATATTGATAGTTTTTTCTCAATTTGAATCATGACTGTCATTTATGAAAGCCATCTGTATAATGGTGATATCAATTTTATCATACTACGAGGCCGTCGTGTTTGAAGATTTTCATTATTCGTTGAGTGGGATTTTCTCGTAAAATTCTTGTGTATATACATAATTAAAATAATTTTAATCGGTGACACTTGCTGAATATGCAAAATATATTGCTTTCAAAATTTGATTATGTGTGAACGTTTTGGCAAAGTTATTGTTTATCCATTTGTTTTGGGACTTTATTGTATCGCTGTCGAAGCCAACTTCTGATAACAGTAAGTTTTGACATTTTGAAAGGTATTAATGTATGAATGAATCACTATTTCGATGCGGAAATTCGATTTAGGAAGTTGATTATGAAGCTTCGCGTGAATTATCAATCTCATTGCATCCTCTTGATAAAAGTAGGTTTACGGTGAACCTATCAACGTCTTTCGAATAAATTGAACAGATTGCGACCACAGATTGCTTGCGCTAAGATCTTCTATCCATGAATAAAATGAGCCTAGATTTTATAATGAAAAATATACCTATAATCCGTTCACGAAAGTTTGAGCCGTTGGTGGCCATGGAAATTTTGACATATTCCACTGTGTATATAAAAAATGTAGGTTATGTTTATTTTCTTGTCATATTGATACGCAATGTCCGGCTAGCGCGTGGACGTTGTGTAAATGTCTTGGGGGGGATGTGTCGTCCGTACAGAGCAAGACTTTCAGAAAATTAACTGATATTGGGAAGACATAGCATAATTGCTGGGCCCATAGGTTTAGGAATGAAAAAAAATGTTGTCAATATTGCATAGAGTTCTCCGATAACTCGCAAGCTCGTCGGACGAAGCCGGGTACATTCGGCAATATTGACTTCATTTTACGTTATGACAGCAAATACTGCTAACTTCAGATAAATAAAGAAACGCCTACTATGCGCTCAAACCCTCATGAACGGACTATAGTAGTCCAGCCAAAAATAATTGACACCGAAGTGAGCTTTATATCGCCCGAAAAATAGTAACTAGAATTTTCGATGGCTTTTATAATAGATATAAATTATAACCTAGAGTCCTAGAATGTATTGGATTGCTAATTTCTTATTAATATATTAGTTAGTCGACAGAATTCTAACCGTATAACTCTAACTCAAGACAATATACACTGTGACTATTTTTAAAGTGGACAAACTGAGAGGGGTGATTATATATATCTGTTTTCCATTATTTTCTCTTCCAAGTCTTGCGTCGAAAAATCCAATCTTAATCTAACCAATTCGGATAAGAATGCAGCTCGTTCCAAGTTGTCGGTCTTGTCGACATTGACATTTTTATTCTGGATTGGATCCTCGCGTTTCTCTCTGGAGAACTATTTTAAGTTGCATTAATCTTTTGCTGGGTCGCTCATAAAGGTTAGCATCTAGGTTCTTCGTTTCTCCACGTCGACTGGCGTCACAAAGTTTCTCTATTATGTGAATTTCAGTAAACTCTTGTGAATTTCTTAAATTTTCCAGAAAATTACAAGAAATCACATAAAAATCCCAGTTCACATGTTACAATATGTGAAGTTATATGATCAATTGCGAATTTATTATATTATGATAAATTCACAATTGATCATATAACAATATTTTCTAGATCTGTCTTACTACGTTCAAAATATCACTTTATCCTAATATTGGCAAAAAGTGGACAATATTTTCTAGATCTGTCTTACTACGTTCAAAATATCACTTTATCCTAATATTGGCAAAAAGTGGACATACAATATTTATACTTTGAACCATCGATATGTGAATTTATCCCCATTTTTAACAATGTAGGGCTCTAGGCCATAGTGCCCTCCTTTTTTGATTAATCCTCCCTCAAGAATTCTTCTTTATGCTACGAAAGGGTTCTGGCCCTATCAAATGAGTCGCCTTCTTGGTGAGATGGTCAGCCTTCTCGTTTTTTCCTGATTTACGATTGAAAATTGTGACGCCCACTATCAAAATATTTTCCTTTCAACACTTCACTTTTTTGGAATATATATGTATTTACATAATAACGGTGGGCCTCGCGGTGGGCTTACTGATTGGATTATTGTGGATGCGTAGAAAAGAGCTGCAAGTCTCGAATCCATTTCATCCCAGGTCCCTGGGGTAGAGAAGAGAAGCCTTATGCGATATCGATTTTATTTATTCAATTTCAACTCTCTGATCTCAGAATGTTCGCAAGATATTACTTTCATTTACATGTATGTTCGACCGTGTATTCAAGGGTAAGGTGAAAAGTTTCCGGCCTGACCAAGAGAAAAGATGTTTTAAAATTTTTTGTTTGTTTTATCTTTCAACATAATCTCCATGAACACTGATACATTTCTGATTCAGTTAAACCACTTTTCAAAGTAGATTCGTCAAGCTCCTCAAAATAATGATTTACATCCTCGATAACCTTTTCGCTGGTCTTGCGTCTTCTACCACAAGCCATTTTTTAAGGTAAAGAAAGATAATAGTGAATGGGTTAGGCCTGGAGAGTAGGGAGGATGCGGCATTGACTTGAATTCCTCGATTATGGGCATGGCAACAATCTACGAATACACTGGTGTTTTGTCGTGAGGGAATGAAATTTTTTCTTTGGCAAAGGGAATGGCTTAATTTGAACCTCGTGTTTCAAACGTTGCAATGACTCAAGTCCCATCAACAAGTATCAATGGGCGCCAAAATTCGTTTGGATTACGCCCATACTGCGCCAAATTGTCGATAGAAATCTCTAAATCAGTTTTTGGTCGAGCGTTAGCAAACGCGGCAATCACTTTGCACACAGCTTTTCCATGCTCTAGATGGTTGTTCAGAATATTTCGCACACGTTCTGCTGACATCCTACAGGTTTCAGCAATCTCATGCACTTTCAACCTGCGGTCCAACAACATTATTTGATGGATTTTCTCAATCATTTCTGAAGTTGTGACCTTAACTGGCTTTCCTGAACGAGCCTCGTAAGAGATGTTCACACAACTTTATATTCAGAAAACCACTGCTTTGATAGTTGAATATTATGAGGTAAAGTTGGATAGTGTTGACTTCATCTCTTCTCTTATTTGTTTTGGTGTAAAACTTTCAAATAGAAGTATTTGATGCCAGCACGTTTTTCCATTTCCACAAAAACAACGGAAGCGTTTCGCTCTCAAACTCAAACTAACGTAGCGATTGGATTAAAATTCAACACAAACATTGAGGAGGGAAAGATTGAAAGTGCTTCTACAACTCTAGTACTGAAATCAGTCTACGTTTTTCGGTTAGTTGATTAATTCTGACAAATAGATGGCGCTGAAAATCATAAATTTTTCAATACAGCGAACTGTTATAATGAGCGCCAAATTCGAATTAAATTATTTCTACGTATTAGATTAAATTTAGACTTCTTGATCAGGATGTTATTTTCACCCCTACATTGTTTTAAATGAATTGATATTAATGAAATGCGATATTGTATTGCTATAATTTTATTAGAAATCATTACTCACATTTATTAATGAAATAAAATACAAATCAATAATTTTTTTGCAATTCAGTTATCGAATTATCAAAATAATTAAAAATAAACCACAATTCGAAGATGGAATTGAAAAACAATGGAAATTACAAAAGGATAGTGCTTCTCCATTTGTTTTCATTTCATCTGTAGAAAAATGCTCATTCCGCATTCCATAACAGCTGCTGAGATTAATATCTGTTCGCCAAGAAAACTATACATTTGAGAACACTGAAATTAAAAAGCAATGAGACACATATACACGAGACGAGTTTCAATAACTAAACTACATTTCCATTTTCTTTGGCTATGTAAAAAATGCAAGTTTAGGATTGGCTTTTTCATTTTTTTTACATTTCATCGCCATACAATATGCCATTTCGAATTTCAAAATATGCACACACAAAATAGATAAACACAATACGAAACACAACTAAAATGAAGCCACGAATAGATTACCCACGTGCAATCATGGCAATGTTTTCAAATGTCCTTGTTCTGCTGAAAATGGCCTTTACCATCTTTCATTTTACACATTCTCTTGAATTTAAGTACTTAATCCTGACACATAGATGGCGCTAACATCCTCGTAGTCGCCCCGTTTCCTATCTTTTCCTCCTTAATCTTAGATTCAACATACAAGCTCGGAAGAAATGGTACTTTGGATGCCTCTCTAAAAGCAGACCTTGGAGCCCAAATTCTTGTTCAGGCCGGAAACATTTCACCCCGCCCTGAAAATCCAGATTCATCAGTCTATCATTATAATATATGCGATATTTATTCGGTCTTGAAATAACACCCATTCAGAATTCACATTCACAAGTGATAAGTGCTTATCAGTAGAATTGTTGGTGGCCAGCTGCAAAGGTACTCTCTAATTTTGTGGATTTATCATCTTTCGGAGAATTGTAGAGTTGTGGAGAACTTTCTATCTAATCTAATGGAAAATTATTCTATGTTCTCTCGTTAAATGTCGAGAACAATAATTGATAAACATCAGACATATATTAAGAAAAAAAATATTTTCTATTGGATATTCATAATTTAATGTATCCTTACTGTCATCAATCGCTAAATTCAGGTTTTTAGAGATTCTTTGTCCTGTTTTTAGCGCAGTCGAAATTATTTCACGCTTTGATCAAGAATATTTATTTACAGGTGTACTTATTGCACCTACTTCAACGATTAAGGTATCTCGACTAGACTTATGTAGATCGCAGTCAGCGACCCTGTCCTTCTCATTTCCATTTTGATGAATAGGTTAGGTTAAGACGCGTGACCGAATTAAGTCAATTAACCGTCTAGTAGCCGGCGTTTTAATTGGCACCTACTGGTAAAATCCCAGACGGACAAGTTCCTTTTTCTACTGGCGATACTACTTGACAAGTGAAGTATGGACTTCTCACTTACGTCGAGTGTGGCGCCCGTAGTACAACCAAGTTTCCAATAACAAGTAGGCTATTAAACACGTTTAAAACCCGAAAGACGTACAAACAGTGTATGAGGTTTTTATGAATTCATCGAGAGCACGTAATTTTTCGTCACAAGAAACCTGCTGAGTGCAGTTGTGTGGGTATTTGATTGGAGTGCTGTAAAATCTTCAGGTTAGGTTAGGTTAATTAAAAAAAAACTAACGTCCCTGACATCTAGAGAATTATCCTCAAACCTCACCTTCGAAACAAACGAAAAGTAACCAATCTCATCAAACACCCGAACCGGTAGTAGTTATTGATGTATTAGCAGCTTACTTCCTTTATTACACTATGCAGGTGTTATTTTATTGATATTCTGATGGTGAAATTCTTGGGAATGATTAATTTTCTTTGTAGTCACTGTGAACAATTCTCTTGAAGAGCACATAATCATGTCAAACTATATTCTACATTCTTGTTCAGCTGGGTAATTCATGAAGAATCGTTTAACGTCAAATCTACGCGATTTGTTTGATTTTTCATTGCAACAATAAATCTTTGCCCCAAGTTCATAGGACACTTCGTCGTCCATCAACAGTTGAAATCGGTTAGAAGCATAAAATCAGCTGTTCATACACATATTTCGAACTGTCATCTAAAAGTCCGGTTTCAACATCATAATGTAAGAAAAGTCCTGAGCAGAGCTTTTGAGCGATCGTTCATTGCTGGGGCAATAAGAACTGTTCCTTAAATTTATTATGGTACTTGAGATCGATACTTTATATACAAACAGGGTGTCCCATTACTCGACGTCAACCCGGAACCGGGTGAAAAGGCAAGTAATGCTGGTTGTCAGAAAAATATAAAAAAAATCTAAGTTGCATGATTTTAAAATAATGCGCATTTAAAAAACACGCAAAATTCCACACCCTGTGACAGTCTTTTCGCTCCTGTTGCCACAAATATCAACTTTTTCCAACTTTTTTTTTTGGTGTAACCTTGAATAATGCTTGTCTAAACTGTAATCAAAATTTTGATACCAGCTGATCTAGGTTTCATAAAAATAGGGCTTACTTCTCAGAAAAAAATTCGAAATAAACAATTGCCTAGTTTCAACTGACTATTGAAAAAAAAATGTACTACGTAGGTTTGGCATGTTTTTTCAAAAGTTGGCGCATTTAGTGAGGATTCCAAAATGGTATAATACTTGTTTAATTGTAGCTGCCGTAGTTCAAATTTATTTTCGATTGCCTTTGAATACACTTTTTCGTTAACTGCTTCCCAGTAATAGAGTCCAATGGATTCAAGTCCGGTGAACGGGCCGGCCACGAGATTGGACCAGAAAGTCCGATCCATCTTGCGAGAAAAAATGTTATCAAAAAAAAAATTTCCAGAGAAAATAATTTTTCCAGACAAAATTTTTCCGGAGAAATTTCTCTGAAAATTTTTTTTTCTGGTACTTAACATTTTTCCCGGAAGATGGATCGGGCGTTCTGGTGATCTGGTCCAATCTCGTGGCCGGCCCGTTCACGGACTTGAATCATTGGACTTATTACTGGGAAGCAGTTAACGAAAAAGTGTATTCAAAGGCAATCGAAAATTAATTTGAACTACGGCAGCTACAATTCAACAAGTATTATACCATTTTGAATCCTTACTAAATGCGCCAACTTTTGAAAAAACATGCCAAACCTACGTAGTACATTTTTTTTCAATACAGTCAGTTGAAACTAGGCAATTGTTTATTTCGAATTTTTTTTCTGAGAAGTAAGCCCTATTTTTATGAAACCTAGATCAGCTGGTATCAAAATTTTGATTACAGTTTAGACAAGCATTATTCAAGGTTACACCGCAAAGAAAAAAGTTGGAAAAGTTGATATTTGTGGCAACAGGGGCGAAAAGACTGTCACAGGGTGTGGAATTTTGCGTGTTTTTTTAAATGCGCATTTTTAAAATCATGCAACTTAGATTTTTTTTATATTTTTTGACAACCAGCATTACTTGCCTTTTCACCCGGTTCCGGGTTGACGTCGAGTAATGGGACACCCTGTATAAATGCAGTATCTCAGCACAATCGGAATTATATTGTGGAAATTATTCAGATAATGAAATATGTGGAAAATATAAATTGACAAATTAAATTCGATGGTTCTGATAATACGATCTTCTTGAAACTTTGTATGAACATTCAGTCAGTATATCAGTTTTCATTCACAAAATAAGTTCCACATGAATCGGACATTCTGTTATGGAAATATATAAAGATTCTTCTTCCAATATCCAATTAAATTTTCTATGACTCTGTTTACACTATGGTCAAGAAATTTCGAATGAACATTCAGTATATCGATCTCCATTCACAAAATAAATATCATTGAAATCGAATATCTTCTTAAGGAAATATCGAGTTTTTTCTTTTCAATATTCCAATTGAATTTTCTATGGTTCTGTTCACACTATGGCCAAAAAATTTTGCATGAGGCTTGTATGAGCATCTTGCATTTGGCCGTAACATTTCATTTTCGATTAGTTCCGTTTTTTCTGAGTAATGAGGAACAAAAATTCGAATGGCCATATTTTATGGAAGACCCTGTACGATTTGACTGGTTAACGAACTTAATCGAGCCATTTGGGACCTGAAAACTTCAAGTCTCTAGGGCAATCCCTCGGAAAGTTATTGTGCTAACGGACGACCGGACGGCCCCACGGACAGAATTGAATTTGACCACGAATTCGCCATCGGTAGAACCCTATCGTTTGAGACCATTTTCAGCTCGAAATCGGAAAATGCAGACATTTGGGCAAAACTATACAGGGTCTTTCACGAGGAAACTCACCCATATTTATACGGGAAACTACTGAACGTATTTTCATGAAATTCAGCACTTATAAGTATTTCACGATGCTGATGAAATCTAAAATATTTTCAAGTCATGAGCACCTCCGTTTTTCCGGAAATGACATCAACTTCCGTTTTTCAAATTAGAACACCATTTTTTTATTGCAGAAATAGATTCCTTAGAAAATTTCAAGTTATTTTGATGTAACAGTTCAGTTTTGTTTGGAAAATTCTCTCTGAGCGGGAAAATACGAAAAAAAATCGAAAATAGAGCTCCGCTGAAACAAGAATAACTTCGAGGTTTTTGGATGGAAAATTTTCATTTTTGGATTTTTCAAGATGTAAGATTGATGTATCCATTTTAAAAATTGAAATCGCGATTCATGATACAGGGAGTGAAAAAATCGCTTTCAAAGTTAGGGATGACAAAATCGTGAAAAATCAATTTTTTCAAATTAGAACCCCATTTTTTTATGGCAGATATTGAATCTACGTTAAAAAATGATGTGAGTGTATGCATCACACCATTGCCCTAAAGTGGATATTTTCTGAGTTATTCACAAAAACTGTTTTCGTCTTGAATTTTCAGATATTTCTTTTCCCTTCACGCCAAAAAGATGAAATTTTCAGGAACTGTTACTTAAACCATGTTTTAGATTTTACTACCCTAATATGCAAGAGAAAAAAGTTACAGGTTGTTCCTAAATAGATGGCGAATTTTGATTCGAATTTGTATCGGACACCTCTTTATTTCAACTAATCGGCCATCGGTTTTCTCTCCAGTGATAAATAAATAATTCCTTATGAACCATATGCAACACTTACCATGTTTTACATTCTTTTTTTTTAATGATAGATATCATTAATTTGGCAGATAGATATCATTATTACATCTGCCAAATTAATGATATCTATCATTAAAAAAAAGAATGTAAAACATGGTAAGTTTTTGCATATGGTTCATAAGGAATTATTTATTATCACTGGAGAGAAAACCGATGACCGATTAGTTGAAATAGCTGAAAATTCAAGACGAAAAACAGTTTTTTGTGAATAACTCAGAAAATATCCACTTTAGGGCAAGGTGTGATACATACACTCACATCATTTTTAACGTAGATTCAATATCTGCCATAAAAAATGGGGTTCTAATTTGAAAAAAGTGATTTTTCACGATTTTGTCATCCCTAACTTTGAAAGCGATTTTTTCACCCCCTGTATCATGAATCGCGATTTCGATTTTTAAAGTGGATACATCAATCTTACATCTTGAAAAATTTCAAAAATGAAAATTTTCCACCAAAAACCTCGAAGTTATTCTTGTTTCAGCGGAGCTCTATTTTCGATTTTTTTTTTCGTATTTTCCCGCTCAGAGAGAATTTTCCAACCAAAACTGAAAAATGTTACATCAAAATAACTGAAATTGTCTAAGGAATCTATTTCTGCAATAAAAAAATGGTGTTCTAATTTGAAAAAAGGAAGTTGACGTCATTTCCGTAAAAACCGGAGGTGCTCATGCCTTGAAAATATTTTAGATTTCATCAGCATCGTGAAATACTTATAAGTGCTTAATTTCATGAAAATACGTTCAGTAGTTTCCCGTATAATATGGGTGAGGTTCCTCGTGAAAGACCCTGTATAGCACTCGTATAAGTAGTACGAGCGCTCAAAAAGGGAAGTGATTTTTGGTGTATTTTGATCAGTTGACCACTCTTATGGTACTCTTATCTTTCCGCATTTGTGTTCGCCATAGCAGACATTTCGACTTTCACCCACAGTGCTCTGTGCTTTTCCGAGCATTATACTGAGCAATGTTCCCTCTGATCCTCTCTCGCCAAATTAATTTCAATGAATAGGTTATTGTAGTTGATCTGATAGTGGAGAGGACGGTCGGAAGGTAATGTAATAATATTCAAATTCGCAAGGATCTGGGTCCTTGGCGACAGACGCCAGTCGTTAACCCTCCCAGAATTAGCTCATGAATAGTTATTTTAAACCTCACTTGACAGTTGCTGGATAAAAACATGGCAGCATGGAATCCATCATGCCACAGTTTCCAAGTCCTTGTTATGTTGAATTTGTGATTATGATTGTCTGGAATGAAACTACATATATTTTCTTGAATATATTAGTAACTCGTGCAACTTGAACGTACTAGTGGAACATAACTGGGAAGTCATTTTCGTCCAAATCTATTTTGTGAACTATACACAGTTGAATATTACTATAATCATAAAATTCCCATCTCGCCAGTTTTATCGCGGAAAACAGGCAATTGAAAGTCATTGAGTAGATTGTTTGAACAGAATAAAATAGTTTTATTACCTTTGATATTTTAAAATGAATGTTAAAATGTGTACAGTCGAATTTCCTGGTGCAATTGTGCTGGAAGGTTCGCAGTTAGTTGTAGGTCATTAAGTTTTAATGTTGTGAGCGCTGTGTAGTGGCATTTACGACCAAAATAAAATCCGCAACTCGCGACAGATGTTTCGCCAGGTCCCTATATCGACAGGGTGAAATGCATTTTTATAAAAAGACGCCCGCCTAATAGGTTTTGGTTTGATGAATCAACTATGATTACTATTCGATTTAACCGGTGTTCCTTTTACTTTGTTGATGTTTTACTACTGAGCTCAATAGGGGAGTACCATAAGAGTGTCAACCTGCTCAAAAAATACCCTTTTTATGCAATAAATCAACTTTTATTCGAAAGCTAAAAACTCAAAGCTTATCTTAGAAATATTAGATGTCACGGAAGCCTGTGAAGATTTTAATGAATTTTTTTATTCTTACGTTCTCATGAATTTAAGAAAAGCCCTGAGCAGGAGCTTTTGAGCTCTTGTTCTTTGGTGGAGCAATAAGACTATTAGCTCAAAATTTTATATGGGATTTGAGATTGATACCAAAATATTTTAATGCAGAATCTCAGCACAATCGGAATTATATTCTGAAAATTATTCAAAAAATGAAATATGAAAAAAAATAAATAATTACAAAAAATATTGCAGTTTAGTGTAATTCCCCTGATATAAATAAAAAAATAAACACCAATTTAAATGCCTTCTTTCTGCATCATTCAAACTAGCCAATGAAAATATTTTTGAGAATTATATATTCCAATGCTTCGAAATCCGAACAAATCTACCTGAACTTTTTCTGAAAACTGGATCAAAATTTCGTACAAAAACGGATTAATTTAGACCAATTTAAAAAACACAAACTATTTACTTGAAATTATAGCAAATTTTGGAGAAAACAATATCTATTTGGACGGATGGTTTAATAAATTTTATGGATACTGTGAATTATCAAAATAATAAGATTTCTCATTTTGATCACAATGGGAAATCCTTGAGATAGTCTCAAAAAGCTCGTTATGTAGAGGTCCCTGGGATATTAGCATAAATTGGAGGTATATAGGATATTCCAAAAAGCTCACAATGCGGAGGTTGTTGGGAAGTTTTCATACTTGTTACAATAGGAGGTTTATGCGAATATCGAATATCTGCAAATCTCCGTGAGGCAGAAATTTGGAGGAGATATAGAGCTCCTAGCAACCTCGCAGGACAACGCAGAAGTAATCTCAATCTCGCTGGGATATCTATGCGACGTCTATGTGTTGACTGGGTTCCGTATTGACAAACGCGTTATTTAGATCCACCATGCTATCAAACTCAATAGTATTCACCGGGCTCAAATAACAGTTATTGATAAAATCATCCATAAATGGATTAGAATAAACATAAAACACGCTGCAGGTCGCTGACGGTAAGAAATATAAAAAAGTGATATTCAGAAGAAACATTCAGAATTAAATTATCTTTCGAATGACGTAATACAAAAGGTATTCTCCTGGAGAAAAAATTTATAGTGCCGCGACTCCTGGCGTCTTAATTCTTTTCTCCGACTTTCACGCAAATGTCAAATCAACATTGACTTGTACCAAATACCGTCAACAGAATAAAAAAATATTCATCCTTTTTTGAGAAAAATTAGGTTACCTAGATACGTGAATCACCCTGTACTGTCTCGACAAACAGGCTACAAACAGATTCATCTCTCTAGGGTCAGAATTTCAGTTTGGAGCGTTCTTATTGATTTCCTCAAAGGCACTGATTTCCTGTATTTTGGGCCGTATATGCCTATACCTGCTCTTGCTGCCTGAGGCACTGATTGTATGTCAAGCACAAAGAGTATTTGTGTATTTCGATCATGCAGATGGCGTTCTTGTATTCATCGGTCAATCGATAGATTTCTGAGAACTAATCGAATCCATTTTACTGGAAAGCCGATCGACTGATCAGGTCAAAATTTCTTAACAACATTAATAACGATTCAGAAGCTAGTCCAAAATTCGTGGAAAAGCCAAACAAAACTCAGACCCAACAGCTCGTTCACAGAAACTCAGAAATGCTACAAAATATTAAATTTTTTAGTTGGAAATTTCGATTCTGCCACACGATACCCTGTGGACTGTATAGCAGAAGAAAATTTTCTCAAGAAACGTTGTCACTGAAATCATTATTTCCAAAACTGAAACAAACATGCCAAACATTTCAAGACACTGGTATTTAATATAAAACACTTGAGCATATAATAGATACCATTCTATTACTGACTACACCGTAATAGATTGTGGTAACGCGATATTGCAAACACAAATCTATATATAGTATAACAACTATCGGCATTTTCATCTATGAATAAGGAGAAAATGCCGGTTAACCGCGAATAATTAATGTGATGACTCACTTGATCTCCATGGACGGCGTGATTACGAGACCTTTCCGCGAGCGACGACGCGCGTTCGCATCAAGAGCGCCGGCAAAAAAATTAGCTTACGAAACACGTCAGACTACCGGATTCGCCGGTTTTATCGATGTGGACCGATCCTCCGGTTGTATATTTCCTCATTTCTGGGTCTTGAGTAACTTGAGGTGCATTGGAAATGTCGACATGAGAAAGCAGTAAAAAGCGCATTTCTCTTTCCGCGTTTCACGAAATTCGTCAGAACGACGCCGACTCAACGCCAGTCTTGTATTTACCAGAAATTAACAGGAACGCAGAAGCTTGAAAACTAAAGATCTAAGAAACTGAGAAACTATAGAACTAAGAGACTTGAGCCGGGTATCACAACACTCCAATGACCTTGATTATTGAAATGTCATCATTTCTGTGCAATTTTGAGTTCATTTTTGACTTAAACCCATCGACTTAAACCAAAACGATTTGATTGCCCATTCAAGCTTTGTGAAACCCACGATGAGGAACGCAAAAAGTACGAAACTGAGGAAATAGGAAAATAAAACTAAGAAACTGAAACTCTTAAGTATAGTCCGTTCACGAATCTTTGAGCTGACGGTTGACCATGACAATTTGGCATATTCCACTGTGTTTATTAAAATTTCAGGTTATATTGTTTATTTTCTTGTCAGATTGATACGCAATGTTGTCAATATAACATTGAGTTCTCTGATAACTCGAGAGCTCTTCGGGCGAGGCCGGGTACATTCGGCAACGTTGACTTTTTTACGTTAGACAGCAAATACTTTCAATCTCAGATAAATAATCAAACGGCTACTTTGCGCTCAATAATATGTGAACGGAGTAAAACCAACTTAGAAAACAAAAAACCAGTAAACAAAGTAACTAACAACCTCAGTAACTGATGAATTTATTAAAAGCCCTGATCAGGTGCTTTTGAGCGTTCTTTCATTGGTGGAACAATAAGGCTATTTTGTATAGGACTTGAAATTGATGCTAAATAAATGAATGCAACTATCGGAATTATATTTTAGCAATTATAAATTCTAAGGTTTAATTTTATGGTCCTGATTATGCGATCCCTTAAAATTTCGCATGACAGAATTGAATTTGACCTCGGTTTCGTGAACAGTGAGTCGAACTCGTTTGGGACCATTTTCTACTCAAAATTCGATAATTACAGTCATTGGCAAAACGATATAGCACTCGTTTAAGTATAAAGAGCACTCAGAAATTGAAAGCCTTGTTATACTAAGGAACAGAGAAGCTCAAGATCGAAGAAGCAGAGAAAATAAGAAATTGAAAAACTAAGAATCCAAGAAAATAAGGAGCTATACCCCTATTAGACTATGCCTTTCTGTCGAAATTTCGGTGCCTATTTCAGGCTTGCAATTAAAAAGAACCGGTTCTATCTTTCACCCCTGGAAAGTGTGGGAGTCAGGTTCAATAACACAGAATTTTTCTGCCTAATTTGACATCTTGGCATAACCTAATACATATACTTTTTCTTTTGAATTGCTCAATAATGAATATGTTTATTACTCTTATCTTTATTCAAAAATTTTATGAATGGGCATATTATAATGAACAAATAAATGAAGGGACATCCTTTTTTTAATCTATATTTGAATAATTAAGACTCATGGCTTTTATTGCCTGATTGTTAGTTCATCCAAGGCTTCACCTTTCATCTGGTGTAAAACCCTTTTTTTTGTATTTTTCGGAATAACAGTTACAGTTGCAATAATAGTTATAAGTTATTTTTCTAATTCAATTTCATCTTCTATTGTTTGCATCATTATTTTTTCATATCAATACAGATACTATGGTATTCTTTCGAAAATATTCCAACAATACACAAGCTTTATGGTATATAATTTCAATTTCTTCAATGTTTGCAATTTTAGAATTACTACCTGAAACCCCTTGAAACCGAGCTTGAAACAGCCCTTGAAAAGGCTTGGTGTAATAGTGCGACTAATTCGGGAGCCCTGAAAAAAGGCTCGAATATAGACATGAAAAAAGGCATGGTGTAATAATAAGGGTATTAGAAACTGAGAAATTAGGAAACCAATGTCAACCTATACTCCGGCTGTAAAATTCCTCATGTCTGGGCTGTTAGGTAACATAAGGTGCATTGGGAATGTCGAAAGAGAGCAATAAAAAACCGCATTTCTCTTTCGCGTTTCGCGAAATTCGCCAGAACGCGACGCGAGACTCGTTTTCACCAGAAATCGATTTTTACGCGGCGACAAAACTTGTTTGAGGGAATTTTAATGCGTTGGTATGAGTCATGTTTTTTTTCTATGGGTCGTTACGTGTATGAAAGTTGCGTGGATGGCGAATGCACTTATCTTGACTAATTATGTGATTCAGCCTATTAGCAATTTATCCTACAGCTTCGCCGTATATGAGGTATGTTTATATCTCGGTGTTTTGATCGGACTGTTTACACTAATATATTACCAATCGAAGTAGGCGCAGCTTCAATTCTGATTCCAAAAATTTTATTGTGGTTTTATGATAGATATAAAAATATAACCTAGAAATGCTGAGTTATAGATGGTTTTGATTATTTGGCAAAATTCTAACCGTGTAACTCTTCGCATACTATTTCATCTCACGAATCAAGAATCATTTTGCAATACTACATTAACTGATGAACACAAATAGAAAAATCTTGTTGATTCTACGAAGAATTCAGCCAAATGAATGGATCGGGATAATCGTCATGATGAGACAGAAAGAAAACTTCCAAGATCCAATCAAAACACCAACAATTATGACATATCAATTGAACTGTAACTCAATATATTATGAACCATTTCATGAAATGGAAAAAATTATGAAAAGTCACAATTCCATGTTGTGAATGAATGATGAAACTTTTTTTCACTCAAGATAACAATTTATTCACATAATTCGAAAGAAAATTCTCCCCTTGCTCTGTTCTTTAAGAATTTGAAGATCTTTTCATTAAATAATCGAAATCGCAAAAAAGTTTTCATCGCATTAAGATACTAAATGCAAAAAAATGTAATCCTTCGAAAATATACACTATCTATTCACAATGTTGTTATCGCTTATCAGAATTGTTTTCCTTGAGATTTTGGACAATTGTATGTTTTCTCTCAATCTCGAAAAAAATCAATTCGTTTCGCTTCAAAACTACACTTTTTCAATTGCCTAAAATGTACGTTTTTTTGTGAACAATCAACACAATGTTTATGGATTTGAAGATGGAATCAATCTCCATTCAGGTATCAGTTTTTCGAAATGGAGTGACAAAATTTGTATTCTCCTTCCTATTCATTAATGTCAATTGTGCAAAATCAAATTATGAACAATTCTGAATAAACTACGAAACACTACGCTTGCGGAATATGCATCTCATTAAGAATTCGATTATGAAAAGAACGTTAGTAATTAAATCAAATAGTGCATTAATGTCATTGATTAATGATCTCAAACTATTAACCATTAATCGCTAGGATAATAAACGAGATAATTACAATATTATTTCGTCGACCGCATAATGAATTGAGTATAAATTCTTGTTTGAATTACATACATACATTCTTATTTTGTACAAGAGATGCGTTTGACATAATACAGGGTGTCCCATTACTCGACGTCAACCCGGAACCGGGTGAAAAGGCATGTAATGCTGGTTGTCAGAAAAATATAAAAAAAAATCTAAGTTGCATGATTTTAAAATAATGCGCATTTAAAAAAACACGCAAAATTCCACACCCTGTGACAGTCTTTTCACTCCTGTTGCCACAAATATCAACTTTTTCCAACTTTTTTCTTTGCTGTGTAACCTTGAATAATGCTTGTTTAAACTGTAATCATAATTTTGATACCAGCTGCTCTAGGTTTCATAAAAATAGGGCTTACTTCTCGGAAAAAAAATTCGAAATAAACATTGCCTAGTTTCAACTGACTGTATTGAAAAAAAAATGTACTACGTAGGTTTGGCAAGTTTTTTCAAAAGTTGGCGCATTTAGTGAGGATTCCAAAAAAAAAAAATAACAGTTTTTCCCGGAAGATGGATCGGACTTTCTGGTCCAATCTCGTGGCCGGCCCGTTCACCGGACTTGAATCCATTGGACTCTATTACTGGGAAGCAGTTAACGAAAAAGTGTATTCAAAGGCAATCGAAAATAAATTTGAACTACGGCAGCTACAATTAAACAAGTATTATCCTCACTAAATGCGCCAACTTTTGAAAAAACTTGCCAAACCTACGTAGTACATTTTTTTTTCAATACAGTCAGTTGAAACTAGGCAATTGTTTATTTCGATTTTTTTTTTCCGAGAAGTAAGCCCTATTTTTATGAAACCTAGAGCAGCTGGTATCAAAATTTTGATTACAGTTTAGACAAGCATTATTCAAGGTTACACAGCAAAGAAAAAAGTTGGAAAAAGTTGATATTTGTGGCAACAGGAGCGAAAAGACTGTCACAGGGTGTGGAATTTTGCGTGTTTTTTAAATGCGCATTATTTTAAAATCATGCAACTTAGATTTTTTTTTATATTTTTCTGACAACCAGCATTACTTGCCTTTTCACCCGGTTCCGGGTTGACGTCGAGTAATGGGACACCCTGTATAAATTTCTATTTAACTGTAGAATTGTGACATTTCTCGTATTGCTTCTAAATACTTTGTGTTCGGTTGCCCATGACAATTGAACATTTAAATGAGTCATTATTGCCCAGTTTTGTATGCGTTAAAGCCACTTTTTATTTTGAGGTCGACGGAAGAAATGTTATATTCAATTAATTTGATCATATCTGTTCACTGTTCAGCAAAGTATATCGTGTTTGAAATAGGTATAGTCCGTTCACGGAAGTTTGAGCGCATAGTAGGCGTTTGTTTATTTATCTGGATTTGGCAATATTTGCTGTCATAACGTAAAATAAAGTCAACGTTGCCGAATATACCTGGCCTTGCGAGTTATCAAAGAACTCTATGCAATATTGACAACATTGCGTATCAATCTGACAAGAAAATAAACAACATAAACTAAAATTTTAACATACACAGTGAAATATGCTAAATTTCCACCGACGGCTCAACCTTTCGTGAACGGACTATACATGCATATTTGAATGATTAATTCTGCGAATGAACAACTTATAATCAGGGGCGGCTTTTCAGGTGAAGGGAGTGAAGTGGCTCTTCACCTAAAAATTCCTAGGGTCAGGGTCACCTAAAATGTTCATTGAGGATGATAATTATTATTCATTATTTATACAATAATTTAATCGTTTCATTAGCTCCATGTCAGAACTCAGGAGACGTTTATTATCGAATCACGAAACTCATTATAATATCTTGTCGCTGGCCGCATCGAGAGAAGAGGTTTGTCACGGAACTTGCACCTCGATCGCTCAAGTAGACTGCGTTACTATGGTAACGGGTGACGTCACCGGGGCTTTCTATTACGTTTTCTCGCTGTATTGAAGAGCTCCAGTAAAGCATACATTAAAACGGACAAAATTTTCGGACACGATCGATGATTCGGGTATATTCGTAAATCGGCTACTCCGAGTTCTGTAGAAACTGCAACTGAGAGATCATCATCTGTTTACATTTTCGTCAGCGTCAGATGTCAACTTCACATTTGAAAACATTTCGGGTTTTACTCATTTTAAACGCTATTTAGAGCTCGAAATTATGGAATTCTCAATAAAATTCAAGTAAGAGGAGATTATTGTACGCATTTGCGTTAGATGGAATCATTTCATTCTCGATGATGATGAAAATCGGCAATGATGACTTTGCTACTTGAAGGTAACTTTATCCCTAATTTTCATTATTGAGAATCTCTTCGAGTATTGATATTATTTCAGGTTTCATCTTTTCCAGCAAACCAGGAAAATGTGCCATCAATAAAGAGCCTGAGTAATGGCTCTCAAAAAGAAACGAACATGCACATAAATAAATTGATAGTTTTCTATCTGTCTACACAACATAGTCTTCCTTCAGCATCTATTATCACAATTGTTTCAATTTTATCTTCCATTTTTCAGTTAGTTATTAAAAAAATTAAGATCAAGCGAAGTTACTCTACTACAGATCTACTGACAAAAAAATATTATGCCATGAATTGTGATCTATATTCCTCCTGCTTTGTGAAGATTTCATCAATAATTACTAGTTTTGTTCTATATCAGTTTACCCTGTTTTATTTTCTGTTTGTTTCAGTGAATTCCTTCAGCATAATATGTACAATAGTACCTTTAATCGTAAACACATTGTACTTGCCAACATTAATATTTTCAACAATTGAGGACACTGAAAGATTATACCAATATTACCAATATTAATATTGAATTATATATAAATCAACTTCGACTAATCAAAGCATGGTTAGTACCCAACTTAAGTTCCATGTAAAACGTAGACTCTGAATCAGGTTTATAGAATTCACACGTTTCTGAAACAATCAACTTATTTGTTGTGGGTTAAAATGAAAATATTGTTATCGACTTCGATCCACTTTCCGAAAAGAATATCAAAATATCTAGTACCTGTTCATCAAGATACCAGGCCAAAATCATATGAACAATAGATTCCGAATGTTCATTTTTCAGGACAAGAAGGTGAAACTGTTCTTTCTTTTTAAATAAATATTAGATAGTGATTCAAATAATGTTTTTTCGTTTTCATACATCAGTTTTCTCATTCATTCATTTCAATTACGCCCCATAGAAATTGTATGCAGTAACACTTTCAATCGTGATCAGCAATCGTTCACTTATCCTATGAAAATAAAACTTGAGGTGCTTTATTCACATTCATACTTTCCAGTCATCTGAAGACACAAACAAAGTGCTGATATTATACCCAATTCTGTAAAAATAAACCACAAACAAATCCATCGTAACAACTTATTCATTTATATCTTGTAAGATCAGAACATGATTGGATATCACAAGTTAAGTAATTACTCTTTATTCTAGACAATGTAAAAATCAAGTTAATTCAATTTCCACCGTATTATTCTTTTACACATACTTAAGAAAAACCAGACATATCAAATGCCGAGTCAAATGACTATACACCGAAGTTCTTCAGCTCTCATCGAACTATTTTCTCTATTTGTGAATCATGTAGATATAGGTCCATCAATTAAATTTTGTCTTGATACATGGATTTCTCTCATTCTTTATTGGCAATTGGAATAAAAGAATACATTTTTGGAACCAATTTGATGGCTCAAACAAGTTCCAAAGTACATCATTCCTTTATTTTAAATTTGTATTGATGGCACTTTTTTCCTGACATACTGGACAAATAAGATGAAATCTGAAAATGAAATCAACACTTGAAAAAATAATCAATAATTGATATTAGGGATAGTTACCTTTCAAAAGCAAAGTCATCCTTGCCCATTTTCAATATATTCATACCATAATCGAAAGCGATATATAACTACGACAAATGGGTACAACAATCTCCTTTTACTTGAGTTTTAATTGGAAATCCCATAATTTCAAGCTACAAATAACTGTAAAATAAGCGAAAACCCATGTTTCGAAATGTGAATCTGATATCTGACGAAAATGTAAACAGATTCTGTCTGTCAAAATCCCGCTCCTTTCAATGTAGTCTGGGCGTACTGTAACATATCAGCTTCGGGTCCGAAAATTTTGTCCGTTTTAATGTATGCTCTCCAGTAACCCTCTGCAGTCTGCACATGTTACGTCGTCGGTTACTGTCCGCTTTACTGTCCGTGCGTCGCCTATAACTGTTGTTTACTTTAAGTGCTTCGGCTTCGATATTAAAAATGAACCCCATTAATGACATTGTGTGCAGTTTAATAGAAACTCCGTTTCATCGTTGGAAAGACGAAGACAAAAAGGACATCTTAAATGAAGGTCGGCCTACTGTTGACTTGAAAATTTCTACAAGAAAAAAAATGAAAAATGGCAAATCATATAATATTGCCTCAAGAGAATAAAAACTTATTTAAGAAATTCTGTATCTCAACACAGGCTTTCCTCTTTGGCCAATATTTCCATTCAAAAAGAACTTTTAATTCAACTAACAAACAAACAACCATTTTATGAAGACATTACGGACAAATTTGCTAGTTTAAAGGACCGAAGGTTAGATCTGATATACAAAAAATAGGTGAGTTTACATAAAAAAGATGTTATTCTAGATTTTTCTGCTTGTTTAGCTCTTCACCTCTTTTTTCACCCACGAGCCGCCACTGCTTATAATGTTTTCGATTTCTCGCAACTACTCCACTCATTTTTTGCCGGTATCGTGTCTATTCGCCATTGCCCTAGGAATAACAAATTGACCTTTAAAACAATAAGGTTATTTGTCACACGTCTCGCCAGTGATGATTAAACCGGTATCACCGAGACAATGAATGTATTTGGTGGATTCGCGCTGGACTCGATCTGAATGTTTACAAATATTGGTCGGCTAATAATAGCTCATTGATAAAATTGTTGGCAATGAACTTAAGGAATCGCGGTGAAATGGAAAACGCCTGTGGACGCGCTTTCAGCATTATTATTCATTCCATACTGATAGTTATTCAATATCCGCAGATATCTTATGCTAATCTGTACGTACCGTTGTTATACAGGGTGTAGAGGTAAACAAATACGAGGGACTTCGGGACATGATTCCTCGATGAAAATAAGTAGGGGTAGTTTATACTTCTTTTTTTTAAATTGAGCCCCTTCCAAAGTACACCCTTTGGAAGGCGATGACCAGTTGAAAGTTTTTTATTTCTTTTTACGGCTTCTTGAAAACACTGAGTCATAAAACTATACATAATATAAAGCACAATTATTTTAGATCTCATAACTTTCTAATGTTTGAAAATAACAACCCCCCTAGGATCTTCGTTCAAAAATTGTTTTCGCGGGATAGATTATCAAAAAATAAATCTCTCTTATGGTTTCCCTGTTCCCATTCAATTCTGGAGAAAAAAAGTCTGCAAAATTTCGGTACAGCCGATAATTTTCTCCGAAAAAATAAAAAACTTACTCTTCTGAAACTGAAAATTGTAGGAAGAATCAAAGAAAATCTGTTTCCTTCTGTCAAAACCATCTTTGAGCATAAACAATATCTTAGAATATTAATTCTATGGAACATACGATGAAATGGATCATAACAGCTTGTAAATTTTTATTTTTTTCCGAAAAAAGTATCGACTGTATCGGAATTTTGCGAGAAACTTTTTTCCCCAGAATTGAATGGGAAACCATAACAGAATTATTTTATTTTCTCGAAAATCAATGCACGACAACAATTCTTGAATCAAGCTAGATTCATAACAACGGTAGATTAACTAATGACTGTATCACAACATAATAAAGACAATGCTATTATTATTATTTCATATTATCATGTGTAAATTACATATTTCTATTACTCTGTTTTATTTCTATTTTCCGATAAAGAGGATTTAAATTCAACACTATAAATACCCATATTGACTATACAGTGAATCTTTGAAGTCCGTTTTACTTCAAAATAAATACTGAGCAAAACAATTTCATTCGAATAACTCAAAATGCGAATTTTCATCCACCGGTCCATTGCGGGAAAGAACGAAATGGTTGAAAAAATGGAATTATACAACGAAGCTCATTTCCTCACACAATCCTGATGAAAATGTCTCATATTACCAACCAAATGATTTTTCTGTCGATAACTCAAATCTTGATTCGCTTCCACATTCGTTTTTCCGCAAAGATACGGATCTGCTGCGTTGTCGATTCATTTCTTCTTTTGTTACGCCCCGAAAGCTCTCCTGTATCCCGTTTATCCCTCGGGTCGTCTGGGAACCGCGTCAGCTTCGATAAATTCCACTTTTGAAACCGTATCTTTGGAATGTTGAATGTCACACTAATCCACTACTAGCCATCCATATACGTGAAATTGTAAATCCCCCTTTTGTTTGCAGTCCACAATGTGTCTCAGCTAATGATGCCGGGGCAGAGAGCGATTCAGAGGAGGACGAAGAAGAGTGGAATTACGTCAGGGGTGAAGAGGCGAACAAAGAGAACGCCAAACCGTTGCCACTGAGCTCACAGGTGAGATAGACTGATTGTTTTTAGGGCTTTGTAATTTGAGGTGTGAAGATTGTGTGGTTTTTCGTATTATAGGGATCGAAAGCCTCAGGACAGACTTGTTGCCAAAAAATCCATATACACCATACCTACCACTGGGTTTTTCCCATAAAACCTGGGACCTGTAACACAAGCACTACAAGTCCTACAATTGTAAGAATATATTCTACACTTGTAACTGTTTCATAACACAAACCATCTTGTAATTACAAGTACGGACTAGTAATTACGTCAAAATCTCTACATATGTAAACTTTTTCTGTAACATAAAGTTCACACTTGTATAATCGTGTCACGGAATTTTCTACAAGTGTAGATAATGTTTTACATATCTCCAACTCTAGGTAGATACAACACATTTTAATGTATTTGCAAAAATTAACAAAAAATCACAACTGAGTAATTATATGTTCCTTATAAAGGGATTGTACCCAACTACGATCACAAATTTAAAAAGGAGCAGCCATTTTCATCTTCTTTATATTGTGGTAACGATGCCGTGAACTCTGACATGGGCAGTTGGAGCTCTTGTTCTAATTTTACAATTTCCAGTTCAGTTTTATGGTTCTTCAACCTTAGATATTCTACTTGCAAAGCAAGCTCTTCTTGTTTTATCTGAGCAACTTTTTCCGAATCGAAATATTGACTCTATCTCGCTTTCTTTTTCCTGTATAAAAATGCATTTTTCTATTATTATTTTGCTTCGAAAAGAATTAGGTACCATTGAATTGCTTTGGAATAGATGGGGTTTCGTGAGCACTGATTGGTCCACTTTTATTGGCAATCTTCAGCATTATTATTCTCTACGTCAGTTTACAGCTTGGTTGCTTGAGTTTTTCGAAAGACTCAGCTACTCCAAGACCGCATATTACAGGAGAGTCTTTCCCAATTATTTCCAGTACAATTTTTTCCACTTCCGTTAGATTCCCCATTCCACCAGAGCCAGTTTTCTTCGCATTATCAATTTTAATCTATAAATATGTACCATATGTCGATAACAATAACCTTGCAAGTTCCAAGTTTTGCTGACCATAGCAATTCTCTTCAAATTCTGCCATATCTAATGTATCCTTTACATAAGTCCAATCTTTATCCGATGGTACTTAACAATTACTTTGAGCCAAATTGGCCATTCCTTCCACTTTTCTACTTTATCTTGCTTTCTCAGTTCATCCTAGAAAGCTCCGAAAAATATGTGTCTGTTTTCTCTTATCTTAATTAAAAATTGCATTTTACGTTCGAAAACAATTTGTTTTGAAGACATAATGCAAACAGAAGACCCGCAATACAACTTATATTGACAAGTCTTGTCATATAGTAGGAATCAAATAATAATTAATTCTATGATATTTGCATTATATGTGTAGCTACACATGTACAAAATTATTTAATTTCTACAATTGTAGCCATTCGCATTGTGACATCGAATTGGGTTGGACTTGTAGTTACAGGCAAATTATTTGTAACTTGTAGACTTGTTACACTTGTAAGGTTTGTGTTACAGGCCCCTGGTCGGAAAACCGAACAGATAACAGACTTTTTTATGCCATCCAGATATCCCGCTCTCCCCTACTTCACGAGTGAATTAGAAAATGTATTGTGTAAGACTTTAGCGGTCAACATAGGAAATTGTGTTGTCGGGTTTTTAGGTCGTCGTTGGGTTTTGGAGTTAGACGGAGTGTCCGACATCCTCAGGAGCTATTCTTTCTATACAGACTCAGTAGTCCTTTAAATATCAACGAAAGAATAGCTCCTGAGGATGCCGGACACTCCGTCGTCTAACTCCTAAAAACGACGTTCTAAAAACCCGATAGGCCACATGAATTAGAAGATACGAGTATCTGAATCATTCGGAAAAGTCGGTTACCTATTAAGTTTTCCGGGCATAGTTTTTGATTGCATGAAGAAATTATTGACGTTGTACCTTTTTGAAAAGCTAACGAAGCATTGAAGTTTTTCCTTAGATTACTACACCAACTTCATTGTACTTTTCTCGAGTAATTCTGAATTCATTAATCAAAATTTTATGACGAAAACAGGTGCAGCTGTTTAGAACCCTGTATATCTCGGGTTATCAGAAATTTTAGTGAATACTTATTCACAAGGAATGAGTGCCATATTCTCAGTTAAAAAAAAATATTCATTGAATATCATCTAATTTAGAGTCAAGTAGTTTTCATAAAACTAATTACATATTTTCGATAACGTAGCAGAAAAGTTGAAAAATCGTATCTTCGTAACCATAGATTTTCTACAAGACGCATATTGCTGCAAATATCTCCTTTGAAAGATCACGTCGAATTACCAGACTCCCCGTATATATCTTTTACATTAAACCTAGTTAAACGAATTATCCCAAGCTCTTGCAACATCTTCAAAGATATACACACAAAGATATACTTTATCCCAACCCTGTAATTCATACATATAGTCCGTTCACAAAAGGTTGAGCCGTCGGTTGGCCATGATAATTTGGCATAATCCACTGTGTATATTGAAATTTTAGGTTGTGTTGTTTATTTTCTTATCAGGTTGATACGCAATGTTGTCAATATAACAGAGTTCTCTGATAACTTGGAAGCTCGTCGGACGAGACCTGATACATTCGGCAACGTTGGTTTTATTTTACGTTATGACAGAAAATACTGCCAATTTCAGATAAATAAACAAACTCCTACTATGCGTTCAAACTTCGTGAACGGACTATATATTATTCACACAATTGATCTTTTCAACTTTTTTAGTTTGATGTGAAAGCACCTGCAATCGCTTAGGGAGACTAACTATGATATTCAAAGGTACTGGTGAGATCAGGAGAAAAACTGTAATATCTGACTGGCTTTAAATTGATCAATGAAACAACTGAGATATTGCCCGATTTAAAAAACCATGGGTCAGACTGTAGTTTATCACCGCTAGTTTTCGTATGTCGCTCATACAGTTTTTATATCAAATAATAGAGAGAATATTTTGACATAAGAGGAATAGAATACAAATTTTGCTGTCAGATATATTCTTGCACAGCGCTCTCTATGCCAGGAATATGAAAAATAGCCAATCGCGAATTCATTCGCCGTAATGTCTGAAACAGAAGCCACCAATAGTTTCGAATATCTCAGTTAACAGTGACACCGATACCAGAAGATATTATGTTATCTTTGAGAAGGATGCGAGAAATTTTGTTTCGGAACCATGCCTATAGTCCGTTCACGAAAGTTTAAGCGCATGGTAGGCGTTTGTTTATTTATCTGAAGTTGGCAGTAATTGCCATATTGTCCTAACGACAAGCTTGCTGGTTATCAAAGAACTCTATGCAATATTGACAACATTGCGTATCAATCTGACAAGAAAATAAACAACATAACCTAAAATTTAATATACACAGTGGAATATGACAAATTGTCATGGCCAACCGACGGCTCAAACTTTCGTGAACGGACTATAGCGCATAAGTGCACTTATTGATAACTAATACCTATGACTGTAGCTGTAACGAACATAATGAGCTTTGATCGGCAACAGTTCAATCGGCTGAATCATAAGCCTTTAAAAAATTATTTTTCTTCCAGGTTGCTGAAGAGGAGGAGGAGGACGACATAGAAAACGACGCAATGTCCCAGTTAAATCCGAACGCGGCAGAGTTCATCCCGTCGCCTGCGCGCGCTGTAGCGTCCCCGTTGGGCAGGCTGTTGGATGAAGATCAAGTACTTTCCAGATCGCCTAAGAAACCGCCACCGACAGAGGTCGACTTGAACGTTCCCGATATTTGCGATTTCAAAAAAGACATATCGCAAAAGCCACGCGAGATAGAGGCGGCATTCGGCCTAAACGCAGCCGATCAGGACAGTACGAATAAACCCCACGAAAACGGCCATCAGGTGAGTCCCCATGGGTCGGCATTGAGTCCACAATTTTCATTTTGATCGGGCAAATATACACACCACATCGTCATAAGTCTATTATATAAACTCTCAACTTGTTGAATGTAACAACCAATACTGGCCTTTACCTTAATGGCGTTACGTACCCTTTTCTTACGATTCGGTTCACGAAGTGATAGTCGACGAGAAAGGGTTTGGAGAGCAGACTAGAGCGACTAAATTTCGCCTAGGAAATTGTGACCTTTCAAGGCGGATCAAAACACCACACAAAGGGTTAAAAACATTCTTCAAGAGAACAATATCCAGCAGATAAACTGGTCAGCAAACTCACCAGACATGAATTGATAAGCAATGCTGTCAATATTGCATAGAGTTATCTGATAACTCGCAAGCTCGTCGGCAAGGCGGGTACATTCGGCAACGTTGACTTTATTTTACGTTATGACAGTAAACACTGCCAACTTCAGATAAATAAACAAACTTTCGTGGACGGGCTATACGTGCTAGAGAGAGTAATATCATTTCGCCAAAATCCACCTCCAGCATTTCAGGAATTGAAAAAAAGCTGCTTATCATCGAAGTAGTAGAAGGATCTGCTCAATTAAAATGACTAGGGAACCCCAACAACTCACTACATAATCCTACTAACCAACTTCTTCATCAGCCTACGAAAGTACAACCAAAATTCGAAAAACTACAGTAGTCCGGCAAAATATTCATCAATAACCGAAACTACGTAGATATAATAGATCCACTGGTACACCACTACAATGTATCACCCAGAACGAAGAAGGGTGGCATGCTGGAATCCTTGCCACTCTTCGAACACTTGTAGTCTTTAAAAACAATTCAAATGCATATCTTTTATATAGGTTTGAAAATTCACATCGGAAACATACGATATACCAGACACGATATTTTTCCGTCAAGTTGAACAGTTGTATATTCGGGAGATTTACGTGCTATGTGACGGTCTGAATAAATAACTGATTGCAATAATGTAGTGTTGTCTCTCGCTTACCCTTGGGAGTGGCTTTATTCAAGCAGTATGGTAGGCAACCGAAAGTACTTGAATCGAGTATTATGGGTAGCCTGAAACATTAATAATTCTATTCAAGTACTTCAGGTTTCCTACTATACTGCTTGAATTAAGCCTTGTTCCAATGATAAGAGAAAGACAACACTACATTATTGCAACCGGTCATTTATTCAGACCGCAAACCTCTCGAATATACAACTGTTTAACTCTGTCTGATGCATTGAATATTGTATGTTTCCCATGTTCCAAATCTTTATTATGCTTAGAATTTTACTGTTCCTGTGTGCCTCACTCAACTCCACCTAAACAGCTGCACCGATTTGAGTGCATTTTTTGTATGAGTTGCACCCTGGATGGTTTATATTCGCAAATCCAACAGGCAGATGGCGGCCCTGGATATCTAAATTATTCACCTATACCTCATCTAAACGGCTGGATTGACTTGAATTCTTTTTTGTATATGCAGGACGTCTGTCGGGTTCCTTAGTACAATTCAAAACTTTATATAACCGTCTTAAAAACTGCGGTCGATATCTATTTGATTGTATAACGAATAAAAAAACTAATTTCCATCTATCTATTAATTTCAGGATAATTTCAACAACGATACAAACGCCATCAACGCGTTAAATAGCAGACTCGATGAATTCCACTTCGGACCTAACGCGGCTCCATTCACGCCCTCCAAACTGTTGGATCAGTCAGAAGCCTCGTCCACCAGAGCGACTTTGGTGACGAGTCCGCGATGACGTTGGGCACCTCTTTCAACGACTCGATGTTGAGCCAGGATCAAAACGATTTCGTACAAAAGGACGATCCATGTCCATGTCCTTCCATCAGGATAGAGCGGACGATTCCAATCTCTTCGATTTGAACAAGGTGCACATGTTACCAGAGAACGTGGATGAATTTATTGCCAACAAAGAGGAAAATACAAACTCGTTGTTCGATGACACAATTTCCGATTTGACGGAACATTATCCATTAGGTAGGTGGTCAG
Source organism: Propylea japonica (assembly GCA_013421045.1). Taxonomy (NCBI): domain Eukaryota; kingdom Metazoa; phylum Arthropoda; class Insecta; order Coleoptera; family Coccinellidae; genus Propylea; species Propylea japonica. The sequence goes on from CM024245.1 coordinate 12,340,358, forward strand.
GTGGATGAAGTTTCAATAAGACATTTTAAAGGACAATAGTGTGAAAATTTTTGTACTACACTACTGGAAAAAATTAAAGGATCAAAAAAAAATTCCAATTTTTTTGGCCATTTTTAACATGCCGTAACTTTGAGAGGAATGTTCGTACAAGGAATTTAAAAAAAGGAAATTGTAGCTCCAAGTGTCCAGTTTTGGATTAGAGCTTCAAAAATTTTAAGTTTCAGTGGTTTTCGAGTAATGACAGAAAAATCAGCAACAAAAAAATTCTCAAAATTTTAGCACTTTATTTTTCTTGTTTACGAGCGTGGAAAGTTATTTTTGCATAATCGTTATAGTGATGGGATACTTTGTTAATTCAGCTTCAATATATTTTTTCATTGATCTCAATACGTCCACTTCTCGCCGAGATATCGGTCTTTAAATGGAAAAGGATCCATTTGTCTTTGATAATCGATTTCTCAGCAACCAATGACTGCACAGAAAATTGAAGGAGGGTTTCAAGACCTTAAATGAATTCTGATTAATGAACAACCATTGCTTATTCATAGACATTTTTTTTTCTTCATGTCGCATCAATATAAAAATTTAACAAAAAATGGCTTTTGGTGGTTTCTTGGAAAATCTACCGCTGGATCCAAATGTGAGGAAACCAATAATGTTAAGTGTGACTTTCACAGTTCAATATGTTGATAAAAACCTCACGAAGAGTCAACTTAATCCAGCGAGCCGTTTTTTGTTTGACTCGATTGAATTTTTGAAAAAAATAAGGATCACGTTTTTTGCTCTGAGAAGCTCATAATCTTCAAAAAAGGGAAAAAAAGAATTTTCTCCAGCTTTTTCCACATTTTAATAGCAAATAGTACATAAATTTCAAAAAAAGAAAATAAAATGAACTAACAAATAAAATTTTTATCAATTAATAACGGATAAAAAATGGATCCTTTTCCATTTGAAGACCGATATCTCGGCGAGAAATGGACGTATTGAGGTCAATAAAAAATTAATTAAAGCTGAATTAACAAAGTACCTTATCATTATTACGATTATGCGAAAATAAAATTTCCACGCTCGTAGACAAGAAAAGGAAGTGGTAAAATTTTGAGCATTTTTTTGTTGCTGATTTTTCTATCATTACTCGAAAACCACTGAAACTTAAAATTTTTGAAGTTCTAATCCAAAACTGAACACTTAGAGCTACAATTTCCTTTTTTTAAATTATTGTACGACCATTTCTCTCAAAGTTACGGCATGTTGAAAATTGCCGAAAAATTTGGAACTTTTTTTTGATCCTTTAATTTTTTCCAGTAGTGTATAATTTTCTTTCGTTGTAGGTAAACTGAAGAACCCAAACAATCTGGAATTGAAATTACAACAGATTTAGATCATGAAGATCAAAAGATCGATCATCTCCAAATAAATAAGTCGAGTACACCAATAGACGAAAGATCGAAATCTCCTTCAGGATTACAGACTCCGATCGAGGATGACAGAGCAATTTCTCCAAGAGATGAGACACAAAACCAATCGAAGAAGCCAGTGTTGCATCATCAATCGGAGAATGTGCAATACCAAAGGTAGAAGATCGCTTAGAAGCACCGCAGAAACAGAACACAGATTACAATCGCCATTCGAACAAACAAAACCGAGTTCGCCATTTGAAGAACGCTTGATATCACCAGTTGTGGAACATAAGTGTCATCTCCTTACGAAGAGAAAGAAATGTACTCCACAGGAGGAAGAGAAAGATATATGTTCTCCTGTAGAAGAGAAGGATATATGTTGTTGATGAGGAAACAGAACGAGCCACAAAATGAAGAAAAAGACGTGTTTGAAGAAAAAGATCTATTGAGCGAAAAGGACATAATTCAAGAGGAAAAATACTTGATTGAAGGAAAACAATTCATAGAAGACAAGTATCTTTGAGTGAAAAGAAGTGATAGAAGAGAAGGATATATTTGAAAAAAAAATATGATGCTATCTCTCCAGAACCCCAAAGAGATATTTTATCTCCAAATGATGCTAATGAAGTTTCAGTAGTTCAAGAAAGACAGATCACATCTCCACAACAGGAAGAAAGACTAGTATATTCACCAGTCGAGGAGAAAGAGATTGTACAAGCAGTTCTCGAAATGGAGGCAGCTATTCCTAAATCTGAAGAAATTGTGTCCTCGGTACAACAAGAAATCATATCCTTTACAGAGGAAAGACAGAATATTTCTCCTATTCAAGACAGAGAAATCTCTTCTCCGGTTTTAGAAGAAAGGGATGTTTATTCTCCAATTGAAGAGAAGATGATTGCTTCACCTGTCCAAGATGAAGAAATCACTTCTATGGTCCAAGAGGTAGAATTGGCTTCTACTCAAGAAGAATGTTCTCTAGTCGATGAAGGAAAAGCAGAAAGTCCATCTTTGGAACAGGAAATTTCCACTGCCGAACTCAAAGAAGATGATTTCGTGCCTATCAATACTTCAGAGTCTTTAGATGAACTAAAAATTGAACCGTCTGAAGTAACTACCAACTGTGATAATTTGGAAAGTTCCCAACAGAAGCAGGAACCTGTTGAGTTGGAACCATCCATGAATAATGAAGAATTCCTCAAGTTCGAAACTGAAAAGTCTGATGAAGAAAAGGCCAAAGAAAATTTAGAAAGCGAATTCCAGTTAGAAAACTCAAACATAGGTGAGTGGATAAAAATAATTCCAAAATTTTGCAGTAACATATGAATGAACATCACAAAGTATTGTCTGTAAGAGTATACTTTATAATTTCTAAAACTTTTATGAAGAAAATTAGCTTTTTGCCTGATATGTTATAGATATTCTCCAAAACTATAGTACCAAAACCCCTGTATATTTTAGGTCCAAACGGCAAACAGTGTTATGATACTGAATAGTTGCTGAATTGAAAATGAAAAATATTTTTTTAAGAAAACTTCCTCTCCTTAAATGTGGAAAAACTTTGACCCTCTGTTTTCACAATTTTTTTTCTCGTAAAAATCTCAATAACAAACTGTTGAGTTTTCACCGAAGATTAGTTGCAGAGGTCTTGAAATATTTAAAGGAGGAAGTTCCTTGTCAAAAACCCCTAAATGGAAATTTTCAGCTCTGAATTATAATAAGTTATCCAAAAGTTTCAAATGGGCAATCACCCTATATAAAAGTTGAAAAACTATTAATGCTAATGGTATATCAAGAAATTAATTATTCACATAAAGGGTATAGCCGGGTTTCAATGGTAAATCTGCCCCCGCGGCTTTTTCGATTCATATTGAGGGTATCGATTAGGCATTGAATGATGAGAATTCAGCCAACTTTTCAGTTTTTTATCTCTAGCCATTTTTGAGATTTCTGTGAAAAACACTTTTTTCGTTTTTATTTTTTTCTCTTGTGATATCCAAAATTTTCGAATGGTGATTTTTTTCTGTTGATTCTTTGCTATTAAAGGAATAGACGTATAATTTTTTTATGAATTTCAGCTGAAAAATCTATTTTTAGAAAAAAAAAGTTATTGTCGTTTGTTTTTCGGTGTTCTTAAAAAGTTTTCCACCGCCATTTTTTGACATAAAATGTCTCTTTTGGCCCTTTATACCCTGGAATTTTCTCACATTTTTAAAAAAAAACAGAAAAAATCACCATTCGAAAATTTTGGATATCACAAGAAAAAAAAAATAAAAACAAAAAAAGTGTTTTTCACAGAAATCTCAAAAATGGCTAGAGACAAAAAATGAAAAGTTGGCTGAATCATTTTCATTCAATGCCTAATATGAATCGAAAAGGTAGCGGGGGCAGATTTACCATTGAAACTCGCTATACCCTTTTATGATTCATGTTGGAAAAACCAATAGAGTATTGCAAGATAATTTTTTGGCAATATTTCTCTTTTAGTTCAAAATATCTTTTTTTTTCAGTTTTATCACCTGTCGAGAAATCTGCTGAAATATTGTTGATGATAGTGTATATAAGAATGAATCTCTATGTGATATCAGTACAGAACCAAAAATCTGCAGATTCTCAGTTAGTACAAGTTGAAGAATCCCTTTTGAAAGAAGTAGCTTCCCTCAGTTTAGCAGAACAAATTGAGGTGCCTTCATCTCTAGCTATCGATACTAGTGTAGATGTACACTCCCAACCAACTCCGGAGGCTGATCAATTATTGATAAGTGATTCCAATCTCCAATGTTCTTTCAACAAATCTGTGAATGAAACGTCTTCAGTTAATACAACAGACGTACAATCTGCCCTTGATCAATCTCTTCTTGGAGAAGTGCAATGTCTTATTAGTCCGAACTTGTCTGGCGCTCTAGCAGATATAACCTCTGAAGTTGTTACTTCAAGCGGTAAGTTCTTTAACTTTATTGACTAAAGAAGCAAAGGGCCTAATGGTTTAGCATTTCTTAAGTTAGAAATTTCAGACAGGGTCACGATTTAAACAGGAAAATTGAATCAATAAATAGATTCACATATCTTCAAAAGTCTTGAACCGCCTTGTCAACTCTCAACTTATTGAATGTAACATGATAATTTTTTAAGTGTGGAATTTTCATACCCTAATCACTTGAAAGAAAACAATACACAAGCAAAAATATGTTTCTTGCTTGGGAGAATACAGGTGTTTTCAGCAAATAACGAGAGTTATACTATTGAGGATATCCAATATCTCAATTTGACCAGGCAAGAATAGAAGCCCTCTCAGAGTAAGAAGTAAACATAGAGATGCCCCTATGCGTGAACAGTACTAAAGGGTTTACCAATAAGAACGCTTGATCTTTGGCAACAGCGCATTGCACGGTCGAAAGTCACACACGCGTTATCTCTGCCAGGACTATTCAGTAAGCCCTGACATTTAATATGGAGCGGTATACAATTGAACAACGTGTCCAAATCGTGAAATTTTATTACCAAAACCAGTGTCTGTTCGGCAACATTCCGGACACTTCGTCCAGTTTATGGTGTCCGTGATCGTCCTACGGAGTCCACAATTCGCCGTTTAATGCAGAAATTTTTTTTGTGGGGATTTCTTAAATCTCGTGTTTATGCCGTCAGACCACGGACTGTTGAGGCCCTTAAAGCCTACATCAGACGAGAAATTGCTGCAATTGAGCCACACTTGTGAAATCAGGTAATCGAAAACTGGACTCGCAGAGGCGGACATTTGACGGACATAATTTTCAAAAGATAATGTCACGATATATGTTTTATAATGAGTGATGAATTATATCCGTCTTATTTGAACTTTTCATTTTATTACACTTTAAAGATCGAGCGTTCTTATTGGGAAACGTTTACATTGTAATCAACCAAGCATTAGAGTGAGAACACGACGTAACGAGAGAAAATAAACACTATTAGACAACTGACACAATTGTCTGTAACAGACGCTAGCCGTGCATCAGAGTAGGGGAGCGGTAGACCAATTATCCCAATACGGTATAAAGATACGGCTCAAGTTCGCAATGCCGGAATGTTGTTCGGGTGCATAAACAGATTCTATTGGCTGCATAACAAATGCGTGAAGGCATCTCCAGGTTTACTTTTTTACTTTGAGGTAGCACTACATCAAGAAGCTTTGTCGAACCACCAGATTGCGCAACGTTAGAGGGCAAGTCTATTGATGATGTGTGAATTCAATTTGTGAGAGAATTAGTCAGTCCAAATGTCGAATTTTATCATTAAATAATAGTAATAATAACAAAAATACATATTATTAAGTAATATTTCAATCATCTGGAAGTAGGCGAACGTCTTTTTTAATAAGTAAAAATTTCTGTCAATAAATATTAAAAGCAGTAGAAATAAGCTGTAATCACCAGTTGTAATTATTGATTTTTTCGACATTTCAGGAAAAGTTCTTCTTAAAGCTGAGGAATCTGCAGAAATTCTACTATCTTCTCCAGTGAGGGAACAACAACAAGACTTCTCTCAAAATACTTCCACGCCACTGGCGAATAAATTGGAAGTTGCACCATTATCTACACAGGAGAAATCACCGGTTCAAGACAAAACACCTAAGGCTAAAGAAGCAGACAAAAAGACAACAAAGGGCAAGGTAACCCCCTCTACTACTGCTAAGAAGACACCGACCAGTAGAACTTCGTTAGGGGCTGCCAAAACTACTGCAACTCCTAGCCCGAAACCAAGTATGTATTATTAATATCTATTCTGTTTAATGAACACAAAGTATGGGACATGGAAGAATTCGAAAATCACTTGATTCTTTTAGTACGGAGAATTTCCATGCCAATTGAATATTATCTAGAAAGCGTGGAAAGGTTAGATCAACCATCTACTCTGGTTTTAGATGGCTAAGGGATAAACATCTTGCTACTCTGTTCAAGGTTCATGCTTCGGAGGTAGGTGTTCGTAAGGATCCCAGGAGGTGGCGTTTTTTTTTTTGTTTATACTTAGAAATAAGCGACATTTTGTCAAATAAGGGAACCTAGAATGCCTTTCAGGCAGAGCCCCTCCATACTGAAGAGCCTCAAATAGGGCGAAATAGCTATCTATGGATGCTCTGTTTGATATTACCACCATGCAGGTTCTTCGCGCGTTGACGGGATTAGTTCCGAAGTATGAGTTTCATATTGGTTGATTTCAATCAATTAATACTATTCTCTGCTTTCATTAGGGGCGTTCGGCATCGACATCAGACGTGTTGGATCGATCTGAACCGTTCGTTTATTACATCCGGATTGAGGGGCGTAGACATCTGGAGCGTTCGTCATAAAAATCTGAGCGATCGGACGTCGATCTTTTCGCTCGGTCTATTCGACGGAGCAAAGCGATTTTGTCCATAGAGTTTTATGTTTTTTATATTATATTTTTATGTTGAGTTTCCTGATCTGACAACCGATAGATTGAAAAATTCTAACACTTTTATTCTTCTGTTTTCATTTGTTCATTAAAAACTTAATTATTTTATTAAAATTTTTCGATATAGCTATCGTAGTTATGAATGGACAGGGGGAGATATTGTTTTCTCGTTTCTTTTTCGTGTAATTAATTAATTAATTAGGATCTTTCGGTACAACTATCGCCGTATTGAACGACCAGTAGGGGATATTGCATTCCTTGTTTCCTTTGCATTCAGTGCCTTTGCACCTAATTATTTAATTGAGATTTTACTGAAGAGCTACGAAAAGAGTGAAGGTATCGTTAAAAGATGAGCATATTTCCCAAAATAGTGATCTTTGAAATCTCATAATCTATAAAAGTAGAACAGAGCATTATGTTCTGTGGCAGTACTCTGTACCGTTCGTTTATTCCCAGATATTACAGATGAATCTGTACGATCTGTGGTCACGTGACTAAAAAATCCGTCTGCTCGCTGAGGTCAATGCCGAACGGGCTTATTGTTTATATTATACATGCGTTACCCTTAAACGTGTGGATTTTATTTTGTATTGATAACAATGTTCCAAATTTCTAGCCATAAAGAGTCGCAACAGAGTGTGTCTGTCCGCACAGTTTAAAGAGGCCAAAATTTGCTTTGTCTCTGATAGTCAGACGACTATGAGTACGGGCATAAGGCAAACACTTCCTTTACCGGACTCTTGCCCTCATGTTGGGTATCACTCATACAGATTAGTGAGAAACGCTCTAACTGGATTAACACGCGAGGTCAAAGACAAGTAAAGAGATGGATTGCACTTTCAAAAGAGGAGTCACAAGCTCTATTGTTATCAAAGAACCAGTTAAGGTTGCTTACTGGGGTTCTCACAGGTCGTTGTCTCCTTAGATAGTATATCACCTGCACAAGAATGGCAACAGAAACCTCGGTGTACATGCCAATACAATGTATAGTCTGTTCACGAAAGTTTGAGCGCATAGTAGGCGTATGTTTATTTATCTGAAGTTGGCAGTATTTGCTCTCCTAACGTAAAATAAAGTCAACGTTGCCGAATGTAACCGGCCTATTTCGACGAGCTTGCGATTTATCATAGAATTCTATGCAATATTGACAACAAGCGCATCAATCTGACAAGAAAATAAACAACATAACCTAAAATTTTAGTATACACAGTGGAATATGCCAAATTTCCATGCCCAACCGACGGCTCAACCTTTCGTGAACGGACTATATTTGCTCAAACCAGACTTACCCTACTGGGAGGCGCGACATTGACGCCAACTGTCCCATAAGAGAAGTCTCCCAGAAATATAATAAACTAGCGACCCGCCCCGGCTTCGCACGGTAATTCGATCCAAGTAAAACTGTTAAATAAAGACAGTTGCATCAAAATTTTATCATAAATTCCCTAAATTATGGCGCCTACCGACCCTCTAAGTTAGAAAAGTGATCAAATACTAACTTGAAGTCTTAGTAACACTCAGTTAAAAAAAACATCAGAATCATTTCAGTAGCTATGGGGTCATGCGCTTCTTGACACGATCACGCTAGATTTATTAACCAAGTCTTATAAAAATCCGTTCAGACGTTAAGGCGCGATAAAGCAAAACTCCCAGCAAAAACCATAAAACAATCATGAACTCAATTCAGTTTTCTGCCTACTTCCTACCCTCTAAGTACGATGACGTGTTCATTTTGATCTTATATCCGTTTTTAGGTAAACATCTATTACCTTACTAAATTCATCAAAATCTGTTCAGCCGTTTAGACGTGAAAGAGCAAGAGTCCCAACAAAAACGACTAAAAATCACTAACTCAATTTAGTTATCTGCCTACTGCCTACCCCCTAAGAACGATGGCATGATTATTTATAGCCTATGACCATTTCTAGGTTATCATCAATCACCATACCAAATTTCATCAAAATCCGTTCAGCCGTTTAGGCGTGAAAGAGTAACAGACAGAGTTGCTTTCGCATTTATAATATTAGTATGGATTTGCAAAGGAAGTTACATTCCTGGGAAAAATGTAGGTCTAGTATTTGTGGCAATATAGAAAGATAGTCCACCTTGCTAATAAACCACAATCTAATCTTAATCAAGAAGACTTCCAATATTTCTATGACAGTCCCAGAGCAACTATTTTTCTCTAAATTTAGGTATTATTACAGCTGCAAGAGTACCTTCTAAGACAACTACTGCTACTTCAAAGTTGAATTCCACTGCAAAGACTGAAAGTGCAACTTCAAAGGTTGCCAGCAAACCGCTGTCATCTAAACCTAGCACCACCTCTGCTGCACCAAAACCAAATTCCACAGCTGCTAAGGTACCTCCGTCCTCTAGAACTAACTTAAGGACAGCTTTGCCAAAATCGACAGGAACGAATGGCACTGCCAAACCAACTACAAAACCAGCCACGGGAGCGATTAAGAAAACCGAAGGTTGGTTAAAAATTATAATGATTTCCTACACTTGCAAGTTTTTTCAAATTCATAAATAATCATAGACAATTCACAAATTTTAACTTTGTAGTGGAATGAGATGGAGATTTTAAATTGTCAGGGTATGGTTGGGACATTTCGGCTAGGTTCGTTTATGGGCCAAATGTTCTTGAGTTACTAAGTGTTAACATTTTATTTCCCAAATATTATCGAAACTAGAAACACCATTGGGTCAACTTTGTGTTTTGTTTTCTGGTAATTTTCATGTTCCCTGTTGCAAAGGTTGATGTTGTGCTAGTAACGCAATTTCTGAAGAAGCTGCAATGAATATGTTATATACATATAAAATGATCAAAATATCAACATATGAAAGCTTCAAATAAATTTATCAAATAAGTGCTATTATTAAATTTTCAGTTTCGAGCAATCGAAGTGTAACTTCCACTGGTACAAGCAAACCTGCTTCTGCAACTGCCAGGACGAATGTTACATCTGCAAGAAGCACAACAACAACAACAGCTGCTCCTAAACCTCGACCAAATACTCTGAAACCAGCTCCAACTAGAACTGTAGCCGCCCCGAAGGTAAATATCATTCATACTGAAACCTAATCGGTACATCCTTGCATAATGAATAAAAATGATGGATTTCCTGAATTTTTAGCCTACATCCATGTCGGCAAAACCAGCCACAACTGCTGCGCCCAGAGTACCACTTACATCAAGGCCTACAGCGACAAAAACTTCATCCTCGTTGGCCACCAAGGAAGTTTCGAAGACATTGTCCAAGCCAAGATCAGTAACAGATAAGCAAGTTAAGGAGACTGCAAACAAACTAACTGCTGCTTCAAGAACAGTTTCGAAAACGACTAGTACCATGCAATCTTTGGCGAAGAGTACAACTGTACGAAGAAGAAAACAGAGGTAATCAATTTTTTTACTTTTTCATCACAGTGATATCTGAACAAATAGTTACTAATTGCTTTATAATGTGGCGAATACAAATTTTGACTAAATGCAACTAATAGAGACAATGCTACTGTAATCTCAGTGTAAGAAGTAAACATAGAGATGCCTCTGTGCGTGAATAGTACTGCATTGTAATCAACCAAGTTCTAAAATACGATGGAAAGCATTTCACTGCCGCACTGGGGTGAAGTGAACACTACATTAGATTTTCATTTTTACAATTCCTGAATATAGAGTGGAACCTCGATATAACAAATCGGAAGGGAACCAGTAAATATCGTTATATCAAGTAATTCGTAAAACTGAGGTTTGTTATATGAGGTGAGGTTGGTCCAAAATTTGTTATACCGAGGTTTTATTCACCTCGACATTACGTACTCATCTTGTTATAGCGAACTAATTTTGCTCATATAAATGAAAACTCATTTTTATCAAATTACTCATTTATTTCATATTTTCTTTTTCAAAACAATAAAGTGAGTAGGTAGGTTTTTTTCTTTTTCAAAAAATCGCAGAACAAAATAAAAAGAGGTGAAATATCAACCAATTGGTACAAAAGCCTAAATCTAATTTTATTCATCTTGATTGGAAAAAAGTAATAAATTGTAGTTTGTTTTCCACGGTTTCAATCTTCTAATGTTTGAAGGCAAACCAATTTCGTCAGAAAACTTATCTTTAGATTTGAAAATTTTGTAGCCAATGAACTTGCGCGAATCCCGAACTTATTAGCTATGTCTAATTTTTTTGTAGAAGGATTTTTGTCAACATAATTAATGATGCTTCGCTTTTCTGCGACAAATAAGGAACGCCTTTTACGTTTCTGAGCCATTGCAAAAAAGTGAGGAGCAACACTGATTACTTTCCATCAACTAACTTCGTATTTTACGCGTCGAAACCTGTCGCGGCTGAATCACATACATACCTGGTTATTGGTGAAAACGTTATATAGAGGTTTTGAGTTGACGAAATTCGTTAAGTAGAGGTATTCACACTCTTTTGGGTAGTTGAAAATTCGTTATAAAGAGGTTGTACGTAAAAAATTTTCGTAATGTAGAGATATGTTTTACATTGACTCTTATGGACGATTCAAGGGGATTATTAAAAATTCGTTAAATCGAGGAAGTCGTTATATTGAGGTTCGTTATATTAAGGTTGCACTGTATTACGACATTTTCGTAATTTTGACTTAGCTATAATTACCGAAATACCCTTAAGCAATAATAACTGCCACCAAATCAGTAAAATAATTCAGTTTATGAACGTCAAATCGAAATGAAAATTTAAATTCGACGCAACAAGTAACTCAACACTAACAGAAAATGCCAAACTGACACAATTGTCTGTAACAGACGCTAGCTGTGTATCAGATTAGGGGAGAGGTAAACAATTATCCCAATACGGAATAAAGATACGGCGCAAGTTCGCAACGCCGGAATGTTGCATAAACAGATTCTACTTGGTTGCGTCAACAAATGCGTGAAGGCATATCAACGTTTACTTTTTACTCTGAGACTGTAAAGGTATAATTATTGTAATTGAATTTCTCTAACTGCGGGATCCAATTTCACATCTTGTTCCCTGGGTTAACTATAGTCCGTTCACGAAAAGTTGAGCGCATGCCGCATAGTAGGCGTTTCTTCATTTATCTGAAGTTGGCAGTATTTACTGTCATAAAGTAAAATAAAGTCAACGTTGCCGAATGTACTCGGCCTTGTCCGACGAGCTTGCGAGTATATTAAAGTTTTAGTTTATGTTAAATGTTTTCTTGTCAGATTGATTCGCCATGTTGTCAATATTGCATAGAGTTCTCTGATAACTCGAAAGCTCATCGGACGAGGCCGGGAACATTCGGCAACGTTGACATTATTTTTCTTTATGACAGTGAATACTGCCAACTTCAGATAAATAAAGAAACGCTACTATGTGCTCAACCTTTCGTGAACGGATTATAGTTAATCTTTAAATGTAGTGTAGCTAGTCATGTGAGAACAATGATGATAAACCAAAACCTAAATTTTCTTTTATGAGATCTTCAATATTTTTCTTTCATTTTCCAGGTAACTGGAACAAAAACGACAACGAGCCGAACGACCACCACGACTACTAGAGCACCTATCAAAAGACCAGCAGATACAAGTAAAACAGCTACCACCAAACTAGCCGGCAAACCTAAGCAGAATGGAGTGGCGCCAGTAGTCACCGAGAAAATAATAGTCAGCAACGGTACTAAGGAATTAGATAGTATGATCGATCAGTTTGTTAAGATAACTCTCCAGTAGACAACAAACTTATCACTGATAAATTATCGGAATCGGCAGCGAATTGAACGCATTTCCCCCCACTATTAGAATACTATTTATTTTCACCTTAAAGTTTAAGTTTATTATGTATGCATGATAAACTTGCATGTGGAACAGAACTGACAGTGTGACATCATGGAAGATATGACGATTGAACCTGAATAGGAGTTACATTTTTTGTTTCCATTTCAAGACAACTAGTTGCCACCATCATTTTCGTTCAATTCAAGAAATCTGTGCAATTATCAACTTTCTCACTGTCTGTTTAAATTACATGCATTTTGAATATTTTCTCAACGAAATACGTAAATTTAGGGAATAGTCCATTTGGCCAAATTTTCTTAAGACTAATTTGAATCTTCGAAAGTTATTAAGGAATTTTTTACATTGTTGATAGTGTGTAGAAATGACTGAAATTAGGATGTCGTTTCAAAGATAGAGTTGTGAAAAAATTATAGGATATATGGTTAGAATAACAGTTTCCCTATCATGAAATTTATAAGATTTCCCAGAAGTTTTTGTTTTGTTTTTCATTTGTTCGTTGAAAATATGGTGTTGCACCTGAGTGAGGTTTCATTCGAAGGCGACTATTCCGATTAATCAATTTATGTCATTTATGTATACTTAACCATTACAATGTATAAAGCTGTGGTAAAAACTGTGTTTATTAAGTGGTGTGGAATAATAAAAGACTTCCTACTGTATCAGGTATTCTAGAAATTCTATAGTTAATATTTCCAAAAGATTATTCTTATGCGTTTTTTACTCAATATACCATGTTTGCTTGCTTGGTGTGCTGCCTTATTCATCACTTTTAAATATTTTTTCACCGTTGAAATTTCAAATTGGGTGCTAACAGCCAAGTTTTTTCCTTTTATAAATCTGAATGTTGGATTAAATACTTAATAAGTAACTGTACTTTCTGCTTGACATGTTTTATTTTTACATTATACCAATATTTTTTCTAACTTAAGGTTTTAGACTATATAGGTTGTTTTAATATGTTAAAGTTTTATCAAAGTTTGTACTTTTTTTTAGTCTTCGGCTATATGATTATTTATTGAAAATGTAATACAGCACAAATAAAATTTTATAGACCATTTCGGTAATTGGTTATATTCATTATGTAGCTTATAGCCATGGGAAAATTCCCATACTAGAATTCAATCGTCAAATAAATGTACAATATATCATTAGGTTGCAGTGCACAGTCCTCAATTGAATCTAGGTATTTTGTTAGCACAGAGGTTGTTTCAACAGATATTGTTGAAGAATAAAAAAATATGAGGCACATGAATGGGAACTATCAAAACAATGGTGGGAACGAACAGCATGTCTACTATAAATATTCTTAACAATTTTGCAACTTGGATAATCGGGAATATTCGGTGGACATTTTTAGTATATTGAAATATAGGTTTTTTTCATGTTCGACTCCCTGATGACGAATCCGTGCTCAAATTCAATTCTGTCCGACCGGCCATGAGCATGATAACTTTCAAAGGCATTGTCCTAGATACTAGAGATTTTCAGGGTGAATTCAGTTCCCAAATGCTGCGGTTAAGTTTGTTAACCATCCAAATCGAACAGGGTGTTCCATAAAATAGGCCATTCAGAATTCTTGTTCCTCAATATCACAGACAAAACGAAACAAATGGAAATGAAATTATGCGGCCACATTCAAGATGCTCACAATATGTCTCATGCAAAAGTTTGTGACCATAGTGTTTACAAAACAGCTGGTTTGGTTTAAGTGGGAAAAATTTCGCAAATGAAATTATTTCATTTGAACTAGAATTCATGATTCATACCTCATCTTCCCTATTATATTCCTTTTTCAAACTGTAAATCCCATATCGAATTAAATAAGGTATGAAACATTGTACTACTAAAAGTATGTTCAACCATTCATCCAGCAGGTGAATGATCATGCAATATGCACATTTCACACTGCTTCTTGAGAATATCTATGCTCAACCCTTTCGTGACGGGAACCGCTAAAACGCGCAAATCGCTAGGACATATACGCGGGAGACGCATATTTTCGAACTCCTCAAATAGCGTGAATGGTTACCGTTGTGAGAAAAAGGTTTTATTGTAGTGAGTTTTAACTAGTTGGAGAAATAAGAAAAACTCAATGAAGCTGATTTAGAAGAATATGCCTAAGCAATATTCTTCTAATATAATAAAAAGCCGGATAATCAAAGGAACTGGAGGACCTGAAAATACCTGTATATGTGGCACGACTTCAGAAAATAACCCCGTCTCGAAAGGGTTTAAAGAATCTGTATAGTTTATTAAGCAAAATACACTGCACATGATGAATCTAGCAAGTTATCAAAGGATTATAATATTTTGAAATAACTGGTTTTAATAGACACTTACCTAATGGTGTATTGATTAGTAAATTGAACTTGAGAAAATGAGTTAAGAATTTTATTTGAACATGAATTCTATTCAGCAGCTAAGTTGAGTTACAAAAAGTTGCCATAAGAAGTTATAAAAATATATTTTTATAGTGAATCTTAAAAAAATGATGGTTCATTCTAAATTGGTGAATATTTGTCACATCAAAATAGTGGGATATTAAAACTTGGTCCATTCTTGTTTACAATAAATATGAAGGTAAATATATACAAAACTACTATAATACACATTTCAGAGAATTTTCACATTATTTAATGAGAAGAAGTGGCAGTATAAGTTTTTATAGATAATAATTCTATAGTAGTATGAAAATTAATTATTATTCCTATACATAAATAGATATTTTGCTCCTAGGGAAATAGTTATGGTAAATGGCGATATTTGCAAAAAATGATCATCTATAACTACATACATATTAGGTCATATCTAAGAAAAGGTGCATTGGTTACAACTTATATATGCAATCATTCCATTCAGATTTGAATTGGTGAGTTGACCCATCTAAAGTACAAAGCTGAAAAAGAAAATAATAAAAATATCGAGGGATTAAAATAAAATTCAATAGATTGAATTTCTCTGTACAAAGATATTCAGAAAAAATCTAATCCGCAGAATAATAAAAATTAAGTGATACCAACCTTAAAGCACCTACAAAATTCAAATTAACAGAGGATTACATTCTACTAGTCTTCAAAGATCTCTTTGCATAGTCCATACAACTTCAGTCTCTCCTGTAGTTCCGATCACCCTATACCCCAATAAACCCAAGGAATTTACAATTTGCATAGGTGGGACCTTTAAGGAGATGCCATTTATAACCGATTTTTGGCAATCGCCAAATCTTTTAGACAGAGCTGTTATTTCATCTTTGTTCAGTCCAAAAACAGCAGTTTCAGAAGCATGAAGAGATGCTTTGACACAAACATAAGCATACGATCCAGAGGTCATCAAGAGACTGGCTGGTATTTCCATTTTGAGTAAATATGGATTAAAGCTGAAACTGATTAATATATAATTAAGTAAATTATTGATTCAAATAATTATTGTTTAAAAAGTGAACTCACTATAGTTATGATCTTAAGAACAGTCTTCTTTGGTAGCAGGTTCTTCAGAAGGTTCAGGCTCAGCAAACTCCTTTCTCATAGTCCACATATACTCATTGTAATCTTGCTTCACTGAAGTAGAAGATGAAGCTACTACTTTGTAACCCAGTACTTCTAACGCCGACAAAATAACACAAGGATGGTGCATATAAACAATAGTGCAATCGTCACAATACCCTCCAGAAGCAAACCTTTTAAGTTGTTCAATATCTGCTGTTTTCAAACCTGAAACTAAAACTCTCCAAGGATACCGCTGGCCATACGCGGCTAAATTACCACGTACAATAACGTAGGGCATTGACTATCCTTATCGATACTAAATATTGATATTATCTAAGAGATAATATTGTTCAAGCTATGGAGCTTTTATGTTCATGAATTAATCACTATTGATATCTTGCAGATCAGTTTACACGTATCACATGATCAAGAACGTATGGGAGTATTTCAAATATCAATGAGTATTGAATTAAATACTGTTTACTCAAAAAATCTATCACAAGTTAGTAAATAATAAATATGTACATAATTTGTTTTGACTTTTGACATTTAAACATGTCAACCACAGAACCAAGAAAAATAAGATCTCATTTCTTATTCTATGATTCTGCCATAGAAATATATTCATCATTTTGAGGTAAATATTTTGAATTCGTAAACGGTTCAAAATTCAAATCTGTCCGATCTGTTTTTGGGATTCAAACTATTTTGTGTTGAAAATCAAATTTTAGTTTAGCACATGCTAAATTTTGTAAGGATTACACAATAAGAACAATTTTTGAACATATATTGTGTTCGGGTTCAATTTTGATAAGAAAATTACTTTAGAATTAGTAATGTTTTTCCCCGAGCTCTGTCGTCATACATACCTTTGAATAAAGAATCCTTTTTCTTTGATACATACAATAATGGTACCCCGTTGTGTTTGTGTACTAACCTCAGCTAGGGATTTTTTTATTAAATATATTGTTAGTTCTTGATTCAAAAGAATTTTTATAGTAAATACGTATTATTTTTCGATAATCATTATGATTATCGCCTTAAATTATATATGGAATGGTTTGGAAACCTCTTAGATATTTCCTTCCAATTTGGTTGATATTGAGAAAGATAGGTGTTAAGAATACTCTTCAAATCATTTAGCTTGAATATTGTATTGATAACAAAAAATACAATGAATAATTGATTCATTTTCATTGAATGAATCAATATTTTTCAATAACATTACTTCGTAACTTCTTTTTTCATTTTCTTCACTGCCTTCTTTTCATTTGCAACTTGTTCATCATGTAGCCGCCTTTTCTTTCTTAATAGCCAAATTTCCTTCTTGCGGTCTCGTTTGCCTTCCATCATGCTCTTGTATAATCGCTTGTGCTTATTCTTCACCATCTTTTCACGTAAACGATACTCCTGTCTTTCTTCTTTACTCTTTTGCAAAGGATCTTCTTTGTACACCTGACCAGGAGTTACAGATAATTTTTTCTGTGAAAAAAGAGAAAAATTAATACATAATATGATACAAAAGAGTTAAATCATAAAAATAAGTGTCCAAGTTCATTGGCATTATAGGACAGTAGTGATTAAAACACTTTAAATTGTGTGGATAAATTAACACTTCTTTGGGGCACTGTTTTTAATTAGTGCCTACCACTAGATATCGTGATATTCATGGTAAATTTGGATTTTAAACTGTGGTTTAGAAGTTGACATAAATATGTTCTTTCTCAACAATAAAAATTCTGAAACCACAGTTAAAAATCAGAAAATCACCATGAATATCACAAAATCTAGTGGTAGACACCAAATAATAACAGTGCCGTGAAGGAGTGGAAATAAATCCACTAAACATTGACTACTTTACAAAGTGTTCAAATCACATACCATGATGTGAAATATCTAATTATAGAAATATTCACCTTTTTAGGAGCATTTTCGTCTTCCATATTGTCAGCTTCAACAGTATCGAGGTTTGATTCATCTTTATTATCATCTTCTTCTGAACTGCTTTCATTATCCTGGTTATCCTTATTATGTAATTTTTCTAATAGAGTAGAGTCATATAAAGCTTTTTCCTCTGGTGGCATGTAGACATCATTATATCCTTTGTTGATAAACGGTGAGAGGTGAGGAGGTAATGTTTCTCCCATAAAGTATTTATTAACAGGCATCAACTGTCGACTATTAATACTATCAAAAATCCATTGAGGTTGCACATAATATCTAGATATGTACTGTTTGTCCATCGAAGGTCTATCAACGATCTGATGAGTAATAGATTCATCATTTTCGTCAAAAGATGCTCCAACAATAGTAATTTATCCCAAGACACTTCACCACCAAAACATCTTATCATAACACTAATGGTTCCCTTGGTACCTCTCTATTTAAGAATATTTTCAGTCCTTTAAATAAGGTTTTCAGATTTTTCAAACTTTCAGCTTCCTTTTTGATTTCTGACAATTTCTCTGGGTCTTCTTCATCTGGGAACTCGTCAATATCAACTTCTTCTTCAACCACTTCATTTGATATTTTTGCAATGCTACAATTTAAAGCAGCAACTCTTTCTGCCACAAAAACATCTTCATCAACGAGCTGTTTCTCCACATTATTTTGGGCAACTGAGGGAAATTAGGAGGATAGTGTAAATTCAATGTGTGATATAGGCGGAAGTTCACGAAACCTAACATGACTGTATAAAATTCAACAAATATCGACATTAATTTGAAATCTACCTCCGATTTATTTTGAGGTTCAAAAGAAAAATGATGTGGAACAATCCATGTTATAGTTTGTCCTTTGATTTCAGCCTGGAAATAATATCCTTTAATAGATACAAAAACCTTTCTTAATGCTTTCGCTTCAATAACATAGTGCATAAATTCTGTTGTTAACCTCTGGCACAGCTGAGATTGATCTCTTGGTATATGTGGCATAGATGGGAATGTGCTGAATAGAAAACATAATGTTAAACAATCATCCAAATCTCTCAAGGCATCAATGAATGTAGGATATCTCTCTTTCACAATATGGTCCAATTTCAAGGTGGGATAAGTGTTATTGAATCTATGAATCTTTTCATAATCTTTCAATGCCTTTGCTTTAGCAATTTTTCTGCTACTTGTTTTAATATCTCTCAATTTCCATACTATCGGTTCATGAAGTAAAAATTGTATGTCTTTTAAACTGTACAAGGTCTTTATGCCAGTGTCGCCTTTTTGTGCCTTCTTGCGGTTTCTTGGTTCCCTAGGATAAATACCTTTCAAAATGCACAGTCGTCGAAACTCTCTCAATGACACTTGCAATTTACGTAGTGCTGCTCTTCTTGATATGTATTTAGCTCCTTCTCCAGTGGAATACTGAAAAAAATATAAAATGATCAAAAATTTTCCAAATTGGATTTCAATACAATAGATATTAGTTTTAAAGATCAAGTGCCTACCTTCTTCCTTTTCTTCGACACCATTGTGATGCAACTTATTAATTTACTTTATTATTTCTTAGTTTTCGAAAATACACACACAACGTGAAAACACGGCAGAATTTAAGGTTAAGTCACAGAACACACAAATTATTAGGTTAAGTCACAGACTACGACATCACAGAGGTTAACCACAGAACTCCAACAACCATAGAATGATAACAAACTCTGAAATAAGAATGCAGCGCAACGGTGGGCATTCGTAGAACTATTAATATTGATTAACATTTGAATTTTTCATCCATATAGTAAACTTTCAGACATCTACAGTGAACGAGTGTGGCCGGTGGGTCTTTCTTTGTTTAGACTTCTTCATCTCAACCTTTCAGTTTAATACCTAGAACTTTAACATTAGAAACTGGGATCTGTAAACGATTAACGTCTTGAATCTTATTTAACCTACAAGTTTTGTGTAATCCGTACTTACCTTCTAAAAATAATCGTCATCGGTCATCTACAAAATGCAAGAAGCAAACTATCATATTTCCTGTGCCACGGGGTAGATTCTTGAATTATGTTCGTGTTCGCGAATCGACTAAAGTCGATCAACTTGGCAGGGAAGTTGAAGTTGGTCGACAATTGTCGAATCGCGAACACGACATAATTCAAGAATCGACCCCCTGGTTTACCGATTTCAAGTTTCAATTGAAAGGCTTTTCGTCGATCCATCTACACTTTACTCCCCCTATTTCCCTTCTACCCAAACATGAAATTCATACCCATACCCAGCTTGAGGAAATGAATGAAAATGTATATTTGGATTTCTTTTACCTAGGAAAAAAACTGAGGTTTGAATGGATTAATACTTGCAAAATGATAAGTAATGATAAGTAATGATAAATATTCACATAACTCTCGACAACACAATGCAAAATAAGATTATCATGTCAATATTAATGGTTACTCAGATCGTCACCATCGCTTAGCTTGATTTGCCTTTAATCCAGAAAAGTAGTATATTAGGAGTACATAAATATTAAAGTCAAGTTTTATCTTCGTTAAAAGATCACATGCAACTGTCTTAAGACTGGTACCAGAGATAAGGCATGCAAAAAGAGCATGCAGACAAGTAATTTTCGGGAATGAGTAATTTTTTGATACAATTGATATTATAGCTATTATTATCCTAGTTACATACTGCCGGGCTTCGCCCTCGGGATGTATAGACAACCGTGGGAAACGTATTTATATTTCACGTGTTGTAATCAATAGTTTTTTTTTGATCGAAACAACATCGTTCTTAAAATGTAAAAATTATTATATATTGTAAATTTTTGATTTAATTGGATTTTTAACGTTGCTATGGGCCGTGTTTGTGAGAATCATGGTTGACTGGTTTTATTTTGACGTCTTGTCAGAAATAACATTATCGAAATAATTTCGAACTATAGTCCGTTCACGAAAGGTTGAGCACATAGTAGGCGTTTCTTTATATATTTGAAGTTGGCAGTATTTGCTGACATAAAGTAAAATAAAGTCAACGTTGCCGAATGTACTCGGCCTCGTCTGACGAGCTTGCGAGTTATTAGACAACTCTATGCAATATTGACAACATTGCGTATCAATCTGACAAGAAAATAAAAAACAACCTAAAATTTTGATATACACAGTGGAATATGCCAAATTTCCATCCATGGCCAACCGACGCGACGGCTCAACCTTTCGTGAACGGACTATACGTCGAAACTCAAGCGCGCGTGAATTTTTGATTCCGGCCAAATCTAACTGCCTAAAGTAAAGAGTATGAAGGCTTTCGGGAGTGGAAAAGTTTGATGGACGGTGTCAGCCAAAATATTTTGCTAGCATATTCTGAAAATTTGGTATGATGCTCTGATTCTTGTTCTTTTCAATGTATGATTAATTCATTCCATCTCCAGTTGCAGGAATATTCACCAAACACGTTATGGCCAAAATATCTATTTTAAGATCCATGCTACATTTGAAAGAAAAAACGAATGTCAAATTATTTGATGAAATGGAAGTATTTGTTAAGAACAAAATAAAGGATGCGTTCTCAAAAAATCAGCAGTGTTGTCCGAGAGCAGATCAAGAAATTTTTGATAGAAGCTCCAAATGACTTTTTTCTGATGTATGAGGTTGCATGTTATACGATTTTTAGTAAAATGTGACTTGACGTTTCATATTTCCCTTGGGACAATAATACTTGACGTTTCATATTTCCCTTGGGAAATATGAGTGTGTTATGACATATGATAACTGAGGCGATATGTCTCAATATTGATTCGATCAGAAAAAAAATCTTTTTCATTATAAGAATTCATCATAATAAAACAAAGTGATTGTTAACTATTACGGTGTTTTTGAAAAACTTGAACATTTCTCCTTATATATCGTCTTATTGTAGTCTCTTCTTTTTTTCCACATAAAAAAATGTGATTCATGCAAAAATGGTCACTCATCAAATGCTTGAAAACTTGAATTTCCTCTAGTTCTCCTAGCAATTTATAAAACAAAATAATCGTGGTCTAAAGATGCCTTTGAATTAGCCCCATTTCTCTCGCTGATCTTTTTCTCTCATGTCAGGCGCAGCCTTAGACAAAGGCTGTCTAAGGGCGCAGCCATGAAAATTTTCATAAATAATATGAAACCACACCGAGATTTGATCCCCAGCCTGCGCACTACGACGAGCCAACATCTTAAGCTACGGTTTCCTCGGACAGATCGTCGACCGTCGCGTCCAGGCCGCCAGTCGCTGCGTTGTGACGGCTTTATCTAACCAATGCATTTCAGTAGTACCGCTTTTCTACTTTTCTAGCAATCGCATAGCTGGACGGCGTCTGAACGTTGAAGTTGGACGTCGCGACTCGACGGTTCTGATCAGCTGAGTTTAGATTCGAGCGGTGAAGTGCAGTTCAACTTCCAATGTTGAAGAAAGTAAAATTATTGTTTACGTCAGTTAATTCGGAACGGAACCTATCTCAATGTTCTACAAAGCTTCTCTTCAGCAGAAATTGGACATTTTATCCTATCGGTACCTTTCTTGGTGCTGCCGCATTTAATATATATACAGGGTGAATCCTGTTGAACTGTACATACTTCACACAGAGATAAAGGACACTTTGCTGGTTTCAAAAAGACCCCACATGAAAGGTCTCAAACTATTCGTTTGAATTATACAGGGTGATTTCCAGTTTTGGGTCATATTTTCAAAGGCTCTATTGGACGAACGAATAATCACCAATTCATCAAATTTGGTACGTAGGAGGAATGTATCAATCTCCATACAGCTGAGTTAACAGATTATCAGTTTCCAGGACCGGACTCTATTTTTCTGATATTATCGGAATTTATGAAAAAAAAACACCCTGTAGATGAAAAAGTCAATAAACCTGTCATGACAGTTCAAACTACACTGAAAACTCGTCAATGAAGAGTAAAAAAATCACGTGGCACACCTACAAATTTAGAGAAAAAAAATATTGAATATGCGTACTCGGAGATAAATTTTTTGGACGGCCTAATTCACATGGAAAACCATACCCAAATGTATCAAAAGTTGAAGACAGGAGAATATTATCAGTTTAAATCCTCTCGAAATTCAAATATTCCAATATTCAGGGAATTTTCGTCAGTTTCCAGACCGGACTCTATTTTTCTGATATTATCGGAATTTATAAAGATTATCACCCTGTAGATGAAAAAGTCAATAACAATCTCATGGCAGTTCAAAAACTAAACTAAATACTCTTCAATAAGAGTAATAAAATCACGTGCACACTATAGATCAGAGAAAAAAAAAATGAATATGGGTTAGTGTTGCCGTAATTTTAAATATAGTTTAATTTTAAATAATTTTCAAATACTCATGTCATGTGCACTGGACTACTCCGAAGATCGCCAGTTACAAGGCAGATTCAAGAGGTCAAGTGAACACATTGTGAGTGTGATTTTCAATCAATCAGTTAGTTAGTAAGAAAATTTATGGAATATTGTGGAAAACGCATAAAACGCTACTTTCGCTTGTTGATCGATTTATTTCGAAAACGCATATTTTTATCTCGTCTTATTTTGACGAGAAAAGACTTCTGGTGATAGAAGAAAGAAGATTCCGCTGCAGGAAAATTCCCACCAACACGAGAGCTCTCAGGTGTGTGGAAGAAGGCCTCCCGGTGAGTTTTCTAGTGCACATTGTTTTTTTTTTGTTTCTTTCTTATTTTGATCACCAATTTCATTAATTCATTTTTATTATAAATACAGTCCATTCTCTCTCCAAATTCAGAGTTACCGCAACATTTTTTGGTCATTCGGGCCGGATTTTTGGATCGAATTTCTTTATTTGAAATATCGCTACTTTTGAAGTTTTGCATATTTGTGCAGAGGAATATTTGAGAAACGAAATTCATTCATTATTTATTATTTCGTTTCAGCCAATATTTCGGAAACACATTTCTTATTCTCGATAGTTTTTTGTCCGCTCCGATAATTATTTTTGAACATACGTTCAGCGTTTCAATACATTGTAGGAGTATTGGAAGCGCGCTCTGTAACGGACGATCTTCAGCATTTGATTGTTTGATTCTGAAACCATGTCGAAAATTAAACGAGCTAGGGCATATCGTACTACGGCAATCGGTGAGATTGAGTCACTTTTAAATTTCGCAGAAAAGACAAGATTGGATAACAGTCTTTTGAATTTGTTCAAGGCTAGGTATTCCGACCTTGACAGAATACGAAATGAATTTCTTTCAGAACACAAAATAGTTGTCGATATTTTGCTTCAGGAGGAAAGTGCTGATTTAAAGGGAGAGGAAAACATTCGAGAACAATTTTTCGCTTGTTTTTATGAAATAAAATCCATTTATGATGTTTTAACTGCCGGTGGTTCGGGAAATTTTGGAGGTTTGGATCTCAAACCGAAAACTAATACGAATATTAAATTACCAAAATTGGAATTGAAAAGATTCGCAGGCGATGTAACCCAATTTTCAACATTCATTGGATTGTTTAATTCACTGGTACATAGCAACGATTCATTGAGCAATGATGAAAAATTTAATTACTTAGTTTCAGCCCTTGAGGGACAACCGCTTAAGTTAGTTCAACATTATGATTTAATGGTAGAAATTATCAATCCGCGTATGATGCTTTATTTAAACGTTATCATAATAAGCGTTGGCTTGCAAAATGTCATTGGCGTCGCATTGAGGGTACCGGAAAGGTTAAGTCTAGGGTTCCGAATGCTTTGAGGAATTTACTGGATACTTTTCAGGAAAATTTATGTGCATTGAAAAACTTGAATTTTCCAACAAATGAATGGGACTTTATATTATTGATGATGCTGTATGATCGTTTAGACGACGAAATAGTTTCACGATTCGAACATGCGTACGGTTCATCAGATGTTCCTAAGTACAGTGATCTTACTGCCTTTTTAGAACGCGAATGTATAGCTTCCGAGATGATATGTGATATGAAGCCATCAGTTAGCAATGTTCATTCTAGCAATGTCGATAAAAAGCCCTTCAAGACAAATAAAATGAAAAACTTTTTGTTGAAAACGCAGCCGGTTCATCGAAGAATTCCCATTTTGAATGCGTTATTTGTCAAGCCAGCCATTCTATCTTCAAATGTCCTTCATTTCTCAATATGAAACCGTTTGAACGCTACAACCTCGCTAAAAAACTTCATTTATGTTTCAACTGTTTATCTAGTTTGCATGATATTCGGTCTTGTGGGTCCAAATCCACTTGCCGGCATTGTTCATTGAAGCATCACACGTTATTGCATTTTAAATTGAAAGAAGAAGTGAGATCTGAAAATGATGTATCACCTGCTACCACTAGTGGTAACTCTAATCCTGAATCGAAATCAGTTGTTAACTTTTCGGGTGCTGGTGTTTTAAATTCTGATAGAACATCATATGTTGTTTTGGCCACGGCTTTAGTGGAAGTTTCTGATTCAAACGGTACTTTTCACAAACTAAGATGTTTAATTGATTCTGGCAGCATGACATCTTTCATAACTAAGCATGCAGCCTCGCGATTGGGTTTAAGATCTGAGAATATTTACCTCGAAGTAACGGGTCTGAACTCTTCTAAATCTTGCACTAGTAAAGGCTTAGTTGCTATCACGATAAGACCAGTAGGTCGGAAATCTCCCCTATTGTATACTAGCGCTTCTGTCATCAACCAGATAACAGAAAAATTGCCCACTACGCCTATACCAGCTGTTGTAAATGATGAGTTCAGAAATTTAAAGTTAGCCGACCCCACTTTTCATGTTCCGGGAAATATTGATATTTTGTTTGGAGCTGATATGTTCGCTAAAATTCTTCTTAACGGTCATATTTCTGGTTCAAATGGTATAAACGCTTTCAATACTATATTTGGGTTCATCCTGATCGGAGGGGGAACCGACATTTCATCAAGAAGTGTGAAATCTTTTTTTTGTGACATAGATTGTCAAGCAATTGATAACTCGCTTCCGCAAATTTTAAAAGGTTTTTGGGAGCTTGAATCTGTCCCATCGGTGAATTCCAATTCTCCAGCTGACGATTTATGTGAAAAAATATTCGTCAACACATATAAACGCGACTTTTCTGGCAAATATATAGTTTCTTTACCTTTCGCAACTGACATACCCAGCTTTAGCGGTATGGAAGAAATCGCATTCAAAAGATCTTTTTATTAGAACGCCGACTCATGAGAAATCCTAGTCTTTATGAAGAGTACTCTGCTTTTATGCGAGAATATTTAGACAGTGGCCACATGGAAATTGTTCCTGAGAGTTCTATGAGCGAAAACCCGTATTATCTTATACATCATTGTGTTTTGAAGCCTTCTAGTGCTCACACGAAATTGCGAGTAGTATTCAACGCGAGCGCAAAGGCTCCTTCGGGATTTTCTCTAAATGATAGTCTTTTTACCGGTCCAAAATTGCAGGCTGATATAGTTTCAATTCTTTTGAAGTTTCGTTTACATTCTTACGTGTTATGTTCCGATATAAAACAAATGTATAGAATGATTTTGGTCAAGTCCGATCAGTTAGATTATCAAAGAATTTTTTGGAGATTTTCTCCTGACGATCCTTTGAGAACATATCGCTTGAAAACGGTCACATACGGAGTTTCATCTGCTCCATTTTTGGCGTTGCGTTGTTTAAAACAGTTGGCGCAAGACGAAGGAAATGAATATCCTTTAGCGGCAAAGGTATTAGTGGAAGATACGTATATTGACGACGTTGTTACTGGTGCCTCTTCACTTGAGGAAGCCAAGATTCTTCAGAATCAATTAATTAATTTGTTTGCAAAAGGAGGTTTTCTTTTAAGAAAATGGTCAAGTAACAATCCTGCATTGTTGGAGGCTCTTCCAGCCTCTATGCGTAGTCTAGATCCACTTGATTTTAACTCTGAAGATAATTTCACTTCTTTCAAAATTTTAGGTTTATTGTGGAATCCACTTGAGGACAAATTCTCCTTTTCTGTTGTCCCTCAAACTGACAAAACTTGTACCAAGCGACAACTTCTGTCTCAATTAGCTCGGATTTACGATCCTTTAGGGTTTTTATCGCCGGTAACTTTTCTAGTTAATATCTTATTCAACGGTTTTGGATGATCGGTCTCACTTGGGATGACGAACCCCCAGATGAGATTTTGCGCGTTTGGAAGCGTTTTAGGTCCCAGATAGAATGTCTTTCTAGATTTAAAATCGAGAGACACCTGTTTTCTTCAGATTTAGTTGGCGTAGAACTTCACGGATTTTGTGATAGTTCAGAAAAGGGTTATTGCGCGGTTTTGTATCTTAAAGCAATAAATAGCGATGGAAATATATCCACGAGCTTCGTTACGTCCAAAAGTAAAATAGCTCCTCTGAAGAAAATTTGTATACCGCGACTGGAGCTGTGTGGTGCGGTTTTGTTGGCCAAGCTAATTAATTTTGTACTTCACCTTTTGTCTCATAAATTCACCTTTTCAAATGTTTTTGCGTGGAGTGATTCGCAAGTAGTTTTAGCATGGCTTCGGTCACCTTCGTATCGTTGGAAAAATTTTGTAGCTAATAGGGTTGCATATATACAAGAGAAAATTCCATCGGTGCATTGGAATTATGTTAGTTCCGAAAACAATCCTGCTGATCTTGGCAGCCGCGGTCTTTTTCCATCAGAAATTGTTGACAATGAATTTTGGTTGAAGGGCCCTACATTTTTAAGAAATCATGAAAGTCATGTTCGTTCGCTGCCTGAAGAACCTTCTGAAGTTTTCATTTCAGATGATGTTACTTGCGAAGAAAGAAATGTTTCTTTGTTGGTTACTCCTCAAGTTGAACATTTTTGTGAACATCTTTTGAAATCATATTCTAATTTTTCGACTGTGCTGCGTATTTGTGCGTATGTTTTACGATTCGTCCATAATGCATGTCATCCGCGAGAAAAACGATATGGAACTTTAACTACGCAAGAGCTCCACTCGGCGTTGATAACTTTATCTAAATATACGCAACATGTATTTTTTGGCGATGAAATTTCTAGCAAGAAGTTTTCAAAACCCTTGAGAAAACTTAATGTTTTCAAGGATATCGATGACCTCCTACGAGTGGGTGGTCGCCTGAAATACGCGGATATAAATTATCGTGCCAAACACCCCATACTCTTGCCTAGAAATAGTTTATTGACGAGACATCTCATTGAATACTATCATAAAAAGTATTTTCATGTTGGGCCACGTCAATTGCATTTTTTACTTCTTCAGCAGTTTTGGATATTGTCTCCAAGACGTGCGATAAATTCGGTGTTATCAAGGTGTGTTAAATGTTTCAAAATGAAGCCGGCAGCTTATCAACCCCGTA
Organism: Propylea japonica; assembly: GCA_013421045.1. Classification (NCBI taxonomy): domain Eukaryota; kingdom Metazoa; phylum Arthropoda; class Insecta; order Coleoptera; family Coccinellidae; genus Propylea; species Propylea japonica. The sequence continues at coordinate 12,368,721 of CM024245.1, forward strand.
TGGGAAATCTACCCAAATCAAGGTTTTCAACCATAAAAGCATTTTTGCATTCCGGGTGTGACTACGCTGGCCCATTTACTATTGCACCAATGAAAAGATATCGAGGACAGAGAACTTCGAAAGCTTACATTTGCCTTTTTGTATGTCATTCAACGAAAGCCATTCATTTGGAATTGGCTAATGATCTGTCCTCTGAATCTTTTCTGGCTGCTCTTCAGAGATTTATCGCTCGAAGAGGGCGTTGTACAGATTTATATTGTGATAATGGTACTAATTTTGTTGGAGCCAATCGCGAATTAATAACTTTGATGAAAACCGCTGCTGAGAAAGAAGTTATAAAATTCCATTTCAATCCACCGTCCGGGAGTCATTTCGGAGGTTTATTCGAGGCTGCGGTGAAATCGGTCAAAACACATTTTTTCAGAGTGATCGGTGAGCAGATTCTTACGTATGAAGAATTCTATACACTGCTCACTTTAATTGAATCTGTCCTGAATTCCAGGCCTTTATGCGCCATAAGTTCAGATCCCGACGATTTGAATTGCCTTACTCCCGGTCATTTCTTGACGCTGGAACCGCTAACTGCGATACCTATACCAGATATGACTGATCAACCCCTGAATCGGTTATCGCGCTGGCAGCTTTTACAAAACCTTCATCAACATTTTTGGTCCCGATGGAGGAACGAGTACCTTCATACATTGCAACAGCGGGTCAAATGGTGCGATAACTCCACTCCTGCAGTCATGGGGCAACTAGTTCTAATTAAGGCGGATAACGTACCCCCTAATCAATGGCGTCTTGGTCGTATAAAGGCGCTATTTCAGGGTAGTGACGGTATTTCACGGGTTGCCCAAGTTAAAACCCGAGACGGGGTCCTAACTCGCCCCTTGGTCAAATTGTGTCCTTTGCCCGTGTGCGATGAACCCTAGCTCTCTTAACATGATGGTATTATCCTACTTTTTTTTTTTTTTGTTATATTGATTCTAACTATATATGGGAGTTAAATACTCAAATGTTCTTCTGCATTATAGTTTGCACAACTTCGCTATTTTTTTTTTTTTTTTTTTGTTTGTAAAAACTTTTATGAAAAATGCTTTGGCATTTTTGGGGGGCAGGAAATGTTGCCGTAATTTTAAATATAGTTTAATTTTAAATAATTTTCAAATACTCATGTCATGTGCACTGGACTACTCCGAAGATCGCCAGTTACAAGGCAGATTCAAGATGTCAAGTGAACACATTGTGATTGTGATTTTCAATCAATCAGTTAGTAAGAAAATTTATGGAATATTGTGGAAAACGCATAAAACGCTACTTTCGCTTGTTGATCGATTTATTTCGAAAACGCCTATTTTTATCTCGTCTTATTTTGACGAGAAAAGACTTCTGGTGATAGAAGAAAGAAGATTCCGCTGCAGGAAAATTCCCACCAACACGAGAGCTCTCAGGTGTGTGGAAGAAGGCCTCCCGGTGAGTTTTCTAGTGCACATTGTTTTTTTTTTGTTTCTTTCTTATTTTGATCACCAATTTCATAATTCATTTTTATTATAAATACAGTCCATTTCTCTCTCCAAATTCAGAGTTACCGCAAAAGGTAGGTATCAGAGAAATTTTGTTTGTACGGCCTAATTCACAAAAACAAAAAACAGTACCCCAAATGTATCAAAAGTTGAATATTAATGGTTAAGATCTTCTTACGAATTCCCAATTATTACAATATTCAGGGACGGACTCCCTTTCAGATTGAGTTTTCAATGAGATGACAGGTCGAAAGATTGCCTGAATATAGAACACCCCAAAAAACTGTTCGGGAGAACCGAACAACATAAATAACACACAAGAAATTTTCATGAAATCGCGAGACACACAAATAGATTTAAAAAAAAATTGAATAATCGTACTCAGAGATAATTTTTTTGGGCGGCTGAAGTTTAGTAGAAGAACTATACCGAAATGCACGAAGAGTCGAATATTAACCTGATAATATTCGCGATTTCATGAAAATTTCTTGTAGGTTATTTAATGTTGTTCGGTCTCCCTAACAGTTTTTTGGGTGTTCCATATTCAGGGCGAATCTTTCGACCTATCATCTATTGAAAAACCCAATCTGCAATGGGAGTCCGTCACTGAAAATTGGAATACTTGAATGCGTAGAAGATCTTAACCATTAATATTCAACTTTTGACATTTGGGTATGTTTTTTTTTGTGAATTAGGCCGTACAAAAAAAAATCATCTCCGAGTACCCATATTCAATTTTTATTCTCTGATCTGTAGGTGTGCCACGTGATTTTATTTCTTTTTATTTAAGAGTATTTAGTGTAGTTTAAACTGCCATGAGAGGTTTATTGACTTTTTTATCTACAGGGTGATTTTCTTTATAAATTGCGATAATATCAGAAAATACTGGTCCTGGAACTGACGAAAATTACCTGAATATTGGAATATTTGAATATCGAGAGGATTTAACTGATAATATTCTCCGGTCTTCAACTTTTGATACGTTTGGGTATGGTTTTCCATGTGAATTAGGCCGTCCAAAAAGTTGATCTCCAAGTACGCATATTCAATTTTTTTTTTCTCTAAATTTGTAGGTGTGCCACGTGATTTTATTACTCTTCATTGAAGAGTTTTCAGTGTAGTTTGAACTGTCATGACAGGTTTATTGACTTTTTCATCTACAGGGTGTTTTTTTCATAAATTCCGATAATATCAGAAAAATAGAGTCCGGTCTTGGAAACTGATAATCTGTTAACTCAGCTGTATGGAGATTGATACAGTCCTCCTACGTACCAGATTTGATGAATTTGTGATTATTCGTTCGTCCAATAGAGCCTTTTGAAAATATGACCCAAAACTGGAAATCACCCTGTATAATTCAAACGAATCGTTTGAGACCTTTCATGTGGGGTAGTTTTGAAACCAGCAATATGTCCTCTATCTCTGTGTGAAGTATGTACAGTTCAACAGGATTCACCCTGTATAATATAAGTCAAAACTTGTTCGAAAAGTTCAGTGGAAAGTCTGAAATACTCCCTAAATTTCATTTCATTCCAAAGAACCTTCTTCACACGATAACATTGAAGGCACCTTCTGTATGACGCTCAAAAATATTCATGCATTGGCTTGTTTGGATTTTAAAGAGTTGCCATTATCAGCTCCTCTTCTTCTTCTTCCTCCAATAATAACAGAACTATTAATTTTGTCGGGTCCATTTTCGATAATTTCTTCTTACAACCACAATAAGTAGGTATTTCACGTGCACATGTAGGCGATCCACTAATAATTCGAGCAAACCACTTCTGACGGAAATCGCTATCCTCGACGGCTGATGGCATGGACGCGACGGTCGACGATCTGTCCGAGGAAACCGTAGCTTTAGGCGGCTAGACTGTTGGTTAATTTGGCATTTCCCTATAAATCGTTTCTGTTTTTATATGCTTTTTTCATAAGCCATTATATAAACCAACAGCTGTCAGGATGACATATTTGAAAAAGTGTGAAGGATTCATTTTATGATACACAGACCAACCCTAGACTTGTTATATTGAGGTTCTTGAAGTCAAAGGTCTTTGATCAAAGGTTTATCCAATGACTCACAAAAAATTGCAGAAGTCCTAAAACGAAATATAACTGAAGCCATTGCTCAAATTAAATGAGATATTTGCAGCAAAATCAGGCATCAAAAAGACACTGTGAGATACGATGTTATCTATATTCTACTCCTATATCAAAATCAAATTAATGAATGAAGAAATAATATTGTTAACACCTTATAGTTACACAATTGTTCTATTCAAATTCTATTCTGATACCAATTCCCTATAAATGAAAATCTCTTCATTTTAATTGATAATCATCGTATCTTATATATGGACCTCAAAAAAATGTTACGCATTTCAAAATCCACACTGAAAAATAATCACTTCGAAAGAAATAATTAAGATGAAATTATTATACAATATGTGAGACAGGATGAAAAAATTTTCATCATTAAATGCTTATACCTATCAAGCATATAATTTCATAGAAATTATAGCTTTACATTGTAATAGCTGACTATTTAATAAATTATTCTGAATTAATTTCCTGGTTGCATCTTGACAGTTTTGATCTATACTATACTATGTAAGTATGTGAATTACAAAATAATAATATCAATTTTTTTTGATAATTATACTTTTTTGATAAGATCAAGAGAAGACAATAATTCCAAATAATTAATGGCTTAATAGGTAATAATTAATAGTGAAAACTCATCATTTAATAATTCATTCCATTCATTACAGAAATGAGAAAAGCGAGAAATTGGAAAATTTTTATCAGTTTTCAAACATTGTCAAATCGCCTCTGGCAGCCAGTGACATCGATTAGTGATGTGATGACAAAGGAAATAAGTAGAACCAAATTCAAGAGTATTAATTAATTATTTCAAGGGGGGTAGTTTTTACACAAATGTCTGTTAGTTTCGAATTTCGAGCAGAGAATGGTCTTAAACGAGTTGAAAGGAATGACTTTTTTGAAAAAAATTTTTGTCTACAGTAAGTTACTATCAAACTTGACAGTTTTTGAAATTTCTCTGATGGACAGATTGACCACCTCTATGGCTGAAGAGAGAACACTTACCTACTACCTGTAATTTTGAGCGCTCGTTCTACTTAAACGAGTGCTATATCGTTTGCCCATAAAATGTCTGTTATTTAAGAGTTTTGAGCCGAAAATGGTCTCAAACGATAGGGTTCGACTTCCTGTTCAGAATCCGTGGTCAAATCAAAAATATTGTATGTTCTGTGGGCCAAATAAAACTCTGTCCGTGGGGCTGTCCGGTCGTAAGCTCGATAACTTTCAAAAAGATTGTCCTAGGGACTTGAGATTTTCAGGGTGAGTTCGGTTTCCAAATGCCGCGGTTAAGTTCGTTAACCAGCCAAATTGTACAGGACGTTTCATAAAATATGGCAATTCAAAATTATTGTTCCTAAATATCTCAGACGAAACAAAATCAATCGAAATGAAATTTTGCGGCCACATGCAAGATGATCATACAAGCCTCTCAATTTTGCGACCATAGTGTTAACAGAACCATAGAAAATTCAATTGAAATGTTGAAAAGGAGAATCTTTATTTTACCATAACCAGATATCCGATTCGACTGAAATTTATTTTGTGAATGCAAATTGATATAGGTAGGTACTGAATATCCATGCAGAATTTCAAGAGGATCATCTGAACTATAAAATATACTTTTTTAGTTATTGATTTTTACATATTTAATTTTTTGAACATTTATTGTATACATAGCATGAATCTTCAAATCCTCTACAAAATTTTGAGGTAATAGCATTATTGCTTCACCCATGAGGTAGCGCTCAAAAGCACCTAAATTTTTGAAAGTAATTATGCATATAGACGATTTTAAACGATAAATTATTTTTTAGTGAGTCCAAGCCACTTGTGTGGGATATTTTTTCTATAGAATTCATCAGTTAAATGACACTCTGACAAAAAAAGCGTGCAAAAATTTGAAACATACAGCGCTTTTCTTTCATTCGGAATAGTCCATCATTTCAAGTGCGTCATTCTGCAGGTAACATTGCAGGTTGACTGCAGTTGCCTTTTAAATTAGATTTATATATCGCAATCAACACACATTCGATGTGAACGATCTTGACGGTGTTCAACTCCAGCTCAATGTTTATGCAGTAAAAACTCAACTTTGTCCTTACATGAACAAAGTTCCTAGTTCGGCCCTGGCTCTAGATTCAACACATAAAAATATTGAATGGCGCTATCTTCAAACCAGTATTATAACTCACTAAACTTTCGGTAATACATGCTAGATTGATTCAAGACTTCAGTTAGTTCAGTTCAGTTTCGGAAAAAAACTAAGAAACATGGATATACCAGCAGTGTATGTGCGCAATGCTGAGAAAAGTTATGTACAGGATAACAAAGTACTTGCGGATTTTTGTATGACAGTCCCTAAAGGTTCAATGTGAGTAAAAATTGCCAAATTTTGAAAAAACTGACGTTGTTGGTAATCGAAAAATAAATCTTATTCATTAAAATTATTGATGTGGAATTTTCTCACCGAGATTCAAATGAAATTGAATGAATATTATTAGAAAACTAAATTCATCGTCTCCGACTCGAGATAATTTTCAAAATATTCAGGAGCTCGAAAAAATTTCCGGAATAATTTAACCTCTAGTGAAAATTAATAGGAGGACTTCACATTTCAATTTCTGTGCATCATTTTTCAGAAGTAATTAGGCATAAGGACAGTTTTGGGACAACCACGTTTTTTTTATTGAGTATAAAATACTTATGTCGGATATTTTTTCCTCAAAAATTCATCAATTAAATGACACTCTGACAAAAACAGAGCGTCTAGGCTAGGCCGAATACAAAGTTGAAATATACAGCGCTTTCCTGAATAAATCCTTTCATTCCCAACCGTCCGTCCGACCATGTAGGTAGTAAGCAGTCGCCTTTTAAATTAGATTTGTATATCGCAATTATCGCAATCAACACACTTTCGATGTGAACGATCTCAACGGTGTTCAACTCCAGCTCAATGTTTATGCAGCAAAAAGTCAACTTCGTCCTTACATGAACAAAGTTCTTAGTTCGGCCCTGGCTCTAAATTCACACATGAAAAAATATTGAATGGCGCGATCTTTAAACCAGTATAACTTACTAAACTTTCGGTAATACATGCTAGATTGATTCAATACTCCAGTTAGTTCAGTTCAGTTTCGGAAAAAAGCAAGAAACATGGATATACCAGCAGTGTATGTGCGCAATGCTGAAAAAAGTTATGTACAGGACAACAAAGTACTTGCGGATTTTTTCATGACAGTGCCTAAAGGTTCAATGTGAGTAAAAACTGCCAATTTGTGAAAAAACTGATGTTGTTGGAAATCGAGAAATAAATTTTATTTATTAAAACAATTGGCGTGGAATTTTCTCACCGAAATTCAAATGAAATTTGGAATTTTTCTTCTCGCTCATGAATATTAATAGAAAATTTCATTCGAGATAATTTTCAAACTATTCAGGAGCTTGAAATAATTTCCGGAATAATTTGAACACTAGTGAAAATTAATAGGAAGATTTCAGATCTTGATTTCTATGCATCTTTTTTTAGAAGTAATTAGGCATAAGGACAGTTTTGGAATGACTTTGTCTTTTTTATTGAGTCCAAATTACTTATGTCAGATATTTTTTTCGCAAAAATTGAAATATACAGTGCTTTCCTGAATAAATCCTTTCATTCGCTATAGTCCGTCTGACCATGTGGGTAGTAAGCAGTCGCTTTTTAAATTAGATTTGTATATCGAAAATATCGTAATCAACACACTTTCGATGTAAACAATCTCAACGGTGTTCAACTCCAGCTCAATGTTTATGCAGTAAAAAGTCAACTTCGTCCTTATATGAACAATGTTCTTAGTTCGGCCCTGGCTCTAAATTCACACATAAAAAATATTGAATGGCGCGATCTTTAAACCAGTATAACTTACTAAACTTTTGGTAATGTATGATTGATTCAATACTTCAGTTAGTTCAGTTCAGTTTCGGAAAAAAAGCAAGAAACATGGATATACCAGCAGTGTATGTGCGCAATGCTGAAAAAAGTTATGTACAGGATAACAAAGTACTTGCGGATTTTTGTATGACAGTGCCTAAAGGTTCAATGTGAGTAAAAATTGCCAATTTATGAAAAAACTGACGTTGTTGGAAATCGAAAAATAAATTTTATTTATTAAAACAATTGGTGTGGAATTTTCTCACCGAAATTCAAATGAAATTGAATGAATATTATTAGAATATTAAGTTCATCGTCTCCGACTCGAGATAATTTTCAAAATATTCAAGAGCTTGAAAAAATTTCCAAAATAATTTGAACTCTAGTGAAAATTAATAGGAAGACTTCACATCTATGCATCTTTTTTCAGGAGTAATTAGGCATAAGGACAGTTTTGGGACGACTACGTATTTTTTATTGAGTCCAAATTACTAATGTCGAATATTTTTTCTCAAAAACTCATCATTGAATGACACTCGGACAAAAACAGAGAGTCTAGGGCGAATACAAAGTTGAAATATACAGCGCTTTCCTGATTAAATCCTTTCATTCGCAATAGTCCGTCCGACCATGTAGGTAGCAAGCAGTCGCTTTTTAAATTAGATTTGTATATCGCAAATATCGCAATCAACACACTTTCGATGTGAACGATCTCAACGGTGTTCAACTCCAGCTCAATGTTTAAATGCAGTAAAAAGTCAACTTCGTCCTTACATGAACAATGTTCTTAGTTCGGCCCTGGCTCTATATTCACACATAAAAAATATTGAATGGCGCGTTCTTAAACCAGTATAACTTACTAAACTTTCGGTAATACATGCTAGATTGATTCAATACTTTAGTTAGTTCAGTTCAGTTTCGGAAAAAAAGCAAGAAACATGGATATACCAGCAGTGTATGTGCGCAATGCTGAAAAAAGTTATGTACAGGACAACAAAGTACTTGCGGATTTTTTCATGACAGTGCCTAAAGGTTCAATGTGAGTAAAAATTGCCAGTTTGTGAAAAAACCAAAAAAGGATTTATTACTTGAATGAGTTCAGTATAAGTCGGTCAAAATTTCTTCTGTAATCATTGAGAGAATAATTGCAATTTGGTCAAGAACGAGCAATGATTGTGTACGAAGATTTTTAATCTGAAACATGAAAAAGTTGTTGAACCTGTTCCTTTGCAATCTTATTCATGATGTAATCTGAAATAAAGGTTAATTATTATATTGTAAGAATATACCTACATATTCAGAGTGATCTTTTCGGTTTTTTTTCACTAATTTAAACTCAAATCGCGAGGTGAAGATTTTTAATCCATAATTTTATTAATAATTAGTTCGACTATAAAGCAATACATTCTTTTCTGATGAAGAAGTGTTGATGAATTTTAAATCGAAGTGAATAGATGAAGTTGAATTATAACTCACAATTTTGAGTTATTTTCACCTGAAAATTAGAAACCTTGAAAGAAAAACCTTGACATTCATTTCTTACGCTCTTGTTGTATAAACTCGACCGCAATTTTTTGCGCGCTTGTTTTTAGGGAAACAGGTTGCTGTAGTTCAAATTTCTGCGAGTTAATTAATAGTCATTTCATCGGATTTTTTCATAAATTTTGTTATTTAAATAATTAATACACTTTATATTTTTTGCACATTTCAAAAGCGCTTGAAAAGAAACCAAATCTTATCGAAATGTTATATTTAGTTCAATTACGATACGGCTTTTTTCGAAAAATTCCATACTTCATAAACTGTCCAACATAGGTACATGTCAAAATCTATATTGAATGGATATATTCTGATATAATGCATTGGAAGATACGGTCAGATGGCCACCAAAGAACCCCTACCTAACTCCTTTGGCTTTTTATCTCTAGAATACTTTGAAAGAAAAAGTATATCTACTTCACTTTCAGTCTCTGAAGATTCCCATCGCCAAAATAAAATTATTGTGTTGTGTAGAACTGCGTCAGAAACGCTAAGAACTTTGCAGAGTCGTACATTCAGTACGAAAACGATGTATCAAAAGTAGGTATTGAAGAAGGAGGTTCCTTTTTTCGTTATTATTTGATTCAAGATGAATTGGTGACTTCCATAAAAATAGATTAAGATTCCATCATCACGAAGGGTTTCCAAATAGAGCAAATTTAGGTCCGGAATTTTTAGACCTTTTCGTTGTTATCATCATGTACGTTAGTCATGATATTATGGCGGAGGATGAGGGATGAGCAGCTTCAACAAAAGTTGATATGTCATTCAAAAGTACACTAAATGAGGTATTTTTTTACTGAAAAGAAAACGTGTACATAATTATTGATATATCATAGAAAAAACCATTATGGAAAAATAGGACTAATATTGTTAACTTCGGAATCGTGATATTCATCACCTTACCACGCTCGCAATAAGAGTTTTTTATTTTTATGCACACATACTCTTATCTTTTTTATTGCCCTTTCCGATATGTGGTCAAATTGATGAGACTACAAGGAAAACTGAATAATGATCATTTTAGAGGAAAAACTCGAAATATCTGTTGTTACACATACATCTTTAACACCTTTGGTTCTATTATTAATTTGGTATTTGAGAGCTCTAATATGCCCCTTGAATGGAAGGAATCGCTAGTGATATGTATACACAAATCGAATGAAAAAAACAAACTCACCAACTTTAGGCCAATTTCACTAATCAGCAACTTCGCGAAAATATTTGAGAAGTGCTTAAAGTCTCGAATTGCTCAATTTCTTGAACGTTACAACATCCTAGGCTCAAACCAATTTGGTTTCAGAGAAGGAAAATCCCGAGGAAAATCCACTCAGGGTGCAATGGAACAATTTCACTCACTACTTGTTGAGGGTATGAACGGGGATAAGAAGTGTATGTCGGTATTTCTGGACTTAGCAAAAGCCTTCGATACGGTGTCGCATGAGTTGTTGTTTGACAGACTTGACTTGACAGCAGTGGGTGTTAGGGGTGGTTGTCTGCTATTACTCAAAAATTATTTAAAAGATAGAGTACAGAGGGTTTCGTTGAATGGGAAACTAAGTGATAAAAGAACTTTGATTATGGGTATACCGCAGGAAACTGTCTTGGGACCGCTTTTATTTCTCATATACGTGAATCAGTTGTTATTGCTGAAGATGCCAAACGGCGAAATTATATCTTATGCCGATGATACCATGTTATTTTTTGTGGGTGATACATGGGATGGAGTGTATGAGGATGCCGAGCAAGGTATGAGAATTGTGAATGCCTGGCTTGCGGAAAGCCTGCTAAGTCTTAATATTGCCAAGTCTAATTTCATCACGTTTTCCTTGATGAGAAACAAACAACCTAGTTTTTGTACACTTCCAGTACATAAAACAGACTGTGAAGACGCTAGCTGCTCATGTCCGAGAATATATAGGGTAACTAGCATAAGGTATTTAGGTGTTTATATAGATCAATATATGAGATGGGACGTACATGTAGAGTATTTGAAGACACGCCTTAAAAATGTTGCATATATTTTCTACAGACTACGTGAAGTAACAACTGTTCCCTTCATGCTGAAAATTTAAGATTCCCTTGTAGAATCGTTGCTAAGATATGCCGGGGTGGTGTGGGGAGGCCTGTTCGATACCGTGCTGGAAGGCTTGCAAATTATACAAAAGTATATTTTTAAGATCATTCTGAATGTTAGAAGAACACATAGCACGGAATTATTGTTTGAAAAATGCAACAGACTTAATTTACGACAAATTTATATTTCTGAATGCTTAATACATCAGATCAATGGAAGTAAAAATCTCATTGAACATGATTTTTCCACTAGACATCGATGCGACCAAAACTTGCGAGTGCCACTTATTTACAAAAGCCATCTGCAACGAAGTATTCAATATCTCGGTCCAAAGTTCTACAATATATTGCCAACTTTATTAAGATATGTGAACACAAAAACGAAAATAGTAAAAATAGCATTTTACAATATGTTAAACAACATTCCAGAAATTTTTGAATGTTATATAGTAATTAGTATACTAGTTTTCTCCTTCCTGGGTTCTTACGTGAGAGGGACCTATAGTTTGAAATGTATAATTTATGCAGTAGGGATTATTCGGTAACCGAGAGATCCTGTGTAACATACAGGCTCCAAGCTTAGGTTATACGGGGTCTCAAAATCAACTACATATATAACAATTGTATATATAAATCCGAATAAATATTATTATTATTATCTCGCGAAATCAAAAAAATGTTAAATTGAAGAATAAACGTCAACATTTCGACCATGTGTTATATGATATTTTTTGTTGCAAATCACTCGTATAATCCTCCCTTCAGTTTGTCCACTTTGAAAGTAGACATCCTGTATACTTATTCAATTATTCACTAAAATTTCAACTAATTAATTTATAATCGAACGTCCCGCCATGATGACGCACTAGGAAGAATAATTAGTAGAGACCTTAGACAAGGTAGAGACAATTCTCAACACAGAGTGGCTAGTTGGCATCGTTGTGAACAGTGATTCAACATTCAACCAATGAATCGAATGCTAACGCGTACGTCATACTCAACCGCCAGTTCTGATTGTAAGAATTCGGTAGCTTCTTTCGGTAATTTCGATAAAAAAATTTTCTCGAAAACCTGACTAAACAAAAAAGTATAATTGCTATGATTTCCTGAGGTTACATTGTCTCTAAAAAGATTTCATTGGAACTATACATTTGATTTTCCAGGGAAATAGAACATTTTCTTCAGTAAAAAAGTTACAACAGTATTTCGAAAACGCACATTTTCGAGAAACACCCGCTAATTATGAAACGGCCATTGATATTCACATTCGGTTTTTACCATCGAATTTTTCATATAAATTGGCTTTCAGACACCAAAAATCAGTTGAACTCTATTTTTGTTACAAATGGATTTTCTATTCAATTGTCGAATTCGACACCAAAATCAATTTAACTCTATTTTTGTTACAAATAGAACTTTCCATTCAATTGTCGATTTTGGCCTAGCCTGTGCATGCAGACATTCAATGAATGTCAGTTCGACGGGAATTAAATTGCGTATCGAGATCCTTTTAATCAGATCAAAAATGAATCTGTATGTCTGTAAACTTCAATCACTTGTCCCGAATAACGATGGATTCAAACTGATAGAAAATATTAATGAAAACTTGAATCAGCCTGTATCTCGGTATAAAGATATTTATTTTACACAAAGTTCATTGTCGTTTGAAAAAAATACCTATTTATTTGCCTCGATTGATAGTTCTACGGACAAGAAGATCCTACGCAACACTGAATAGCGTGGTTTCTGTAGACTCGCACCAAAAAAACTTGAATAATAAATAAATTAATATGTCCAAAGAACGTGCGACTTCGTCAAGGGTAAATTGAGTTTACTTAATTTTAAAAAAATGAATAAAATATAATGGTTGCAAGTGATGTCAAAGCAATTACTTTATTTGTTTTGTTGTTTTTGAGATAATATCGAACTTTGTTTAAAGATACTGTCCTGCAATAGTGGATGACATCTATATACAGGGTCTCTCATTTAAAACTATCAACCCTCAATAACTCAAAAATGTATCAGAATTTGTGAAAACACTCAGACAGGTAGATTTTTGATGACAGAGGGCAATGATCAAGGATACAAAGCTTGTTCCTACTAGCAACTCTCTGGAGAGGGTTGCAACCCCATGAGGAATTTGTATAGGGAAAGTGGGTGGTTTTGTATAGCACAAATATATGCATGGATTCAAATTTGTATGAAGCTGCAGTTTCTGTTTCATAAAGTGAATGTTTTATTTTGTTTTATTGGGGCAATTATTCCATAAAAAACACACTGTAACTTTGTGAATTTTCAACAAATTCGAATCCATGCATACATTGTGCTACAAAACTACCCACCATTCCTTTTCAAATTCCTGATGGGTTGCTAATATGCTCGTATCTAAATAGATACCTTTTTAAGCGCTCGTTCTGCTTAAACGAGTGCTATATCTTTTTGCCCAAACGTCTGTAATTTTCGAATTTTGAGCCGAAAATGGTCTCAAACGATAGGTGTTGAATGTTGAATCTCTGATAACGAATCCGTGGTCAAATTCAATTATGTCCGTGGGGCCGACCGTCCGTTAGCACGATAACGTTCGAGGGAATTGTTCTATAGACTTTCAGGGTGAATCGTTTCCCAAATGGCTCTGTTAAGCTCGTTAATGTTCCGTAACTATGACCATTCAAAAGTTTCGTTCCACAATATCTCAGACAAAACGAAACCCATCAGAATGAAATATTGCAACCACATGCAAGATACTCATAATAATAAGTCTCATGCAAAATTTTGTAACCATAGTGTAAACAGAACCATAGAAAATTCAATTGGGATATTGAAAAGAAGAAACTTCATATTTCCTTAAAAAGATATCCGATTCGATTGAAATTCATGTTGTAATTGAAGATTGATACAATGAATGTACCATAGAAAATTCAATTGGAATATTGAAAAAAGAATTTTACATGTATTTCCATAACAGAATATCCGATTCGAGTGAAATTTATTTTGAAATGAAAACTAATATACTGAATTTTGAAGCAAAATTACAAGAGGATCGTATCATCAGACCCATAGAACTTAATTTTTTCTAATTTATATTTTTACATATTTCATTTTCTGAATTATTTCCAGATTATGACTCCGATTGTGCTGAGATTCTGCATTTACATATTTAGTATCAATCTCAAGTCCTATATAGAATTTTGAGGTACCTAATGGTCTTATTTCTCCACCAAAGAACGAGCGCTCAAAAGCTCCTGCTCAGGGCTTTTCTTGAATCTTTTCATTCAACATTAGTTTGGATGAAAATATTGCAGATGAATATATAATTTCGTCTCAGTCATTCGATAATATACGTACCCACAATAAGTAGTCTGTCTGAAATTAGAAAAATAAGATACTAAAAAAATATTGGTGCGGTTGAAATAATCGAAGAATAAACTTTTTGTGGTGCAGAAAGATGCATTCTCAATACAATAAAACAAATGAAGCCTTCTGATTTGTAATTGAAATCCATGGTTTTTCAAATATGATGTCAGTTAATTTCCAACATCGGTTGTTAGTTATTATAGCTTCTAAACTTGGACATAAAATATTATCTTGTTTTATGTTTTAATACCCAAAGTCCATTTCTACTTCATCAGGATTCGAGTAGTTTCTTAGAAATAGAAATCATCAAAATGTAAGAATAACACATCGTATTTTGTAACTAACTTGTAGTTGTTGTTGTACGTTGTAGGTACAGGATTGGGATGAATCTGATATAAATTTTATATTTTCTCAACCAATAACCAATAATTTAGAATGAAAATGCTGGATCCCGTAAATTCATTTTCAATTATCCACATTTTCCGACAATGAAATTGGGCGTTTTTCTTCAACCCCTAAAACGAAACCACATCCTATTACCGTTTTTCAAATGGAAACAAATAACATGTATGGGCTCGTTGAAGAGCTCTCCGAAAATGGAAATTGACCGTGTTCTTCAATCAATAAATTCAAAATAATATTCATATATTCCGTAAAATAAAATAAGCAAAGCACTGAGCATATAAATGCAGAATCTCAGCACAATCGGAATTATATCTGGAAATTATTCAAAGAATGGAATATATAAAAAATTTTATAAATAAATAATTACAAAAATTAATATCTATTTTTCTGATAATGCGATCCTCTTGAAATTTTGCATGTACATTCAGTACCCATATCAGTTTTGATTCACAGAACAAATTTCACTTGAATTGGTTATTCTGTTAATTGCAAATCTATTTATATTTCAATATTCTTACTGAATTTTCAATGGTTCTGTTGACACTATAGCCACAAAATTATGCATGTAGATTTAGTATAACAGCCTTCATTCACTAGAGAAAAATTTTACTCGAATCGAATATCCTGTTATGGCAATATACTTAATATTCCAATTGAATTTTCTATGATTCTGTTAACGCTATGGCACTAAATTTTGCATGAACATTCATTGCATCAATCTTCAATTATAATATAAATTTCAATCGAATCGGATATCTTTTTATGGAAATATGAAGTTCAATATTACCATTGTTTAAGGTTCTCCTTAAACAATGATATTACAATTGAATTTTCCATTTTTCTGTTTACACTATGGCCACAAAATTTTGCATGATATTACAATTGAATTTTCTATGTTTCTGTTTACACTATGGCCACAAAATTTTGCATGAGACTATTTATGAGCATCTTGCATGTGGCTGCAACATTTCATTTTGATGGGTTTCGTTTCGTCTGAGATATTGAGGAACGAAACTTTTGAATGGCCATATTCACGGACCACCCTGATGACGAATTCGTCATCAGGGAGTTTAACCCTATCGTTTGAGACCACTTTCGGCTCAAAATTCGCAAATTACAGACATTTGGGAAAACGATATAGCACTCGTTTAAGTAGAACGAGCGCTCAAAAAATAGCTTTACCAGGGATATACCTAATCACAAATCGGGAATTAGTAGGAGAGCTGGCACGAATTTTTGGGTAGGTATTTGAGGCAAGCTGAAAACTTGTCAGATAGCTCTCCTATTATATCCCAACTCAGGATTGCAGATCTGGCTGGTGAGTATCGGGGCTAAATCAACCCCTACATTTTTAATGGCCTGGCAGGTAGAAAGCCCTACTGAAATGATCTGTCTTTTTGGGAATCTTATTTTTTAGTTATAAGTAACACTCCATTAAAATTTCAAGCTGCCTCAAAAACATTTTCTATAATTTTTTGCAAAATATATTTGCAGGCGTCTGGCAATGTTAAAACCCCGATTAAATTATTTGGCAGCTTGAAATTTTAATGGAGTGTTACTTATAACTAAAAAATAAGATTCCCAAAAGACAGATCATTTCGGTAGGGCTTTCTACCTGCCAGGCCATTAAAAATGTAGGGGTTGATTTAGCCCCGCTACTCACCAGCCAGATCTGCAATCCTGAGTTGGGATATAATAGGAGAGCTATCTGACAAGTTTTCAGCTTGCCTCAAATACCTACCCAAAAATTCGTGCCAGCTCTCGGACTAAATATTCGATATTTTGGGGACAGTTCGTTAATATCAAACACTTCGAAATTTTCGCACGCTTGTTGCATACACAGGTAGTTGATGGCTGTCATGCTTAAATATCGCGAATTAATTATTTGAACATTTATGATTTTCATCCACATTCAGAAGGTGAGGGACACTTCTGCAGCGGCGGTCAAAACACACTTTTTTACGTATTGTTGTTCGTTGTATGTTAATCGGTGGTTGATGTGTCATTGAGTTGTTTTTGACAAGGTAAAGGGTACAAGTACAAGATAAGTTGTTTTTACATTGTGATCAATTTGTATTAATTAGGCAATTGTTAGGAAGGTATTATACTGTGTTAATGCACTAAAAGTTGTTTACAATGTAACTTATTTTTTAGTTATTCGTTCCGATTGTGGAGTAGGTAGGGGAAGGAGGGGCAAGATGACGACAGTAAGCTAAAAAAAATCATAAAACGATTATTTGCTCATTTTACGGTGTGAAAAAAACTTTTTTGTCATTAACTATTATTGAGTTTTCAATTAAAAAATTTGTATCACTTGAGAGTTACTATATTTGGAGTGAAAATTTTGAAATGTATCTGCTTACGTCATATTCGTCATCTTAACCGACGTGGAGGGTAAGATGACGAATTGTGTATAGTAACATCAGAAGATACGAAATCTTAAAAAAAAATATAGATAGCTATATAAAAAAGTTTACAAATCAAGGTAAAAAAAAAATATTCTAGGAAGTAAGCATAACATAAAACACTTTCAACATAATTTCTCATAAATGTTAACAAACACCAATCACAACTCCATTTTTCCATTTTTGCCTCTTTAGTGTCCATTTCTGTACACTCAGCATGAGCCCACTCTTTACATTTACTACAGGAAAACCATATTTCATCTTTTTCACGTTCAATGCAGAAAAAATGCTGTCTCTTTCATCATTGTCAGAGTAAGCATATTGTAGATCTATTGAGGAGTCAGAAGAATCGTTGAATTTTATTTTTCTTCTTACTGGTTTTTGTTTTACTTTCTGTACTTTCCTACTTTTTTCTCTCATTTTTTTTAGTTCAACTCATCAGGATATTTCTTGAAATATCTTCTAAGAGTAGCTTCTGGAATTTGATATGCTTTTGAAGCTGCATTTACACTCATCCCTTCAATTTTTATTTTAGTGAGTGCCCTTTTTCATATTATCTTTCGACCATGATTGCCGGTCAGTTTTTCTTTGATATATTTACCCATATTTATTCAAACCTGAAGTTAAAAACATGACCTAATAAATATTTTTGATTATGTAGGGTAAGATGACGAACAACTCGTCATCTTACCCGCATTATGCATTTTTATTTGGAAACATCATAAAATGAAATTCATCATTCCCAACAAATGTTTTCAATACTCAAATTGTTCCTGAAACATGATAGTTTCGAAAAAAAATTAGACTTACAGAAAACGAAATGAAGAAAACATTAAAAACAGTAATACTCGGAATCACAAATATTGTCTCAACCAGAACCAACACTTGACATGTATCAACTCCTGTATCTTACTGAAGAACTCTCGTCGCATTTTGCTGCCGACAAAAGACATGAAGAATATGACTTTGTTTTCGGGTCTGACAGAAGCTGATGCTGAAAGACTTATTAATTTAGGAAATATAGAAAATTCGTCATCTTACCCTATTCGCCATCTTACCCTCCTTTCCCCTACTCTCTAATAAAATAAAATCAATATCTTTAATATAATAATAAAATAATACTTAACAGATATTTCAATCTATTATTATCATCAATATATACAGGAAGTCTACTTTCGAAGTTGGCAAACTTCAGACGGAGATTATGGTTATTTTTTAGTTTTCCTGAAAGTCTCATCAAATTTGAATACATATTCAGAAAGAGCAATAAATTTGCTACAAGATAAGAGAATATGTGTGCAAAAAAACTATTATTGCGGGCGTAGTAAGGAAGTTCTGAAGTTAACAAAATTAGCCCTTATCTTCCAATGGTTTTTTCGATGAAACATTAATATTTATGCATAAGGTAAATCCGGGTTAGATGCCCAACCTAACGAAAAACTAAGATTAAAAATGCAATTATAATTTAAAATGATAAAACAGATGCTGAAAACATGAGATATTTATTTAGACACAATATTGTTTGTTCAAAAACTTAAAATTCTTATGTTCCTTCTAAAAAAAGGTAAAAATAAAAACAACTTTTTTGGCCATCTCTCCCGAGAGTAAGGGAGAGTTGCCCCTGTAGTTTGGGTGAGTCGCCCCACTCAAAGAAAGCGCTTTATAAAAGAAGAGCAGAAACTTTCATTAGTTTTTTTATCTTAATCTTAAGAAGAAGGATTAGCCAAACCTCAGATCATGAGAATTTTTTTTACGGCGGTCAAGATTTACAGCCCTAATTTTTCACGTCCACAAGTGACGCAGTTATAACCATTGTAAACGTCTCGTGGAACCACTAGTCACAACCCAAAATTTTGACCAATCTGCCTTGTTCGTTGTGATATCAATTTTCCCAGCTGATTCTGATCCTTTAGCACAACTTGTAGATGGTGAATTTTTAGGTACCTTTTTATATGAATGGGATTCCATCTTCCGAGAACGAAAAATGTTCTTCTATTTTTTTTATTTGGGGTTTCGCTTTGTCAAAGTTTCATTTCCTGATCGATTTTAGGAGAACTTGTACCAGGCTTATAACTTTCAGCTATTTTGAAGGAGTTTTTTTTTGGGTGGAGTACCATTGTACCTTTTCGTACAAGGAACCAGTTCGGCGCTGACTTCATCTGAGTTTTTAAGTTGGGACATATTATCCGAAATTTTATTATTCATTCATTAAGAATATTTCCTCAATTAAACAGCAAGGGCGAGACTCATCAGATATATCATCAACATTTGCAAAATATACAAATGAATCTAGGGCGTCTATCCCGTATTATTTCAGGCCATCTATCCTTTTTTTACGGGAAAGATGCCCCAGTATATCAAAATTGACCCATGAAGAATTCCTCTACTATTTTCTAACCTACAATGAACCAATGGAGCCTTTCATACGAAAATGCAATAGTATTGCATTAAACGTTGAAAGATATATATTTTCCACTGTGATATGTTCACACCTAAATTAGATCATAGGAGCAAGTCACCGACAGTTTCCTGTTTTTCTTGAATATTTCGGGATTAAAAAGATTTTGTGGTATTATTTCCTATGACTTTCGCAAAACGAAGAACAAGTAAACAACGACCATGCACATAGCGTCAACTAACGATTAGGTCCGAAGCTAGGCTGATCGGGGCATCTGTACCGGTGGGGCATCTAACCCGGAATTACCTTACGCTTTCTTTTCAGTAAAAAATACCTCAATTTAGTGTACTTTCGAATGACATATCAACTATTGTTTTAGCTGCTCATTTTTCGCCATAATAGCATAGCTACATGATAACAACGAAAAAGTCTGAAAATTCGAACTCAATTTGCTCTATTTTAAAGCTCTTCGTGATTTAATCTTAATGTAATTTTATGGAGTTCATAAATCCATCTGTTACCTGTAGATGCTGAGATCACACTTACATTTTGGGGGTGGTACCAGAATAACTTAGGAGAGTGGGGGGCCATGGGATATTATAGACTGAAAAGGCCACTTTCACGAATCAGGTGATTCATTTACGAAATAACCATGTATGGCAGTGATAAAATCGTCATGCGACTATTTTTCCACTTTTTAATTCAAAGCAATTTGATAGACATATTGGATGAAATGCACCTATCTAACAAATAAAATAAAATGTCTGACTTTCACGCACATTCCAAATACTGTCGAAAAAATGAAACATTTTCATTCCTTTTCAAGAAAAAATAGGTTACCAAGATAAGTGAATCACCCTGTATGCCACATTCAAATATATAGTCCATTCACGAAAGGTTGAGCCGTCGGTGGCCATGGAAATTTGGCATATTCCACTGTGTATATTAAAATTTTAGGTTATGTTCTTTATTTTCTTGTCAGATTGATACGCAATGTTGTCAATATTGCATAGAGTTGTCTGATAACTCGCAAGCTCGTCGGACGAAGCCAGTTACATTCGGCAACGTTGACTTTATTTTACGTTATGACAGCAAATACTGCCAACTTTAGATAAATAAAGAAACGCCTACTATGTGCTCAACCTTTCGTGAACGAACTATACATTCTGATCGTTTTACTTCGCTAGCTGATTTCAGTGATTTCAATACTTTTTTCCTCGAACACTTGACTGTGGAACAAAATCGTTAATTGCTTTGATTTTCTGACGGTTCATTATTTTTGAAATGATTCTATTCTACAGGGTGTTTCCAAAACATGCGGCAAAAAATCAGAGGATTGTTCCTTGGACTATTCTAAGAATATTTTGTCCTTTGATGATTTTTGAAAAACCTCTTTGTTTCGAAAATACAGGGGAAACAAAATTTGAGAGATAATAACATTTTATAATGAAAAATTACATGAAAATTTAACTTAACCAACAAAATCTGTTGAAAATGACCACCACTAGTCAGTGTATAGCGATTCATAATAGTCAAAGATAAAATGTTAATTGCTAATACATCACAAAACGAATTCAAATGAAAACCGTGTTTAATCTGTATTCCTTTACCATCTGAACTTATCAATTTTAAGTCAAGAAACTGGCCGTTTTTAGTAATTGGAATGTTGTTAAACAAATTTAAAAATAAATTGTACCTACTTAGTAAACACAGTGCGGTACGCATTTTTATTTAAACTAATATTAATTTTAAAAATATGAAAAATGTTGTTCGCCCTGTATCTTCGAAACAAAGAGGTTTTTCAAATATCATCAAAGGACAAAACATGCTTAAAATAGTCCAAGGAACAACCCCTTGAATTTTTGCCGCATGTTTAGGAAACACCCTGTATATAAAAGAAGCAGTTCCTGCCTAGTTCGTAAAGTACCTACGTACTTCTCAGACTATAGGCATTCTACATTATCAGCTCGGTGAATGTTGAGATAGAAGGGATTTTCTATCATTATAGCCACATATTCATATTTTTCTGAACAACATTTGTATAGATATTATCATTGTTTATGGATAGGACTCCTTAAACAATCTTATTACATCTTATTACATCATATATAGCATATTCGGATTTTCACCAAATAACTGTAGGGGAAGAGGCGAATCTTAAAGTAGTAAATTATTTTATCCCATTTTGACGTTTAAAGACGACAATATTCAACCCATGGTAACAAGGGTAAGTTGACGTTTATCCACTGAGTGAATTAAAATTTTTTTAATTCACTAGTGGAATAAAATGTTAACCATCCACTTTCTACGTATCCCCTGGAATGTTGCTTCAAAAAGGCGGTGACTTGGTGAAATCTGCCTATGTCTATTTTTTCTTTCAGAGCCAACATTTTCTTAAGTTGCGAATAGTAGGACCATAAAGACGACGACTTAACTTTCTTGGATTGTTCGGAAATATACGCCAAAATTATTTTTTCGTTGACACCTTTGGCTTTTTTATTGTTTCTCCATGCACAAAATGCCGTATATTGCTTTTCGTACAATATTTTTGATTTTAATGGAATTACTGCTTCTGCTGCCTCATTTGCTTCTTGTATAATGCACTCAGGAACTACAACTTTGTCGTCACCTCTCAACATTTTTTCGAAACAAAAATTCTTTGACTGTTCTATAATTTTCATTGACACTTGCAAACAATTAATTACATAGTGCCCTAGCAACCATCGATCGAAGGGAAATCTCGTTATGAATTTGAATTATACCTAATATTTCTTCTAAATAGTATTCATTATTTGAATTTTCATCAAAATGGGATAAAATTTTGTATACGACACGTGAGTTAAAAATGTTTATTCACTCGAAGAAATTAAACCACTCGCCCTACGGGCTCGTGGGTTAAACTTTCTTCTCATGAATAAACATTCATTTAACTCACTTGTTGTATAAATAACTATTATTCTATAGCTTCCTCTTATTTCTCTATGCTGTTTTTTTCAACCATTGTTCTTCAATATTTCTATAATTTTTTTTTAACCTGAGTATTGAGATATAAGAGCCGTATTCATAGTTGGCCCTTGAGGGTGAGTGTGAGTTTTATGGTCCTTATGAATACTAGACATAAAGGTGACATTAACTGTCACTCAACTCAAGGGCGAACTATGAATACGGCTCTAAGAGGAAACTAAGAATATAATCAATATGTTATAATACTTGAAGACTTGCCTCGGTTCCTCAAGTTATTTGGTAAAAAATCTGAATATACTAGTCGAAATGATGTAATAATATATCGACACAAACATTTTGTAAAGTTATAAATAACCAAGAGCGAACGGAAGGTAGGAGGAATCCTGCTTAGATATCTACATTCCGAGTTGCAAGAATGTAAAAAACGACACATAAAATTGATGGAAGAGTAAGGGTCAAATCAATGATGTCTTGCATTATGCTGATACGATTAGGATAAATTAGATAGTGGTCCACTGGTGGAACCTATCTACACTTCGATCAATATTGTTTGCGCATCTGTGTTATTATATTACCTATAACATCAAGCGAAAAATCATGATCAAATTGATAGAGCACTACATGCACCTATAAGAAGGCTGAATTTTCTCGCCTTTTAATCACAATGATCCATTATCGATTATCTGAAAGCTTGATTCCGAATGTTAAAATGTAGGATTTTCGAATGAATTTTCTGTCAAGTTTTCATCCATTGACTTTAATCAACATTCAATATACATAAAAATATATGAAACATATTTTGAACAAATTTATATTAATATCTAGAGACCGGATTATATGTAACATAAAAACTTTGTTATAGGCATGAAATATGCAAGAAAATAGGCAAAATATTCACGAAAATTTTCAGAATATGCAATATTGAATAATACTTTTGGGAACTCAAAAAAAAGTATTTTCATTTCAAAATCAACATATCGATGACTCTCAACATATCCCTATACAATGCTCTTAATAATATGGTATTAAAATTAAATTTAATGTTTTTAAACGTTTACAATTAAATATTGTTCCAAATGTTCATTGTTACATTTTGAATATTTTTGTATGTGGAAAAGGTTCGCTCCACATCCATGGACGTAACTGGGGAGAATCTGAACCTTGGTGCTATGTTCTCCCTTATAGTTTCAGGTAAAATTTCTTCCGTCCCATTAATAAAACTCCCCATAAGAGACAAATCTTCGAAACCTGGATTTCCTTTCAAAATCCTTTCAAAATTTCTTGAAGTTTATTCGAAATGTCAATGGCAACGTGAAGTTCATTATTTGGCGTATTTTACTCATTATTTGGATACCTTCGTAACGCGCGGCTACTAATACTACGTTCCGAAATGCGATGAAAATGATTTGCAAATACGACAAAAGTCACAATTATTAGTATTATTACTCAATAAACCATATTTTGTGGACTTTGGTCGGATTCAGCACTTTTTACGCATTTCGGAACGCAGGGAGAAAATTAACGCACCACCTAAAATTTCGTTAAATTTTAACAATTGATATCTTCCCAATATTCAGTCGGATTTCAACGTTTTTTCCTTTCAATGGTAGCTCTGTTATTGTCGCATTTCTTCCATTAAACAGAGGTCCAAAAAATAGAACCTTCATGTTGTACAGGGCGTTTAAATAAGGTCATGTTTTATAGTAACATTTTAACTTCTTCTGTGGGCAATGCCAGGTTGCTGAGGCATATAAAAATAATAAAGCTTTGTAGCCTAGTATCTCTTGAGTAGTTTGTTTTTTTAAAAACCAATTTATCTTGAAGTCGTCCAGAGATATTCAACTTTTTATCAACTCTTGTATTTTATGCATTAGCCATGAATATCTTCGCAACCATTTGTCCGAATTGAATGTTTTTTTTTAGTTGTAGCTCTTTTATTGGCGAATATCATACCACAATGAGGTGTTCAAAAAAATGAATGATTCATGCTGTACAGGGCGTTTAAATTATTGGGTTTTTTTCATTGCAGTTTAACGCCTTCTGTGGGCAATACCAGATATATGAGTGAGGCTTCTAAAAACTATACAAGGATGCAGCCTGATGTTTCCTGAGTATTTTGCTCTTTTAAAAAGCAATTCAACTTGTACCCTTCCAGAGATATTCACATTTTTATAACATCTTGCATTTCATACAATATATTGACAATGAATATTTTCAGTCGAGTGATACTGGGGTTTACAGTTGTCATAATTTTCTCTAATTCATAAAATTCATTCGAAATTAATAATTGTGTAAATTTCTAAAGTTTTCTTTACTTTCCATAAGTCTACGGAGACAACGGCCAAAGAAAAGTAAATAAGAATTAACTTTCAACACAAAAATAAACGAAAAGAAATTAAGAAAAACAGAAAAATGTATGATATTACGAAAATATGAATAGCTCTGGAAGGGTACAAGTGAAATTGCTTTTTAAAAATGCAAAATACTCAGGAAACATCAGGCTGCATCACTGGTATAGTTTTAAGAAGCCTCATATATCTGGTATTGCCCACAGAAGGCGTCAAACTGTAATGAAAAAACCCGAGAATTTAAACGCCCTGTACAGCATTATGCATTTATTTTTTTTAAACATCTCATTGTAGTATGATATTCGCCAATTAAAGAGCTACACTAAAAAATAAACATTCAAATCGGACAAATGGTTGCGAAGATATTCATGGCTAATGCATAAAATACAAGAGTTGATAAAAAGTTGAATATCTCTGGACGATTTCAAGATAAGTTGATTTTTAAAAAAACAAAGTACTCAAGAGATACTAAGTTACAAAGCTTTATTGTTTTTATTTGCGTCAGCAACCTGGCATTGCCCACAGAAGATTTAAAATTTGACTATAAAACATGACATTATTTAAACGCCCTGTACAACATGAAGGTTTTATTTCTTGGACTTCTGTTCAATAGGGGGTATTTGACAATAACAGAGCTACTATTGAAAGAAAAAAACGTTAAAATCTGACTGAAGATTGGGAAGATATCAATTGTTAATATTTAACGAAATTTTAGGTGGTGCGCTAATTTTGTCCATCAGTATATATACCGAAAAGATGCGTAATAACTGGATCATAGCTAAAATATGCAAATACAGCTAAAGATGTCTCAAATATACAATAGCATATGCAAATATTCAAATGCATCTGATCCGGTGTCTAAAGAGAATTACATAAAATGAGTTGACTGAAAATATTTGGGCAGACTATTTGGAAAAAAATTATTTTTAATTGAATTTTGTAAACTCAAGGTAACAAGAAAATTTTTTTGTGAGTAAAACTATACAGAACGACGTTACTTTCACTTGATGATGATAATAGAAAAAAAAGCAATATACTTCTGTTTTATTGCCAGTACGTCGATATAGGTTTGTCTACAAAAAATTCGGTATGTTGGATAATGGACTGATAATTATTTTATGTTGGATCGGAATCACGTGTCTTTCTGTTTCGTTGTGATAAAAAATGGCTCCGAAGTGTTTTTGTGTGACATAAAAGATTGCGTAATTAATTTCTCGGTGGAAGTTACAAAAAAGTTTCCATTGAAGTGTTCAAGCTTTTCATAAAAAAGCTTTGAATTTCATGAAGTTTGACTAACAGCCGTTCTCGATTATGTTGCTTACCACCTCACGTGTTACAAAAAACTAACTATTCTAGGAATTGAATTGTTTTATTTGGGGTCCCATCATGTAAGACTGCAATGCAGGGTCCTTCATTATTACACGGTACGTATACATTCCTCGGATTTTTCTGTCACAAATAAAAAACTTAAACATGAAATTTAATCTCTCATTATGAAAAATATATAAGAATGTGCAGTTGCCGTTTATGAAATTCATACACCCCTTAGTACCAATAATAATTAAATATACAGGGTGAGTATGGAGACACGGGCAAAGCTCAAGGGGACTATTGTGAAAATGTGAGAATAAGTCAAAAAGGCTTAGGTATATGTTTTATACGATTCTCATTTGTTTTTACAGTGTCTCAAAGTAAGAGTTTTTCCCTTATAGTAACTACACTTCACAAGATATTCAATTGAAATGTGGTCTAAATATTATCATTTATTGTTCACACCAATCACACCATGTGACATGTCAATTTTGATAGCAAATCCACTGGGTGATATTTTTGTAGAACACTATCCGTTGATTTCCTCCAGAACTTTTAATTTTGGTGAGCCTCTTTTAATTTGAAGAAGTGTTAAAATAAATTTTATTGCTATACTAAACTTTACGGTCTTTTGAATGATTCTCTAGAAATCCTCAGAAAAATCCAAATTGTCTTGAAAACTCCATTTAGTAAGCCGTGATGAATAAATTCATTATTAGCTTTTATAGTTTATTTTCCGGATGTGTAGCAATGATTCATAAAGATTCTATAAACTAGTATTATCATTACAAAAATTTATTCGAAGTTGAAAACCCATAAGAATATGATATGAGTTTTTTTGAATTATTTTCACGTGTACAATACTCCCCTGGAGTTTAGCGCGTTCTTCCTGACTCACCCTGTATAATAACATCATTGTATAAGAATTCTTATTACAATAATAATAAACAAAACAAAAGGCGCTATTTTATTGCAAGTGCGGTTGTTCTTCTTCTTTCTCAAACAGACTGATCTACAATCAGCATGCCCCTGACTGAAGTCATCTGAATATGGACTCAGCTAGACTATGTATCCAATTTCTGTAGTAGGTAGTACGGTCTTGATCCTGGGTCCTGGGGCATCAGGAGTCTTGAATATCAAGTGCGGTTATATAGGATCGAAAATTTGGTACCTATACCAATAAGGATGTGCGAATTTTAAGACGAACTACTAGGTTGCAAGGTAATCAAGTAAATAATTATAGGTAAAGCAACAGACCAACAGGCCCAATGGCTACACACTCCAATACGTTCTATATACTTTTAGTCAGGATGATTTTTTTATTATCTTGATATTTAAAAAAAAAATTCTTGTGAATACCTGAATATAGCCTGATAATTTTTCAAAAAATGGCCTGATGAATTTGTCGGGCAACCCATTTGTAATATATTCTCTAAAAAACTGAAAATATTATAAAATAAGTTTCCTCTATTGTCAGCTCGGTGAAGGTCGTTATAGGTTCGGATCTTAGACTATAAAAATTAGTAGAATGTATGTCCTACCTGATGATAACGTGAGACTTACATGGATGTCTTCTGAAGATCCACCTATCTATAAATAGATCTTTGTTTCCAACAATCATAAACAAGAACAAATTTGGCATACCAATCTCTTAGTTATTTGGGTTTGAAAGGTCCTTTTGGCATTTGAGTCTTTGTCCGAAAATTAAAGTTCTTCAGATATTTAACAAATATGAATATTTTTGACAAGGCTTGAGTTCTTATTTGAACAGGATTTACTTTACCTCGGGATACATCACTTGTGAATTCAAAATCAAAAACCCCATTCAATTATTACAGCAATCGAACAATGGATATCAGATCAGAAAGCTTTTCAATGACGGGACAGGAAAGAAAGTGAGTTAGCCAATAAATGATTGTTGAGCTTTAATTGTTTTTCGAATAATTTATGGAAAACTCACATGCGTACGGAAAGCTTCAAAATCCATGAACATAAGTTAAAATAGAAGTTCATAGATTTATCGACCATCAAAGTTATTTTTTCACATAACATAAGTTAAAATAGAAGTTCATAAATTTATCGACATATTATACAATAGTATATTATATTAAAAGGATTAAAAGTGCATATTATTTAAAAATAGGCACTTTTAGTCCGTATAATATGTATATATTATTTTTTCTCCAACCAAGTCAAAATTGAAATAAATTTGGTTTTAATCAAAAATCTTTAATAATTTGGTAATAAATTCGAACACCTATTAATTATAACAGCGATAGCAAGTCGGTAGTCAGGGATTTCTGGTATTGATGGTGAATATTTATTGTCAAGTAGACATCAAATGCAATTACTTTTAGTCCTAGGATAAAAGTAGTGGTTTTAATCCTAGTGTTGCTATGCAACGAGCTAATTTTTGTACGGTAAGGGAATTTATCGCTTTGCACCTGAAAATAGTACAAAAATGTCAACATTTTGGGATGGTTGGAGAAAAAAGCATTTTTGAAGAAAATGTTTCAAAGTTCATGAATCGGTGCATAACTCATAAAATAATTAAAGGTGAAAAGATAAAAATACCCTTTCGAACTCCTAAAATGATTTGACATGAAAAAGGAACATTTTTCGGTGTGAATTTTTTGATATTAGCGAATGTGTAAAATTTCAACATATTAGGAGAGTCGTTTCAAAGATAGTTGTATGTGACGAAAAGTGTTGCTTTTTCATATTATGATTCAAGTCTGAAGTATGTCTAAAATAAGGTTTGGAATGTTCACTGGATGGTTTTCGATTTAGTTATAAATAGTTTCATTTTAACAGGAAACTTAAATTCATTCAATCTTCTCGAATAATTACATTATTTGCAATTCCATTTCAATATTTAAGCGTATGCAAAACCGGCATTTGAATAAAAACATAATATAATCAAAAATCAGTGAGTTGTGTAAATTTTTCAAGTGATCCTGAACCAGCATACGTCAGAGTTTTTTACAGTTTTTATACCCTTCTAGGTTAATCACTTCCTAAATCGCAAACAACCGACCTCTATTCTGAATAATTTCTCATAGGGACATGGAACATAAATTTCATGATGATTCACTTCAACAATGAACTTGTTTTTCGAATTTATAATTTCACGATTCATATCAACATTAAAATGCCCCTCAAGTTTCGGATAATGGAAAGTTGAATTTGCGGAATTAATAACAAAACATGTTTAACGAGAGAGTATTTACGTGTTAACATAATTTTATTTTGCGAACATCGAAAGGCCATCGTATCAATCTTAATTGTTTATACCTTGGACATTGATTGATATGCACGTGGAAATCTTTATGTTGCGATAATTAGGTCCCTACTTGAAGGAAGTCTGACGAACCTTCGCATGAACTCCTTAAAGATTTAATCAATATACATATACTTTATTCTTTTGAAAACAAGAGCTAACATAATACAATACATAAAACAAAAACAAAAATGTTGTGGCCATAGTGTGAACAGAACCATAGAAAATTCAATTGGAATATTGAGAAGAAGAAACATCATATTTCCATAGAAAATATCCTATTGGGATGAAATTTATTTTATAACTAAGGATTGATATACTAATGTTCAACCAGAATTTTGTGACCATAGTGTTAACAGAACCATAGAAAATTCAATTGGAAAGGTGAAAAGAAGAATCTTTGTATTTCCATAGCAGGATATCTGATTCAAGTGATTTTTTTTGTGAACGAAGATTTTTATACTTAATCTTCATGCAAAATTTTGTGGCCATAGTGTCAACAGAACCATAAAAATTTAATTGGAATAATGAAGAGAAGAATCCCTATATTTTCATAATCCTGTTATGAAATTTATTTTGTGAATCAAAACTGATATACTGAATGTTCATGCAAAATTTCAAGAAGATAGCATCATCGGAATGATTTTTGTAATTATTTATTTTTATGTACTTCATTTTTTGAATAATTTCCAGAATATAATTCCGACTGTGCTGAGATTCTGCATTCATATATTTGGATCAATCTCAAATCCCATATGAAATTCTGAGGTAATATAGTCTTATTGCTCCATCAAAGAACGAGCGCTCAAAAGCTTCGCTCAGGGCTATTCCTAATTTTTTTTTTAATTTGATGTATCTCACCTCCTACGCCCCTCACCTCTCGATTTTTCAAATAAGAATTTTTGGGATACATCGAATGAAAGGTAGGTAATTTGATAACCTATCAATTTCATTTGTCACAATCCATATATTCCTATTTGAAAAAAACAGTGTAGAGCGTAGCGGGTGAGAAATTTTAAATTCAAACAAGCATAAGAAGGCCTGCTTTTGAAATAACAAATCCATGGATTCTCGAATTTCTCTCAGTAAGAATTAGTAAAGGAATAATGGTCGGATTGCAGTGCTCTCCAAACAGAAATAGAGAATTTTCAATAAAAAACGGTACAACCAATTCACTTTCAACCACATCGTTGAGTGGGTAATCAAATTTGAAATTACCTTTCATTTGATGCATCATAACTAATATATTTCCATTTCAAAATTAAAGTTGGGGGTAAGAGATATCAAGTCAAAAAGCATTGGATAAATTGCTAAATAAAAAGTCACTTCGGCGTAATGATTGAGCAAAAAATCTGTACACAGAATTGAACAGCTACCTATATAATTTATAATTTATGAATTACTCTAATGAATTATAGTGAATCTCTGTAATGTATTCGATAAAACTTAATAACAATTAATTATTCCTCTAATATAATAATTCATTGATATTGTAGACGCGTTTTTATATTCAATTATCCTAAAAAATTAAGATATTAAAGTTTCTAGTTCGGGACATAGTAACTATGTAGATTATAACAAATATTCTATATATACAATTGTTGTAACAAAAATTTTGCTTGATCAGGATATCAGGATTCCAAATCAGAAGTATCGCGATTTCCTAATGTGTAGTAGGTATCGTTTTCTCAATATGAACGATCACGCTAAAGCTTCTTCTTAAAAACCGTTAATTTAAGTAAGATCTTACAAATACCTTATTTGATGAGAATAGTAGTAGTAAAATAGGAATATGGAGGAAGATTGTCGCGAAACAAGGTGTGGCTATCTCTTTCATTCATATAAGAACTACACATAACATTTTTGAGTAGTTGTTATCGTTGTAAGTTTTTTCCGTTCCAAAAAAAATGAAAACTGCTTTACGGGTGCCATTTTCAGGGAACTGTAACTGAGCAAGGAGGGGTCAAACAAATTAGTTTCCATATGGATAGCCACCCATTTTTGAGCGCTCGTTCTACTACGAGTGCTATATCGTTTTGCCCAAATGTCTGTGATTTTCTCATTTTGAGCCGATAATGCTCTCAAACGATAGGGTTCGACTATCTGATGACGAATTCATGGTCAAATTCAATTCTTTCCGTCCGGCTATAGCCGTTAGCACGATAACTTTCGAAGGATTTTCCTAAAGACTAGAGATTTCAGGGTGAGTTCGTTTCCCAAATGCCTCGGTTAAGTTCGTTAACCAGCCCAGGTGTTCCATAAAATATGGCCTTCCAAAAGTTTTGTCCCTCAATATCTCAGACAAAAAGGAACCAGTCGGAATGAAATTTTGCGTTCACATGCAAGATGCTCATTATAAACCTCATGCGAATTTTTGTGGTCATAGTGTGAACAGAACCATAGATGATCCAATAATTGGAATATTGAATAGAAGAAACTTCTCATTTCCATAACATGACATTCGATTCGAGTGAAATCCATTTTGTCAATGAAGATTGATATACTGAAGGTTCATGCAAAATTTCAAAAAGATCGCATCATCTGAACCATAAAGAATTCAATTGGAATATTGAAAAGAGGAGTCTCCATATTTCTATAACAAAATATCCGATTCGAGTAAAATTCATTTTGTGTATTAAGATTGATATACAGAATGTTAATGCAAAATTTCAAGAGGATCTCATAATCAGAACCAGAGAATTAATTTTTTTGTTTGACAATTTTGATTACCTATTTCAGTTTTCGAATAATTTCCAGAATATTATTCCGATCGTGCTGAGATTTTGCATTTATATATTTAGTGTCTATAAATCTCAAGTACTACACAAAATTTTGAGGAGCGCTCAAAAGCACCTGCTCAGGGCTTTCCTTAATTTTTTTTGATAAGGAGTCATCCCTTGGCTTTTTCAGCAAATATCCTACTGAAACAATTTCATCAATTTTGTGTTCATTTGCAGATATGGGCTGCTTGGTGCTAGCGGTTGCGGAAAAACCACCCTATTGAACTGCATGGTTGGAAGAAATCATCTCGATTCAGGCGAGATTTGTGTTTTAGGTGGTAAACCAGGTACTATTGGGAGCGGTATACCAGGACCAGGAGTAGGTTACATGCCCCAGGTGAGTTCAGAAAATATTAGCATGAGAAATAATATTATAGTTCACCGGGTAAGAAAAGTCTAACACAGAGTCCAGGAAAGTGGCCTCTCCTATACGAGGTTAACACACCATTTTTTGCAAATCCTTTGAAATTTGAAAGATTTGCTAATTTCATTTACAAATACATGGTGCTCTGAATTGCATGGATTACAATGGAATTGTATTTAAGATTGATTTGTCTCCTTTGACTATCATAAAATTAATGTATACTTTATTACCTTAGTTGTAAGATCTTCAGTCTCTGTATGCTTCTTGTAACTATAATAAGTTTTTTTGACTCCCTGAATATCTAGTTTGACGACTTTCAAAACATTTGGCATATTGTTTTGCTATGATGTTGTGATGCCACAGTTTTAATTTGAGCAAAGGCAAATCAATATTTCCCGAAAGAATCGAAAAATAATATCTATTAATCGTTCATAATTAAATTATCAGATTTTGTTCAAGTGAAAAATGAGTGTTTTTGAGTGATTACAACTTTTATAAATACTTGGCACTGTTCCAATCTTAGCTAAGCTAAGCTAACCTAACCTGACCAAACCTACATAATAAGTAATTGGCACTGTTCCTATCTTAGCTAGAGTTAGGTTACAAAAGTTTATGTTAGCTAAGATAGAAACAGTGCCAAGTATCATAAAATTGCAATCACTCAAAAACACTTATTTTTCACTGAAAACAAATCTGACACTTGAATTATGAACGATTCACAAATATTATTTTCGATTTTATCGGGAAATATTGATTTGCCAGTGCTCAAATTGAAACTGTGGCAGCACATCATAATAAAACAATATGCCAAATATTTTGAAATCGGTAACTGGGCGGTAAACTAGATATTTACCAATTGGGTACTAGTGTTCTCGAAAATAAAATGTTAAGATATGATAGAGTTTCCATTCAATGGACCCCCTCCAAAAGTGGTTGAGACAAGAAATATTTCTTGATTAAAATTATTGCCAAAGAAATCGATAGAAAAAAGAGAAAATGCTTATAAACGTTTCATGTAGAGCGTTTTGACAGCTATAAGGAAATCATTTCTGGACTTTGTGTTGCTAAGTCTCGGCTTATGCCTTGACCAGAATTATTTGGCTTTTCCCACCCGGCAAACAATGTACTACTTTTTGATTCATTTATTACAGGAAACAGCCTTATGTTCAGAATTCTCAGCCAAAGAAACCATATATTTTTTTGGGAGGTTGATGGAAATGCCAGATACTGTTATAAGACAAAGATTTCGAGAACTGGAAGCATTACTTGATCTTCCTCCAGGAAATAGGTGAGCTCTAATGATTTTCTTCACGCTGTTTTGTTTGGGGATAGAATACAGGACGACCATTTGAAACCTTGCCAGGCCAACTATGTCGCGACAGCACTTAAAAACAGTGACACGTGACACACACGCGAGCATTTATTTTCATCATAAAAACTTGGCCACATATGTACATCGATTGATCACCTGCATACGAAGCGAAAATAATATGCATGTTATCAGTCATTTGATCAATTAAAATTTTACAAATTATAATGTTCATGTAAAGGGGCATATGTATTCTTTTCCAAATAGCTCACCCCCCATTCCCTATAAGGATTTATGGGTGCAACCCCAACACCTTGTCCTGACATAATTGGACTGGCAAGTTTTCAAATTATCACCCTGTATGTATAGACTCAGAAGGAGAAATAATGTTTACTTCTCCGATCCTCTGAGGTGTTGAGCGTTGAAGATGTTGTTCTTGAATTCAATGTTTTTGTGAACCTTACTATCTGCATCATTGAATTGGTTCTACAATTTGAAAAAACAGATCCGAAGACTTAAGTGAATTAAATGTGTATATACATCCGACCATTTTTTGATTATAGCCATACAGAATTCCTACAATCGGTTCAAAAATTCAGGATCAGTAAGAAGAAAACTTGAAGAAAAATGTAAATATCTTTTGTCCGCATATTCCCGCTCAAATCTACCATGGCTGAACAACATTTCATACCTGTGTAATATACATATTCTTTTTTTCAATATTCCAATTTAATTTTCTATGGTCCTGTTAATACTTTGGCCACTAAATTTTTGATGAACATTCAGTATATCGATCTCCATTCATAAAAAATTTCACTCGAATTGGATATCTTTTTATAGAAATATGAAGTTTCTTTTTTCAATATTCCAAGTGAATTTTCTTTATGGATCAGTTCACACTATGCCCACAAAATTTTGCATAAGGCTTGTTATGAGCATCTTTCATTTGGCCGTATATATTCTTTTTGAAATCAAGAGCTAACATAATACAATACATAAAACAAAAATAAAAAATCCCTAACTGAGGTTGGTGCAAAACGGGGTACCATACTATTTTTTCGTATGATACCAGAGCTCAGGGAAAAACCCCAGTAGAAAAAACCCTGTCTCGCCGTTTCAACAAAAAATGACACTTAAAAACTATTAGAATATTGAAGGATTCCTTCTTCATTCAGACCGAACGATAACCCTCTCCAGGATGCCTTCGGAATTCTGAAACGAGAAAATCAAAGCAGTAAAAAGGAACAGAAAAATAAAATGATTGAAACTCTATTAAATCGATTTAAAATTAATAACCCAATTCAAAAACGAATCGGTAATTTCATGTATAGCTCTCAAGCCATCCTGAAATTTATATATGGAACAGTTATTTATCAGGTGTTCAATTGTCTCCTCTGCTTCTCCGCATTCGCAACTAGGACTCTCAACTGAATTCCATCTGAAAAGCATACTATTGCAACGTCCATGACTGTTCTTATACGATTGAGAACAGTCCATATTTCCTTGGAAGATCAAATCCAGGAACTTTATTCGAGGGATCAGTTATTAATCTTTGTTCTGTATATTACATAAATTCCACTCGGATTGCCAAATCTGTTTATCACTTTCATTTGAATTCAGAAAAGAATTTGACCAAAAAGGTTTACGCGATTTTAATCGAGGAATCTTATTGTCTGGAATATATGAGAGTATTTGATATGAATTTGTCGAAGAATTAAATTTGTTCCAAATTTTCGAAGCAATGACCTGCCTGCGGATATGTGGAGGAGAAATGTTTGAAAGAACTGGTAACCATGGAGTGGTGTTGATTTTATGGTTCCAGTTACTATTCTCATGGAAAATTAATTTCATTTTCAAACTCATAGATTCCTAAAAAAACAACAATAAATATAAAATTCAAAAATTCCCGCCACCAATAGACCACATATATTAACATATTAGATAGGTATCACATTTCGCACATATCCTATAGTTCCATATCAGTTGACATTCCACAAGAAAGATATATTAGTAGTAGAGGTTGACTAGATTTTTCAAAAATTTTTAACAATTCTGACAGAGGAGGACACTTTTAATGTTTTTAAACAGTTTGTGTTCATTTTAATTCAAGACAGTAAGTTGCATACTCTCGCCTAAATAAATACATGTTCTACATTTGTATACTTTCAGCTGGCCTGATGATGGAATAATTCCGAAATCGAAGATTTTAATAAACAATAATAGTGTGTTTTATTTTATTTTTTATTTCTTAATCTATCGCACGAATTTAAAAATACCTTGTATAAACATTCAATTTGAGAAAACTGAATATAAAGATTATATCATAATGAAGGGATTTTCAAATGGCAATTGAAGTATGTGATTTTCTTTTTTGTTAGGTTAGTTAAAGACTGTAGTGGTGGCCAACAGAGAAGAATCTCGTTTGCTGCAGTTATGATACATACACCAAAGCTGCTGATTCTAGATGAGCCCACAGCTGGCGTGGACCCTCTCCTAAGAGATAGGTAAAATAAGATTAATTTTTATTCTCGTGCTTGAAACTTAAATCTTATGATAAATAGTTGAATAGAAAACCAAAATTCCTCAGGGTAGTCAAACTTGAATGATTGTTTTTCCAATATGAACAAATGTACAGATACTCCAAAGTTCACCGCGCAAAAAAATTAAGACACATTATGGAAATCTCAAATTTATTCTACAACTGAAGGTGTACTCAATGATTATTTTTATCAGAATTATGCATGCATATGTTATCCACTTTCAACGTTTTTCTTTAATAAAGATGTTTTTCCCAGCAGGAATAAAAATGAGATTATCAGACTATATTGGATCCATTCTGAAATCAGTTATTCTCGAACAATTCTAGTGATCAATAGTTTTTCTTTCGTTTGATTTTCTACACTCGATCGCCATGCAACGCGGAACATGCAATTTGACCCAAGAGGAATGTGCCCAAGCGGTAGTTTTGCGAGAAGAAGGGTGGACATACACAAGAATTGCAGAAAGGTTTGGAATTTCGCAAGTGTGTCCAGAATGTTGCAGCGATTCAGGGTCACAGGTATGAATGTCTGAAGACCAGGACAGGGTAGACCACGGGTAACAACTGCCATTCACGAAAGTTACTTGAGAGTTTCTTCGTTGAGACAACAGTTTGCAACCGCTCGCCTCTTTCAAAATCAGCTTGAGCAAACTCATAGGGTGCAAATTAGCACTCAGACAATAAGAAATCGTCTCAGCGAATATGATTTAAGGCCTCGTGTCGCGGCAAGAGGCCCAGCTCTTACCCCAGCCCATCGAAGGCAGGGCGCGTTTGGATTTTGCGAGAGAGCATATCCAATGGGAAGAGGCTGATTGGGAAAGAGTTCTCTTCACAGATGAGTCTAGATTCTGCCTCGACCATTGTGATCGACGTTCCCTTGTATACAGACGTCCACATTAAAGATATGCTCAGTGTAGATTCCTGAATACTACTGGTTTCGGGGGAGGATCGATTATGGTATGAGGTGGAATATCTTTGACTGCTCGCACAGACCTAGTGATCGTTCATAATGGAGCTACGAATGCTGAAAGGTACATAAGAAACATTCTTGAAGAGCATGTAGTACCATTTGCCCCATACATTGGTGAAAATTTCATTTTTCCCCAACCATCAAAAAATGATGACATTTTTGTACTATTTTCAGCTGGAAAAGTCATAAATTCTCTTACCGTACAAAAATTTACTCG
The DNA here is from genome assembly GCA_013421045.1 of Propylea japonica. Lineage (NCBI taxonomy): Eukaryota > Metazoa > Arthropoda > Insecta > Coleoptera > Coccinellidae > Propylea > Propylea japonica. The sequence goes on from CM024245.1 coordinate 12,406,510, forward strand.
TTGCTTAGCAACACTTTTAATCCTAGGATTAAAAACGCTACTTTTAATCCTTGGATTAAAAGTAATTGCGTTTGACGTCTACTTGACAATCAATATTCACCAACAATACCAGATATCCCTGACTACCGACTTGCTATCGCCAAATTTATTCTTATTTTGGCTTGGTTGGTGAAAAAATAGTATATATTATACGGACTAAAAGTGCCTATTTTTACTCGCAATTTTGCATTCGCTCGGTTGCGCCTCGCAACTGCAAATATTGCTCGTAAAAAAAATATGCACTTTTAATCCTCATTATATAATATACTATTTTCTCCAACCATCAAAAAATGTTGACATTTTTGTACTATTTTCAGGTGCAAATGTCATAAATTCCCTTACCGTACAAAAGTTTACTCGTTGCTTAGCATAACTTTTAATCCTAGGATTAAAAACGCTACTTTTAATCCTTGGATTAAAAGTAATTGCATTTGACGTCGACTTGACAATCAATATTCACCAACAATACCAGATATCCCTGACTACCGACTTGCTATCGCCAAATTCATTTTAATTTTGGCTTGGTTGGAGAAAAAAAAATAGTATATATTATACGGACTAAAAGTGCCTCTTTTTACTCGCAATTTTGCATTCGTAAAAAAAATATGCACTTTTAATCCTTATAATATAATATACTATTTTATGGATGATAATTCCAGACTCCATCATTGAGGTTGAAGTCTCTCGAATGGAATTGCCAGCAAGAAGTCCAGATCTCAATACGATTGAGCAGGTTTGGGACAACCTTAATAGAAGGCTGAGAAGTTCAGAAAATCATCCAGCTACTCTTAATGACTTAGGAATCCAACTCTGAGAAATCTGGGAAGGATTAGATCAGAACATTTTAATGTTTTGCTGAGCTGTAATGAACGTAAGGGGTGGAAATACCAAGTATTAAATCACTTATCAGCATTCAAGTATTTTGAAAATTGTTCATTTCCCTTCTTTCACATAAGATTCGGTGAAATCCTGAATTTTTCTTTCATTTAATGTGTCTTGTTTCGTTCAAAACCTTGCCGAGAGAGCATAAAAAATTAGTTATAAAGTCAATAAAGTCAACTTTCATTAAAATTGAGATTTTCAGAATGTGATGTGTGAATTTTTTTGCGCAGTGTGGTTTCATATTGTTCACAATAAAATTGATTCAGATAAAGACACGATAAACGACATGTCACAAAGATTTCGAATTTAAATGAAATGGAACTGTCACTTCATTCTAATCTTCCCTGAACGAGTTTATATTCTTGATAAAAGATTTTACAGAAATTATAAATATTATAGATTTTCAAACTCTGTAATTGTAATGTCTTCAGTTTCCATAAGCATTCACGATTAAAATTATAGACGATGTGCGGAAGCTACATAAATAAATATTCTCAATTTGGCTAATAGCAGGTACCATTTTTCGTTGAAGTCAGAGAATGTTCAGGCTTCATAATGAATGAAATTATTATTTGTTGTTGCATTATTCAGTGTGTGAAAATAATGAAGAATCCGATAATTTAAATTATAATATTCTTCCGTTTCAAGTTCACCGTCTCTTGAATAAATTATTGTTAGAAGTTCATAATTTTTTATTGGTTTGACGTTTCTTTGCCTCTGATTTATCAGACTTTGATTTGCTTCCACACTTCCCGTCTCACCGCTGTAATCTTGAACAAAAATATCGAATTTGGGAGCTTCAAAGATTTTTTATTAGTGTCACTTTTTCTTAAATTCGTGGAATCATTCAGAAGTTAGAACTGTGCATTATTTCAAATTCCTTCGGAATAACAAGTTTGTACCGAACTGGTTTCATATCGACGACCGCATTTTAAACTGAAAAAGAATTACTAAACCAGAGTAAATTGATTCTACAATATAATATATGTGATTCTAACCATTTCAAGGATGTTTGAAATTGTCAACATAACGAAAAATTCAAATATATCGAGAAAGGGGTCATTTTAAAATTACCTATAGTCCATTCACGAAAGTTTGAGAGCATAGTAGGCGTTTGTTTATTTATCTGAAGTTGGCAGTATTTGCTGTCATAACGTGCAATAAAGTCAAAGTGGCCAAATGTACCCGCCCTCTTCTGACGAGCTTCCGAGGTATTGCGCGTTCGATTTGAATATACAGGGTGTGCCGGATAATGTGGGAATTTCTCGGATTCAGATAGAACAGAAAAAATGAAGATGACAAGTTCCCATAATTTTTTTCCTAGCGGGCCTCCCTACGAAGATACGACCTCCTAAATGACGCCACTGGAAATCCATTTTAGTGGAATAAGTTTCAAACTACTCGATATAATTTGATGAAAATTTGATATGATTAATAGTACCAAGGACCTATTAAATCACCGCACTCAAATTTCAATTAGCTTGTTCAGTTTACCAGGGGCGGACTGGGTTGTATATTTCAATGCTTAAATTTTTAACACTCTGGATGATAAGGTACTAAAAAAAAATTTGGATACCTTGAACATTAAGCTGAAGAAAAGGTATTCTTGTTCAGTGTCGATAAAATGAACCGTTTTCGAAAAAAATAATGAAAGAAGTGAGTATGTAATTGAAATTTATTCCACTAAAATGAATTTCCAGTGGCGTCATTTAGGAGGTCGTATCTTCGTAGGGAGGGCCGCTAGGAAAAAAAATTATGGAAACTTGTCATCTTATTTTTTTATGTTCTATCTGAATCCGAGAGATTTCTCACATTTTCCGGGACACCCTGTATGTATTAGAATATCAAAATTTCAATGATTTTTCTAATATGAACAAGCGTACAAAAGCTTCCAACTTCCCGTCAAAACTTTTTTGTATTATGATTGAAATATTCACAGTGCAAGCTTTCGATTCGGACAAGCGAAGAATGTTTACCTCTGATCTCATATTTCTATAAGAATAAAGAGAGGAAACACTTTCAACCTTCAACGGCAAAAGGAGAAGGTGGGACAGATGAATATTTATATAATATCACAAAAAACGCACAAATTGATTGATACATTTGTCTGATACCAAGGTCATATTGATTCATTAAAGTTGAAAATAACTTACTGGTTCTAGAGGTACCTTTACCCGTTTGATTTCATGAATAATCTCTTGTAAAATTTCAAAGGATCCCGAATCAACAGAATCGATATGTAATGCTTGACTATTTTCGAGGTGATACCCATCGAAATATAACAGTCGATAAACATATTATAGTGCGTTCACGAAAGTTTGAACAGTCAGTTTGCCATGACAATTTGACATATTCCACTGTATACAGTGTTTCCTAAACATGCGGCAAAAATTCAGGGGATTGTTGTTAAAAAACTGGCCGTTTTTAGTAATTGGAATGTTGTTAAACAAATTTAAAAATAAATTGTACCTACTTAGTAACACAGTGCGGTACGCATTCTTATTTAAACTATTATTAATTTTAAAAATATGAAAAATGTTGTTCGCCCTGTATCTTCGAAACAAAGAGGTTTTTCAAAAATCATCAAAGGACAAAACATGCTTAAAATAGTCCAAGGAACAACCACCTGAATTTTTGCCGCATGTTTAGGAAACACCCTGTAAATTAAAATTGTTTATATTCTTCTCAGATTGATACGCAATGTTATCCATTTTGCATAGAGTTCTCTGATAATTCGCAAGCTCGTCAGACGAGGCCGGGTACATTCGGTAACCTTGACTTTATTTTACGTTATGACAGCAAATACTGCCAACTTCAGATAAATAAACAAACGCCTACTATCAAACTATCGTGAACAGAATATAGGTAGGTATCCCGAAATGTTCCATACAGCCAATATCTCGACCCTCAGACGAGATAGAAAGTTGACACAAAAATTTTTTCGACTGGTAGCATAGCTAAACTATATCAGATAATGTCGTTGAAATTTTGTTCTTATTAGCCAACCCTAAAATACAACCCCGGATATTTTTTGTTAATCGCTCCCTTATATTTGTTACCTTTCGAACGATTTTCCAGTAAAAGAAAGATATATCAGAATAATTTTTCACCATTTTATGTTAATTCAACCCCTCAATAATGATAGCTATAAACTGTGGCGCATTCGCCATTTTGCAATTTATGGTAAAATATTTTTGGTGTTCCAACTGTTCTAAGGTACAAAGGGCACGTTGAAACATCTTAAAAGAACTTAAAAATTGAACAATTAAATTAAAAAAGGTGTTGTCGAAGAAACGAAGTAGGGCGTATATGCCTCAATTTTTAATTATTATTTTTTAAGGGCAGAATATACGAAAATGAAAAAAAATACTTCAACATATTCTTTCTCTTACTGGAGTATCGTTTGAAGAGAAAAAAATATAAAATTCAAAAAAATATCCGTACGTGGTTTTCTAGGGGTGGTTATTGGAAACAAGATTTAAACGACCGATTCTGATAGAGTTTTTACTGCCATTTGAATTTTTTATCATGTCTGAGGTTCAAAATATTGGCCGTATCTTGAGACAGCCTATATAGTCACGAGACGTATGACAACCTACTTTTCTACAACTTATGACTCGACAATATTTGTAGGTCAAGGAGGGTTTATAGAATTTTTTGACCAACTTATTTTTTTAATGGTAAGATAAATTTGTTCTCACTTTTTGTATCAGAATTTCCTTTTTGCTATTGCGCAATTGTTCATGCGCAATTGTTCATATTGGAAAAACGATAATTTAAATGACATTATCAAAATAGGAATCAGATAAGTCAGAATTATATATGTCGTTGTTCAATGGAAAGTCTTGAATCTGCTTTTCGAGATAATGACCAAGATGCTCGAAATTTTCAAAAAAGATCAAATTGATTAGCATTCGCGCAAGACTTATTCCTTATGTATACCAGCTTTGTATTATTTCTTACTGAATGAAGTCAGTTATTATTACATTCTTTTGTATTTTTTTCGTACTGTTGTTTAAATAATATCCATGAATTATAAATTCAATGGAGATAAATAATAGTATATTATTCAATGAGCGGTAATGCAGGTCAAAACACACGCAGATGAATTTTGCACCACGAGCCGTCAGGCGAGTGGTGTAATTCAAGTGTGTTTTGAGCATTACCGCGAATTGAATACTATACTTTATCCACGACTTCTTCAGTAAAATTCGAATTAATCTGCATTTAAAAAAATTTGAACAGTTGTCAAAAGCGTTGACAAAACATTTCGTCCAACCGTCAAACCTCTGTACTCTGTGGTCGGGAATCAAATCAGAGTCTCTAACTAATCAAACCAAGTAATTTCGCGGTGTTATGTGCGGGTGTTATTATAACACACGCTTTTTCGTTCATAGACATGTTATGACTACCATTACACATAGAAATTAGTTTGATGGAGTGGATAAAAGTTCATAAGCTTTCATTTCAAAAAAATAGATTATTCACACAATGAAAAATGTTATGCATATCGATTTGAAATCTTCGTCTTGGTCCGTTATTCATAAACTGAAACAAAACTTACAAATTCCATTGTCTACACATCTACAAACGCCGAAGGAACCAGGAGGCAAAATATGTAAAATATTTGAATTGTGCTTATTCGTTTAAATTAATTTGGTTTTTATCACTAGCCAAGTTCATACGATGAACGTTTTCAATACATCTGGATTTTTTTAAACTTTCGAATATTTTACAGAATATGGTCATATTTGAGAAATTTAACAACAAAACAGCAAACAACTGTGATAATTACTACACATTATATAGAGAAGAAAGTAGAAATCGGACATGGTGAGTATACGAAGAAGTTCTTGGCATAGATACATAGTGTCCAGTAAAACGTAGTGATTTTTTTTGGCACATACAAATGTGTGTGTATTTGAATGTACACCCTCCTAAATCGACATTAGTTATAGCACTAGAGGTCAAATTATTTCCAGAAACTGTTCTGAACTCATGAATATTCTGAAAATTATCCCTGGTCCTCTAGTGCTATTCAGTAAGAAAAACCACATCAATTCGTGTGTTATTATATTATATAGACATATTATTCATTCCATTACAAGTCATTATAAAAATAAAAAATGTCCAATATATTTTGCTATTGGGTACCCACGAGGAAAAAAATCCACTGAAATTCATCCGTTGCGATGGTATCAAGAATACCGTTTTGATTGGTTAAAAATTAAAAAAATGTGGAATTTACAATATAACGTCACCTTGACTCTCGTACATACGAATTTCATTTTGCGAATTTCATTCATTGCTTCAAAAATTGTGCTCACTTCACCTGTACGACAAAATTTATGCTGCGTTTGTGGTATCCACCACCCTGAAAATGTCGATATTACGTCACTATGACTCCCCGGATGTACAAGTTTTTAATTTTTCAAAATTTGTTAGTAATATTAATTTAAAAATTTCATCATCATTTTTTTATTTGTGGCGAATAAAGATTATTATTAAACTCTAGGTCGTCGAAGTCAAATCGGGATGCATCTTGTAACGTGGTTTTCTCGGTGAAACTTACCTCGAGCGCCAGCTATTCTTTTTTCTATAAGGGAGAATAGCAAACCTACCAGGGCAGCTGCTAGTCATAGACAGAGTTCTTCGTTATCTAAGATATTAGCGATAACAGAGAAAATCAGAAATAGAGTAATTTACACAATTTATTCAAATAGTGTGAAATACAGTGAAATAAGACGCTATATGAAGTCAATACAAATATAAGATTGGTCAGTTTTGTCTGACCGCGAGCACTTTCATAAGAAGCAAATATTTTCCCGGTACGAGTCAGCCAGATAGAAAGTAGGTTAAATTTAATAAACACAATATATGATAATACAGGAAGACAGGGATAAAGGGGATAAAAGGGGTCAGTATAAGTGCACAACGGTTATATTTGTCCGATATTTTCAGTCCATCCTAAATTCACCACGTTGTCTACCACTTTGCTTGTTTCTCGTCTAACAGGTTGGTTTGGCCAGGTGAAATTAGAGGGTTGAACAGGATATGTCGAACGTGCTACAACATTGGTTCGGTTATGCCTTCCGGTCTGACCATGGGTATACACGCCATGAAGGACAGACTAACTACAGGCACTAAGGATCGGGACAGAGCAGGATTGTTATTCGGTTGAACGTACTATAGCAGTGGTTCGTTTGGGCCCTCCGGTCTGACCATGGGTATACACACCATGAAGGACAGACTAACTACGGGCACCTGACAAACTAGGAAAGGTATTGTTACGGAATCTGACGGAACAGCTATTTAGGTAGACTCAACGAGGATTAAAAATAGGACTGCAATAAATCGGCTCGGTACTCACAATTCGCTTGCACTAGCACTCACTTTAAAAAAGGTAGCAAAAATCAGAAAATTCGGAAGCTTAGAAAAAATCTAGAAACGTTTAGAGCAGAAAATAATTCGGAACTAATTTAAAAGGTATATGTCTCAAGCAGAAATAATTCGGAACTAATTAAAAAGGTATACGTCTCAAGCAGAAATAATTCGGAACTATTACCGATGGAGGAAACCCCGCCTTTTATAATCTTCCGGAGGGGGGTGGAAAGGTAGGCGCAGAAACGTTAAAATTTTCAGGAGGGTACCTCGGTAAAACATCTTCAAACTGCCTTATCGTACGTATATGCAAAAACGGCGTTATCTGCGATCGGCGTTGTTCTTGCGGACGGTCCTACTATGAAAAACAAAATCAATCGCAGAATGTTCGGTTTTTTCGATTGTTTTGAATTATTCTGAACGGAATAAAAATTCACGAATTTAAAATGAAACTCGGATAAATTATTTTAAAATGAAGATCAATTTCTCAGTTATAAAATTGAACTTCATTACAATCTATTGACCCATGAAACGATGAAACAACTAATTAACACCCAGTCCGTAACCAATCAAATTAAAACTTACTCCTACGAACTGAATATAGAAAATTGCTTGACTCATCCCCCAATTTTTGTACACAAATTTCAGATGAAGAATAAGAACCAAAAATGCAATACCCGAACACCCATTGTTGATCACTATACTTTTTTCAGTATTTCGAATGATCATTACCTACTTCCAAATAAATACACTGACCGGCCAAATGAACGATCTGCTCAAAAAAACGATGAATTTTGTTAATTCATAAATATGTTATTTCCGATTCAAATGAATTTTTTTCCAATTGTAGGTATATTCATCCCTTATCAATCACCAGTTTTGAATTTCAAGAAAAATCGGCCTACGTCATTTTATACAGGGTGAAACAAAATCTGTGCTTTTTAGTTTTTACCCTAACTTTTGAACCACCCCTGGCGTGTTTTCAGTTGTTTCAACGTGTGATTTCTTATTTCTTCGTCAGACACATCTTCTCTTGACAATTTAATTTCTCATACATAACAATAGGTCAATTTTTGTTAAGATTCAGGGTTTACAGTAAAACATTAAATTTCGCTAAGGCTACAACAGTACTTCAACAAATTCAACCTAAAATTTTGACCTAATGAAAACAAACTGAAAACAAAGTCAAAAACATAACGTGTTTCCGCCCAGACGCACATAACAGGTGCAATTCGACTCGGCATGTCCTCATTAAGTTTTTGAATCAATTCGAGCATCACTGAGCTGCTGCAAATTTTTAAGAGGTGGTACGCGAGATCGAATTTTCTCCCCAGAGCATCCCAACATGCCCCAATTGGGTTGAAATCTGGTCCTAAGACCAGAGACAGAGATTGAATGCTTGGATATCAACCTCTGCTTAAAACTCCCTGGCAATGCGGGTATATAAGGTATTAACCTTATAATGCCGACCGCATGAACCACATGTTGCTAATGCAAGAAATCGTCTCGAATAAACTGTGCATACCGAACAACATTTCGCGTTGATATTGTTTTTACTTTTTCACTCAGTTTTCAGTTTATTTTCATAATGTTTGGATTTAAGATTGTATCTGTGAAAGTACTTTCATAGCCGTAGCGAAATTGTGGAGTTTAATGTTACTCTGAAAGCCCTGAATCTTTAACAAAAATTTAGCTATTGTTATAAAAAAGAATTAAATTATCAAGAGAAGATGTGTCTTGATGAAAAAAGAAATCACACGGTGGAACAATTGGAACACACCAGGGGTGGTTCTAAAGTTAGGGTAAAAAAACAGATTTTGTTTCACCCTGTAAAAAATGACGTAAGCCGAATTTTCTTTCAATTCAAAACTGGTTGATTGATTAAGGATGACCATACCTACAACTCAAAAATCCTTCGAATCGGACTTGAAATAACATATTTATGCATTAACAAACTTCATCGTTTTTTTTTGAGTGGGTCGATTATTTTGCCGGTGAGTGTAGTTCGCTTTCTTATTTCTTGTAGATTGGACTAATGAGAGGAGGAAGGCTTCTGGCCGAGGCACCTCCAGAAACACTGATCCAAATGTTCAGAGCAGAAACACTAGAAGATGTTTTCTTAGAGTTATGTTTGAAACAAGACAAAGTTCATTCACCTTCCAGTAGTTCCACTGTTAGTATGAATAACTTCCAGTCGCAATATGTAAATGGAAGTAGTATAAATGAATCTCAAGATCTATTTCCCTTGGTAAGTATTTCAAACGAATTTTTTATAACACCATTTTCGTTTATCAATATGTTAACTTCTATTTGTTGGTGGAATTTTTTTTCGAAAATTAATGATTTTGTCAAGAACACTTTGAGTATTTTAAATGAGGTATCACTTCCTATATACAGAGTGTCCCAAAATTTCCGTAGAGCCAATATCTCAGCTCTCAGATATGGTTGAGAGTATTTTGAATGGCAAGCAAAAATACTATCAAATGAATTTTGTTTCTGTTTAGCACCCCTTAAATACAACTACCTACCATATTTTTTTGCACCCTTTTATTTTTCCGTTCATAGTAAAAGTAAAAATATGTTACAAAAATGTTTCATCATTTTACGTAGTTTCAATCCTTGAAAATAATTATTATAAACTATAGCATATCTACTTTGTATGATTTCACTTTATTTAATTTAAGTTTTTTTATTATAAGGTTGTTTCATTGTGTTTCAAGGTGTTTTTTGTGTTGATTTTTGAACGAGTGCTATATCGTTTTCCCAAATGTCTACCGACCTTTAGTCCTAAAATTCGAATTTAATTCTATAACGGCAAAACTACTGATTTTAAAGACATGAAATGTTTGGCACACTTAAACTGATTTTTGACGAGCAATCGATCAGAATTTCAAAATTATATGGTTACCATTTGTAAAAAAGGAGATTTCATAGATTTATTGAGGCTCACTTTAAAGCTCTGTTTCAGGTACTCTGTATAATATTTCCTCAAAATTCATACAACAAGCGAACAAGCCGTATCAGTGTACTTTCTTTTGTTCCACCTTTGCAAAAAAAATCTTTACAATGATGTATTTCAAAAATATAAACACTATCCACTACACACTATACCTACCTACTTTGTGACAATCTTCTGTCACAAAATTTAATGATCAGGCTATAACTTAAAAACAGCATGAGTGGTTGCGTCATACATCAAATCATTGCAGAATTGAAGGAATAATTCAAAAATGCATAAATATACATGGTGTTAGGTACATTTGAAATAACGAAGTTCGCATTCGTTTCCGGTAGAACCGGAAGTAGCTTCCACTTGAAAATATTTCACAAATTGTTCATGACCACTTATAGGAAAATACAAAATATCAAATTCGTATTACAATTCCTTCCTTGAAAACTTCAAATGAAACACTTTAAAATATCACCCTGTATTGCAAAATGGTGAATGGGCAACAATTCAAATTTACTATTTTTGAAGGTTCTACTCAGGTAAAAAGATTGATTTGACATATTTTTCTTTCACCAAGAATTCCTTTAAGTTGGAAAAATATAAGATTGAAATTATAAAAGAATAATCGGGTGGGTAGTTTTTTTAAAGAACAAAATTTCAGCCACAGATTCTGATAGAGCCTTTACTGCTATTTGAAAAACTTTCTGTTTGAGCTTTCCAACTTGTCTGAAAGTCGAGGTATTGGCTTTATGGAATATCTTGAGGCACCCCGTATTGCCATTCAAAAATTCAGAGATGACGATCACAGCTCCAATGGATGGAATATATTTTCAGTTAATTACTTCTAGCGAAAAAATTATGTCCGTTTTCAAAGATCTAATCCGTATAATAATAATCTACCTTTCCTTTCAGATATCTACATCAGCACCAGTGATAGACGAGAAGGGGTTGAAACCACCCAGTGCACTCGCAATTAATTCAAGTAGATTCAAGGCACTAATAGATAAAAACTGGAAGCAACTTTACCGAAATGTGAGGTAAATCTCCAAAAAGGAAAGCTATTCTTTGTTATTTATACCGTCTTTTTCAGTGGATGGATTTTTCTTCTTGTCGTGCTGCCGATTTTATGTGCTTCCATATTTATATTTGTGATAGGAGCAGATATGACTCATTTACGCATAGCTGTTATAAACGATGAAACATCCTGCGAAAATGTAACTTTGGCAACCTCTATAATACCAAACCTAGATGAAAGGTGCAGCATGAACAACTTGGGTTGCATCTTTTCAGAATTGATTGAAAACGATAAACTTTTCACCAAGGTATGTGCATCAAACTCAGAGTAAAAGTAAACCCAGATATGCCTTCGCGCATTTGTTATGCAGCCAAGTAGAATCTTTTTATGCACGCGAACAATATAGTAGGAGAGCTGGCACGAATTTTTGGGTAGGTATTTGAGGCAAGCTGAAAACTTGTCAGATGCCTCTCCTATTATATCCCAACTCGGGATTGCAGATCTGGCTGGTGAGTAGCGGGGCTAAATCAACCCCTACATTTTTAATGGCCTGGCAGGTAGAAAGCCCTACCGAAATGATCTGTCTTTTGGGAATCTTTTTTTTAGTTATAAGTAACACTCCATTAAAATTTCAAGCTGCCTCAAAAACATTTTTTATAATTTTCTGCAAAATATTTTTGCACGCGTCTGGCAATGTTAAAACCCCGATTAAATTATTTGGCAGCTTGAAATTTCAATGGAGTGTAACTTATAACTAAAAAATAAGATTCCCAAAAAGACAGATCATTTCGGTAGGGCTTTCTACCTGCCAGGCCATTAAAAATGTAGGGGTTGATTTAGCCCCGCTACTCACCAGCCAGATCTGCAATCCCGAGTTGGGATATAATAGGAGAGGCATCTGACAAGTTTTCAGCTTGCTCTCAATACCCTACCCAAAATTCGTGCCAGCTCTCGGACTAATAGTCCAGCGTTGCGAACTCGTGCCGTACGTTTATTCCGTGTTCGGTCTACAGCTCCCCTATTCTGATACTGACGGCTTGAGTCTGTTACAGACAAATCTGTCAGTTTTGCAGCATCGTCTGTTAGTGTTTAGTTTCGGTTGCGATGTGTTCACATTTTCGATTTAACATTCATAAACTGAATTATTTCACTAATTGGTGGCAGTTTATTGTTGCTTAAGGATATTCCGTTAATTATAGCTAAGGCAAAATCACGAAAATGTTGTATTATATTCAGAAATTATAGAAATGAAAATCTAACTCATCGTTCACTTCACCCCAGTGCTGCAGTGAAATGCTTTCCATCTCACTCAAAAGGGGCCCACTCACTAGGAAGGAAGATTGTGCAGTTAAATATCTGCACGTTGGCTGTGAATTAAACGTGTACTTTCGTCTTTCATATTTCCCACACACATACACTTTTGCTTGTTGAGTGAGGATATGTGACAAGCGTGAGGTGACGTCGAAAAAAGATCTGATTTTAATGGCTGTGGCGTATGTTGTCATTTTTTGGAAGAAAAGTCCAATGTAGAAATAGCGATCCCGATACTGTATTGCTAAAAATATGAAACGTGCACAGACTTGTTGCCCAAACATAGTCGTTCTTGGTTATTCTTCCACGTACGATGAGCAATGCACACGCTTAAAATCAAAACTATCCTGATTCCGCCCAAGGGAATTGCGTATTCCAAATTTCGAACGGCGGAACGCCAGACACACTATTTTCACAGTACCCCGTACCACGCGCATTGAAGCCTTCGCGCTTCCTCTTAGTGAGTGGGCCCTTTAATGCTTGGTTGAATACAATGCAGTACTATTCACGCGTAGGGGCATCTCTTTGTTTATTTCTTACTCTGAGGCATAAAATCAATCATGGGTAGAAAAGAAGAGAGTGACTACTTTTTAATTTTTAGGTACATGTCGATTCGCTTGAAGATGGACTTGAAGGAATACGTACTGCCAAATATACGGGAGTTTTATATGTGCCAAAAAATCATTCTTATTCCATGGAAGAGAGGATTTTTGCTGGTCAAAAAGCGTCTGTGGAGGTCTTGGATTTGAGTACTGTTAAGGTATATTTGGATATGTCTGGTAAGTCGTCCATAGCACATATGTGGAGTAAACTTCGTTTTTTGAGCGCTTATTCTACACAAAAACGAGTGCTATATCGTTCAGCCCAAATGTCTGTAATTTTCGAATTTTGAGCCGAAAAAGTTCTCAAACGATAGGATTCGATTCCATGATGACTAATCCGTGGTCGAATTAAATTCTGGTCTAGGGCTGTCCGGCCGACTGTGAGAACGATAACTTTCGAAGGGATTGTCCTACAGACTTGAGATTTTCAGGGTGAGTTCGGTTCCCAAATGCCGTGGTTATGTTCGCTATCCAGCCAAATCATACTCCCATTGAATATGGACATTCAGAATTTTTTTCCTCGATATCTAAGACAAAACGAAACCAATCGAATTGAAATTCCGTGTCCACATTCAAGATTGCTCATAGTAAGCCTCACGCATCATTTTGACCATTTTGTGGCCATAGTGTTAACGGAACCATAAAAAATTCAATTGGAATATTGAAAATAAGAGTCTTAATATTTCCATAACAAGATATCCGATTCGAGTAGAATCTATTTGGTGATCGAATCATCTGAATCATAGAATTAACTCTTTTTATTATGTATTTTTTATATCTGTACCTATATCATCTTTCTAATAATTTCCAGAATATATTTCCCATCGTGCTGTGATTTTCCATTCATATACTTAGCTACTCTGCATGAATCTCAAGTCCTATACAAAATTGTCAGGTAATATAATTTTTGCTCCACCAATGAACGAGCGCTTAAAAGCACCTGCTCAGATGTCCCAAGTTTCGTGATCGAATTAAAGTCGAACTCTCACAATAGTTATCAATACCTACACTGGTTCACTCAGTCATAAGTTGTTTACCCCCTATTATAGGGGGATATGATATATAACACCATAGCCATAGTTTTTCGAAAATACAGCTCCAAAACGCAAAATCAAACGGCGTCAAGTCGGGCGAACGTGCTGGCTATTCCACTTTTCCTCGTCTCCTATCCCATCGCCGAATTGTTCATCCAAAAATCTCCAAAATGCAGAGGAGCGTCGTCCTGCTGAAAATGTTCAATTCTCGCAAGGTCTGGATTCTTATCTAATTCGCTCCTTAAATCTTCCAGTACTCGAGGTAATTTTACGCATTCACAGTCCCTTCAAAAAAGTAAGGCCCTACAAGGCCACCTGCATGAACACCAGACAGTGTAAACTGACATTTACCGCACTCTGTATAATTCATGAAAAATATCGAAAGCCTTCGTTCAATCGATGACAATTCCAAAATGGCATTTTGTTGATTTGTATGGATTATGTTTGTAGATCTGAATGCATCTTTCATGGAAAGCTTTTCTCAGAATCCAAACTTTTGAGCTGTCAGACTATTATTATTCTTTGAAAGACACCTATAGTCCGTTCACGAAAGGTTGAGCACATAGTAGGCGTTTTTTTATTTATCTGAAGTTGGCAGTATTTGCTGTCATAACGTAAAATAAAGTCAACGTTGCCGAATGTAACCGGCCTCGTTCGACGAGATTGCGAGTTATCAGACAACTCTATGCAATATTGACAACATTGCGTATCAATCTGACAAGAACATAACCTAAATTTTAATATACACAGTGGAATATGCCAAATTTCCATGGCCAACCGACGGCTCAACCTTTCGTGAACGGACTATATTTGCCCAGCCTTGCAGCCACACATTTGTCAAATATATTTGTTATGCAAATGAAATCTTCCATAGTATGTTCTCTCGAGATTAAGAATGTGAAATTATTATTATTTTTTAAAATCTTCGGCTATCGATTTCGGAATTATTCCATCATCAGGCTAGCTGAAAGTACACAAATGTAGAACATGTATTTATTAAGGTGAGAGTATGCAACTTACTGTCTTGAATTAAAATGAACAGAAACTGTTTAAAAACATTAAAAAATGGTCTTCCTCTGTCAGAATTGTTAAAATTTTGAATTCTAGTCACCTTTATTACCGATATATCTTTCTTGTGGGAATGTCAAACTGAATATGGAACTATAGGATATGTGCGAAATGTGATATCTAATGCTCAGTCTGAAAATATGATCTGCGGAGTCCGGTATCGTTTAAATGTGTGCCTAAAGCGGAAGGGGTTGATTTCTTTTGTGTTCTTTGAATCTTTTCTACATTACGAGTTATCATTCCTATGTAAAATGAAGGGTATTTTGTGCATGTTATCTCATAGACTCCGCTGGATTGTTCAAGTTAAGATTTCATTTTATTATTAATCAGTATATCTGCTATTGTTCTGCGTCGTTTACTTGTTAGTGTATAATTGTATTTCTCTAAAGTATGTTTAGTTTTTCATGTAGATAATATAGAATTCAAAATTTTAACAATTCTGACAGAGGAGGACCATTTTTTAATGTTTTAAACAGTTTCTGTTCATTTTAGTTCAAGACAGTAAGTTGCATACTCTCACCTAAATAAATACATGTTCTACATTTGTGTACTTTCAGCTGGCCTGATGATAGAATAATTCCGAAATCGATAGCCGAAGATTTTAATAAATAATAATAGTGTGTTTTTATTTTATTTTACATTTCTTAATACTTGTTATGATTATTGGTCTCAGTGTAATTTTCACCTCCTTTGTGGGTTGGAATAATGATGATTTGTTTTAGAACATTTCAATATTGACTGATTTCAAAGGAAAAGTTCACTAAATAAGCTACTATTGTTTGTGATGAGGATTGGTACTATTTTTTGGTTGGGTTTATGCTCATCATGACAATTCACTTAAATGGTTGATTTAAATTCTTTTATATATCCAATAGGGCTATTCGTTTTGTTTGATAAGTTGAACAGGAGCAACTCAGAAGCTTGAAGTCCTGCGTTATTTTTGTTTGAAGTTCGACGTTCTGGAGTAACCAAATTACCATATGATTTTTGTTCACATCGCTGTTGTGTTGTTGCTCAGCTTCACACCTGTTTTTCTAAAATAATAATGATGTTGTATATATAGCTGTCAATGATTTGGGAAATAAATAAGTTTTTTTACAGATTATGTTATTGGAACATCTGCTCAAGCTAAACTGCTTCGATTGTTCTCAACTCACTTATCGAATGTATTGAACCATTGTCAGTATGAAGACTTCGTGAATAAAATCATGTCCATCAAGTCGATCAATGTTAAATTGGATGGTGCAGTCACAGAAACCATGATACCAGGATTCTTTATAAGGTACGTTGAAAAAATCTCAAAAGCTTCTATCCTACCTTAATTCTTTCTCTGAAATTATTCAATCCGAATTTCCTCTACTGCTCCTCAGTTATATTATATTAAATGATTAAGAAAAGTGAGGATAAGACTTATTTTACCCCACATTATTTATAGCTAAGATTTTTCCAGGAAGCCCATTGGGTTTTCGTTTCCGCTCATAAAAGAGCGTGATAATTTTTTTATAATATTTATTGTTTGAGTTTATATTACCGAACTGTTTGGTATAATTTCTGAAATACTTTATAACCTCTTTATAGAATTTATTTTATCCATTTGATAGATGTGTGAGTTTACTTCGATCGTCGAATATAAAAACATTCTTAAAAGAGTTATGCCTCGATGCAGAATGCCTCGCCGTTGCGAGCCTACACATATACCTAATGTCTTGGTCTGGGGAACTCCCTCCCACCCGAAATTTAGAAATGCAGGATTAAAATATTTTCCTCCGAAAATTTTCATCTGGTCCTTCGGAATGATAATTGATGGTATAGTTTGAACAACGAACGACTTCCAACATTAAATCCCGAACATGTTTATGTTTACCGATCATATACCCCTGGAAGGATTATTCCACAATTTTCCAATTTTATTAGATATTTTAATTTCTTTGGAAGAAGGATTTTTCAATATTTCGTTGTATTCACATAATATAATAGGTACCCATATTTCAGACGATTTGAATTCACATTCGCAGTTGAACAAATACAAAAATGTTGTTTGTACTGTATATAAAATTCGTTTTTCCAGAAAATCAACAGAATTCTAGTCAACACTCTGATGAGCTATTGAAAATCAACTCATTTCTCACAAATACAAATATTACTTCCTATTTAACCATTGACAAAATTCGAGTATAAAATTTTCTCAAAAATCGCAAATTTTTCCTCGAGTTGGAAATATAGCGAGCCGAACTTGGGTCACGAACCCGATTCCGGCCGCGACGACTACCTAATTGAGGACCGCCCGAGAAATATGTCGCGCGCATGACCCATGGATCATTCAGCAGGTGTCATACCTACGACTCGCCTCCTCGCTGCTCTTCGCTTCGTGCCTTCTAGGTTAGCGTCTATCCATTTATTTCAATGCAAACCTCTCCGGAGGAAAACAACGCGTCTAATACCTCGCGTCTAAAGGGTCAAGTACACGTGGCGACTTTACAAGCTAAAAAGCCGGCTTTTGAGCTTCTGAGCTTGTGAGTAGCCCTGTGTACTCGACGCAGTCGCTCCATTAGCTGCTTGCAAATTAGCTCTGGAAAAAGTTGAACTGCCGGCGACTTTACACGCCACAAGCCAGCTTTTGAGCGAATTAGCTTGTAAATTCGCCCCGTGTACTTGAGCTTATTCTTGTTCACATGATTGTATCTAGTATACGGCTGTTATTACGCTACTGAGCGACTGAGCGAGTGGAGAACTCCCTGTGTACTCGGCTAGAAGCCAATTCGCAATTCTCCGGCTTTTTACGAGCCGGCTTCTTAGCTTGTGAAGTAGCCCTGTGTACTTGATCCTTTAAGGGTCAAGTACACGGGGCGACTTTACAAGCTAAGAAGCGGCTTTTGAGCTTCTGAGCTTGTGAGTAGCCCCCTGTACTCGACGCAGTCGCTCCGTTAGCTGCTTGCAAATTCGCTCTGGAAAAAGTTGAACTGCCGGCGACTTTACACGCCACAAGCCGGCTTTTGAGCGAATTAGCTTGTAAATTCGCCCCGTGTACTTGAGCTTATTCTTGTTCTGCGCCTATACGTTCCTATTACGGCTGTTATTACGCTATTGAGCGACTGAGCGAGTGAGAACTCCCTGTGTACTCGGCTAGAAGCCAATTCGCCAATCGCCGGCTTTTTATGAGCCGGCTTCTCAGCTTGTAAAGTAGCCCTGTGTACTTGATCCTTTACCCATTTGATTCAGTGCAAACCACAGAACATAAATATTATGCAAACCCCTCCGGTGGAAAACAACTGAAGCTCTCTCAGATTATGGGTCGTAGTTGCGAAAACCGCTTTTATTGGGAGCACTTTAGATCTTAAGATCGCAATGGAATGTAACCCCCTTACAATCTACAATCTACAACTCCCTTATACTATACTATTCTAATGCTATATTTTTCGCAGTTTTATGTCATACATGTCAACCATGCTTACCTGTGAAATCCTCGTAACAGAAAGGCTGAGCGGAGTATGGGACAGATCTGCTGTAGCTGGAGTTACAGTTGTAGAGATGCTTTCCACCCATTTCATTCTACAGTTCGGTGTAATGGTAGTACAGTTATTCGAAGTACTCTTCGTTATTTTTGGCCTTTATGGTGCAGAGATACTGGGGAGCTTCTGGCTGTTGACTTTATTTGGACTGCTTCAAGGGATTTATGGAATATGTTACGGTAATTCACTTTGAAATATAGTTAGTTTCTTATCATGCTCAACTATTTTTTTATAAAATTTTCCAAAATTCTTCGATATTTAAATTACCTGTGAACGGTCGTTTTATGCTACATTTGTAGGGACCTTGCATTTATTCATCAGTTACAGCAATGAAACTGTGGCCATTTAAACACAGGGTAATGACCTAGGAAAGTTTCGTTGTAATCCAAAATGATTATATTGAAGCATTGACTTAGGTACTAACCAGATGTTTAGGCGTATTTTACTCTCGGATTATATTTTCCGCTTTATGGCAGTTCTTTTATTTATTTATTCATTAATTATTATAGGCGCGCAACTGAGTTGCTGCAGGTTTTTCATGAAAATACCTACAACTATAACTCTACTACTACTACTATATTCCGAATAAATGAAAGATTTCGTGTCTACTCCAAAAATTGGTTTAATCGAACTGTGCTACATGTTTCGACCCTTACAAACTTAGGGTCATCTTCAGGCTTGTGGGACAGGAATAGACACGAAATCTTTCATTTATTCGGAATAAATAATAGCTCCAATTAATAAGATGGACAACATATCTACTACTACTATAATTCTGAATATTGCTCTCTGACCTTTTCCTTAAAAATATTCATCTTCAAGACAATCCTCGAATAAATCCATTTTTAATGTCCTCATATGAAATAAATTGTAGAGAGGGGTGGGTTGTCCACTGCCACTCGTTCTGCCTGAAATAATCCCCAAAATACTTGTCCGGCAGTATTCAAGGCAGTGGGCATTCACACTCTGCTGCATCATTTTTCTCGTGACCAAATCTCGGCAAGGACGAAAGAAGAAATTCCACAGCAACCTAGTTAAATGTTATCAGTTATTGCCACTCGCACTGCCGATCCTTTGACAGTTTAGGGAGCGTAGGGCAGCGGCAGGAGCAGGAGAAGTGTAGTGATTACATTCTCGTGCTGCACACTGTGAGCTGAGTGTAATCGAGATGACAGCATCGGTGTTAAAAGGAGTAAATGAAAATTGAGGATTTTATAGATTTTAAAAACGCGTTCTTCAACACTGCTCCACCTTTTATTGAAAATATATATCTTTCACAGGTTTCTTAGTGTCAATTATCAGTAGAGACAACTATTTCGCTGCTAACGTATTTATTGCTGGAGGATTTTATCCAACAATTTTGATATCTGGTGAGTATTCTTTATAGTAAGAGATTCAATTTTTCTACTCGGCTGTTGTAAACCATGGTTTACAACAGCCGATCTAAAAGCTCACGGCTGGCAAACCTATAAACAGCTAACCGGTAGAAAATTGACTTCCGAATTCATTATCGTATGAAACTCAGTTTTTATTTATTCTCCTTGTGAAAATATTAGAGATTACTTCGTCCTGAAACTGCCAATTCTTGGGACCCATCCTATTACGCTTGAATTAATTCTTTTTATACTTTCGTATTGAAATTTTTCGATGCAATAATTATTTAATAAATAATTTTATCTACGACTATTGTATAATCTAACCATTATACCTCTCTTTGCTCGGCCATGATAATATCCAAATCACAAAGTGAATAATGAGCTATTATTCACTGCTGTCAGATGACAAGTTCTCCAAAAATTTTCATGTGTCAACTTGACTTTTTCCACACTTGTAACAGAAGGGTCTTGTCACGGTCGCAAAATGTAACAATCTTCAATAAATATATGCAGTAGTCGTGGATAAAGAATAGTATGCCACTTGGGTATAATGGCTATTATTATACGCTCGTTGCATAAAATACTATTTTGTCATTTTTTGTTTTTCCAGGAACGTTTTGGCCCATCGAAGCCCAACCGAAGTTTTTGCAATATTTTTCTTCGCTGACGCCCTTCACTATTCCAACAGAATCCTTCAGGAATGTGTTGAGGAGAGGTTGGGGCCTAACCAATTTCGGAGTGGTCAAGGGTCTAGGTGTTTCACTTATTTGGACTGCATCTCTAATGATATTGTCTATTTATTGCTTGAAAAAAACACAATAAAAATAATTTTAAATATGTGTGTCTTCTATATGTGTCTGAGGGTACCCAGCCGGTTTAATTGTGTAAAATATTTTTTTGAATGATTATTTTCTTATCTAAAACGTAAAGTTGTACTTTCTCGCACGAGATTGCCGTTGCCGAGCAACTCCGCTTCGTGTAGTTCGGCAACGCCAATCTCGTGCGGGGAAGTACAACTTTAGGCTCTAGATAGGAACAATATTTTCAATACAACTTTTTTTAATAAAATAAAAAAAGCAATCATTTATATTCGTTTTTACAAATAAATACACTCAGAAATTCAGTTGATATGAAAGTTCGTAGGCCACGTCAATACTATTTTTTTCTCGTTTTAGTAGAACGAGTGCTAGTATCGTTTTGCCCAAATGTCTTTAATTTTAGAATTTCAAGCCGAAAATAGTCTCAAACGATAGTGTTCAACTCCCTGAGGCAGATCCGTGGTCGAATTAAAATCTGTCCGTGGGACTGGCCGTCCGTTGGAACGATAACTTTCGAAGGGATTGTCCTAGAGACTTGAAATTTTCAACACAACACACACAAAAAACCCATCGAAATAAATGTTGCTGCCATATGCAAGATGGCCGTAATAAGCCTCTTGCAAAATTTTGTGAACATAGTGTACACAAAACCGTAGAAAATTAAATTGGAATTTTGAAAAGAAGAAACTTCATATTTCCGAAACAAGATAGATAGAATAATAGTTATTTAATCAACTAGGTTATTAGAGACAGCGACTAATGGTCAAGAAATTTTAATGCGTGAGCTGATCGAACGCGTTGATAGTTCGAGACCATTAGTCGCTAGATTAATAACCGTGTTGATTACAAGATTTTTCCGACGATCTTAACATTAATAGTGTATAAATTCTTGATTGAAATACATTTTCATTTTGCACAAGACTTACATTTGACATAATGGAATTTCTATGTTACAGTAGAGTTTTGACGTTTCTCGTAGTGCTTCTGAATACTTGTGTACGGTTGCCATGAGGATTGAGCATTAACATGGGACATTAATGCTCAATTTCGTACACATTAAAATCCCCTTTTATTTCGAGGTCGGCGGAAAAATTTTTTTCGTACACATTAAAATCACCTTTTATTTCGAGGTCGGCGGAAAAATTTATTTCGTGAATGAAGATTGATTTACTGAATGTTCATGTAAAATTTCAAGAGGACCCCATCTAAGATATCTAAAATAATGTTTTTAGACATCTTAACCGCATCATCAGAACCATAGAATTTAATTTTTTTAATTATCAAGTTTGTACATACGGTATTTCAGTTTTTGAATAATTTCTAGTTTATTATTCCGATCTTGATGAGATTTGCCATTTATATATTTTGTATCAATCTCAAGTCCTATACAAGTTTTGAGGCCTCATAACTCCACCAATGATGGAGCGCTCAAAAGCACCTGATCAGGACTTTCTTAATTTTTTTTCTGCAACTGTGCCTAAAATAACTATTTTCCCGCGCTGTTTCTGTCTCCGCGATAGTATAAGTTTCCGCATAAATTTGTACTTTTCTGCACGAGATTCGGTTATACTTACAGAGACGAAAACAGTGCGAAAATTGTAATTTATATAACGATCCCCAAAAATAGGGTTTCTGGGACGGATAGATAAAATTGGAGGCGAGCCCTAGGTAAAAATTGGAAGTCTGCGAGTCCAAAAAAACTATTTTCGGGATTGTTGTGTACAATTTTTTTTTCGACAATTATTGTAAAGGACTAATATCGCTGTAACATTAAAAATCCCCTAGGGCTTAAGCACTGAAATAAGAAAACAAATATAATATCTGTTTACGTTCATCAGCGCCCTCAACGGTAGCTGAAATCGCGAGAAATTTCGAAGGCCAACTTTTTCAAATCATGAAAAAACAAGTAGATCTAAAAAATGGTAGTTCAAACGTCAGTTTGTTCAGCAGGTTATGAAAACATAACCGCACTTTTCAAACTTCAAAGCACAACTTGTTAACTTTTCGAAGTAGAAAAATCATACAAAATAAACTTTTCTAAACAGAATAAACATGTGTAGTATAAATGAGGCAGCTGATATAGAGGATATAAGTAACTCTGTGCCTGTCTCAAAATTGAAAATAAAAATGTTAGTTGTTGGCACATAACTCAAAATGAAAATACTAAACGAAGATCTATTTCAGACTTCCTGACAAATGCAACAAGTGTAAGGAAAGTAAAATAAGCATTTTGCTTCGCAACAAAGATGCTTATTGTAAAGAATGTTTTCTAGCAAGTACCACTCATAAGTTCAAAGCTTTGCTAGGAAAACATAGGTTGATAAAAGATAATGACAAAGTTTTAATTTACTACAAAGGGGGTCATCCAACCACGGCTTTATTACATTTTTTGAAAACAGGTTTAGAATTAGATACTCCAAAAAGGATAAGATTTGTACCTCTATGCTTATTCATTGAAAGTAAGTAATGTCAAGATACCTTTAATAGCCTGTTCGTTTTGAGATATTTCGTGCTCCTGAGTAACTCAAAAGCTCGAAATACCTCAAAAGGAATACAGTATAAATGCCTACATATTAGCATAAAAGCCATCATGAACTTTTTTTACTTATACTATATTTTCAGATCAATTCAACACAATGGGTGATAATTCATTGACCTCATTGAATAATATAAGCAATGAATTAAAACAATTCAACATTCCACTATTTTATACCTCCCTTATTCATTTTTACAATAGTGGTGGTGAAAATGTTTACCTATCTGAAAATAGAGAGGATTTCTTCAAAGATGTTATAGGTAGAGAAGTGAAAGGAAATGTTTTTATAACGTCTGAAACTTTGAGTGATGATCTAGAAAAATTATATGAGTAAGTAAACATTTATCTACTGAAATGTCAAATTTATAATTATCGTTTATGGGAGATTAAGTGTTGAATGAACTAATAATACTTTGTTTCTTTATACAGGAGGAAACTTTTATTATCTGCTGCAAGGAAACTAAATTGCAAATTCATTTTCACACCAGAGTTATCGACTGATATAGCCTCTCAAATCTTATCAGACGTTGCTTTAGGTAGAGGTTCCCACATTCCTCTAAACACAGTGAGTATTGAATAGATAATCATGACAGGCATAATAAAAACTCAGTAAAACCCCATATTTTGTTGAATCAAGACTTTTTATAGAAAATTATTCAACTTTAAGAGGAAATTCTTCCCTTTAAAAACATTTGCTTGTTAATTTATGCAATGTCTTGACTTGTAAACGATATCTGTATTGCATATATTTTTGCAGGGTTTTTGTGACACTAGAGATAAAGATATAACAATCATCAGACCATTAAGAGTGTTTGAGATCAAAGAGCTGGCATTATATAATTATTTCCACAAGTTAAATCCTGTTAATCTTGCCATAAAACCAACAAAGACATCGATTCAAAACTTAATTAAGAACTTTGTGGGGGAACTCCAAATTAGTTACCCAGCAACAGTTACAACAATTCTGAAAACTGGCGATAAATTGAGCCTAGCAAATACTAAAAAGAAAGCTGCTGAATTATGTTACATATGCCAGGTAGGCATAATGATTCATCTCATTTCTATAAAATAGAGTTGCAACCATTTGCTTTTTTCACAGGGCCCTATTGAAGCAACATCCCAAAACATCACATCAAACGAAGCTGTGAAATTTTCATGTGAAATCTCTAAATCAATGAAACAGAATTCTACACAATGCAATAATGATAAGAAAGAGAATAAATGCTTCTCCTGCTCAAAAATTGAAGAATTTTTGTTATGATAGCAATTGAAATAACCAGAATTTGTAAATAAGAATTTATAAATTGAGAATAAACAATCTCCACCTAACTCTTTTAGTGGAATTAAATTTTCTGATACTGTATTCGGTTGATATCACTATATTTTTTTCAACTGCAAGCTGGTACATCTTGAGCTTGGGCTGAGCAAATTAAAAGTTGAAACACTTGTCGCAATTATGACAGGTCACTGTACCAGCCTTGTATATCGACTCAGAGTGCCCAGCAAGGACACACATCAGTTTTGAAAACTTAGGAAAGGCCACCATCCTGCATGTTAAAGCTTATTAATTTTCGAAAAAGACGCTAAACTATTTGAGTCAAAAGAAAATTGTATGAATGTGTTTGTACAAAAATTTAAGAAAGTGTTGAAGTTTTTTTTGGGTCTAGCTCTTTCTTTCCAGAGTTTACTTTTGGATTGTGGGATCAAATTATTTTTGAATTCTCAAATTTCAGGAGTCCAACAGATAAAACAATACATTCTTCCATTATTTGTCTTATCAAAAAAGGTAAAATTTCCCTTTAGAATAGATAGAAACAAAAAAGAAAAATTTCAGAATGGACTTGGCTGTAACTCTATCAGTTCCGTTCAAATGTTAACATTTCCCAGTTGGTCAGGTGAAACTGAAAGTAAAACTAATTGGGACATTGGTTTCTTCATCATACTGAAATAATAATCAGCTGAAAATTACAGATACTTCTTCAAACGCACAATGAATAATTTTTTCAAGAATTTGGTTGAACACAATGATTGGAATAATTTATTATAACACAGATAGACAATCAATATAACAACATAAAATTATAAGAAATACAAAAAGAGGTATTAAATATACTGTTTCGAACACTGTTCAAATTTGATTAGAATTATTATTAACGGTAAAACCAGCAGTGATTTCAGTGGTGATTTGTTCCCATGCATTAACTTGCGATTGTTCATATTCTATCTGTTTGTTCACAAAATCTAGAAGGATTTTTTTGATACAATCTTGTTTTTCCATTTGCCATCTCTCCAAGTCGCTTCGTAAGCACTCATTTGCACATTCTAAGTAGTCTTGGTTTGCTTCTACCTTTTTCAGTAGTTGTGGAATATGAGTTCCTGAAAAAATGTTTTTAATTGACTAGAAAAATGAATAAGAAAATATTTTTTCATTTAATGGAATTTCTCCATTTTGTTCGTTTTATTCACATAGAAATTATGAACAAGTTACCCAGTTTTTCTAATTGTTCATCGCAGCTTCGTTGTTTCCATGATTGAAAGCTGGCACTTTCCGAATTTTGGGAAATAGCAACAAGCTTGTCCTTTTGATTATGTTTCTTGTTTAATTCTTCAATTGCACTTTCATATGCTTGCTGATGCGTCTCCCTCCTTTTTAAGGTGTCTTGGACAACATCAATATAACTCAAGAAATCTTTCATTGGATTTGCCATCGTATTGTTGTAGTTTTGAACCAATATGTTCTGTGATGAAGACATTCTTTCCAAGGCATGGCCAATTCCTAAAACCACATATCAAGTGAATTTTTTTCACACAGGTTTCATAACACATACCTTGAAGAATACTGGATAATTCTGGTTCAGATGTGGCCCAAGTAGTGAAAATTGGATGGAAACTGTTGAGTTCTGTAATGAACTCGGTCCTCTCTCTTATAATTCTGTTGGATATTTTTTCCACAGAATTCAATTTTTCAGATAATGCGCTTAAATAGGCTTTCATTTTATCAAATTCATAGTGACGAATTTTTGCACCTGTAAGTGATGTGTTGCTCAAACTTTGTGATCTTGAGTTGTGATCGAACTGTTTCTGCTTTCGATGAATCAAAAAGTCCTTAAAAGAGGGAAAGTAAGAAAGGTGATATTTCCTTGAAAATTTCGGTATACCTGTTGCTTAGCAGTTAAAAAATGAAACAATTGTTCATTACAGCTCAATATAGGATGCTGAACAATTCTGGATATAAATAAATTTAAAGCTTTCATTCGTAACAGTATAAATTCTTTGGAATATCTGTCAAGTTGTCCCATCAAGGTATGCTTTCCAGGAAGAGGCTAAAACGATAAAATTTAAGAACAGTCCTAAAACAGCGACAACTTTCATACTGGGACAATACAAAATGGATGATACTCCACTAATTTCTGTCTGAGCCATATAAAATCATTATATCTTCTTCGAACACAATATTCATTTTCTGGAAACTCTATACGAGCAACCTTTGTTGTTATTCGGAAAGTGATATAAGTTTCCAGAGTCTCCAAATGTTTTTGTGGATTGTCTATCTTCACACAAAGATCAGAATTTTCATCCATGTTCAGTTCAGCTAGATTTTCCATATCCTGAATTGTAGAAAAGCTTTCAAAACTAGGAGACTGCACCTACAATTTCATGCATTAAATATAATTCATTTCATCAATGTAGATGCTAACAAATGAGTTTTCAAGAGAACCACTACAAAGACTTGATTGGTCGTTATCTTTGTTACTCTTTAGAATGGAAGGAATGTCTTTATTTTCAACTACAACATCAAGAACTGCAGATGCACTAGACATGTTGAGTCCTTATCAGTTGTTGTTTCCCAAACAATAATTATAAGCCTATATTTTCAGTAAGATTTGTTTCAAAGATAAAAATAATAGCAGCAGAGGACGAATATATTGATGGCTGCTGGAAAATCCAGAAGAATTTTAATGTTTGCCTATAAATAAGAGATTCGTAACATGAAGGTTTCATAAAATTTCCTTTTTCAAGGAAACTAGCCCGGATCGAAAGTGGGCAAGGAAATTTGTGATTTCACAAACACATTGGCGTAACTAATAGGAAAGTATGATGAGATGATGCAGTTACAATTAATCAAGATTTCGTCCGGATGATATTTTGGAATTCCATAAAGATTAATTTGTAACTATATTATCATGTTTTGGAACAATGGTACCTCAGATCAATGAAGAATACAAGAAACTTCTTTATTGAACTGTAATTATTTACAGTTCCTCTTACTACGCCTCTGCTTACATTTGATATCAGCTGATTTCAGTCATTTGAGCAGTTGTCAAAAATGAAAATAATTTTTTAGGTTGTATTTTTGAACAGATGAGATCCCAAAGGAGGAATTAAGGAAAATTATTTAGCATCACTATTAGTTTGCCATTTCAACATCATGGCTAATACAGGAGTACTACCTTTTGTTAGAGGAATTGATTTCACTAGAAATGATTTCAGTGTATGTATATCATCTTCGATGAATCATAAGGAAATAATCATCAAATTTGCTCTTCTTATAGGAAGAGAAGTTTCCTGAGGCTGTAAGCCATATGACAGGAGTCCAATGGCTAAAGTTGGACCGTACAAACCTGACAGAAATACCCAATGAAATGGGTAACCTTCTGAAACTGGAGCACTTATCGATGACTAGAAATAATTTAGAAAAGTTGTATGGAGAATTAACTGAATTAAATTGCTTAAGAACGCTCAATTTGCGCTATAATAAAGTCAAAGCATCAGGCATACCAGCTCAATTATTCCATTTGGAAGAACTCAACACATTAGATTTAAGTCATAATAACTTACGAGAGGTTCCCGAGGGACTTGATAAAGCTAAATCACTTCTAGTATTGAATTTGAGTTATAACAGGTAAAATGAATTAATGAGTATGCTCCTAGTTTTGGATATTACAGACTATAGTTAGTTCACGAAAGTTTGAGCGCATATAGTGTATTCACGAAAGGTTGAGCCGTCGGTTGGCCATGGAAATTTGGCATATTCCACTGTGTATATTAAAATTTTAGGTTATGTTCTTTATTTTCCTGTCAGATTGATACGCAATGTTGTCAATATTGCATAGAGTCGTCAGTCGATGCCGAGTACATTCGGCAACATTGACTTTATTTTACGTTATGTCAGCAAATACTACCAACTTCAGATAAATAAAGAAACGCCTACTATGAACGGACTATAGTAGCCGTTTGTTTATTTATCTGAAGTTGGCAGTATTTGCTGTCATAACGTAAAATAAAGTCAATGTTGCCGAATGTACCGGGCCTCGTTCGACGAGCTTGCTAGTTATCAGAGAAGGAGAACTATGCAATATTGACAACATTGCGTATCAATCTGACAAGAAAATAAACAACATAACCTAAAATTTTAATATACACAGTGAAATATGCTAAATTTTCATGGCCAACCAACGGCTCAACCTTTTGTGAACGGACTATATCTTATGTGTAATTTTAGACTGACTATAACTTTACACTAGTGACTTGATTAAATATTGTTTTCAGCATTGACAGTATTCCAAATTCATTATTCATCAACTTAACAGATCTATTGTTTTTGGATTTGAGTCACAACAACTTGGAGACATTACCACCTCAAACAAGAAGGCTAGCCAATTTACAAACTTTGATTCTGAACAATAATCCTTTAGGTCATTTCCAATTGCGCCAACTTCCTTCACTTCTCAATCTTCAAACATTGCAGATGAGAAACACCCAGAGAAACTTGAATAACTTCCCAACGAATTTAGAAAACTTAACTAATCTTGCTGACATAGATTTATCACAAAATGCATTACCAAAAGTGCCAGAATCTTTATATTCTTTGCCTAATCTTAAAAGGTTGAATTTGAGTGAGAACGAAATCACTGAGGTATCAACAGGTATGTGAATATTCTTAAATCGATAACATAGCATATCAAAGTTAACGAATTTCTTGCAATTAACTTGAATTTCATAAAATCAATTCTTTCGATCTCAGCAGGAACAATTTATATTCTGAAAATTCTGGTTTTAGCGATAGAAATGTGGCAGAAATTGGAAGTATTAAATCTATCTCAAAACAAATTGACCAGTTTACCTTCTTCATTATGCAAAATCTATACTTTACGAAGATTGTATGTGAATGACAACAAGTTAGATTTCGAAGGTATTCCTTCTGGTATTGGCAAATTAGGATCACTGGAAGTATTTTCAGCGGCTAATAATGAACTGGAAATGATTCCTGAAGGTACAGGACCTTTCAAAA
Source organism: Propylea japonica (assembly GCA_013421045.1). NCBI lineage: Eukaryota > Metazoa > Arthropoda > Insecta > Coleoptera > Coccinellidae > Propylea > Propylea japonica. Next base: position 12,436,323 of record CM024245.1, read on the forward strand.
CACGTATTTATGCCTTTGAATGAATGCTTATCCTATTTTAGGTTTATGCCGATGTGGTTCGTTGAAAAAACTTAATTTAAGCTCAAATCGACTGATAACTCTGCCAGATGCTATACATTTGATAGGAGATATGGAATCTTTAGATTTGAGAAATAACCCGGATTTGATAATGCCTCCAAAACCAAAAGAATTGAGTCAAGGTGCTGGTGTAGAATTTTATAATATTGATTTTTCGTTACAAAACCAATTGAGGTTAGCAGGAGCTAATGTTCCAGTTCCTACACCAGCACAAAGTATGTATATCTTTTATACAGGGTGTTTCCTAAACATGCAGCAAAAATTCAGGGGTTTATTCCTTGGACTATTTTAAGCATGTTTTGTCCTTTGATGATTTTTGAAAAACCTCTTTGTTTCGAAGATACAGGGTGAACAACATTTTTCATATTTTTAAAATTAATAATAGTTTAAATAAAAATGCGTATCGCACTGTGTTTACTAAGTAGGTACAATTTATTTTTAATTTTGTTTAACAACATTCCAATTACTAAAAACGGCCAGTTTTTTTACTTAAAATTGAAAAGTTCGGATGGTGAAGGAATACAGATTAAACACGGTTTTCATTTGAATTCGTTTTTTTGGCTAGAGGTGGTCATTTTCAAAAGTTTTTGTAGGTAAAGTTAAATTTTCATGTAATATTTCATAATAAAATGTTATTATCTAAAATTTTGTTTCCCCTGTATCTTCGAAACAAAGAGGTTTTTCAAAAATCATCAAAGGACAAAATATTCTTAGAATAGTCCAAGGAACAATTCTCTGAATTTTTGCCGCATGTTTAGGAAACACCCTGTATAAATAAAATATAAAGTATTAGGAAAGATTAAAATTTATCTATCACGATCAAAAATATGATTTTCTTTTCCAGATCCCAGTAAAGATCCAATTGCAAGAAAAATGAGACTTCGAAGAGGTAGAAGAGATCAAGAAGAAGCAGATCAAGATCAAGCTAAAATACTTAAGGTGGGTAGTATACATTTTCACTTTCATGTTGAATTAATACTTTGTTTCATTTCAGGGTATGAAAGATGTAGCCAAGGATAAAAACATGAACATTCAAGATGAGGATGCAAGAGCAGAGTCTTTGAAGTAGGTATTAAACAAAAAAAATGTATGCAGAAAACGCAACTAAAAATGTAGGCCTTTTCGGAAACTCACTCGGGTTAACTCGATCCCTAACCTTCTTGTTTGTTCACCTAACCTGAACATCCAACCCGTGTTTGAAAAGTACGGTGCTATAAACTCGATCACTGACCCAGGTTGATTTATCGTAACCCCACAAAAGAGCAGAGTCGTAGAGTCACCGCATGCGCACTGCAGTTTAATTTTGTATTGAAAAAGGCGGGAATAAGTCTTCTACTCTTTTCTTAGTAATTTCATATAATATTCTATTCCTGAAAATTATGCAAAAAGAAGAGAATTTGGCTCAATGTAAAATTTGTGGTTCTATGAGCCAAGAAAATTATGTAAAACAACTTCTTTGTATGCAGATCTTTCTACGCTTAGCTACAGACTTTTTTACTTCTTTATCATAGTTACTCAAAAATAACATTAAATATGCCAGGACACACCAGAAATTATAAGAAAGATTTCACAAAAGCCAATAAATGCAAGCAAAGCTAGGTACAATCCGAAAATAAACTGGAACTGAATAAACAAATTCTTTACTTCTTCAACATAGGTACTCAAAAGTAACATTTAACATGGAAGGGTACACCAGAAATTATAAGAAAGATTTTACAAAAGCCATTAAATAGACTGGGACTGAAAACATAAATTCATACAATATTTGGTCATGTTTCTATCTTGGCAATAATTAACTTGTGCAAATGTAATACAGGTTTAGAAATTCACATCGGAAAGATACGATTTACAATGCATCAGACAGAGAATTTTGCCGTACAGTTGAACATTTTATATTCGAGAACCTCACGTGCTGTAACTGAGTGAATCCAGTTGTCCTATTGCAATAATGTAGTGTTGTCTCTTTCTTACCTTGGGAGTGGCAATATGGTAATGATCCTGCAGTACGCGCATCGAATTATTTTATGTGTCAGGCTGCCTGTAATACTCAATTCAAGTTCTTGCAGTTGCCTACCATACTGCCTAAAATAAGTCAATCCCAACCATGAGAGAGAAACAACACTAGATTATTGCAATCTTACAACTGGATTCAGTCAGTTACTGCTCGTGAATCTCTCGAATATAGAACTGTTCAACTGTATGGAAAAATTCTCTGTCTGATACATTGTATATCGTATCTTTCCCATGAGTATTTCCAACCTGTATTTCACGAATTCCGGATGTATCTTTTTTAGTCTACATTATTACTTGCAATATTATCTTCATCAGGCATTATTCGCTTGTTTGTGGTTAAATGAGTACATTAGTAATCTTATAATGTAATAACTTGTTAAGGCCGAAAAGATGGGATGAATCTTTGGAGAAACCACCTTTAGATTACTCCGAATTTTTCGATGAAGACGCTGGTCAATTTCCTGGCATCACCATTTGGGAAATAGAGAATTTTCTACCAAACAGAATCGATGAAGTGGCACATGGCAAGTTTTATGAAGCTGATTGTTACATCGTTCTGAAAACAACATTGGATGAGAATGAATCGCTGTCCTGGGAGATCTATTTTTGGATTGGAGAAAAGGCTCCTGTGAGTTTGCAAAGAATTTTAATACATTTATTAGCTTGCATGTTGTTCAAATTTATTTCTTTTTTTTATTTTCAAATAAACTATTATGATTCTACTAGCTGATCCGGCAACCGTTTCTTGCCTTATAAATTATAAATAACCTAGATACCGACTGCAGCGCCACCTGTCGGGCTGATTTGTGAATCTAAACGATTCTCGAATCTCCACGAACACACACAAAAAATTTCATCAAAATTGGTCCAGTCGTTTAGGAGGAGTTCAGTCACATACACACGCACACAAGAAATATATACAGGGTGGCCATTTGAAAACGAAACAGACGAGATTACAGACGAAATAAATTTTTTCGATAGAAATGCTCGGACAGGTCGATTTCTGTTTCGAGGGGGACAACTTAAGATGTAGGTTACGGACGCATAGCGCTTCAACCCTTGCTACTACAACCCTCACCACCAATTTTTGAATAGGGAAGATGGGGTGAGTGATACCTCATTTGAAAGGTATTTTTATACTGATTTCAGCACAGTAATTGTTTTTTCATTTTATGCATTAGTTCTCGAAATATTCTTAACTAAGTATTTGAAAATGAAGTGGTGTTTTCATGGCACTTGTAGTGTTTTTTTGTGAAAAATCGACATTTTGAGCTTCAAAACAACCATGTTTATCTAAATGTCGTTGATTGAAGAATTCTGCGGTTCTATTCGCACATTGATTGTTTGCAAAAAAAAAGTGAAATTATTTCCACCCTCTCTGCAATTGAATAAACCATGTCGAACAATGAATTAGAACACATACAAGTCTTGATTCAAAACTAAGAATAATTCACATGTCAAAAACCAGTACCTAAGCCAACTTAATGATCTGTTCGTAATAAATAAAAAATTATCGATTCTCATTTTTTTGAAAAAGATATGAATTCAATAATCAACAAAATGAAAACATTATTGAAGCCAACTGAGAAAACACTTCATAATTAAGTCGGAAATCGTTTCACGAATTGGGACTGGATATTTCTGTGGCATCATTAATGATTTGATTTTCTTACCTGGTAATCTGATTAGAGATATGTACGTACCTATTTGGACTTTTTGGAGATTTCTATCGATCAAGTGTACCGCATGTTATTGGAAATACTGCAAATTATATCGAAGATAATTTAGATTGAGTTTCAGCAAGATTGAGCTCTTTCGCAATACGCTTTGTTTGTTCGACATCTTGATAAAAGATTTCTATGTCAGTGGATTGGAGGAAGGAAGCCACAGTCATGGTTGTTTTGAAGCTCAAAATGTCGATTTTTCACAAAAAAACACTACAAGTGCCATGAAAACACCACTTCATTTTCAAATACTTAGTTAAGAATATTTCGAGAACTAATGCATAAAATGAAAAAACAATTACTGTGCTGAAATCAGTATAAAAATACCTTTCAAATGAGGTATCACTCACCCCATCTTCCCTATTCAAAAATTGGGGTGAGGGTTGTAGTAGCAAGGTTTGAAGCGCTATGCGTCCGTAACCTACATCTTAAGTTGTCCCCCTCGAAACAGAAATCGACCTGTCCGAGCATTTCTATCGAAAAAATTTATTTCGCCTGTAATCTCGTCTGTTTCGTTTTCAAATGGCCACCCTGTATATTAAGATATACACACATTGCCAAAAATCATAGTCCCCTTATGAACTACCAACTTGTTGAATTTTACAAAAACAGTGGTATATTTATTCAAGTTTGCTTTTTGAATAACACTCACTTAACTTGCCACAAGAAACTGTACTGTTATTATCTCAGAGTAAGAAGTAAACATAGAGATGCCCCTACGCTTGAATAGTACTGCATTGTTGTCAACCAATATCTAGAGTGAAATCACTTTACTGCCGAAACTGGGGTAAAGTAAACAATAGGTCAGATTTTCATTTCTACAATTTCTCAATACATATAATACATTTTCTAATTTCGCCATAGCTATAATTACCGAAATACCCTTAATAGGTCAATTACATTGAGATATTTTATAAGCTGCTACTGAGCGAATTTAGTAGTTATTGTAAATTCGTTCAGTGTAATTGTGTTAACAAACCAACAATCTGATTGTAAAAAGCTGCGACTAAAGTTGAAAGCTGGACTACTTTACACGCTAAATCGTTGGCGTTTTGGCTTGTTGCCATGTAAATAAGCCGTGCTACTAAACAATCTGTGAGATTTCATTTACTCGGTGGTTCCTGGTTCTCAAATTTGAAAACGTATTTGACATTTATCTTAGATCCTTGACAACGATACAAACATAAACCTCACGTGGATCGCTCGATTGTTGGCTACTCAGCGAGTAGACAGTTTTGTTTGTAATCATCACAATCTCACAAGCTAATTTTCTCGCTTCTAAATTCGCTGAGTAGTATCTTGTAAAGTATCTCAATGTAATCGACTCATACATAAGCAACAATAAACTACCACCAAATCAGTAAAATAATAAAGTTTATGAACGTCAAATCGAAACAAAAATGTAAACACGACGCATCAAATAAATTAACAGTAACAACGATGTCGCCAAACTGACAGAATTGTCTTTAGCAGACTATTGCTGTTAGTACCATAGTAGGGGAGCCGTAGACCAATTATCCCAGTACGGAATAAAGCTACGCGTTTTCCTAACGTTGAATGTTGTTCGCGTTCATAAACAGATTCTACTTGTCCGAATGAACAAATGCGTGAAGGCATCTCTAGGTTTACTTTTTACTCTGAGGTTATTGCAGACTTCATAAGCAAAACAATAGGACACTGTTTCAATGGAAACAGAGGGAAGGAATATACACATCAAAAAGTCTTGGTTCCCTATTAACTCTCAACTTGTTGAATGTAACATGACAATCTTTTTTTGTGTTCCTTGATTGGCAGAATACTAGTGTATTCAAAGTTGATCAGTTTTCAGCCAATAACAAGAGTTGTAATATTCAGAATATTCCATAAAAAATGTCGGGACATTAATGACATCTATTGGTCCTATTGTATTTTCCACTTTATTTTCAGTCTCATAACAATATTTATTCGTTTTTCATTTCAAGTTGGATAAAAGAGCTTGCTCTGCTATACATGCAGTAAATTTGAGGAACTATCTTGGAGCACAGTGCCGTACTATAAGGGAAGAACAAGGAGATGAGTCCGAGGAATTTCTCAACTTGTTCGATGTCCAGATTACATATATAGAAGGTGGCAGAACCTGCAGTGGTTTCTTTACAGTTGAAGACATGGTAAGGCATTGGTATCCTAGAAAGAAATATCATTATCTACTCATATGAAGGCATTCAATGTTAATACATGAGTTTATTTTTCCAGTCATTTGAAACACATATGTACAGGGTTCATGCATCAGGCCCCTCCATTCATCTGGAACCAGTAGCAGTTTCAGCAAGTTCACTTGATCCTCGTTACGTGTTTGTTTTAGACACAGGTCTTAATATTTTTATATGGCATGGAAAGAAATCTAAAAACACACTGAAATCAAAAGCAAGACTGATGTCTGAAAAGATTAACAAAAATGAGAGGAAAAATAAAGCAGAAATCTTCACGCAAACTATGGGTGCAGAAGAGAAGCAATTCTGGATAGAATTAGGTTGTCCTGAAGGGATCCATCAGGACGAGATTCAGGTAAATAGCTTCAAGATGCCAAACTATACGTTACTGAGTTTTCTGGAAAATATATTTCGAAAGCCAATAATAATTAAGTTTCATTTATTTGCTACTTCTTTCAAAAAAGGTTTCATTCAATTTTTGTCTGACTTAACCTCAAAACTTTAATTTGACATAATAACGATGTGAGCGACATACGACATGTTGCGGCGTTAAATAAAGTTTTCCGGGTTTCGCCAAATTTTGCAATATCTTAGATGGCTTATTCCTAAATTGGTTGCTAGTCAGATCTTATAATTTTTCACGTATAATACATTCACGAAAGTTTGAGCGCATAGTAGGCGTTTGTTTATTTATCTGAAGTTGGCAGTATTTGCTGTCATAACGTAAAATAAAGTCAACGTTGCCGAATGTACCCGGCCTATTTCGACGAGCTTGCGATTTATCATAGAATTCTATGCAATATTGACAACATTGCGTATCAATCTGACAAGAAAATAAACAGCATAACCTAAAATTTTAATATACACAGTGGAATATGTCAAATTTCCACGGCCAACCGACGGCTTAACCTTTCGTGAACGGACTATATTTCAATATTACTTTTAAAGATGTAAAGAATAAAACACGTCCTAGGCGTAATTTTCAATCGCATTTTTCTCGAAATTGAATATTCTGAATTCAGCCATTATAGCTTGAAGGCACATAATTATTGATACACAAAATATATAATAAGTAGAGTGCTTTATTTGTTTAATTCTTCATAGTGTACTTCTGAAAATATCTTGTCAATCACAATTAATACAATATTTTTTTAGGAACATGTGGATCCGAATTTTGTACCCTTTGCACCAAGGCTTTACCAAGTGCAACTTGGCATGGGTTACCTAGAATTGCCACAAGTAGAAGTGCCATATGGTAAATTAGTTCATACCCTACTGAAGAGCAAGAATGTTTACATTTTGGACTGCTACCTTGAGGTCTTTGTATGGTGGGTATTTCTATAATCACCATGATCTATTTTAAAAACAGAATACGTTATAGGATAGGTAAAAAGTCTACTAGGTTAGTGAATGCCGCTGCTGTCAAGTTGTCTGAAGAACTGTTCAACATGATCGACAGGCCTGATTACGCCATTATTTCTAGAGTTAGGGAAGGTACAGAATCCCAGGTGAGTGATTTTGTATAACAAATTAGATAACATACACTTTGAAGAAAGCACTTGACACTCTCAGAAAAAGTAGCAGATATAAAAACTTACAAGTTATCAAAAAACACTAATTCTGGATGGAAAAAGAGTGTATAGCTCTAGAAAAAAATTAAATTTGCAATGGTGTTTTGTGATTTATTAATTTGGAGTAAGTCCTCAATGATTTATTTTGAAGCATTTTATATTTGATCAATACGATCATTAGACTCATTATTGTTGTAGATATTCAAATCCAAATTTGTTGGCTGGGATGAAGTCATTGCAGTAGATTTCACTAGAACAGCAGAATCTGTGCAAAAAACAGGAGCTGATCTGACCAAATGGGCTAAGCAACAGGAGACAAAAGCTGATCTAACAGCACTATTTACACCTCGCCAACCGTCCATGTCACTGAGTGAAGCTCAGCAGTTGATGGAAGAATGGAATGAGGACCTGGAAGCCATGGAAGCTTTCGTACTAGAAGGGAAGAAATTCGTTCGACTGCCAGAGGAGGAATTGGGTAAGAATAGTACCAAACATTTGCCGGAGTACATACACAGTCAACAAATGGTATTAACGAGTAGCAATCGCCATGAGAACATAAACAATGAAAGCAGAGAATACAATTCATCGATTAAAATAAACCAATATCAAATTCATACTTCTAGGTTAGGGCCGTATTCACAGTCATCCCTCAAAGTGAGGGTGAGTGTGAGTGTCAGATCGCCCTTGAGTAGCTGCAGCCGTTTCATAAAGGATACTCATTTCATGGATACTAGCGCTTTCCCTCAAGTTTAGGCTGGCAAAAATCGCACTCCACTCACTGAGTATTTATGAAACCGCTACATCTATTCAAATGCGATCTGACACTCTCACTCACCCTCGCCTTGAGGGAAGACTATGAATGCGGCCCTCATACTTCTAGGTTGAGTGAACGTCCTAGAATTTCTCGTATCATTTAGAGCTATTCTCTTTACTGATACTTAGCTATCTATATATTCTTTGTATATCACCTCCTTGACTTTTAATGTTGAATAGATAAGCTTCAAACTACGAGTTTGATATTGGTTGATTTTAATTGATCAATAATATTCTCTGCTTTCATTGTTTATATTCTCATGGCGATGCTACGCGTTAATCCCATTTATTTATTTACTATCACGTCTGGTTTGTTGACCAGGGGGGAGGTTATTCGTAATGATCAACAGAGATGGCGTTTCGATTCTGTATTGGTCAAATAATACCCGGAAGGATGTGCCAGATTTAAGTATAGATCCTAGAGTGCCTCGTATCATTCAGAGATGTTCTCTCTACTGATGGGTACAGATAGGGCGAAATAGCTATCTATGGATGCTCTAGCTAGATATCACCTCCTTGTAGTTCCTTTGAATGTTAACGAGAATAGCTCCGAAGTATGATTTTAATTGATGAACATTATATCCTGCTTTCATTGTTTATTTATAGCAAACTTTTGATTCAGGTCACTTCTATTCCAAGGATTGCTATGTTTTTATGTGTCGATACTGGATGCCCATAGATGAAGACCAACCAGAGCCTGTTAACGAGATGGACGATTATCAGTGTATCGTTTATTTCTGGCAAGGAAGGGAAGCTTCCAATATGGGCTGGTTGACCTTCACGTTCACTTTGCAGAAAAAGTTCAAAGCTCTTTTCCACGATAAGTTGGAGGTGGTGAGAGCTCATCAACAGCAAGAAAACATGAAGTTTATGGCCCACTTTAAAAGAAAATTTATTATTCATCAAGGAAAGAGGAAGCAGAAACCAAAGAACCAGGTGGAACTGTATCATTTGCGATCTAACGGTAGCGCCCTCTATACAAGGCTCGTACAGATCAAACCTGATGCCACCTTGTTGAATTCTGCGTTCTGGTAAGATTTTTGTGTTGATGTTGGATGTTTTGAAAAAAAGTTGCAAATAGGATTCACTCATCATTTTGGTGAATATCGAATTTCGGTGACCAGCAGATGTCGACCGGATTTCAGAATCATTGTATTCATTGAGTATTCCTGAACAACATTAGTGAAACCAACAGGTGGCGGTTTGTCTTGGTCTAGAAAATATTGGCCCCCAAAGTTCCAAAAATGTTTCATCTTCACGTCGCTTTTTTCACTGTAAAACGAATTTACTGCTCCAATTTAGTCTATATATGAACATTCAAATAACTATTCGATAAGATTCATTTCAGGTATATTCAATAATTAATGCAGAAACATCGAAATTGAAGGTATCGCATATCCACAAATTCTAAGGAAAGCCCGCCGTTCTTCATGGTAGGTTTGGCAAGAAATTAAGGGAAGGCATCATATCATATTCGCGTGAATGAATATGCGGCAGTGCCGAATCTACCATTATAAACGGCGGGCTTTCTCTAGAATTTGTGGATATGTGTTGCCTCAAGAATTACGATATTTTTGTATTAATTATTGAATATACTTACCTGATATAAAACTATTTGAATATTCGAAGGTATATGGACTAAATTGGAGCAGTGAATTTGTGTTTTTTATAGTGAAAAAAGTGACGTGAAGATGGAATATTTTTGCAACTCTTGGGGCCCATATTTTCTAAACTAAGACAAACCGCCACCTGTTGGTTTCACTAATGTTGTTCAGGAAGACTCAATGAATACAATGACACCAAAATCTGGTCGATATCTGCTGGTCACCGAAATTCAATCCATATACCGATTCGGAAATTCACATCGAAAACATACGAGATACAAGGCATCAGACAGAGATTTTTCCCTCCAGTTGCACAGATGAATAGGCGAGATAATCAAGTGCGATAACTGAATGAATTCAACTGTCCTACTGCAAATATCTAGTCTTGTCTCTCTCTTATCGCAGTATGGTAGGGAACCCGAACTACACGTATAGAATTTTTAATTTGTCAGGCTTCCCGTAATACTCGATTCAAGTATTTACTGTTGCCTACCATACTAAAGAATTACGCTCCTCTAAACGATAAGAGAGAGACAAGAGTAGAATAATGAAGTAAGACAACTGAATTCAGTGTGTTACAGCAAGTGATTGTCTCGACTATTCATCTGCGCAACTGGAGGGAAGAATTCTCTGTCTGATGCATTGTATATCGTATATTTCAGATGTGAATTTCCAAACCTGTATTTCAACTCACTGGGGGCATAATATATCTGATTAACAAAACCCAATTATGCATTTGAGTGCAAAATTTTCTAATATGTTTTTTATTATTTCAATGTTTTAGTTATATTTTGAATATACCGCTGGAACAAGAAGATTCTGGAATAGTCTATGTTTGGATAGGTTCAAAATCCGATCCTGATGAAGCTAGATTAATACAAGAGATAGCAGAAGAAATGTTTAACAGCCCATGGGTCAGTTTTCAAATATTAGCAGAAGGCGAGGACCTGACAATTTCTCTGGGTCGGTTTAGGTGGTAGTAAACCCTACGATACAGACGCCGATTTCATGAACTACACGAGACTTTTCAGATGTTCAAATGGAAAGGATATTTTATTGTATCTGAAAAATGTTCGGACTTCTGTCAGGTGAGTCCATAAATTTTAAAAAATAATTCCTTATATTGAAAATTAATGCAAAAGAAATTGTGGAAGCATTCCTTTGCTAGGGGCGTTCGGCATCGACATCAGACGTGTCGGATCGATCTGAACCGTTCGTTTATTGCATCCGGATTGAGGGGCGTAGACATCTGGAGCGTTCCTCATAAAAATCTGAGCGATCGGACGTCGATCTTTTCGCTCGGTTTATTTCGACGGAGCAAAGCGATTTTATCCATAGAGTTTTATGTTTTTTTATATATTTTTATGTTTTATGTTGAGTTTCCTGATCTGACAACCGATAGATTGAAAAATTCTAACACTTTTATTCTTCTGTTTACATTTATTCATTAAAAACTTAATTATTTCATTAAAATTTTTCGATATAGCTATCGTAGTTATGAATTGACAGGGGGAGATATTGCTTTCTCGTTTCTTTTTCGTGTAATTAATTAATTAATTAGGATCTTTCGGTACAACATCGCCGTATTGAACGACCAGTAGGGGATATTGCATTCCTCGTTTCCTTTGCACCTAATTATTTAATTGACATTTTACTGAAGAGCTACGAAAAGGGTGAAAGTATCGTTAAAAGATGAGTATATTTTCCAAAATAGTGATCTTTGAAATCTCATAATCTATAAAAGTAGAACAGAGCATTATGTTCTGTGGCAGATGCTCTGTACCGTTCGTTTATTCCCAGATATTACAGATGAATCTGTACTATCTGTGGTCACGTGACTAAAAAATCCGTCTGCTCGCGGAGGTCAATGCCGAACGGGCTTGCTATCAGACATTCGTTTAACCATACAGATGGAGTTTCAAGAAAGGAATTTTTCATTCATTATTTTTTGAAAAAAAAGTTATGGAAATATTTTGAGTTGTATTTTTTTAATTATTTTGTTAAAATTTTTCTTGCTCTGAGAATTTAAAATATTCAGTCTAAATATCTTCTTCAAAATCATTAATGATATAAACTCTGCTACTGTTAATATTTTAAAGTCTATTCACGTTAGGTGGATTATTGCTGAATTTAATGAATTGATGATGTTTGCAATCTGATTCCAGGATGATTTAGCTGACGATGATATTATGATACTTGATAATGGAGAACAGGTCTTCCTATGGCTTGGAGCTAAATGTAGTGAGGTGGAAATTAAGTTAGCATATAAATCTGCGCAGGTAATCTTCATTCTCAATATAACTCATCTTTGCGATATATTGTTAATTTATTATTCATTTTTTTATTCTCTCACTTCAAAATTTTGATTAGATGGGATAATTGTTTGGTGAAATACATCTTTAGTCTGTTCACGAAAGCTTGAGCGCATAGTAGACGTATGTTCATTTATCTGAACTTGGCAGTATTTGCTGTCATAACGTAAACTAAAGTCAACATTGCCGAATGTACCCGGCCTCGTCCGACGAGCTTGCGAGTTATCAGAGAACTCTTTGCAATATTGCGTATCAATCTGACAAGAAAATGAACAACATAACCTAAAATTTTAATATACACAGTGGAATATGCCAAATTTCCATGGCCAACCGACAGCTTAAACTTTCGTGAACGGACTATAGGTAGGCATCCGATTTATATACATAATGAAATTTATTTATATCTAAAAAACATTTTCATACCATAAATGAACTAACACAGAATAACATGGCGGATTAATTTTTTTCAGGTTTATATTCAACATATGAGAGTGAAACAACCAGATCGACCTAGGAAGCTGTTCCTGACGCTAAAAAACAAGGAATCTAAAAGATTTACGAAATGTTTTCATGGCTGGGGTGCTCACAAAGCTCCTCCTGAATAAGTTGTCAATACCTGCTCAAAATAATTTAGTTTTGATTATTTATGACTTACTTTCTAATATACCTCTGTGTTATGAAAGGTATAGTGATAGAAATATTTGAGTTTGAAATTGTTTATTTATGACAAATAATAATTTATTGTTTATAATTTTTATAACATTCAATAAAATATTCAACAAAACATGTATATCTTATTGGTAGGTTTTCAACTTTTAAAAGTAGCATTGGAGTAAATAAAAAAATAAAATCAAGAATATATTAGAGAAAATGTTCTTACCGATTTAAAGACTAGAACTTAATGGCAAATTAAATAAATTTTTTTTTATTACCAGATTTGTCTATGGTACATACAATTCTATGATAAAATCATTGGTGTGAGGATCGATAATAGTCGGAAAAATGAGGAAGCTTAGAGTAAGAGGGAATTTCATATTATATATCAAATCGATTAATCATCGTCGTCGTCGTCATCAGAAGGTACAAATAAATCATTTTCTTCAAGAAATTGGCAATATTTTTACTAATCATGGCACCAACAAACAGTCCTCCGGTTATAGTCAAAATTACCCTCAGAATACCAAATGAAACTTTTTTTGGTTCCGGGTGGATAATTCCATGTTTTGTTTTTATTGTTCTTGTTGGATTCAGATATTCTTTGGAGGTGAAAGTCAGTGATTTTCCAATTTTCTGGAGTCTTGTGATCAACATTTTATTTTTGTGTTGAATTCCTGAAATAATAAAATTGTAAAAGGTTTTTTAATCCTTATGGCCTCGCACCTCTTGAGGTGATTAATATTAAACATCAAACTATTCCACTATTGCATAATTTATTTATATTATCTATTTCTTTTAGAAATAACCCAAAATTCTATTTTTCCTCAAAACTCAAAAGAGCCGCAGTGTCGCAGGGATGCGCTCCATTTTTTGGTTGGCGGAATTTTCGATTTCTGATGATTTTTCTGATTTTATAAAGATTAAAATTATTGAGAGTTGAACCAAGTGTAGAACACAATATTAAATCATGATGAAATTTATATCATTTTCATAATTCTTTCAGTTTTCACATGCATTAAGAAAATTTATATTCTATGATTTGTCCTAACCCCTATTTTCTGTACTGTCACTTTGACGTTCGACATCAGTCAATTTCCAGCTGATTTTTATTTACATTTACATTTACAATATTTACTTGCAAAAAACTAAAAGATCTCAAAAGTCAAAGGTTTTCATATAATTTTGATTTATAGAATAACATTATAAGATAACCACACTAAAATGCTGATGTCAATGGTAAAGGAGCACCAAAGTAAACAAGCAGTTAAGAAAGAGACTCAAGGTATTCCTGACCTATTCATAAACAATATGCGACATGAATAAGTTGCAGATTTGCTTTTTCAGAAATTAAACGAAAAGAAGCATGTTCTGCAGCAAATCTGATGACCCAAGCTCTTGTGGATCACCTGAATGTTGGGTAATTTATCCTGATAGTTTTTCTTTCTATATTCACCGTCATGCATAATGATTCATATACAGTGGAACCTCGATATAACAAATCGGAAGGGAACCAGTAAATATTCGTTATATCAAGTAATTGGTAAAACTGAGGTTTGTTATATTGAGGTGAGGTTGGTCCAAAATTTGTTATACCGAGGTTTTATTCACCTCGACATTACGTACTCATCATGTTATAGCGAACTAATTTTGCTCATATAAATGAAAATTCTTTTTCATCAAATTACTCATTTATTTTATATTTTCTTTTTCAAAACAATAAAGTGAGTAGGTAGGTTTTTTCTTTTCAAAAATTCGCAGAACAAAATAAAAAGAGGTGAAAAATCAACAAATTGGTATAAAAGCCTAAATCTGATTTTATTCATCTTGATTGGAAAAAAAGTCATAAATTGTAGTTGTTTCCCACGGTTTCAATCTTCTGATGTTTGAAGTCAAACCAATTTCGTCGGAAAACTTATCTTTAGATTTTAAAATTGTAGCCTATGAACTTGCGGGAATCCCGAACTTATTAGCTGTGTCTAATTTTTTTGAAGAAGGATTTTTGTCAACATAATTATGATGCTTCGCTTTTCTGCGACAGATAAGGAACGCCTTTTACGTTTCTGAGCCATTGCAAAAAAGTGAGGAGCAACACTGATTACTTTCCATCAACTAACTTCGTATTTTACGTAATACGCGTCGAAACCTGCTGACCGGCTGAATCACATACATACCTGGTTATTGGTGAAAACGTTATATAGAGGTTTTGAGTTGACGAAATTCGTTAAGTAGAGGTATTCACACTCTTTTTGGTAGTTGAAAATTCGTTATAAAGAGGTTGTTCGTAAAAGTTTTCGTAATGTAGAGGTATGTTTTACATTGACTCTTATGGACGATTCAAGGGGATTATGAAAAATTCGTTAAATCGAGAAAGTCGTTATATTGAGGTTCGTTATATTAAGGTTGCACTGTATTATGAAAGTTGTTTTTTGTGAGAATTTTCAATTCAGTACAACCTCATTGATAGTTACCAATGTTTTTCTCATACTCAGGGTTGCACAGGCCTACCTTAATCAGAAAAAATTGGATGCTGAAGCCAAACAGCTACATAGTAGTGCTGTAAACTTTGCAAAGCAGACTCAACAGTGGCTCAACTTGGTTGAGAACTTCAGTAGTTCTTTGAAGGAATTGGGTGATGTGGAAAACTGGGCGAAAACCATTGAAAACGAGATGAAAACAATTACTAACGCATTAGAGATAGTATATAAAAACTCTCAAGATAGTTGAAATATTGTGATAAATTAGGTGATTAATATATTAAGTAATTGTGAAATTTATAGAATTAATATATAAACTTTTTCACTTGAGAAATTGCTATGCGGTTGAATTTGATGCTACTGAAATCTTGGATCTGAATGAGTTTTTTGTAAATCAAAATTATAATTCTATTGAAAATAAAATATTTCCCGATGGGCATTTCAGGAATGATAGCCTTTTATATTTCGTAGTCAGCCTGTGTTCCGAAAGCACGGTGCTATTAATTCGATTGCTGACTCAGGTTGATCTATCATAACCCTACACGAGAGCAGGGTTGTAGAGGTACCGCATGCGTACTGCAGATCAATTTTGTATTTGAAAAGGCAGGAATGAGTATTCTACTCTTTCCTTAGTAATTTCATATATTCTATTCGTAAAAATTATTTCATAGTGTTCTGGCCAAATCTAGCGAATTTTTTTATTTTCAGTAATTTCAATGGAGTGTAAAACACATTAAGTAATCATATAAAATTATATATTTCCAAAAGCATCATTTGAAAAATACTAAGTTTACAAAAGTTTTATACATAATCAGACAGGAATGAATAATAAATAATGTTCAAAAATTTACATTAAAATAATTCTTAGAGATACTATTACATACATAACTACAAATTGAGATTCTCACAAAAATATATTTTACAGTATAAAAATGGTTAGTATTTACAATAACTGGATTGAGCAGTCAATATTCTTGTTAGTAATTAGAGCATCCTATAGTACATTTGCCATGGATGCTCAAAAATCACATAGGTATATTTAAAAAATTTCTGAAGAACAGTTCTTCAATAACAATGCAATGGCAGTTTACAAAAATATTCACAGCCTAATAAGAGAAAGTACAGTTTTCGTCTTATTGAATATCTTGAGATATGTTTTCATATAAATAACAGTACATGTTCTGAAAACGAAATAAATTGAATAGGTAATTGTATACTTTCAGTTTCAGAACAGAAGTTCGCAAAATATTATATCATAACCTGGAGCTATGGAATTTTCATTTCAGTATAGGACATGTACCTACTGTTTTTCTATTACCTAAGTAAAATGTTAAGTTTATAATTTACAGGGATAGAGGGATAATTGCTCAAATACAATTGAATCTTCTCCAAAGGCAAAGAAAATGTTATATAAAATGAAATGTTGTTATAAAATATAATTCCAAAAAATAAATTAAATTGCAGTTGAAAAAAATTGGTCAACATTTCTGTAGGACAGTTAAGTACTTTACAAATGAATTTAGATATATTACAACTTGTTGATCTCTTCATACAACATAATCAGTCAAATATTCTATACAATCGAATATTTCCCACATCTAACATAACAATAAAACATGACATTCAGAAAATACAAAAATGGATTTTTATACATTAGATATATCCTTTTCATAGCTCTTCTCCACATATTTTACATCCGAAAATTTGTTCAAATTGTTCTGAGGTTCTTTGGTGCATTCTTTCCTTATGTCTAGAATTATGGACTGTCCTTCTGTATTCAAATACTTATTCAAAGGACCACATTGTAGTTGGTTCATTTTAGCATTAGTGTCATTTTTACATGTATTTTGCGGGTTCAATATTTCATTTTGTACCAGGAGGGGAGCTTCAACCTGTCTCTGATGATGAATCATTTCAACTGTGGTCGGTTTGTAGATTGGATTATGTGCTCTGGGAATTTGTTTCTTCATGTAGTCGTAATGGTGGTAACAGTATTTTTCTCTGCTGGGCATATGTGGGATGTAGATTGAAGGCCTGAAATGAGATATTCAAAATATAGGAAATTCTGAAGAGTTCAATTGAAATATAGTGACTTATAACATCATTGAATTTACGCATGCTATAATTCACAGTATTACTACCGAGTCAACACAAAGACGTTTTAGAGATATCCTAGCGATACCTTTTGCGAAAACTGCGAGTTCTTTTGTTAAGTATTTACTTAGTCTAAGGTTACGTCCCTGAGCGGATGATGGAACTGCTATTTTTCTTCAAAATTATTGTCACAGGGATATTCTTAGAGAGCTCCCAAAGATATCCCTTGTGGAAATTCCCAATTTGTTGACATTGTGGAGGTCTATAGGAAATTCGCATTGTGAGCAGTATGAAAATTTCTCATGTGTGTGAAGTTGGCCTAGCACTTTTTGATTTTCGAAAAAATGTTTGTTGTGCTGAATTGTGCTGTTTTGTGCCGATAATTTTTTTTCTAATTCCAAGTGGTTTTCGAGATATTTCAAAAACCGAATAAATGAGCCAGTTCAGCACTTTTCGAAAAATGGGATTAAAATCATTGATAAAATTTGTGCTACACATATACTGAGTCGTTCCGTTCGAATTTTCTCGAAGGTCCCTCTCATTTCTTGAAAAATCGAATTAAAAAAAAAGATAGCCCAGCACTTTCGTTTTTTTTTCTCACAAACGAATGGAAAAATTTATGCTACATTTGTGCTGCTTTTTACGGTGAATATTTTCACGAAAATCTTTCGTGTTTTCCTGCAAACTACGAAAATAAAAAAAGTCATCCCAGCACTTTTGTTTTTTTTTCAAAGGAAACAAGCTTAAAAGATTGTGCTATTCTCAGGCAAAGTTGTGCCGTTGTTATTTTCACAAATACCCTTCTAATTCACACAAAAAATAAAGAAATTAAGAAAAGTTAGCCCAGCACTTTAATTTTTTTCCGGCGAAATTTTATTTATATGATTGTACTTTATGTGTGCCATCTTGTGCCGGTCAAAGTTTCAGAAAAATCATCAGTTTCCTCCTTATATGAGGGAAAATAAGAAAAATCGGTAGGTTGGAGGAAAAATCAGTATACCTGGCAACAGTATGTGTGAAGTTGGCTCAGCACTTTTTGGTTTTCTAAAAAAATTTTGTTGTGCTGAATTTTGTTAGGTTTGTGCTGCTTTTTGCCGCCTGAAAATTTTCTTTTTCCTGAGACTAGCAGAATCTTTTGAGCATGTTTCCTTCGAAACAAAACAAAAGTGCTGGGATAACTTTTTTTATATTCGTAGTTTGCAGGCAAACAAGAAAGAATTTCGTGAAAATATTTACGGTACAAAGCAGCACAAATGTAGCACAAATTTTTTTATTCGTTTGTGAGAAAAAAACGAAAGTGCACGGCACAACTCAGTACATGTGTAGCACAATTTTTATCAATAATTTAAATCCCATTTTTCGAAAAGTGCTGGGCTAGCTCTTTTTTTGTTTTTGAAATATCTCGAAAACCACTTGGAATTAGGAAAAGAATTATCGGTATAAGGCAGCACAAACCTAGCACAATTCAGCACAACAAACATTTTTTCGAAAATCAAAGAGTGCTGGCCAATTTCACACCCATGAATTTCTCAACAACCTCCGCATTGTGAGCTTTCTGAAAATTTCCCATACAGCGTGCCAAAAAGTAGCGTAACTCGTCAATAATTCTTGTATGAAGAATTATTAATTAATATTTAATTTTTTATTAATCTGATATTTCTCTCCCCCTACCACCAGTTCACTTTTTTCAAATTGGAATATGTGGATTGTGATACATCAAATTGAAGCTATTTTGATTCCTACCTATTCATCAATGTGGCTAAAAGGAAATAATTAACAATTTGTGATCTGACAGTACTGCAATATCAGACCAGAATTCTTTTACTAATTATTACTAAGGGAAATCCACGAATCCATGGGTTTGTGATACATCAAATGAAAGGTAAAACAAGTGTGGGTCGTAGGCGGTGAGAGATTGCTAATTCGAACAAGCATAGGGAGAACTCTTTTTAAAATTACAAATCCATAGCTTTGTGAATTAGTAAAAATGGTCTATTTTTTATTACTCTCCAATCACAAATTGAAAATTATTTCCTTATTTTAAATAGGAAAACTGCACAACCAATTCAACTTTTAGCCATATCGCTGAATAGATGATCAGATAACCATTTGATATAACACCAACCATATACGTATTTCCATTTGAAAAAAATGAAGTAGAGGGGCGTAGGGGGTGAAAAATATCACAATGAAAAAGCATAGGACAAATTATTTTGAATTTAGAAATCGACAGGGGCAAGGATTTTTCTTATTGAATTTTCGTACGAGAATTATTGAAGAGTTACGTTACTTTTTTGGCACGCTCTATACCTCCCAATTGTGAACGGTATGATAATTTCTTATTATTTTGACAATTCACAATGGTTAAAAGTATCTCTCGCTTCGCGCCTCGATGTAGCAATTTTCATAAACAAAATATTCAGCTTCCTGAAATCACTGCCAGCTATCCAAAAAAACAGATTTTATCGAGTTTCAATGATTTTCACCCTATCCGCCTTCCAAGGCTGATTACAACAAAAAAAGTCCGACCAAGTACTTTTTTCGTATGACTTCCGCAGTTAGGACTCCGCGAAGTTTTTAAACTTAGCCAAAAGCTAAATAACACCTTTTTTAATTTCTGAATCGAAAATGTTTGAGTACATCCTACTGAAGATCTAGCATTCAAGCCTTTTTTGGATAGCTTGCAGTGATTTCAGGAAGCTGATGAATATTTTTTTTATTGATACAACATTCATCAGGACGACGATGTTAAAAAAATAAAAACTGCAGAATACTAACTGCATGGGAAGATATGAATTTTTCAAACCCAGCTGACAAAATACATTGAAAAAACACTCAAAAAAATCATAACTCGAGGACTACAAAAAATCGCATTACCTACATGGGGTATATTTGGATAGCCACATGTCTGAGGAATTTAAAAATAATTTATTGACGTCATTTGGCTGGACACCCTGTATGAAAAATTGAAAAATTCCTCGCTCGTGTGCAACTACTCGTATTCAAACCTTAAATACCTTAGTATAAAATCTAAAGCTAATATGAGTGTACATACCCAAGTTTGTAATTGAGGGAGTTGTGCCTCTCATTCCTCAAATTCTGATGGCCAACGCAATAAGTACAAATAAAATGACGGCTCCGCATATTGGTACTGCAATTGTGGCTGCTCGAAACCATACTTCTGAATTGGAGTATCCAATCGGCCTGTGACTATTTAAATTTTCTCTCCTTACGGTCGTTCCTGGTGAAAAAGGTTTATTAGTATTCACGAAAAAACCATTGTTTCAATTCAAATATTTTCAAAGATACAATTGAATTGTGGTCGTTTAGAATTTAGATCAATAACAACTTCAGGACGTCACTGAATTGCGCTTTTTATGGTAGGTATTAATAATACCCACAGCTTTTTTTAAGTAAGCTATATTCCTCACTTGATTGTTTTCTTAGAATTGTTCCAGTCAATGTCATGCATTACATTGGAATTGGTTGCTCGCAATACAGGGTGTTACGTAAAAGTATGTCACAACTTGAGGAGGTAAATGTACATGTAATTTTAAGAAAAAAAGTTTTTATAAACATGGGTCCGCAGAAGCTTCGTTACGGAGCTACAGGTTGTTGAAATTTCCGAAAAAAAATGGTTTTCTCTTCATAACTCCTACAGTTTTTGAAATATTAATTCCAAATTTGGAATGCGAGCTATTTTCCCAGTCTCCATCATTGCACGTCCTGAATCTTAACTAGAATCTACAGGGTGTTTTCTTTGCAGGAGCGATGTCTGCCTTTTCCTTCTCAAACTTTGCAGTACGCACTGGTCAGCGTAAAATCAATTTTTGATATCTTCGTTCAATTTAGAAACTTTTTTGATTCTTGTAATTTTTTCGTATCTCTAACCTTTTTCGAGTGAAAAAAATGATTGAACGATTGTATGTTATTCGCTAAATAACAAAAATAATAGAAATACTCTATAGGTATGCCTAAAATTTGATTTTATTTTGATAGCTCGTCATCTGAGACTCGACTTAAGCTAATCAGCGAATGCACACAATCGTTCAATAATTTTCAACTCGAAAACATTTAGAGAAACGAAAAAAATACAGAAGTCGAAAAAGTTTCTAAGTTGAAAGAATATATCAACAACTGATTTTACGCTGACCAGTGGCGTACCGCAAAAAAGTTTGAGAGGGAAAAAGAAGACGTGGCTCCGTAATATTCTGATGTGTATTATCTTCTTCGTCAACAAAAATTTGATTGTTTCAATGATGGCATCAAGTCTATAATTTTTTGGTCATGTGAGGACTCAATTGTCAGCGATGTTAATGTCCCCTGTCAATTCCAAGTTTTTCATGCTGGGACGAATTCAACAGATAATCTCAAATATGTGTGTAGTCTCAACTGCTGTTGAACACTTGACTACCAAGCAAGTCTTTGGAACTAGCATCCTCTTAGCAAGCATTTTTCATCCAATTATGGACAAACTAAAGGGAAATATGCAATCATTGGTCTTGCTATCGTAGTTATATTCTATGTATTTTCTCAGTTGAACTATAACTCTCTCTACAAACATTTCTTACCGAAAATAGTGTTGTTTATCCAAAATTTCATCTGTGGATTGTCCATATGATTGCACATGTCTTGATAGCAGCAGTGTATGTACTGTTTCGAATTCACTTGCTTCTTTGTTGACATTCTCATTGCCTCCCAGTCGTTTGTACATTGTTTTTCTCTGAAAATAATGGAAATTTATGCAATTATAATACTCATTAAATCTTATCTAAGTTTTATTTATCTAACTACCCGCTTATGTGGCAAATAGTGTCCTAAGGAGGCTATTTTCAAGTGATACGTTCATATTTCACATAATATGTAATTAACCCAGAAATGCACCAATTATATCAGTTCATTAGCCCAATTGAATAAAACAAAACTCCGAACGCTTTTATTTAAAGTTTCTTTAATAAATTAAATTCCTTCTTGAATTCCTATGTATGTATATCTTATCAACAGTAAAGAGAAGCGTAGTATGCTTAGAAAATGGCCATCATTTAATAAAGAAAGAAGATAAGCCGTGATTAAACTCGAAGATATGAGTCACATTGCAACAATTAAAGTACCAATATTGATAGCTAATTAGTTTTACTACGAAGCGTAATACGGTTAATCAAAATGTTATTGTTTAATAATAATGGTTGATAGTGAAAATGGGTGCGATATGATATATAATGAATATATTTCATGGGAATTCATGGAGTTGAATTGTTGCAATAATGAAATAATTGGTGCTGCACTCTGCTTAAATGAAGAACTTCGCTATGTTAGCTATGTTTCTGATTTCTTTTTCATCCTATAATGCCACATAAATTGAAATTGAACAGTCTTTGATATTGTAACTGTGGGAACATACCTTTTTCAATTAAGATAATTCAAATATAACAATTACTAATAGGCGATTGAAGATAATGAGTGGAAATGTTTTAACGTGATAGGTATTCAGTGGAATGTTGATTTGGAAGTTTCAGTAAAAAATATTTGTTTGAAGTTAAAACTCGAATATTGAGGAATTACTTCGGTCCATGATTTTAACTTTGCCCAGAAACATTCATGTTTTTGCGTACTCGTTTCTAGGGGACCAGCGTGCTATAATTTCGCCCAAATGTCTGATTCTTCAATTTTGGGTCGGAAATTTGAAAAATCCGAGATCAAAAATGATTGAGGCTTTGAAGGCCGCAGTTAAGTTCGTTGACGGGCCTAATCAATCCAGTAATTTCGCTGTTTATCACGTTATTATTTTTGTATTATTTTCCCGATATTTCCAAAACACATATCCAATCAATTCGAAATTTGGTATTTCGAAGAAGAATAACGACGCCCAAACTCATGCAGAATGTGTGAGGATCGTCCCATCAGAAACTTCAAAAAAATATATTTTGTCTGTGCGATGTGAAACCGACAAATTTCTGGACACTGTAACTCTCGAACGGAACGATTCAAGTTCTTGAAATTTTATTTGCAAGATGAATATGGGATATCCACATGAAAAGACAAAATCGGTGATTGTTTTCGGAGTTACTCTCATTTGAACTTCTAATCAGTAATATAAGATCTTAGTAATAAAGCACGAGGATAAAAAAGTAACAAATTTTTCATATTTATAAAACATTGAATGTCTCGAATAATCAGATATCAGCAGAAATTATTGGAGAAAATGAATTGAATCGATAAGATACAACGCAAATTAACTTAAGTCAAGCAAATAATTCATTTTAATAAAGGGTGTCCCAAAATTAACGCAAAATTTGAATTAAATAGAATACGCCGTTTTTTGTCTTTTGATAGTTATATTTTTATTGACTCGTAAAGTACATAGGATAGGGTTATGTATGGAATAACACATCGGACAAATGGCCTCCACGGCTTTGCATGCACATGCGCACTCTTTTGTTGAAATTTTCCATGACCATTCTGCATAAATGTGGCTGAATTTCGTTGATGCAGCGTTGAATCTCCTCCTTTAATGCACGGGTGGTTGTGGGCTTGTTGACATAGACTTGTGATTTCAAATAACCCCATAAAAAGAAGTCTAATGGTGTTAAATCACACGATCTAGGAGGCCAATTTTGATCACCGAAACAAGGGTATACGACCTGGAAATGTCTCATGCAGTAATTGAATTGTTTCACGGGCTGTATGACATGTGGCACCGTCTTGTTGAAACCACATATTGGACACATCAATATCATCCAATTTTGGCAGAAAGAACTGTGTAATCATGTCGCGATATCGAGCACCAGTAACAGTCAATGCTTGACCAGCATCATTTTCAAAAAAATATGGCCCAATTATGCCTCCAGCCCAAAATCCACACCATACAGTCACGCGTTGTGGATGCATTTGTTTTTCGACAATCACATGTGGGTTCTCCGAATCCCGAATGCGGCAATTTTGGCGATTGACAAAGCCATCAAGATGAAAATGTGCTTCATCGCTTAGGATGATTTTGCTCGAAAAATCAGGGTCCATTTGTTGATGTTCAATAATCCATTCAACGAACTCTCTTCTCTGTCCATGGTCATTAGGCTTTAATTGTTGTGTTAATTGAATTTTGTAAGCATGAAGACACAGATCTTTGGTGAGTATACGCTGTAGAGAGTTCTTGAAATTTGCAATTCTTGTCCACGACGTCGAATTGAGGTTCCTGGATTGTCAGCAACACTTTCACGCACTGCTTCGACATTCACATCTGAACGGCTTGTTTTTGGACGACCAGTGTGTTTGGCGTCTCCAACGGATCCAGTCTCCATGAATTTTTCAATTAATCTCTTCACAGTTGACGAAGTTAAAACACTATTCCGACCATATTTTGTATGAAATTTTCGAACTGCAGCCGCCAAGCTTTCACTATTTTTGAAATATTCTTTAATAATGAAGACACGTTGTTCTATCGTGTAACGCTCCATTTTTAATAACCCTATACTGTTAGCTGTCAATTGTTTTTTTTTCAGGGTTGCCAACACTTCACTGCCAAATGGCGGCAAATTCAAATCTTGCGTTAATTTTGGGACACCCTTTACAAACACTAGATACATGAAAAATGATACGATCAAAGTTCAGTCAAAGAAACAATAATTTCAAACTAATGAGTTGACATGCCACTTTTCGGAAGAACTAATTTATTTGCAATTCCTGATGACGGTTCACGATACGGTGAAAATAAAAATGTAAGGTTCGTTTCTGGAACGAATAAATCAACTTGGATACGAGTGCAATTTTGTTCCCCACACCTTAGAAACAGTTAGCACTATTAAAGCACATCACCCTGCATGTAAATTTCAATTCAGTATTGATATTTCGCGTGGGCGCAATGTAGATCTTTCCGTCTTAATGCGATTTATATCGTCTGCATTTTGAAGCACCTACTCGTATAAGCCCCTCATGTTGTATATGTGAATACCAGCTTGTTTGGTATTCTACCATAACAAGCCAATAGCGATTACAATTTGAACAAATAACGTACCTTTTAGACATTGTTAATAATTTACATTTTATGGCGATCGCAGATGCCCACGCAAGTGTTGTAACAAAGACTGCAGTGTATTATTAGGTGCATGTACTTCCCAACCCTTTTGCCCGAGGAATCTTATAACTTGGATAAACGTGGAATTCGAGCTTTGAGCTTTGCCATAGATCGTCAATGATTATCTGACATTGATCGATTCCGAAATCGTGGATATTAGATATTTTTCTTGATAGAATTGTTGATTCAATTGATACGTGGATATTACCTATCTACTAATGGAACTCATTTCGAATTAAGCACTCTGAATATCTCGTCACGTCGAACTAAAATAATTTTCTAAAAACTTGTGCATCATTACAGTTTCAAGTCCTTATTGATTAAGGTTTTGAAGGGTTAGTAGGTTCTTCTATCAACTTCTACACTAATGAAAGTATGGTTCTTGAGACGCCCATTTGCATCGTCAATGTTTTCTACACAAGAAAGGGACTCTCTAGAGTCGATCGTTTTCGAGAAAAATCAGCTTCCATGTTGACAAACTTGGTCAAGTCTTGAAATATTTTTCTTCAAACTTTATTACTAACAGTCTAGAAATTGAACCTGCTTTTCAACATAAAAGTTAAATTTTCTCGAAAATGGACGATTTTGGAGCCTATTACCAGGAATACTTTTTTTGTGTAGAAAATATTGGCGTTTCAAATTGACGTGTCACAACTGTACTTTTTCCATTAGTGTAGAAGTTGGAAAACACCCATTATAATCCTTCAAAACCTTCACCAATTAAGAGTTAAGAGAAAAATTCGTAAAAACACAGTTTAGTGTGATCAGAAAATGCTCACTAAAGCTGTTGATGATTCAGGGGATATTCGCAAGAAACGTTTTTTTTAATTCAACGTATCTCGAGAACGGTGCATTTTAGATAGTTAGTTAATCATACTTCCACTAATATCCTGTATAATATATGGAGTATACAGTTTTGGGAATTCACATCGGAAACATACGAAATTTAATGCATCAGAGAGATAATTTTGCCGTACAGTTGAACACTAGTACCTATATTCGAAAGATTTTGGTGCTACGTTTCGGTCAGGATTGCATGGTCCTGTGCGGATTATGCAGTTGTCTTATCGTTGGGAGTGGCCTAAATAAACCAATATGGCCATTCCGTCAGAAAATAGCACGTAAATCTGTCGAATATACCACGTTTCAACTGGACGGCAAAATATTCTTCCTATCGTATGTTTCCGATGTGAATTTCTATAACTGTATATTCGAAAGGACTGGTAACCAATGTGAAGAAGATGATCTGATAGTCAGATAGTCCCATTAACTAATCCCATAGCAAAATTGAGTAGTTCATCCATTTCATGATCTGAGCTCTGTTGAACTATAACGAACAATAATATTCAGCAAGAAAGCTTCCGAACCGCAGACAAGGAAAAGAGTTAGTTTCGAACGAACAGTGATGGCATCGGCACCTCTCAAAGCAATTTCTTGAAATCATTCTTTGTACTCTTGTTACTCCGCGAATCACGGTGAAGCCGATCATTATTCGGAAATAGGATCTGAAATTAATTACCGGTATCGGTTATTTCGAAATAATTACGTCAACTTCAATGTAGTTTCGAAAAATCGGGAAAATAATAAAAAATTCAATGTAAATAACTGCGAAACTACTGGATTGATTTTGTTCATTAACGAACTTAACAGCGGCATTCGACACCTGAACCTACACTCGCGATATCATTTCAATCTCACCCGTTCGGGAGTTACCGTGTTCACGGCCAGACGGACGTCCGACCGGACAAAATCATTGTTGACCTCGGATTCTTCACCTTTGAGTCCAACCGAATCGTTTGCGACCATTCCCGACCCAACATTCGAAAATAACAAAAAATTATGCGAAATGAGCACGCAAAAAAAATTTTCCTGGGCAAAGTTGGATAGAATAGAACCAGAACCCTTCAGGGTATTCAAATTTGAATTATTTTCCTTTCGATATTATGATCACACGTTTTCATGAATATATTTATGTCCTTCAGTATACCCAATTACGGAATGTCAACAGACTAGAGAGAGTGAACGAAATATATTCGAAAAGCTCAAAGAATGTTTCAAAGTATATCTCAATAATTGCGTTTTAATTTGCAAATATTTCTTACTGAAACTTCCAAATCAACATTCCACTGAATACTTATCACGTTAAAACTTTTCCACTCATTATTTTCAATCGCGTATAGTAATTCTCATATTGGAAGCATCTTAATTGAAAAAGGTATGTTCCCACAGTTACAATATCAAAGACTATTGAATTTCAATTCATGTAGCATAATAGGATGAGAAAGGAATCAGAACCATCGCTTACATAGCCCAGTGCTTCATTTTAATACTCTTGTTACTCCGCGAATCACGGTGAAGCCGATCATTATATCTACAGTTCGGAAATAGGCTCTGAAATGAATTAACGGTAACGGCAATCTTGAAATAATAACTTAAACTTATGGGGTATATAGTTTTGGGAAAATCGGAAAAACAATGAAATATATCAAATGTCAATAAGTTCGAAACTACTGGATTGATCTGGCTCATTGACGATCTTAACAGCGACATTCGGCACCTGAACCTACACTCGCGATTTCAAATCACTAACCTCACCCGTTACGGAGTTACCGTGTTCACGACATGACGGAGGTCCGACCGGACAAAATCATTTTTGACCTCGGATTCATCATCTTTGAGTCCAACCGAGTCGTTTGAAATAATTCCCGGCCCAAAATTCGAAAATAACAAACATTTATGCGAAATGAGCACGCAAAGACATGAATGTTCCTGGGCAAAGTTGGATAGAATAGAACCAGAACCTTTCAAGATATTCAAAATTGAATTATTTTCCTTTCGATATGATCACGTGTTTTCATGAATATTTTCATGTCTTTTAGTATACCCACGTACGGAATGTCAACAGACTAAAAAGAGTGAACAAAATATATTCGAAAAGTTCAAAGAATGTTCCAGAGTATATCTCAATAATTGCGTTTTAATTTGCAAATATTTTTTACTGAAACCTCCAAATCAACGTTCCACTGAATACTTATCACGTTAAAACCTTTCCACTCATTATCTTCAATCGCTTGATAGTAATTGTTACATTTGAATTATCTCAATCGAAAAAGGTATGTTCCCACAGTTACAATATCAAAGATTGTTCAATTTCAATTCATGTAGCATAATAGGATGAGAAAGGAATCAGAACCATCGCTTACATAGCCAAGTGCTTCATTTTAATACTCTTGTTACTCCGCGAACCACGGTGAAGCCGATCATTATATCTACAGTTCGGAAATAGGCTCTGAAATGAATTAACCGAATCGGCAAACTTAAAATAATAACCTCATCCTCAATTTATCGAATATGTAGTTTTGAAAAAATCGGCAAAACAATGAAAAATTTTAAATGTCAATAACTGCGAAACTACTGGATTGATTTGGTTCATTAACCAACTCAACAGTGGCATTCGGAACCTAACTTACTGAGACCTAACATCATCCATTCGAGAGTTAACGTATTCACGACCAGACGGAAGGCCGGCAGGGCAAAATCATTTCTGATCTTCTGGCCCAAAAGTCGAAAAATAACAAACATTTATGCGAAATGAGCACGCAAAGACATGAATGTTCCTGGGCAAAGTTGGATAGAATAGAACCAGAACCTTCCAAGATATTCTAAATTGAATTATTTTCCTTTCGATATGATCATGCGTTTTCATGAATATTTTCATGTCTTTCAGTATACCCACGTACGGAATATCAACAGACTAAAAAGAGTGAACGAAATATATTCGAAAAGTTCAAAGAATGTTCCGAAGTATATCTCAATAATTGCGTTTTAATTTGCAAATATTTCTTACTGAAACTTCCAAATCAACATTCCACTGAATACTTATCACGTTAAAACCTTTCCACTCATAATCTTCAATCGCCTTTTAGTAATTGTTATATTTGAATGATCTTCATTGAAAAAGGTATGTTCCCACAGTTACAATATCAAAGACTGTTGAATTTCAATTCATGTAGTATAATAGGATGAGAAAGGAATCAGAACCATCTCTTACATAGCCAAGTGCTTCATTTTAATACTCTTGTTACTCCGCGAACCACGGTGAAGCCGATCATTATAACAGCTCTGAAATGAATTAACGGTATCGGCAATCTTGAAATAATAACCTCAACTTATCGGGTATAGAGTTTCGGAAAAATCGGAAAAATAATAAGAAATTTCAAATGTTAATAACTGCGAAACTACTGAATTGATTTGGCTCATTAACGAACTTAACAGCGGTATTTGACACCTGAACCTACACTCGCGATTTTAAAGCTTTAACCTCACCCGTTCGGGAGTTACCGTGTTCACCGCATGACGGACGTCCGACCGGACAAAATCATTTTTGACTTCGCATTCTTCATCTTTGAGTCCAACCGAGTTGTTTGAGACCATTCCCGGCCCAAAATTCGAAAATAACCAAAATTTATGCGAAATGAGCACGCAAAAACATGAATATCCTGGGTAAAGTTGAATAAAATAGATCCAGAACCTTTCAAGATATTTATAATTGAATTATTTTCCTCTCGATATGATCACGCGTTTTCATGAATATTTTTATATCTTTCAGTATACCCACGTGCGGAATATCAACAGACTAAAAAGAGTGAACGAAATATATTCGAAAAGTTCAAAGAATGTTCCGAAGTATATCTCAATAATTGCGTTTTAATTTGCAAATATTTCTTACTGAAACTTCCAAATCAACATTCCACTGTAGAATACTTATCACGTTAAAACCTTTCCACTCATATATAATTCTCATATTTGAATTATCTTAATTGAAAAAGGTACGTTCCCACATTTACAATATCAAAGATTGTTCAATTCCTATTCATGTAGCATGATGGGATGAGAAAGGAATCAGAACCATCGCTTACATAGCAAAGTGCTTCATTTTAATACTCTTGTTACTCCGCGAACCACGGAGAAGCCGATCATTATATCTACAGTTCGGAAATAGGCTCTGAAATGAATTAACGGTATCGGCAATCTTGAAATAATAACCTCAACTTATTCATTATTTTATACCGCATTAAATAATACATCACAGTTTGCGGTGCGGGTACCTACTTGCTGCAGTGTAGCACCTTGACTTCCTGTCCATGAGAATTACCACCAGTGTTGCACGATTTCAAAGATATAAGGTTTCCGTTTTTTTTATCATTATTCCGAAAAAGAGTTTGATATTTAGAGCTTATTATCTCTGTTTAAATTTACGGTAGATGATTATCCAGTACATGGGTATGTAGAGTGGTTCATCCACTTCTGCTGATCTGAAAAGATCATCGCTTTGTTTGATTAACCCTCGAGGTTTGGGAGGAGCTCTTTTCGAATTTTGAAGAAATTTTAAGAAAAAGTTTGAACGTTAGATTTTTGTTCATTGTTCATTCAGACGCAATTTCAAGATGGCAACTCAAATGAAAAGAAATGTTTCAATGAAAAAGTCTTTATTATTTCACCTTCTTCTTCAAACAAATCCAATCATTAAAGCACTACACTTATAGTGTTTTCTTTTAAGTGTACCAGTTTCGCTCTAGTTTTGCACTAACATTACACTGGTTTTCGTTGAATGGGCATTTCCAGTATTATGTTCATTAGATATGCTATCAATGGAACATAAAAAAATGCACTCAGAGCGCAGCAGTCCTCCAAATGAAAAACGCTATTATACAGGGAGACAGAGGTTTTCTCACTGTGCTCTTGTATCATGCTCAAAATATGGGCGTCCCAGCGGGAAGCAGGGGGGGCGAGAAGCGGCCCCCTCTTAGAGCTACACAAATATTCCTTAAAATCTCAAGAAAATAAATTTTTTCTACAAACGTCAAAAAATGACAAGGTTCGTGCATTAGCAAGAATATGCGAAGTGACCCTTTTTTTCATTTCCTTTGTTACTATGACACCGTGCGCGAAGTAGTGTGCGAAATACTTACTTCGCACACTGCATGTAAACTATATGGGATTTTTATATTTTAACTTGGTAAATTCTTGAAATCCACGTTTTCTCTTTAACATTGAGTGTTTCTTTCAACATAGAATATATTGCCCATAGTTATAATACCTAATTACTTGATTTGGAAAAACAGTTCAAACCAGTTCAATATTTTTTTTCATATTAAGCTAAGCGTTTGTAGAAAAAATTTTGTTTGCATCTCATGCGCGAAATACTTTGGCGATCTCGACTATTTTTTTTAACTCGGCTGCGCCTCGTTAAAAAAATCAGTTCTCGATCACCAAAGTAGCATTTCGCGCACTAGATACAAAATAACTATTATTTCATCCTATACTACCTCCAGTTCATTATTTCTATTTTGATTTTTTTGCTCCCCCCTAACCCGCAGGCTGGGGACGCCCTTGCCCAGAAATGTATGGTAGGTACATCGTTTACATTTTCTCTTGATAATACTGTGTAATACACATATGCTTTGTTTATTTTTGAGAAAAATTTTGAAAATAATTATTGTAAATACATATTGAGAAAATGTAAAAATACTCCCGAAGAAAAAATCGGACAAAGTAAAACCAATATAACATGTTACAGGAGTTTTGATACCAAAGTGACGATTTCTCGGAACATGTAGTGTTTTTTTGTAGCTAAAAGGACTTCGAATAAAAAACCTAAGTGACATGCAGACGTTTCGAACTCTATTTTAGGTCCTTTCCAAAGCTGATTACTTGAATTGTTCATTCGCCCAATATACTCCCATTACCTATTGAGATTTGTCTATTTTCAACTAGGAGTGTCAAATTGCATCCTCTGAATCGAATTTTTTCGCCACAAAAAGATTCAATTGACAGGACACGAAACAAATGATAAATAAAAATTATCGGATGTTACATCTTACATCTTGAAACAATAATAAAAAATTTAAATGTTATTTCCGCTATTTCATCACATTTACTTATAATCCAGTCGAATTGTGCTTTTTGCAGGAAAGTTTGGGGTAGTTTAGATTTCTTTCATTTTTTATGTTTTTTGGGGTGCTGAATCCGAATTTGAGGTTTGCTAACAAAATTTCTAGACGGAACATAGAAAAAAATACAAAAAAAGAATGAAAATCTCATTCTTGGTCAGTTTTTTGCATATAACTCTGACACTATCAACTTTTCCTAAAATACCGTTCCATACAAAATGGAAGTACATAAAATTTCCTACAAATTGTACTACCACAGCTTGTTTTGCGACAAACCGTTCTGGTTCAAATAATAGTTGAAAATGAGGTATTTTCTATGACTCAATAAATGAAAAAAAAATTAATTCTATGGTTCCGATGATGCGATCCTCTTTGAATTGTACATGAACATTCAGTATATATCAGTCGCGATTCACAAAAAAAATTTAATCGAATCGGACATTTTGTTATGGAAATTTAAAGATTCTTCTTTTCAATATTCCAATTGAATTTTCTATGGTTCTGTTCACACTATGGTCACACACATTTTGCATAAGGCTTATTATGAGCATCTTGCATTTGGCCGCAACATTTCATTTCGATTGGTTTCGTTTTGTCTGAGATATTGAGGAACAAAATTTAGAATGACCTTGTTTTATGAAACAAAATACGGCCATTCAAAATGTTTGTTTCTCAATATCTCAGACAAAATGAAACCAGTTGAAACGAAATGTTGCGGCAATATGCAAGATGGTCATAATAAGCTTCATGCAAAATTGTGTGACCATAGTGTGAGTAGAACCATAGAAAATTCAATTGGAATATTGAAAAGAAGAATCTTTATATTTGCATAACAAGATATCTGATTCAAGTGAATTTTTTTTATGAATCGAGACTGACATGCTGAATGTTCATGCAAAATTTCAAGAGAATCGCATCATCGGAGCCGTAGAATTTATTTTTTTTTCATTTATTGAGTCATAGAAAATACCTCATTTAAAACTATAATTTGAGCCAGAACAGGTGGTCGCAGAACAAGCTGTGGTAGTACAACTTGTAGGAAATTTTATGTACTTTCATTTTGTATTTAGAGGTTTTTCACGAAAAGTTGATAGTTTTCGAGTTATAAGCAGAAAACTGCCAAAGAATGAGATTTTTTCTCTTTTTTGTATTTTTTTAATGTTCCCTCACGAAATTTTGTTAGCAAACCTCAGATTCGGATTCAGCACCCCAAAAAAACATAAAAAATCGAAAAAATCAAAACTACCCCAGAACTTTCCTGCTAGGGGTTCTTTTGAGCACAAATTGACTGACTATTTGTCTATTTTCAACTAGGAGTGTCAAATTGCATCCTCTGAATCGAATTATTTCGCCACAAAAAGATTCAATTGACAGGACACGAAACAAATGATAAATAAAAATATTATCGGATGTTACATCTTACATCTTGAAACAATAATAAACATTTAAATGTTATTTCCGCTATTTCATCACATTTACTTATTGTGTTGAACTTTTCGGCCAGCATTCGCCAGAAAACACAATTTAGGCTTCTAACTTTCAGAAAAGCAATTTTCTCATTTTTGACAGTTCTCAGAAAACAATCATCGATGACTTTGATTTTTGATATATTGAGTTGCCAAACTATTAGTTCGTTTTTAAGCTGGATCTTATTATTGAAGCCAAGATGTTTTTGAGATCAACAGACGGTTGACCAAGTCTTTTGCGATCACTAGCGGCTCGAAATAAATCGCTGTTTTCCTAGGAACAAGCGCGCAAAAACGCGTGACTTATGCTCCTTGATAACGATCGTACGCCACTGCAAATTGCGAGTTCAAGTTCTGCAAAACACCTATCTATGTCCACGTGCATCACGCTCGATCAACTTCAGCTTTTCAAGAATATTCTACTTGATTTTAATATAAAATTATAAACTAGGAATAAATTATATATTGTAATTGTGGCGCCAAAATGCTGCGCTTTTCTGCTTCCAGTTTCTAACTACTTAATTACGCCTTAAACACCTTGATTTTCGCGGCTATTTTGCCACGCGAGTTTTTTCGCAAATTGTTTATTTGCAATTCTTAACCATTTTGCAATTAAGTGATTAACGTCGATCTAATATTAGAACAGATAGTTGATATTTATTGTTCCTGCATAGTTCATTTATATTTAATGAATCAGAAATGTAACCTACCCTCGAAATTTCAAAGCCCTTAGTTAATCCGTTCGAGAGTTATCGTGATCACGACCGGTCGGAGCATATCGTTTTTAACCTCAGAATCTTTATCAGTGAATCCAACCGAGTCGTTTAAGACCACTACCGTCTCAAAATAAATTAATTTGGGCAACGATAACACGCTGTTTTCCAGTGTTGCCGATGGTACATAATTATAAGATTTTAACATAATTTTGATCCATTCTAATACATCCTTCAATTTTTAACCTTATTGATAATAATTTTAACATTATTTTCACAAATGAAATTTTTCAACGTTTTTTCATTGAAATGAAAAAATATCATATTATTATTGAAACGCAACAAATTCTTCTCATATGTTGTTGTTTATTTATAGACATAAAATATTTTTCAAATTTTTTTTATTTTATTAGTTTTTATTATATCTGTTGTCTTTTCAAGACAATAAAAATTTTATTCTATCCCTTTATTCATTTAGCTCTCATTATAAGGCATTATGAGTCAAATAATAATTTTAACATAATTTCTTATAAATCTGATAATTTTGACAACGTGTTAGTATAATTTCTCGCCAAGCCAGCGGCAACACTGTTGTTCCCTAATAACGAAGGCGCAAAAACTTGTGACACTTATGGAATTAACCGTGCGTTTCACGAAGCTTGATTCGACAATCAAATCGTTGATTTTGAATTGAGTCGATGGTTCATATCTAAAATGAACTGATAATTGCACAGGAATGATGACATTCAATAATTAATCTTGTGATTGGAGTTTGACGGAACCAGGCTTTAGTTAGGAACACTGGAAAACGATTAATCCATAGAGTAGAACCTTCAGTTGCCTTCACGCATTTGTTATGCAGCCAAGTAAAACCGGTTTATATGCGCGAACAAACTTCCGGCGTTGCGAAATCTTGCCGTATGTTTATTCCGTATTGGGATAATTGGTTTACCGCTCCCCTACTCTGATACTAACGGCTTGCGCCTGTTACAGATAATTCTTTCAGTTTGGCAACATTTTCTGTTAGTGTTCATTGTCTTGATGCAATGTGTTTACATTTTCATTTCGATTTGACGTTCATAAACTGAATTATTTCAATGATTTGGTGGCCGTTTATTGTTGCTTAAGGCTATTCCGATAATTATAGCTAGGGCAAAATTAAGAAAATGTTGTATTATATTCAGGAATTGGAGAAATGCAAAACTAACCAACTGTTTACTCCACCCCAGAGTGGCAGTGAAATGTGAAATGCTTTCCATCTCACTCTAATGCTTGGTTGATTACAATAATGCAGTACTATACACGCGTAGGGACACCTCTTTGTTTATTTCTTACTCTGATAATTAATCTGACAGAAATCCTAGATAACGAACTTGTACGCCACTGCAAATTGCGAGTTCAAGTCCTGCAAAACACCTATCTATGTCCACGTGCATCACGCTCGACCAGCTTTTCAAGAATATTCAACTTAATTTTAATATAAACTAGGAATAAATTATATATTGTAAACAATTGTGGCGCCAAAACGTAGCTCCCAGTTTCTAACTACTTAATTACGCCTAGAACACCTTGATTCTTGCGGCTATTTTGCCACGCGAGTTTTTTTGCGCAAATTGTCTATTTGCAAGTCTTAACCATTTTGCAATTAAATGATTCACGTCGGTCTAATATTAGAACGGATAGTTGATATTTATTGTTCCTCCGTGGTTTATTTATAATGCATGAATCAGGAATTGAAAATTTCCCGTTTTCCTTGTATAGACCTTTCAGCGATAGGCGCCAAGGAGTGGTTGGTGGAAAAAGTTACATGATTCAAGATTTAAATTGGAAGTATGACAAGTGCCAAGGGAATTTGCGACTGCATGGAGTGCCATCAAAAATGCCAGATATACAAGGTGTCTGTTAACAAATGCGAGGGACTTTGGGGAGATGATTCCTCGATGAAAATAAGCAGGGGTAGTTCACATATTTTGTTTTCGAAATTGACCCCCCTTCCAAGATACAGCCTTTGGAAGGCGATGACGAGTTGACAGTTTTAAATTTTTTTACGGCTTCTCAAAAACACTGAATCTTAAAACTATAAATAGTATGGAGCACTAAGCAAATGTTACTCTCACAATTTTTTTAGATCTCATAACTTAATTATTAGGGGTTGAAAATAACAACCCCTATGATTTTCGTTCAATAGATTTTCGAAAAATAAAATTATCCTATTTTTTCCCATTCAATTCTGGGGAAAAAAATCTTGCAAAATTTCGATACAGTCGATACTTTTCTAGAAAAAAATAAAACTTACAAGCAGTTGTGATCACTGTTCATTCCATTTCATGGTTTAAGTGTTCCATAGAATGAATATTTTAAGATCATTGTATATCTATGACAGGATATAAAAATGTTCTATAAATCTTTCTGAAGGTTTAATTATTAATTTACGGAAGAAAATTGTATCCGTAATATTTCAATTTTACAAATAGAACTTTTTTTCGATTAATGAGCATAATTGACAAAACCAATTGTGGGCATAAACAATATCTCAAAATATTCATTCTATGGAACATACGATGATTATGTATAGTTTTATGACTCGTCATCGCTTTCCAAAGGCTGTATCTTGGAAGAGAGGTCGATTTCGAAAAAAAATTATATGAACTACCCCTCCTTATTTTCATCGAGGAATCAACTCCCTAAGTCCTCGCATTCGTTTACAGACACCCTGTATATAACTACAATGAAAATTTTACACAAAGGTCTGTAAGTGCAATGTTGCACTTATTTGTTTTGCCTTCTTCTCCAAATTTAAAACCATTTTGAGCTTATAAATGAAGAAAAATGATTTTCGTCAATTTTTCGTGAAATGCTGCAAATGTCAACAGTATTTCGTACTTCTTCTCTCTGGTAATATAATAGAAAATTAATGCTAAGAAGCGGTCTGGCCCCTAAAAGTTGATGAAGAACTGGAAATCATTTAATCCTTTTTGGGGGTAGTGGATAACGGGTAGGTATCTGAATTTGCGGCGGTTTCTAGGTTGTGATCGAGATTTGAGATCTTAACTATCTAGAAATTTTCGCCCTTGTTTCAGTGAAATTACTAGAAACGTAAGCCTACTTTGAAAATTTTCGTTCCTCTCTTCATTTAACAGTATGTATTATATTTTACGTCTAACGGTGTTCGAAGCAAATTATCAAAAGTTGTTAACGCCTGCAGGTTGAAATGGACAGCACCGATTGAAAAAATCATAGGACTAATTCGCAATTAAGTTTTATACACGTTGTCACTTTCAATTCTAGGACATTTTTCATTAAATGCATCCTTTTCGACCTAAGTTTGTTTTTACAATTATACAGCGACGCGTGCTAATAGCAGTTTTTCAAGAAGATGAGAAGACTCCATCAAATGTTGAATTTCTCGATTTGAAGGGGAAGCTTGATTCGTGAATAAATGCAATGAAACCAGTTCCCAGGATATTTGAATTAGAATTATCGTTTTCCCAATATGAACAAGCTTGCAAAAGCTCCTGAGTTCACGTCAGGGCTTTATTCTATTTCATGAAAATAAAATTTACATAATATCAGTACTCACTTGGTGTTGATGAGTTCCAAACAACCATGTCTTCCCCTGTATCCTGTTGGAAGACCAGAAACTCCCCATAAATCTGAGAAGCACCCTGCACCATTTGACTTGCACATGTAACCAGTATGTACGCATGATGGCAAGTTACAGAAACATCTAACATAATCTGAAATAGAAGAAAATTCAGTCAGAAATTGACGCATATATTTGGCTTCTATTTATTTGAGATTTATGATAATTGACGATTTTCTTCAGGGTGACTCCGGGTACTTTTCACTCATAAAAAAAGAAGTCTTTTGGGAAATCCAATGGCCATATTTTAATGAAGATTGGAGAAGGTTATGAGCTTACTGCTTTATGGTAGTGAAATATCCTTAGACTGAAGAAAGAGGAGACGCGGCATGTCATTCATAAATTCAGGAATAGTTGAAGCCAACATCCAGGACTATTTTCTTTAGTCTAAGGAAATATCTCAGGACTAGTTCGTCCCCTTATTCGATATTGAAGTAAATTAAATTAACTAAACCACAAATTCAAACGGCTTCATTGCTAGATGATCGAAAATAAAATTTTTTTACGTTATTATGTCGTGAACAAATGATTTGACGGTTCTTGTCTTCGACTATTTATTGGCTTTCGAGGTCCCTCGTATATTATAACGTCGAACACATGTTTCGGATGATATATCAGAATGTATGTTTGGTAACAGTTTATTAATTTTTTTAAATTTATTTATTCACTATGGAATACACTAGGATTTCACATCTGAAAACATTACAAATTCCCCATGCTCACAAAGAATAACAATCAATAACCAAAAAACAATAACTAGTTACTGATGAGGAAAAAAATGTATGTGCTAGTTATTGATGAAAATACAAAAACTAAAAGTGGAAGTTAAAGGTCTTCAAAATATTTTTCCAACATTTTTGCTTTAGAGTTCTCGAACCGTCGAAGAATATGTTACAGACTTCACCAAACAATAAAGTTTCCTTTGCATTCGATGTAAGGGTGAGTTTTGGCCAGCAACAGTACTTCTCCTATTGAGATAAAAATGTTGTGTTTCCTTAGTGATACAATTGGCGCATAAAAAAAAATTCCGTTAAGGAGGAATGGCGACTCCAAAGAGCCATTCAACAGCTTTTGGAGCATCAAACATTCATTCAAAGCTCTGCGATTCTCCAAACTGACGACATTAAAATGCCTGAGCCTAATAGAATAATTCTCGGGATCACCTTTTTGAGTCACAAGACCAGACCTGTAGCCGAGAAACCGTAAGCCCCATTTCGCACCAAGCCAGTCCAGTCCAGTCGAGTCAAGTCACTTCAGGATTGGAACTATTAACTTCGTTTAAAATCGTTTAAACACAATGGAATGTGAAATCTAGTTTCATACTAGGCCCTAGTGTGAAACTAGATTTCACATTCCATTTGTTTTAAACGATTGGTGCTTTGTGTGTGTGGCTTGGTGCGAAATGGGGCTAAGAGTTTTTTCTGAACGTTTTCTAGTCTCAACTTATGAACACCATAACGTGGACTCCTGTGGACTCCATACCCTTTCTATTTGAGGCCGCATCACTTCCAAACTGATGCAAAATCAGTTGATGCGCGTTCTATTTGACAATGTTGTGATTTGAACTGATGCGCATCACTTCCAACTGATGTTGCTTTCTGACAAAATCAGTTTAATTTCCACAATCACTTCAGTTCATCATAACAATAACATAACCTCACATTTTGGTGAAAGTTTACAATTCACTTCTAAACATAACAGAAAGTGAATTATTATCCTCGGTTTTCAGTTCTAGTAATTAATAATTATTTTACTTTTAGAATTTCCTTCCGAACTATCGTCGATGGTACTCTGATTTCAAACCTTATCGTTTATTTGATTGTCATCCGAAAAAGGCATGTTCTATTTGTCAAAATCACTTCACTTCCAACTGAAGTGATTTCGGAAATTATTCAGGCAAATAGAAAGCTAGGACAGAAGTGACAAAATTGAGTCTACTGAATATAAATACGGAATATACCGCCAATAATGCGTCCACACACACACTCCTGAAGTTCTTGCATTATCAGGTAATGTAACCGAGCATTTTATTACTATTGTTGACTACAGATTCAAAATGTTGATGAAAGAAAAGTTTAGAGTTTAAAGGAAAGTTTAGAGTCTAAAGGTATGGTAGATGATCTCATACTGCATTTGAACCTAGCGAAGTGATCAACTAAAGAATGATATCAGTTTAGTCTTCAGCCGATAATTTTGATTGTTCCCTCAGAAAAATTTATGAACAGGGGCAATAAAAATATTGGTTATATTGGTAACACAAGAAACCCCACAAATATACGGTGATTTTGAATCATGTAGAGTAAAAATAGTATATTATGCAACGAGCCGAACGAGCGTATAATGATAGCTATTATTCGCGAGGTGAAGTTTAGGCCACGAGTCGTAGGCGAGTGGCCCAAATCACCGAGCGAATAACAGCCATTATACGAGAGTAACAACTATACTTCATCCACGACTACTGAATTATTTCTTGCAGATTTTAACATTTAGCGACCGCGACAAGATCCTTTCATGACAAGCGTGGAAAAAGTCTAGTTGACATATAAGAAATTTTTGGAGAACTGGTAATTGTATATTTTGTCATAAAAGCTTTAATTAATCGATATAATGAAAGTAGATTCGGCCCTCGATTGACAAGGTATGCCCATATTTGTCAGTACTTTAAAATACTGAAGAAATACCAATTTAATAGCGATGAGCGGTAATACCGGTCAAACACACGCAGATGAATTTTGCACCACGAGCCGTTAGGCGAGTGTGTAATTCATCATGTGTGTTTTGAGCATTACCGCAAATTGAATACTATACTTTATCCACGACTTCTTCAGTTAAATTCGAATTAATCTGCATTTAAAAAATTTTGAACAGTTGTCAAAAGCATTGACAACATTTCGTCCAACCGTCAAACCTCTGTACTCTGTAGTCGGGAATCAAATCAGAGTCTCTAACTAATCAAATCAAGTACTTTCGCAACTTCAAAAATTACGTTTTCCAAAAATAAATCTGGAATGAATCGCTAGAACGTTATCTTGATGGCTGAAATAGATTTCCGGATCGATCCTACTTTTATTCATTTTTTTGTGAACAATTTCATTTTCCTAGGATTTTTATTAGCGGGAGTTATGGGCGGGTGTTATTATAAGTGCGAGTCCACAACGGCGCACCGACCCTAGCCCATCGCACCGATGTCGATATTTGAAGTTTGTTACGAACTAAATACGTCATTTGATGACATCGCGGTGCGATGGGCTAGGGTCGGTGCGCCGTTGTGGACTCGCACTTACACTCGCTTTTCGGTTCATAGACATGTCTATGGTTGTGTTCACATAGAAATTAGTTTATAGGAGTGGATAAAGAATATTATATCAAAGCTACATCTATGAAGCATCTGACAGCAGTGAATTATACCTCATTATTCCCTTGTGATTAATGGGTATTATTAAGGCCGAGCACAGAGACGTACAATGGACAGATTTTACAATATTCGTGGATAAACCTTATTTTTCATGCGAAGAAAATAGTAAATAAGGAGGGTTGATTTAGTCGAAAACTATTTGGAATACGCCATTACTGAAAGAATTTGAATAAAAAACCTTGAATGATATTGGCTTATTCTATAGAAGAAACGATGGCGATTTTTCGTGATAACAACCAATTCTAGACTCAACAAAATCATATATTATCACGAAGCTGAAGGTATTGTTTTTCATAAAATTGGCAACATTCCGCTCATCTTATCCCTATGATCCTTCGAAATTTATTATATTATATATAATATTATATTACTTCTTTTGAGCGAAACCAATTGGATTTGTCAAGGCCAAAGTGAACTACCTATCAGTTTTTACGTTCTCTTAATACATCACAATTAAATAATATTTCATAGCATTATAAATGAACGTTTCCTTGCAATCAACCTTATAATTTTATTCCTTCCAGTTCAGCAGCGGATGTGGTCTGCGTCCCCATTGTTGCAAAAAGAACCGCCGGCGCCATAATAACACATGACAAGGAAATAATGATAATAATCAGATAAAGG
The DNA here is from genome assembly GCA_013421045.1 of Propylea japonica. Classification (NCBI taxonomy): domain Eukaryota; kingdom Metazoa; phylum Arthropoda; class Insecta; order Coleoptera; family Coccinellidae; genus Propylea; species Propylea japonica. Next base: position 12,478,737 of record CM024245.1, read on the forward strand.
GGCGCAGACAGGAAATAACATGAAATAGGGCCCCTTGTTGGAAAAACTCTATTGATGATTCAACAAATGAATTATTATTAGCTATTTTAATTTGTTCCAATTGTTTTTGTCAGTTCTTTACGCTTGTAGAAGGGATCAATTTGAATAATTTTTGGATATATTTTTCAATCAAATAGTTATTTTGTATTAAGTGCGTAAAATGAGTGTTTTTTTCATGGCACATGAGAGTGTCAATTTTGGCCGAGACCGCAGGTCGAGGCCAAAAATTCACTCGAATGTGCCATGAAAACACGAATTTTATACGCACGAAATACAAACAACATTTTTTGTACAACTGTGAATGTGAATTTACATCGTCTGAAATATGTATAATCATTGAATAAAATGCTTTCAGTACAATATTTAAATGAATCCAGTGATCTTTCTGTGTCGTAACTATAGAAACAGTTTGTTGAAATTGTTTGAATCTTTGACAGTATTTGCTCGTAGTTTTTCAATTTCGAATTATTTTAAAGAAGATGAATGTTGAACATGATAGTGGTAGTGATACCCCCGCAGATATGGCTGAAGAAGCAAATATAATTGTATCTTATATGTTACCAGCCTAATCAAAGCTAATAATATGAGGAAACATATAACCAATTTCGAGAATGGCGCAACAAGAACAACGTAAAAAAGGTTTCTGAAAATGTGCTCACATGCTATTTCGAGGAAAAATAAAAAAATTTTAAACCTTCCAAGTTATGGAGCTCAATGTTAAAATAAACATCGAATGTAAAGGAAAATATTGATATAAGGAATTTTTCAAAATTGGTCCCGCTTATTAAGAACAAAAGCGTCGGATACCGAGGAAAGAAATCTAAAGTGTTATGGAGGGATAATATCAATAAATTTCTCAGAGATGCTGATGACGAAACTAATAATTTACTTCATAAGGTACAGATACAATCATAATTTTGTGAAATTAGTTGTACCTAATTAAAATATTCATTATTTTAAGTTGTTCTAATTTTTAATTATCAGCAGTGAAAAAAAGACTTTTTTTAACGGTGAAAAAAAGACTTTTTTTAACGGTGAAAAAAAGTAATATTTTACGCATCCATAGCGATGAAGAAAAGTCAAGTTTTTTTGACAGTTGTACAAAAAGTACATTGTTTTCATAAGAACATTATAAAGGGTTTTCCAATAAGAGTGTTATATTGATATTAAAAGAAAAATGTAATTTTTCAATGAGAATGATCGGATATTTATTTCATTATAAAGAAGAAGCTTTGCCGTTAATTGTGGAAAATAACATCAGGCAAATGACCACCACGATCACGCTTGCAGGACCATATCCTTTCAATGAAATTTTCCATGACCAAATCGCAAACTGGCTGCCCTATGTCCTTGATAGCTTCGTGAATTCCATCTTTGAAGTCTTGAATCGATGCTGGGCTATTGGCGTAGACCTTCTCTTTCACGTGGCCCCGAAGGAAGAAGTCGCAAGGTGTTAAATCACAAGATCTCGGTGGACAATTGGGATCACCTCTTCGAGAAACGGTCCGGAAACTTTTCCGCAAAAGATCAATGGTTTCGTTGCTGTGTGGCACGTAGCGCCGTTTTGTTGGAAGTAAACGTTGTCCAGATCAATACTATCCAATTTCGGCTATAAAAAATCATTGATCATCTCTCGATAACGCAATCCATTCAAAATACTGTTGATCCAGCCTTATTTTCGAAAAGGTAAGGTCCAATGGCTCCGCCGGACTATAAGCCGCACCAAACAGTCACACGTTGAGTATAGAGAGGCTTTTCAACAATATTTCTTGACTTTTCCTAGCCCCAGATGCGACAATTTTGCTTATTGACGAAGCCACTGAGGTGAAAATGAGACTCTTCACTCAAGATTTTTCGATGGAGTTCCGGATCATTTCATGCATTTGAACGACCCAATCAGCAAACGACGTTGTTGATGATTGGTCGGCTTGAGTTCTTGTGTTAACTGAACTTTATAAACCTTAAGACCCAATCTTTATGCAAAATACGGTGTAATGAACGTTAGTGAAATGCCTAATTTCAAAGAACGACGAGGAATGCACAAGCCTGGGTTTTCTTCAACACTTTCGGCTACAGCAGCAATATTCTCAGCTGTACTTGAGCGACGTGCACGGGTTTTATTCTTCACATCACTAACTTGTCCTAACAGCTCGAATTTCTCCACGAATTTCTTCATTGAAGTACGTCAAGATGCCTCACTACGACCCAAAAATGTTCGAATTTTACGAACCCTCTCTGCCAAATATTCGCCATTTTTATAGTGAATTATAATAATTTCAATGCGTTCTTGAAGCGTGTATCGTTTCATTTTTATTAATGGCGTAGTTTCAAAAAATGACAGCTTCAAACGTGACATCTACCGAAATAGCGGGCTATTCAAAATAACATCTCTTATTGGATAACCCTTTATAGTTAGTAGTAGAAAATATTACAAAACTTCGATATTAACTTATTTTTATTCTAAAAAATTTTGCAGAGCAATGTGATCAATTCGCTATAACCATTGAGTATACATCTATATTTATTTATTACATTCAAACGCAATGCTATAACTTGATATTTGCATGTTTGTTTTTTCGAACGATAGCACTTATTCTAACCAAAAAGATGCTCACACAAATTTTTGATTTCCCGATTTCCAAAGTGTGCTCTTTAAGTCAATAAATCAGAAGCTCTCTACTTTAAGGCAATAGGATATAATCATAACTGAATAATATTATTAAGCTATTCTATTAGATTGTTTTTGAGTAATTTCGCCGATAAATGTAAAGGTCATCCATTTGATATAAATGAAAATCCAATAATCTTACGCCCATTCTGAGATAAATCTTTGAAAATATGCAGTAGTAAATTTGTTATACAAAAAAATTTCATTAGAATATTAAAATAACAATTAAATGCAATGAAATATGATCACGATTTTTTCCCGTTGAATTTTTCAATATGAAAAAATATGAAGTGGTTATAGATAGACCTTCATTTCATTTCTCACTCATTTTTCATTAAATGCATTACCTACTTAATTGAAGTTGTTGAAGAATTGTGTAAAGTCATCAGAATAATGGATAAAACCATTCTAAACTGACTGGTTTATATCTTTGTAATTGTACAACATTCTAGATCATTATTATTCATTTTGATTGTTATGACTATTTTATGGGTGCCAGTAAGAACAATTAAATGGCGTTATAAAACAATACCTATTGTATCAGAATTTCTAATTGTTAAAAAGGTTATGTTCCAACCAAACACATATATTCCATGCTGAAAATAAAATAGGCATAAACTTTTAATTGGTAAAAATGGTGAAACAAGAAGATGAATTCAACAATAAAGATATGAGAGATTTAATAAAACGTGATATACTGATTGAATCGTTGATCTAGGTTTGAATCCATATTTGGAAATGAACCAAGAGCCTACGTTCATTCATTGGTGGAGTAATAATGCTATTACCTCAAAATTTTCTATGGGACTTTCGACTTTGAGATTCGAACTAAGCATATGAATGCAAAATTTCAGCTCGATCGAGTCGAAAACCTCGTAATTATTCCAAAAAGTACCTAATCTAAAACTGATGATGCTATCTTCTTGAAATTTTGCATGAACATTCAGTATATCACTTTCAATTCACGAACTGAATTTCACTTGAATTAGATATCTCATTATGGAAATATATAGATTCTTCTTTTCAATATTCCAATTAAATTTTCTATGGTTCTATTTACATTATGACCTAAAAATTTTAAATGAGGCTTATTATGAGTCATTATTGCGGGACGTTCGAAAGTTTCAATAGTTGATTGAAACTTAATTACTAAATTTTCAAATGAATAATTGGATAAATATACAGGTTTCGAAATTCTTATCGTAAACGTACGATATACAATGCATCAGACAAAGACTTTTACCGTCCAGTTGAACAGATGAAAAGTCGACAGATTCACGTGCTATAATCGACTGAGTCGCTTTGTCCGATTGCAATAATGTAGAGTTGTCTCTTTCCTAACGTTGGGAATTAGTACATCAAATAGGGTTTTTAGCAGAGAAGTTTTGGGGTAGTTTTGATTTTTTTCGGTTTTTTATGTTTTTCGGGGGCTGAATCCAAATCTGAGGTTTGCTAAAAAAATTCGTGAGGGAACATTGAAAAAATACAAAAAAAGAAAAAATCTCATTCTTTGGCAGTTTTCTGCTTATAACTCGGAAACTATGAAAAACCTTTCCATACAAAATGAAAGTACATGAAATTCCTACAAATTGTATTACCACAGCTTGTTCTGCGACAACCCGTTCTGACTAAAATTATAGTTGAAATTGAATAATGAAATATAATAAATAATGAATATTGAAAAGAAGAATCTTTATATTTCCATAACAGGATATCCGATTCGAGTTAAATTTTTTTTGTGAATCGAGACTGATATACTGAATGTTCATGCAAAATTTCAGGACGTTCGCATTATCGGAACTACGGAATTTAATTTATTTTCATTTATTGAGTAATAGAAAATACCTCATTTTCAACTATAATTTGAGCCAGAACGGATTGTCGCAGAACAAGCTGTGGTGATACAATTTGTAGGAAATTTCACCTATTTTCATTTTGTATAGAAAGGTTTTTCACGAAAAGTTGATAGTTTCCGAGTTAAGCAGAAAACTGCCAAGAGGAGATTTTTCTTTTTCTTTTTTTGTATTTTTTTCAATGTTCCCTCACGAAATTTTGTTAGCAAACCTCAGATTCGGATTCAGCACCCAAAAAAACATAAAAAATCGAAAAAATCAAAACTACTACCCAGAACTTTCCTGCTAGGGGTTCTTTTGAGCACAAATTGACTGGACTAAGTGGCAATATGGTAAGGTACTCTGTGATATTCAATTCAAGTACTTGCGGTTGCTTACCATGCTGTTTGAATTAAGCCTCTCCGAACGATAAGAGAGAGACAACACTACACTTTTGCAATCGGACAACGGGATTCAGTCAATTACAGCGATTGAATCTCTCGACTATTCATCTGTTCAACTGGATGGAAAAATTCCCTGTCTGATGAATTGTGCATCGTATGTTTGCGAAGCGAATTTTCAATCCTGTATATTTAAACATACTGGAAATACCCATCGTCAAGAAGCAATAGACTCGAATATTAATGGGAAGAAAGTCGAATGAAAGATTCTCTCACTTCTATCACTATTTCACGATAGAATTATTGATTATATCATCGTTAAACATTCAACATTGGTCCTCGATAGAGTGACAATTTTTGGGAAAAAATTCCCATCAACTGTACTTTATTGGCTCTTCGATATCATGAAAACCCATTCATCTTGAGATAGTGTTAAAGCACCAGTTTTCGTATGAATGATAAAATAACAAATTGTTCCTATATTTCAAGCCCGTATACAGGGTGAGTCTTTGACTTGTACATATATTTTAACCGAATATTCCTGGGGTCAAAAGGAACACTTTTTTCCTCTACCATTTTTTCCGATTCGGCCTAAATAAGAAGATATAGCCCTTTTTCATTTTCATAATGAGCTATGCCGCCACTGGTAAACTAACCACTGAATTTTTGCAAGTACGAGATCTAGCATTCAAACCTTTAGAATAAGCTATTGTATCAAAGAAACGAGTAGATATACCATTCGAAATTTTCAAATAAGCTGCTGTATCAAATGAAGAAATATAAACTCACTTTTTCAATACCAGTTGTATTTCTAATGCAATTATTGATTCATCCAAAATTTTGCTGGTGATGAAATGAAAGAGAATGATCTCTCCTTGATGTATACTTCATTTTTGATTATATCGGATTAACTTTTAAACCACCTTTTTCATCCAATGCAATCATTTCCAATATCTCTTGAAATCTTCCGTGAAAGAATTCCGAAATCAAAACAACAACTCAACCATAAAATTTGAATAAATGACATATTCACTTGAACAGTCTAAACCACAGAACATAAATATAAGAAGTGCGAGCTGCCTACTAACACGGCCTTCTAAACCTACGGGCACGGTCATAGCCAAGAGCGGCAACGCTGTAGAAAGGTATACCCTCCCGATATATTACAAGCACAGCCTTCTAAAGTAGTCCATATGTACAGTTGTGTTATAGGCGCAAGCGTGAGTGCTAGTAAACATCTAATGGTAAATTAATATGTTTTTAGTGTCGACTGTGGTCGTAAATGTGAAAAATAAGTGAATTATAATTAACTGTTGTGATTGTTTGAGTGCTGTGAACAGTGAAAGTGTTTGTGATATTGGTGTTAGTGAATTTTCCTTGGGATAACTACTTTCGTCTTTTTGTAGGTCTGGTGTCTCTAACCTATAAATCAAACTCATCTTCTTCGAAAAATGGTAGGAACGTTTTATATTTTATCGTGTAGAAGTAATATCCGTCTGAAAACTTGAGGATATTCAATTGTTTCAGTTTGCCGAAACATGAACAGCGTAAGCTTTTATAAATGAGGGCCATACTGCGAAATTTCATTCCAACAAGAGTTTTGATTGTGAAAAACATTTCGATTCCAGCGATATAATTAAGTTCCATAAACATTCACAAGCAGATGGAACAATTAAATTACTTTCTTTGACATACCAAAAATCAAAAGAACTGACCCATTAAATTTAATTATCGTTCATAATTATGTGCTCTATTTTGAAATATATCTATTTTGAACGACAACGAAACTTTTTTGAAAAGTTTAGAACAAAAATGAATTTTATGTGAACTGATTATTCATAGCATTGAATTGAACTTTTATTACCTATTCAAAATTCATAAAAAATTGTATGTTCTTGTTTTTTGAATTCGCAGTTCCTTCTTAATTCGCTTAGTTCAATTCTTTCATGAATAATAACTTTATTAAGGTCATTTTAGTAGTAATAAATATGATGAATAAATAATGAGAAATGAACGTATTCTAATCGTAATGTAAATTTGGATCAACGTATCTATGTCAAAGCTCAACGAAACAAAATTGCAATACTTCGAAAGTGGTGCAGAAATTGTTTGAATAGATAAGGATATACACTGAAGAAGTGTAGAGGTGAGCTCATTCATTGTAACCCCATTTTAAAGAAAATCCGCTAGTTCTCTTACCATTAATCATTCCAGATAACAAATTCTCGAATTATTCTTGAAATTTGTCAATGTGACAACGTAGGAAAATTGAATTCTGTGAATATTTTCGACAGAATTGCATTCAGCCAAAGTACCCAATTTTTCGAATTTCTAAGATTTTTTTTTCTTTCAACATCGAATTACTCGGATTTTTTATTCGGGAAAGATCAATCATATTCATGAAAAACTATGTTCCAAAAATCATTTCATTTGAAGAAATCGTTTGCGAGATATTACTGAAAATTTATGCTTTTCATGGATTTTCAACAGCCTGTATCTTTTTAACCAGGCCGAATCAGAAAAAATGGTAGAGGAAAAAAGTGTTTCTTTTGACCTCAGGAATCTACGGTTAAAATATATGTACAAGTCAAAGACTCACCCTGTATAGACATAAATGCAATATTTAATTAAAGTTGCGCAACGGTATGCCATATTACATTCACCTTCAGCAGAATAACTTTCGAGTAACATATGAAATAACGATATATGAGATTGCATTTAATGGTTACATCAGTTGAGATTGAAGTGAAAATGCTACAAGTTTTTTAACTGCAGACTATTAATTCCGTTTAAAAAATGAAACATGTGACGATATATGATGTAAATCAAGAAAAACCATTGATTTTTTTGAGAAATCAGATATGAAATTTGTCTCGGAATTTCAGATCGTTGATTACCTATTGTTTTAGTTTTAGTGCTATGTATTTTTCCGAATATTCATAAATATATTATTCATATATATATTATCACTTCAGGAAGTGATTCTGCATGAAAAAAATAATGACATTATGCTACATATATAACTTTCTTGGGCAAATGCTTCGTTTTCTAAGTTCCATCTAAAAATTGACTATTTATTTATTGCTTTAAAAACAGTCGAGATATGAGAATGAAATTTGGTGGGTTTCAGGAGGTAGTTATCACGCATTTTCCGACATGCTGTTGAGAATTTTATGTTGTTATTTTATGGAGCATCTCATTTTTAAACACCCATTTAAATTGTAATTTCCGAATTTTGAGCCCAAAATGGTTTCAAACGATAGGGTTCGACTCTCTGATGATGAATCCGTGTTCGAATTCAATTCTGTCCGTGGGGGTCGTCCGGCCGTAAGCACGATAACTTTCAAAGGGATTGTCCTAGATAATTGGGATTTTCAGGGAGAGTTCGGTTCCCAAAGGTCGCGGTTGAGGTCGTTTACCAGCTAAATCGTACAGTTTGTTCCATAAAATATGGCCATCCAAATTTGTTGTTCCTCAATATATCAGACAAAACAAAATCATTCTAAATGAAATTTTGCGACCACATGCAAGATGCACATAATAAGCCTCATGTTTACAGAACCATACAAAATTCAGTTGATAGTATTTAAAAGAAAAATCTTTATATTTCCATCCGAAGATATCCGATTCGAATGAAATTTATTTTGCGAATGAAGATTGATATAGTGAACGTTCATGCAAAATTTGAACAGGATCGCGTGATCAGAAACATAATTTTTTTCATTTTTGATTTTTTCATATTTCATAATTCGAATAATTTTGAGGTAATAGCATTATTGTTCTACCATGAAGAGCGCTCAAAAGCACATGCTCAGGGCTTTCCTTAATTTTTTTATGAAGAAAATGGTACGTCAGAGATATTTCAAACAGACGACCATTTTTGAATTCTTCGTTCTATTTGTGACAAACCTCTCTGGTCTTTTTTTCGACGTTTTCATGCAAAAAACCTCATCATTTCAATGTGGCGTCGCTACTACATATTGTGTTAAGGTAACGACATATTATGTATACGCCTCCAGATGTTTTATTTTTGCATAAAAACGGACCCAATACGACAAAGAGGAATTGAAAAGAATTGAACCTAGAATTCAAGAATAATTGTTTTTTTTGGAATAAGTCAGTTTCTAAGACACTTTATCTCAGAAAACGAAGCCATTGCGGAAAAAAAATTTCATAACATAATATCATTGTTTTTTCACGCAGAATCACCTCTTGCAGGTTGTCGTACCTATTCACTAACATCCTATATGAACGAGGAAGTACTTGAAATCAAACAACAATCATATCACAGATGACCTGAAAGTTGGTTTCACAATAGCGAATGACTCGTTCTTGAGAATCCTATCATAAACAGATAGAAGACTGACCTTCATAGTTACACCTCACAACTTACACACGATTTGAAGATTAATTTTCATCACGAGTAGAAATTTTGTATCCATGAACACTTCAATTACCATCGAAAATTAGTGTTGATAATTACAGAGAGTAAATTTAGGAGTTCCTGTGTCTTGAACGAGAGCCTTTCATTTCGAAACCGATTGAAATTACATTTAAAAGGGTGAATTCTAGATTTACACGCATTTACTTCAATTATATCAGATATAATATAGGTAATTAAATGAATGTAGCCAAAACGAAAAGAATTTCGGCCGACTTCAAGTGTTGGAAACCTAGTTTAAAATATTAGCAGTACTTTTGCTCAGAACAGCGTTTTCAATTTTTCAAAATATTCTAGTTATCAAGGATTTTCTGGATCTGTCATTCCGCTAATATCGAATAATCTATGCGACGAAGTTTAAATAAGAGTAACTCTGAAACTAATCGACCGATTTTGCCTCTTCACGGAAGCATATAGACATGTGGATATCTCAAATCCACCGTGAAAATTTTAAGTCTGCAATTTGTTCCATTCGAAAGCTACAGCCAGTAGACATTAGTCGGTTTACATCGCACAGACAAAATATTTTTTCGAATATTTCTTTCAGCAGTGTACTCCCTAAAGTTTGCTGAAGGCTGCGCTCCATGGTTCTCCCTCAAAATACCAAATTTTGATCGGATATGTGGTCCCGAAAATATCGAAAAAATAATTAATAATTTCAAATGTCAATTACTTAAAAACTACTGAACCGATTTCACCAGTTAACAACGCAAACCATGACACGTGCAACCCGAACTCATCCTTTGGAATTTTGGAATCCTTACTTCATCCGTTCGAGAGTTCCCGGGACAGAATCATTTTTGAACAATGTTATTTATTTTATTTATTTATTGATTTATTTATTATTATTATTACCTATATTATGTGTTGGAAATATAATTAAATAAACTTCCTTTTGAGATGAACAATAGAAACAAAAACATAACTCAAACAAAAATTATTTCAATCCTCTAGAGTTTTCACATGAACAGAATATAAAAGTAATATAATTATGTAGTTCCAATAATTCGAACTTTCAATATTGGAACATAAGTTTTGTGAAATCGAAAATCAACATTCCTTAAATTCAGTGATGCTCATCAAATGAGCATGAAAGAACTAAGGTTAATATGAATTAAAATGCATTCTTGAAAGTATTGATTCACATTGCCGAAAATCAATGCAATCAATCAAAAATTCAAATTAAGGGATTGGCAAATTGATACTTCTATTTATATCAAAAGTTATAATAATAGAGTCTTTATTTGCTCATTAAAAAATACATGCATTCACAAAAGGAGGCGAAGTCTAGCATAAGCTATTCAACTTAACCCTTAACTTGACTGATGAAGAAAATTGATAAATAGCAATCAAAATATTGACCAAACAAAACAGTCGAATTATTCATAAGATCTTTATGAGATTGAGATAGAATCCCGACGATGAAATTTTCCGTGAGAATGTAGATCGGAAATATATTTACCACTAGAAGCAGTTAGCAACAGCTTGGCGGCATCATTATCAAAGTTTATTTTCATAATGAACCCAATAAAAATATTATGGCTGCTAGTTATCTGTGAACGGAACTCCATGCAATGTAAATTTGAGTAACATTATCATCAGAGTAGTTACCCGGCATATTAATAGATAAAGAATGTGGGCTACCCAGTAAATAAGAATAATCAATTATTTAATTTGAACATGCTTAACTGATGTTATAATTTTCCTCATTTGCGATAAAATCAATAATTCAGAATTGTTATAAGGTGTTCAACTTTTTTTGTCAGAAGTATAAAGGTTTTTCAATTGTAAATATGTGTATTCATAATTCTTGCATCATTTGATAATTTAAACTTAATTTTTATACTTAGAAGGACTTTTATGAAAAACTCCTGAGATGAATCGTTGAATTCTTTTGTTCTTCAGAACACAATGCATTCCAAACTTACGTACTACCTACAACCCTACCTACATGTTTTGATGTTCGAAACAGAACAGGTCGTTAGTTAAATGAAAACAAGACAGAACCGGCAGAAGTGACACATCGACAGCATTTGCCAGTAATCACAAGTAGCACAAATACACGGTTGAGCATCTGATGTCACCTATTTTTCATAGTACGTTGTTTGAATAATTATTTAAAAAGAGGAATCTTTATATTTCCACAACAAGATATCCGATTCCAGTGAAATTTCTTCAGTGAATGAAGAATGATATACTGGGTATTATGCAAAATTTTGTGGCCATTCTGTTAACAGAACCATAGAAAATTCAATTGGAATATTGAAAGAAGAATCTTTATATTTCCATAATCAAACAATACCATGAGGACGGAATAAACAAATCTTCAAGAAAACATCCAACACAAACTCTTTTGAAAATGTTAAATTCTAATTTATTAATAGTATAATATAAAATGTATACATTAGAAATTATATAAAAAAAAATTATTTAAAAGGCTGAAGGACCCTTGGTCGATAGCCATTTGTATTGCTGCAATAAAACACAGTTACTACTACTTATATTTCCATAACAGAATTTCCGATTCGAGTGAAATTTATTTTGAGAATGAAACCGAATATACTGAATGTTCATGCAGAATTTCAAGAGGATCGCATCATCAGAACCATAGAATTTAATTTTTTTAATTTATTTTTTACATATTTCATTTTCCTGATAATTTTCAGGATACAATTCCGATTGTGCTGATTTTCTGCTTAGTCCCATATTAAATTTCGAGGTAATAGTCTTATAGCTCCACCAATGAACGAGCCCTCAAAAGCTCCTTGTCAGAGCTTTTCTTAAATTTTTACGATATGGTTTTGTGGTACATAATATAAATTGAAAATAAATGAAAACACAGCGGCCACACATTCGGTCCTCAATAGATGGACAGTTGAAAAAACGATACCTAGTGTTTTGACTCAAGAAACGAGAGTGCAAAAATCAAATCTGTAAAATGTGGATGAATCATTCTTCACATGCGGGTAATCCTAAAGTTCAAAAAAGGTGAAGCCGTAAAAAGACGAACGGAGTTTTCATGAAAGGTTATAAAAATACACCGGCTACAGATCCGGTTGATTAGAGGCTCAGTAGATTACAAAACGTCGTTAATGACCGCCGTATCTTCGCACAAAAATACGACTGCTGGCGGTCGATGTCCAATATATCCAAACTAATTAAAACTTATTTTATAATAGTAAACTCGAGAGTTAATGAAACGGGTATTTAATCAATTCAGAAATCTCCATGTGGTCTTCAAGAAAAAGCCGATTAGCAGGCTGGAACAGGTTATTGAAAATCTCGATGCAGTTATGTTATCGGGGCCTAAATAGTTTTACGCGAGATCTGCATGGTTACATTGGCGTAACTAGCGCCTAGCCGGAGGTATTTGAGATCGTATCTCTGTTTTACCTGGTTTATTTCAACGGGTATTGATTGCAGCAGTAAATTTACCGGCTTGACCTCACTAGAAACTGTTGTGAGATTTTCAACATATCCCCAAAAATATGATTTCATTTTATCATATATGAATACCGATTTTCTCGAAATTAAAATGAATGATCAAATACAGGAGTACAGCTGTCAGAAATAAATACTAGCTACTTGACGTAATCTTTGCTATACTGTAAAATCTAAGACCCTCGAACAATTAAAAATAACGAATATTTTATCAATTCAGTCATACTTTTCTTTCTGATATGTAATATTAAGCATCGGATTCGAATTATAGACCAAGAACTATAAGAATATTACTTTTGCATTTTTTAACCAGATGTAATTTTTCCCAGTCTAGAAAAGCCTTGCTTGTACTTACTCTGAAAAAAAAGTTATTTTACGGACAACCGAATAGATTTTTTTGACCTCGGATTCTCCAATACCTAGTTAGTCAAATCGAGTCGTTTGAGACTACCCAACTCAAAATTGACTTGAAGTTTATACGCTCTTGTTTCAGTGCAGAAACTTTCTATCATTGATGACAATCTTACCATAGTTGTGCGTGTAAAATACTATGAGAGAAGTGTGTGTTGAATGAAATAACTTGGTTGGGCTTATGATGAAAAATCCCGGATCATAAATGATGATGTGCGATTTATGCAGAATTTTCTGCGTATATAAAATCGAAATACTCTTACATTGTAACAAAATGGACTTATACTCATATAATTTCGTGAAGATTCCTAGAAAAAAAATTCAAAGGAGACAATATATTGATATATTCAACTCCCTGTCTTGTTAGCAAGAAAAATATGTATTCTGGTTTTATTGATTCGGACATTCTTAATTTGGCCTAGAAGGCCCAAAGTATTATTCTTATATTTAACTCCTTTATTTTTGATTCGTATTCAACTCGCAATAGTACATATCGGAAGAAAAAGAATAAGTCAATCCAAAAACATAACCATAACTTCTGTAAAATCATAAGTTTCTTCGGGAATATAAATACAAATCAATCAAAACTTGATATTTAGGTTGAACTTCGAATGAAGATTTCTCTGTAGCAAGGGCGGATTTACGGGGGGGGGGGGTAATGGGGGTAATTACCCCCCCCATGAATATCGAAAACCTTAGAAAAAGTTACGCAACGTGGTTCACATATTTTCATTTGTTTGTTTTTTTTACTACTATTACTTTACTACTATTTTTTCTTATTATATTATTCCTCCTAATATTTTTGATTATTTTTTTTTTCAAGTTTTGAACCTGATTTATCGATTTTGAATCATTACTACCCCCCCATGAAAAAAAGCTATATCCGCCCTTGCTCTGTAGCAATATTATAATATGTCATCATTGACATTAACCGAACCAATAATTGTAGGGTAATCAAAATTGTACAAATCACGCTTCTTTATATGGAAGAATATTTATTTAATAATATGACAAAATGAGCACTTTTTTTGAGACCAAAACAAATTCCCTTTTCGATACACATTATTCATGAATTCAGTATAAATGGACCGATTGAATAAAGATAACCAATTATGCCACGCCCAGTCAGCTTTCATCTTCAAAAAACAAAATTGTCCCATTCAATGATATCGAAACCACTCAACCCATTTTGTCGAAGTATGTGTCATTAAAACCTCCAGCCGAAAAGTAAAAAAGACCATAAAAATAGCAGTCATAAGTCACTCAGATAAACCCTAAAAGGTTTTCCAACTTTAATGCGTCGAAGACGAGACAATCTTAATTGAATTTTGTCCTCCTGCACCAAATTTTTAGCGTCTGAAAATGGAACCCACATATGCAGCGTCGATAAAATCATGTGCACAAATAATCGACCCTCCAACTCATACGGAAGAAAAATATTCGGGTTTCATTGATTCGCACATGCTATTTTTAGGTCAAAAAGACCGAAAGTATTATTCTAATACACTCACCGGCAAAATAATTATCGATCCACTCAGAAAATCTATGAAGTTTGTTCGTTCATAAATATGTTATTTCGAGTTCGATACGACCGATTTTTTTTCAATTGTATGTGTGTTCACCCTCAATCATACACCAGTTTCGAATTTCAAGAAAACTTGTCAAACGCCATTCTATACAGGGTGAAACAAAGTCTGTTTTTTTATTTTACTCTAACTTTAGAACCACCTCTGGTGTGTTCCGGTTGTTTCACCGTGTTATTTCTCATTTCATCATTAGGCACATCTTTTCTTGACAATTCAATTATTCATTTATTACAATAGCTCATTTTTTTGAAGATAGAGGGTTTTCAGAGCGACATTAAACTCCAAAATATCGATATGGCTATGAAAGTACTTTCACAGATTGAACCTTGAATCCGAACACTATGAAAATAAACAGGAAACTGGGTGAAAACATAAAACAAGAGGAGTTTTAGCGCGACATGTTCCATATGCAACGTTTATCGGAGACGATTTCGTGCTAATACTTTATCATGCCCAACCTCATCAACCGCATGTGGCTAGGATTACCAGGAAGTATTGCAGAGGTTGATATCCAAGAATTCAATTGGCCTGCTCTAAGCCCAGATTTGAACCCAATTGGGCATGTTTGGATATTCTTGGTAGGAAAATTCGAGCTCGCGTACCAACTCCTGCAGTAGCTCAGTGATGATCCTATTGATTCAAAACCTTAATGAGGACATGAAGAGACAAATTGCACCCGTTATCCGCGTTTGAGAGGAAAACACGTTATGTTTTTGACTTAGTTCTCAGTTTATTTTCATTAGGTCAGCATTTTACATTGAATTTGTTGAAGTACTATTGAAGCCTTAGCAAAATTTAATTTTTTACTGAAAACCCTGTATCTTCAACAAGAATTGAGCTATTGTTATAAATGAATAATTGAATTGTCAAGAGAAGATTTATCTTGATGATGGAATAAAAAAATCACACGGTGGAACAATTGGAACACTCCAGGGGTGGTTCTGAAGTTAGGGTTAAAAAATAGATTTTGTTTCGCCCTGTTTAAAATAACAAACGCCCAGTTTTCTTGGAATTCAAAACTGGTGATTGATTAAGGGTTAATATATCTACAATTGAAAAAAAAAAATTATTCGAATCGGACTCGAAATAAAATATTTATGAATTAACAAACTTCATCGATTTTTCGGTTGGATCGAATATTTTGCCTGTGAGCGTAGTTCTTGATCTCATGATCTGTAATTCGCAATCAATGGTTGATAGTAGGAACATATCGAAAAAAAAGAATAATTGAATTCAAAAACATTAATAACTTCAGTAGAATCATCAGTTTAATCAAGAATATGAATAATACAAATTGGTCAACATTTGACCGACACTTCAAATTTAAACTTTCTATTACAATATTATATGACCACCTTTTCGTAGACATTAACTAAACCAAATTGGATTGTATTAAAAATTTAAGTGTCACGCTAGTTGATATCAAAGAATATTTTTTATATGATAGTATGATGACCAAGTGCAGGACAAAAGCTTATGAAGCTCTTTTTTTAGAAATTATTCAAATTTACTTTTTGATACATATCATTCATTAATCCCTTATAAATGGACCTATTCAATTAAGATAACTGATCAATTGACGCCCAGTCAGCTTTCATCTCCAAAATAAAAAATTCCCATTTAATAATCTCGAAACCACTCAACCCATTTCGTCGAAGTATGTGTCATCAAAACTTCCAGCCGAAAGGTAAAAAAGACCATAAAAATCGCAGTCATAAGTCACTCAGATAACTCTAAAAGGTCCCCTAACACTAATGCGTCGAAGAGGAGACAATCTTAATCGAAAAGTGTCCTCCTGCACTAAATATTTAGCGTCTGAAGTGCTTTTCGGCCTATCAGTCCATGGAGTGCGATAAGCAGAGTGAAAAGAGCAATACGGCAACAAAGACAGTCTCAATTATAAATGAGTTAGCTACACCGGATACACTGGTAGACAAGTCTATGATAAAATCCACTTCGACCGACATGGTGAAGTACTTTGGGTGTAGACGTCACAGGGGCTGACTGGCGCCACTAGCTCTTTCTTTGTCGGTCTGTCGGTTGGTTGCACCCGAAAAAATACGGGTCCCTTTACGTGCGGATTTCTTAAAATTAGCTCCGAAATTAGTGAGTCAGGGGACATTTTAAAATTGCCATGGATGGCGCTGTTTGAAATTTTCTGCTTCAGGGAAAATGGTACGCGTTATTAAAGAGTACATATCTGAGTCATCTGGATTCGATGAAATGTTGAAGATTTGTCTGGTTTCTTCGATAGAATGCAAACCACATACATAATTCGAATATTTCTCATCAGCAAAAATTTAGTTCTTGAATGCTTGAGAATCCTCTCAGATCAATAAAGGACATAAATATGCCCAAGCGCGATTAGTCCAGTCATTTTGTGCTCAAAAGAACCCCTAGCAGGAAAGTTCTGGGGTAGTTTTGATTTATTCGGTTTTTTATGTTTTTTGGGGTGCTGAATCCGAATCTGAGGTTTGTTAACAAAATTCGTGAGGAAACATTGAAAAAAATACAAAAATGAGAAAAAGTCTCATTCTTTGGCAGTTTTCTGCTTATAACTCGGAAACTATCAACTTTTCGTGAAAAACCTTTCTATACAAAATGAAAGTACGTGAAATTTCTTACAAATTGTATCACCACAGCTTGTTCTGCGACAACCCGTTCTGGCTCAAATTATAGTTAAAATGAGGTATTTTCTATGACTCAATAAATGAAAAAAAATTAAATTCCGTGGTTCCGATAATACCAACGTCTTGAAATTTTGCATGAACATTCAGTATATCAGTCTCGATTCACAAAAAAAATTTAACTCGAAACGGATATCTTGTTATGGAAATATAAAGATTCTTCTTTTCAATATTCCAATTCAATTTTCTATGGTTCTCTTCACACTATCGTCACACAATTTTGCATAAGGCTTATTATGAGCATGTTGCATTTGGCCGCACCATTTCATTTCGATTGGTTTAGTTTTATCTGGGATATTGAGGAACAGAAATTTTGAATGGCCATGTTTTATGAAACATAGAATATGGCCATTCAAAGTTTTTGTTCCACAATATCTCAGACAAAACAAAACCCATCGAAATGAAATGTTTCGGCCATATGCAAGATGCTCATAAGAAGCTTCATGCAAAATTTGGTGGCCATAGTGTGAACAGAACCATAGAAAATTGAATTGGAATATTGAAAAGAAGAATATTGATATTTCCATAACAAGATATCCGATTCGAGTTAAATTTTTTTTGTGAATCGAGACTGATATACTGAATGCTCATGCAGTATTTCAAGACTTTCGCATTATCGGAACCACGGAATTCAATTTATTTTCATTTATTGAGTCATAGAAAATACCTCATTTTCCACTATAATTTGAGCCAGAACGGGTTGTCGCAGAACAAGCTGTGGTAATACAATTTGTGGGAAATTTCATGTACTTTCATTTTGTATGGAAAGGTTTTTCACGAAAAGTTGATAGTTTCCGAGTTATAAGCAGAAAACTGCCAAAGAATGAGATTTGTTCTCTTTTTTGTATTTTTTTCAATGTTCCCTCACGAAATTTTGTTAGCAAACCTCAGATTCGGATTCAGCACCCCAAAAAACATAAAAAACCGAAAAAATCAAAACTACCCCAAAACTTTCCTGCTAAAAACCCTATTTGACTCTACTAGATATCAATGAAATGAATTTGAGGATCAAATATACAAAACAAATGTTTTTGTTTTGAAATTTGACAGTTCACTGTAAATAAGAAGTAGATTCGTGTGTTTTTAGGGGTACTGAAACGAATAAAATATAATTTCTTCATAAACTGACATCGATAGGATTTTTTTCTAGAAATATGTTGCATTATGGTTATTAACGACGGTACATTATCGTAAGTAATTGTCCAAAATTACCGATAATTTCTCGAGAAAGTGCCTGTAACCAAAGATGGAGGGCTCTTTCTTCAAAAATGAAAATGACCGAATCAGTTTTTCAATGACAAACACGCTGCAATGCGAAATTATCCGGTTGATGCACGAGTGTATTTCGGGGGAATATCTTTCGACTAACCTGTCAAATTTGACAGAGTGCAATTATCGCTGGACTCTTTCGCTTTCTACAATGTAATCATCGCTGTAATTATACGGTAATTGCACTCTATTTGCATAGAATTTTTGACAGGAGAGAAATATTCGCTGTAATTATGAGGTAATTGCATTTCATTTACATGGGATTTTGACAGGAGGGAAATATTCTTACTAGATTAATAGAATAAGAGGGACACAATTAAAGCAATACCTACCACCTATAACCCACCCACTTTACTGTACACAATTCCGGAATGTTTATGTTCGTAAACAATCATGTTTTTCACATGTCGTATAAATAATACAGTGTTCCGGCATTTTTCTGAAGTAAATGAACTTCAATATCACTGTAAGGCACATCAAATTGAAGAATCACGAAAACTGGCGCAAATATCGTGAAAATCGAAAGACTAACGCACTTGAATTTTCTATGGTTCTGTTAACAGTATCGCCACAAAATTTGGCATGAGGGTTATTATGAGTATCTTGCATCTGGTCGAAACATTTCATTTCGATCAGTTTCGTTTTGTCTGAGATATTGATGATGATTATATGATTCAAAAAAGAATTCAACGATGGTAGTAGGTAAATGGATAGAAATATTTCCAGAAAGATACTCCTTGATTTTTTTATTCCATTTGTTATTGTGTTCATAATAATTATTCTGGAAAAATATCAACAATATTTATGACAAGTTATTGGTATTCACTCTATTCACATATCACATATCAGTTGGTTGCATTGACTGACATTGTTTTTCCCATCACATACCATCCTTCAAACCCGTGGATAAAATGCATGTGTGTTGTAATGAATTGGAAATATCATTTGCATAAATTATCAATAATGTGTTCGACAAACAAGAACGCTAACAGGACGTACGGTTTAAACTTCGTCTCGTATATTTGCATACCTAATGTGGAGTTTATTAGCGCATTTCAATAAGAATAAGTAGGTTTTTAATTTCATTTGGCTGCCCCCTTGGTGCGTCGTGGTCTCTAATGAATATTTCCAATGGTAGAAAAAAATTCTATTCGGTTATCCGTAACATAACTTTTTTTTCAGAGTAAGTGTAAGCAAGACTTTTTTTATTGGGAAATGTTACATCTGGTTCAAAAAAGCAAAATTATTCTTATAGATGTTGGTCTATAATTCGAATCCGATACGTAATGATACATATCAGAAAGAAAGAATGAATGAATTGAAAAAAATATTCCTTATTTTTAAATGTTTGAGGGTCTTAGATGTCACACAATAGCAAAGATTAGTCAAGTAACTATTATTTATTCCTGACAGAAGTGTGTGTTTGTTCATTCATTTTAATTTCGAACAAATCGGTATTCATATATGATACAATGAAATTATATTTTTGGGGCTGTGTTGAAAATCTCACAATAGTTTTTAGTGAGGTTAAGCCAGTAGTATATAGTTCTTAGAAAAAAATGGCAAAAAAAACCACTTAGTCTCATTTTCAATCTGAAATTGCTCTCAACATTTCATGACTAGGCATGAGCAACTCACAACTTATGAGTGGAAGTAGTGCGGAAGAAGACAATACATTTTCTGTTTTCTCATAATTAGAGACCGGATTATTTGCTTCATAGAACGTTGTTATATGCATGCAAATATGCATAAAAAATGCGCGAAAATAAGCAGAATTTGCAATACTCGTATTAATAATGAATTTTGGGAATTCAAAAAAAAAGAAAAGTAATTTTTATTTCAAAATCAACTCTCAATAAAATGGTATGAAAATTTAATAAAATTTTTTTTAACGTTTACAATTAAATATTGTTCCAAATGTTCTATTGATAAATTTTGCCTTCGATCATTTTGAATATTTTTTATGTGGAAAAGGTTCGCTCCACATTCATGGACGCAACTGGGGAGGATGGTTGGTGCTATGTTCTCCATAAAGTTTCAGGTAAAACTTCTGCCGTTCCATAAAAAAACTTTCGATAAGAGACAAATCTTCGAAACCTGGATTTCATTCCAATATACTTTCAAACTTTTCTTGAAGTTTTTCTGGAAATGGCAATGGCAAAGTGGAGTTCATTGGCGTATTTTACTCATCATTTGAGTAAATTTTCTAGGAAATATTTATGGTAAAGAACTACTGACTGTCTGGGAAACACTGTATATCAATCGGGCACACGTATGAAGCAGCAGGTCTTCTGATGCAGCGAACTGTAAATAAATGAATCTTACTTCTTGAAACGGACAAACGAAACCGGTCGCCGTTATTGCTCGCGAGCTCCTCACAAAACCTTTTTACTCTGCTTTAATTGTTTTTCAAGTAGCTATACGATTTCCTCGCTCAATAAATAATTGAATAATGAATGTTACGTATCGAAGAACCGGCAATTCCAGACAAACCTTCGCCTCAGCTTTTGCATTTAAAAGGTCATTAAGTTCTTGGTGGCAACATCGGTTGGTTCATTCAGAACAATTTTTTTCGCTCAACTCAACTCACATGGCTGCTGTAAATCGTTTTTATCATTATTCCGAATTGAATTTTCGATATTTAGAAGGAAAAACATTGTTTGAATCCATGGGAGATGATTACCCTTCAGTAGGGTCCTGTAGCGGTCTTAAAAGAACAAAAGATTCGAAAAATCATATCACTTGGAAGGCCAGACATGGTTTAAAAAACCCTCCTGGCCCGAGAACAAGAATTAAGTATTTTGTATTAGAAATGTATTTGAATATTGAAGGTTTTTATTCCAATAGGTACTGATATTTTATGCAATGGTAAATTGACTAAATTGAGGAGCTCCCAATCAAAACGCCATTTTTAAAAATATTAAAAACTGTAATTAAAGACATTAAACATATAGATAAGCTTACACATATTTAGAATGTCAGCAAAATTTTAGATGGTCGAAGGCCATTTGAAGGGGAAGGGGGGGAACGTATGAAAATGTCAATTGTACAGAGAAGTGAAATTATTCCAAATACGACGAAAGAATTACAAATGATCACAACTCGAGGGCTATTCGAACTATTTGGCCCATTAACAAACTTTCAGGAGTTAACGCGACCCTGCACCTTATCTGGGATCAATTCCTTCTGACAATGCTCCAATATTTCAAGTAATCTGCTGTTCCAAATATCGAATTTATTGCAGTGGGTAGGGTAGGTACTTACATTTTGCCCACCCTGTACAAGCACCATTGGTGATGTATTCATACCACTGCAAAACATCAAACCCTCAAAACCTTTCAAGAAGCTCCAAGCATGAAATAATATAGAATGTGAAAAATTTAGAAAAACCCTGAGCAGAAGCATTTGAGCGCTCGTACATTGATGGAGCAATAAGACTATTACCTCAAATTTTATATGGGACTCGAGATTGATCCCAAATATATAATGCAGAATCTCAGCACAATCAGAATTATATTATGTAAATTATTCAAAAAATGAAATATGTATGTAAAAAACAAATAATTGAAAAAACATGAATTCTATGGTTCTGATGATGCTATCTTCTTGAAACTTTGAATGACTATTAATTATGTCAGTCTTCATCCACAAAATGAATTTCACCCGAATAGATTAATTATTCTTCTTTTGAATATTCCAATTGACTTTTCTACGTTTCTGTTAATACTATGACCACAAAATTTCGCATGAAAACTCATTATATCAGTCTTCATTCACAAAAAAATTTCACTTGAATCGGATATCCTGTTATGCAAATTTAAAGATTCTTTTTTCAATATTCCAATTGGATTTTCTATGGTTCTGTTATTACTATGGCCACAAAATTCTGGACGAGCATTCAGTGGATCAATCTTTATTCACAAAATAATTTTATTCGAATCAGATATTTTTTTATGGAAATATGAAGTTTCTTCTTTTCAATATTCCAATTGAATTTTCTACAGTTCTGCTTACACTATGGCCACAAAATTTTGCATGAGGCTTACTATGAGCATCTTGCATAATATGGCCGCAACATTTCATTTCGATGGGTTACGTTTTGTCTGAGATATTGAGGAACAAAAATTTTAATTGGCCATATTTCATGGAATACTTTGTACGATTTGGCTTGTTAATGAACTTAACCCAGCCACTTGGGAACCGTACTCACCCTCAAAATGTCAAGTTTCTAGGACAATTAATTAGAAAGTTATTGCTCTAACGACTGGCCGGCCGGACTGCCCCACGGACAGAATTGAATTTGACCACGAATATGTCATCACGTAGTCAAAAATGATTGGTAATTCGAAATATCCCTCTGACGTACCATTTTTTGAGGAAAACGACGCATTTACGGACAAAAGGTATATGTATAGGGTAATTGTTAACGGAAAATTCTTGATAATTCGGTTGAATTATTTGGGCTGTTTCCGTTCTATCCAACGTTTCAGCAAGCATTCGCCAATCGTCCTCAAGGTTATCGGAAAATCTAACT
The DNA here is from genome assembly GCA_013421045.1 of Propylea japonica. Lineage (NCBI taxonomy): Eukaryota > Metazoa > Arthropoda > Insecta > Coleoptera > Coccinellidae > Propylea > Propylea japonica. Next base: position 12,502,046 of record CM024245.1, read on the forward strand.
TAAAATTCAGCAAATTAATGCGACCAGCTTCTGACATTAGCTGTCATTGAGTTTTTACAAGTTTTGTATTAGAGGTGTTTATTATTATTTCTCAATGCAAAATCGCCTCCTGAAGTTTGCAAATTGAAGAGGTTAAAGAACACTTATATCACACGAGCTAATTAACGTTTGAAATATCACGAACGATGAATTTTCAGAAGAATCCTCAAGTTTTCAAAGATTTTCAAGGATCAAAACTTCAGTAACGAGAAAATGAGGAAATTCCATTATAATGAAAAATCATAATGCTGATAACAATGTGAAATTCGGAAAGAAAATCTGACATCATATTCGAGGCAATCTCCATAAAAGGAATCCACTGCTTATAATGCTCATCTCTAATTACGAAAGACTTCAGTTTCTTCTGCATAAAGCAGTTTGTCACTCCGTATGAGGTCCACTTAGAATTCGGGGAACCGTATTAACATCGGCAGTCTATCATTCGCTTTGTTTTAACTTTTTTACAGGGCTAGGCGCATAGCCACTAAATAAAAGAAATCAATGAGGCAATAATAAGACGACCACACAATGGACATTCCTATTGTAGTTATGTCGATTGGAAGCCGAAAGTATTTGGAGAGCAAAGTTGCCCACTGCCGCGCTCGCCCTTTTGTCTTTCAGCCCACACACTCAGATCCGTATTCGAAATGTTCAAGAGTTTTTTCTCCCTATCCATTTGTTTTACAACTTGTCAGAATGTTTGATTAATATACGAGGTTACTATTTAAGTGGTGCGTTATTTCTGTCCATATATAGATTATTTTTTCGTTTAAAACTTCTTTTTGAGCGCTAGTTCTACTTAAACGAGTGCTATATCGTTTTGCGCAAATATCTGTACTTTTCCAATTTTGAGCCGAAAATGGTCACAAACGAAAGGGTTTGACTACCTGATGAATAATCCGTGTTCAAACTCAATTCTGTCCTTAGGGCTGTCCGGCCATCCGTTAGCACGATAACTTTCGATTGTCCTAGAAACTTGAAATTTTCAGGGTGAGTTCGGTTTCCAAATAGCTCAGCCAAATCGTATATGGTGTTCCACAAAATATGGCCATTCAAAATTTTTGTTCCTCAATATCTCAGTCAAAATAAATGTCGCGGCCATATGCAAGATGCTCATAATAAGCTTCATGCAAAATTTCGTGGCCATAGTGTAAACAAAACCATAGAAAATTCAATTGAAAAGAAGAATCTTCATATTTCCATAAAAAAATATCCGATTCGAATAAAATTTATTTTGTTAATAAAGATTGATACACTGAATGTTCATGAAGAATTTTGTGGACATAGTGTCTACAGATCCATAAAAAATTCATTTGGAATATTGAAAAGAAGAATCTCTATATTTCCATAACAGGATAACGGATTCAAATGAAATTTATTTTGTGAATCAAGACTGATATACTGAATGTTCGTGCAGAATTTCAAGAGGATCGCATCATCATAACCATAGAATTTAATTTTTTCAATTATTTATCTTTACATATTTCATTTTTTGAATAATTTCCAGAATATAATTCCGATTTTGCCGAGATTCTGCATTTATATATTTGGTGTCTATCCCAAATCGCATATTAAATTTGAGGTAATGGTCTTATTGCTCCACCAAAGAACGAGCGCTCATAAGCTACTGCTCAAGGCTTTTCTTAAATTTTTAAATTCTACAATGGGGTGAATATTTTAATTTTCCCATTGTACTCATTACAGGTTCACCAAGATTTTTCTATAAAAGTTCATATTGTTCTAGTACTAATCAAGTATTATTTGAAAGTATAATATTTTTTCGGTTATTTCAAAAACGAATGAAGAAGAACCTTCAAGTTTTGGTAATTTCGTTCTCCTTTGATGGAAGGTCCGGCCCAATTCGAAAACCAGTTGAAATACGGAGAGTCATGCTTGGTAATTGTTATCTGGGCTCTGGAAATAATGGAACCAACTAGCTTCAAGAGAAAAACAAACACTGTTGGACGTCGACACATTAATCATTATCTCGAAAGCCTTCATTGAATACCTGCAGATAAATGTATCGGTTTTCAAAATTAAAATTGATAATTTAATTTGTTAAGATGAATTCATATATGCATAAGAATCATTATGCCTTTATACCATTTTGCGATGATCAAAAATCGAAACGCTAAAAAAATATTAGTTTACTGGTTAATGACAAGATCAACCTTGAAATATTGTATGATTTGTAACTAACAGTATTCGGTATCTAAACATTACTCAAACCAGAGATTTTTCAAACTGAAGTCGCAAAAGAATTCGGAAAATTTAAATCAGGTCAATTGTTGCCGATTTGGAATGATAATTCTGAATAAATAATTTCACGAGAATGGTGAATAAGTATAGTCCATTCACGAAAGGTTGAGCACATAGTAGGCGTTTCTTTATTTATCTGAAGTTGGCAGTATTTACTGTCATAAAGTAAAATAAAGTCAACGTTGCCGTACTCGGCCTCGTCCGACGAGCTTGCGAGTTATCAGTTAACTCTATGCAATATTGACAACATTGCGTATCAATCTGACAAGAAAATAAAGAACATAACCTAAAATTTTAATATACACAGTGGAATATGCCAAATTTCCACGGCCAACCGACGGCTCAACCTTTCGTGAACGGAGTATACTTGATCATTTGTTTTCGTTATGTCCCCAAATTTTTCCTGATCGAGTCAAAGACGAACACTAATTTCAGTAATTTCGAATAGATGATACTATTGGAATTGGATTTTCGCTAATGTTAAGAACTGAATACTTGTATACTTGAATGGTATAACAAATTACATATACATACAAAGTCGACGAAAAGTAGTCAACCTAGGTGCGAATGTGGTGAGATACGCACTTATTACAGTATTGGACTAACTTATTATTATTTGTGTTGTCTTCTAATTTATTAATTTATTTGTGTTGTTCTCTAAATTATTCTGAATGTAACTGTATGTTTGAAAAAATAAATATGTATCTCATCAGTAACTATAGTCCGTTCACGAAAGGTTGAGCCGTCAGTTGGCCATGACAATTTGGCATATTTCACTGTGTATATTAAAATGTTAGGTTATGTTTGTTATTTTCTTGTCATATTGATACGCAATGTTGTCATATTGCATAGAGTTCTCTGATAACTCGCACGCTCGTCGGACGAGGCCGGGTACATTCGGCAACGTTGAATTTATTTTACGTTGTGACAGCAAATACTGCCAACTTCAGATAAATAAAAAAACGCCTACTATGTGCTCAACCTTTCGTGAACGGACTATAGTTATTGTTTTCTGATTGATTGTGACCATAGGGAATTTGTAATTTATTTTCATGTACCTATGCACTTTTGTTTAATATTTTGTGAATACTTTTTTGGATGTGAAAATCATCGTGTGTATTCCATAGTGAATAAACAAATAAATTAAATAGTTCTGAATATGGGATGTCAACGAAATGATGCAAAAATATGGGCGGCAGATCATGAACTAAGATGCAGGATTACTAATCTGTTGATACCACTTTTGGAGCAAAATTTGAAGAATACACACACTCTCATTAAACAATAGCACGCTCGATATAAGTACATATAGTTCAATTTTCATTTTAACTGAAATTTAACTGAAATATTTCAGTTCGATTGTAAAGGCATTTTTCAAAAAAGCCAAAAACACATCCGAAAAAAATTTAATAATAATAATGGGCGACTTTCAAGCTCATAAAAAGTGATGATTTACGAATTCTTCATAAAATCTCTATAAGCATGAGAGAAATTACGCGTTCCTAAAGAACCTGCGAATACAGCAAGTATGTGGTTTTAATTTACCATCATGGTGGTCCATGGTACAACGGCCTATCATAATACCCGCCCTTTCTTTTACTTATTTAATAGGTTTGTACAAGATATATAATATACAGGATGTCCAACGAGTGGTCTGCCATAGCTCATGGGCATTTATTCAATGAATTTGTTCGTGATTGTTATAAATAAACCCATTTCTCAATTTGATCATAGCTTATCACTAAAGACAAAATAGTTGATGAATAATGAAGTTTGAAAATGCAGAGTTACTTATGTATTTTTATAATATTCATTACTTAATACAGGGTGTTAGTGAATAAGTGCAACAAACTTCAGGAGATGATTCTGCATAAAAACACGATGACATTACATGCTACACAACTTTTGTCCGCAAATGCTTCATATTCCGAGATAAGTATAGGGTGTTACAGTTCTTCTTCTTAACTTTCTATTGATAGCTCTTAAACTGGTGGAGATATGCGATTGAAATTTGATGGGTTTCGAGGGGTGGAGAATTTTTGGTTCATCATTGGCTCAAATACGATTAATGATCTGAACTTTGTTTGGGGAAAAATGGTACGTCACTGAGATATTTATAACCAAATGACAATTAGTAAATTCTTTGCTCAATTCGTGTCAAAAAAACTTTTTTGGGTTTTTTCGTATGGGGCGCTGATTTTATGTAAACAAATAAAAAATATTTTTCCGCCGACCTCGAAATAAAAGGTGATTTCAATGTGTACGAAATTGCTCATTAATGACCCATTTTAATGCTCAATTTCAGCTATTTTAATGTGAAATCTTGATGGCACAAATTATTCAGAAGCATAACGAGAAATGTCAAAACTCTACTGGAACATAGATACACAGAAATTTTATTATGCCAAATGTAAGTCTTGTGCAGAATGGGAATGTATTTCAATCAAGAATTCATACACAAATCATATTGAGATCGTCGGAAAAATCTTGTAATCAACTCGGTTATTAATCGGGCGACTAATTCACTAATTGTCTCGAACTCTTAACGCGTTAGCTCTGGTCACGCATTAAAATATCTCGACCATTAGTCGCTGCCTTTAATAATAATAAGTTATTATTAATAACCTGGTTGATTAAATAACTATTAACGTATAGTCGCTACTATAAAATGTGTTAAATGCGATAAAAACGTGTTAAGATTTTTTGCATAAAAAAGCAGGAGATATTTTTGTCACGAATATAACGGTGTACAGGGTATCCCATTTTGGGCACTTTTACGGGATATCTCCGGTATTTTTATTCGTTAGCGGGATGCGGTTTTCGCGACAGTGTACTACTTTTTTGTGAAACTGAAGATGGCGCAATCAGTTTTTGCATAGCCCTCTTAGTTTTTGCTATACAGGGGGGAAATGAATAGTATCACTTTTTAATCACCCCCCGTATCTCAGTTGTGCTTAAACTTGGAGGAATGGTTAAAACGCATTCCTATAAATTTTTTTCCGTAGAATCCAGTGGCGTAGTCAGTTTTTCAATTAAACTTTCCGTTTTTGAGTAATTGAGCAAACATATGTTTTTTAAATGGGACACCCTGTATATTATTTTTTATTCTCATTAAGCACAATCTCAGCTTTTCAAAAACATATCATTTCATGCATTTAATTTCAAAACCAAGCTCAGAATTCAAGATTTTGTAATTCAATTGTCAATAACTAAGTAGAAGGCTCTATGACTGTTTATTAAAACACTAATAAATGTCAAAGCTTTGTCGGTTAAAAGTTTACAGTTCTCTCAGTTTTTATTATTTATTATATTATATTAATGATTCAATTATTTGAATTTTCTAGAAATTGCAAATTAAATTAAGTTAAATATTAGATCATGTGATGTAGATATATGTTAAATTATTTTCGATTTCTAACGAAATCTTGACACTTATTTTTTGTTTATAATAAACAGTCATAGCCTCCTACTGCTTATTGAATTACAAAATCTTGAATTCTGAGCTTGGTTTAGAAAATAAATGCCTAAAATAATGTTTTTGAAAATCTGAGATTGAGCTCAATCAGAATAAAAAATAATATACAGGGTGTCCTATTTAAAAAACATTTGTTTGCTCAATAACTCAAAAACGGAAAGTTTAATTGAAAAACTGACTACGCCACTGGATTCTACGGAAAAAAATCTATAGGAATGCGTTTCAACCATTCCTCCAAGTTTAAGCACAACTGAGATAAAGGGGGTGATTAAAAAGTGAAACTTTTCATTTCCCTCCTGTATAGCAAAAACTAAGAGGGCTATGCAAAAACTGATTGCGCCATCTTTAGTTTCACAAAAAAGTAGCACACTGTCGCGAAAACCGCATCCCGCTAACGTTAAAAATAACGGAGATATCCCGTAAAAGTGCCCAAAATGGGATACCCTGTACATATTCAAAAAATTATTGTTAGTTGAAATATCTCAGTGGTATATCAATTTTTTAGTCAGTTTTGAGGAAAACTTCAACTCACCATACTTCTGAAAATGACGCATTTGCGGACAAAATTTATATATACAGGGTGTCTAGTGAGGAATGGGACAACGTTTAGGTTGTGATGAGGGATGTCTCAAGGAGTGAGAAAATGCCATTCGAATCATCTGAGGTACATGGTTCCTGATATACAGGCGGTTTAAAAAAAAATTAGGAAATTTCAAATGACCATAATTCAGGAAATATGAGAGCTAATCCGATGATTTTTCGTATGAACAATGATAGAGTGAGTACGAATCTGTTTGAACGAAAAATTCGAAATGAAAGCAGACCCGGACTCAGAATTTCAGTTTTTCTGAAATTAGGTAAAAAACACCCCTGTATGCGGTTTTCAATTTTTTTGACTTCAGATTCTGAGAGAGCATGAGAAATACTTTCGAACTCAACTGTCATCCGAATGACACAATTTTCCCTCCTTTCTATGGCCCTTCGAATGACAATCTTCGCCCGATTTTCGCTGTCGTACAAAGACAATCACAGAGACGTTTCAGTGTTAATGTGTGGTGTGCAGTTTATGATAATAATTTAATAGGTCCTCATTTTTTCGAAGAAAGACTCACCGGAGAAATTTATAGAGATTTCTTATGAATGTTCTTCCTAATTTATTAGGGAATATTAATCAAAGAGGACTTATCTTCCAGCATGATGGAGCACCCCGACATTTCTCAATTTTAGTGAGAAATCATTTGAACGAGGTCTATCCAAATAGATGGATAGGTCGTGGTGGTCCAAGAGCATGGCCACCTCGGTCCCCCGACATGACACCGTTAGATTATATCCTTTGGGGACACCTTAAAACTATGGTGTACGGGCGAGAAATAAATACAAGGAAACAATTAATTCAGCGCATAATAGACACATGTGACGGAATACCAAACAACCCGAATGTGATAAGGAAAGCAGTTTTGAACTAATGAAAAGAGCAGATAAATGTGTAGAAGTTGGTGGTTTTCATTTTGAACAATATTTGAAGAATTAATTATTAATTTTCCAAATTTTGCATTTTTGATAATTTTATAAAAATTTTGATTCGTTTATGATATTTTTTATTTATTAGTAACTATCTGAGATCTCATGTCGAGAAAATAATATGTAAGGAGCGAAAATCGGAAGATTGACATTCGAATGGTCATAGGAAGCAGGGAAAATTTGTGCCATTCGGGATGAGAGTTGAGTTTGAATGTATTTTTCCTGCTCTCTCAGAATCTGAAGTCAAAAAAATTTAAAACCGCATACAGGGTGTTGTTTTTACCTAATTTCAGAAGAACTAAAATTCTGAGTCCGGATCTGATTTCATTTCGAATTTTTCGTTCAAACAGATTCGTACTCACTTTATCATTGTTCATACGAAAAACCATCGGATTAGCTCTTATATTTTCTGAATTATAGTCATTTGAAACGTCGAGAAAATAATATGTAAGGAGCGAAAATCGGAAGAATGATATTCGAAGGGTCATAGAAAGTAGGGAAATTTGTGCCATTCGAGATGACAGTTGAGTTTGAATGTATTTTTCCTGCTCTCTCAGAATATGAAGTCAAAAAAATTGAAAACCGCATACAGGGTGTTGTTTTTACCTAATTTCAGAAAAAATAATATTTCTGAGTCCGGATCTGATTTTATTTCGAATTTTTCGTTCAAACAGATTCGTACTCACTCTATCATTGTTCATACGAAAAATCATCGGATTAGCTCTCATATTTCCTGAATTATGGTCATTTGAAATTTCCTAATTTTTTCTAAAACCCCCTGTATATCAGGAACCATGTACCTCAGATGATTTCAAATGGCATTTTCTCACTCCTTGAGACATCCCTCATCGCCACCTAAACGTTGTCCCATTCCTCACCAGACACCCTGTATTTATAATCTCATAATTTTTTCTGCAGAATCACTTTCTGAAGTTTGTTGTACTCATTCTTCAGTAAAGACAAATTTTTGTAGAATGATTTATTTTGACGAATTTTTCCATCCATCAAAAAGATTCGTCAATATCAATTTGTGGCGCCTGTGCCACAAAGACGGCGAGGACCGTAAGAATTCGAGCACCAAGGATAGATAATTGAGCAGAGATCTTTCAAATTCTCAGTCGTGTACCAGATCAATGGCAAAACACCTGACAAATCAAAAAAAATGAAAGGTACCTGCTGCTAAGTAAATAAACAGGGGTCATCGTAAATTTCGAAAAGGCTTTCAACATTATCTTGCTGGTCCCTATTTTTCAGACGCATTAATTATTTCACTTACCTGCCCAGAGTGCTTTGCCTTGTACTCGAGATAGCGACGTTTTAGCTTATCTCAAGTTCTTCTTCTCGACCGCCTGCTTCACATACATCTCTGGACCACTGTTGTCAGATTATAAAAATTTTCCCAGAAACTGGGTTTTTCTGGGACACTTTTGGGAATTGTTTCTAACAGATATACCGATGCAAGAAAATATGGGGTTTTAGGCCTGGATTTTTTTTTTCGTAAAATAGACAGAAAAAGGCATCTCCGTGGTATTTGCACAGGAATTGAAAACATTGCATGTCCATTTTAAGATTGCGGTAGCTCGGTTGAACTCGAGGTTGTCTTTCATATTTCGATTTTAGATAACAAAAACAAATATTCACCATCGAAAATTGTTTAATTGTTTTTCAAAATATTCCCCACGGAAATCTATACTCTTCAGCTTGCGTTTGAACCAATTGTCGAAGCCAAAGGCATCCCCAGCCTTCAGGCTAGGTAGGAAGCAAGAAAAGTAAAATAGAAATAATGATTTGCGGTAGTGTGGATGAAAAAAAATTTATTCTCATGAGTTTCCAAGGAATACTTGTGAAGCTTTAGGGGGCAGCTGCCCTACATTACATTTACCACTCTGATTGAGGAACATGCATTCTGAATTCATTCGCGTCTTCAGGTGTCGAAAAGCTATGATCTCGCATTGTAGAAGAGAAATTCTTGATGATGTAAGTATATTCAAATGCTTTTAGAGCCAAATTGCTTAGAGGGGTAATTCCTGAAATGTATAAAATCGACAATAACCAATAAATGACCGTTCGGAAAATTCCTAGGGGGAGTAATTATCACGATTACCCCTTCCCTGAAATCGCCAATGAGTAATTTTTGACAGTTCTCAGAAAACAATCATTGATGACTTTGATATTTGATTAATTCAGTTGCCAACAATAAATTATTTTTTTGAGATTTATCTCATTATTGGGTCCCAAATCTTTTTGATCAACAGACGGTTGACTGAAAAGGTTCTTCGGTTATTGACTGCTGCTTCCTTCAATTTTTTACGTTTCAATTTTTCTTCTTTTGATTTTGAGAAGCTACACCGCCTAGAATGATATGGTGTTCGTGCAAAGCATGATGGACAAGCTTTGACTTATCAGAATCACCCTGTTGTGCTAGTTTTTTTTTATGTTTTTTGATCCTAAAGGACAATTCTCACTTTCGTGCATGCCACGTGCTCGGTACAGACAAGGCAGCGAATCGGTAAAATATCTTTTTCATTGATCATATGGTTTTTGTGAGGTTAAATTCACATTATGCCGGCAACGTATCGGCAAGCGACGGCCTTTGCCCGCAGGTTTCTTCTCAAACAATATTTGCCGAGCATGTTCCGAGCAAGTTCAGACAAGTGTGAATGAGTTACCGGCTTTATAGTATTTTCGTTCCTAGGATTTTACGAGTGTAGTGATGATAAGAGTGAATATGTCGTCTCGTCAGAAGAAGGACATCTCTTCATTGGGAGAAGATGAAATCCTTATCGAATATGTTAGAGAAAATATATGGTCATCTGAAAGTTCTGGGTGCAACGTTGCAAATTCTTTGTCTTGGTTTCGTTTCTTTAATATTTTATGTACCCAAAGTCCTTTTCTCTTTCTAGAATTGTTCATTTCAAGCTCTTCTTCAAATAACAGCAGAGCAATTTTCATTAACGTAGAAGTCGGGAACATTTCACTTTTCACAAAGCTGAAACCTACTTAATCCACGGCAAGCCTATTGCTGTGTGAATTGCCTCGAGAAATTTTGCTCGCGCCTAGCATATGCCTTGCCGATTCGTTTCCTGGCACGTCTAATGAGAATAAAGAATAACCTTAACATTCAAAGGACCTTAGTTTCTCCAATGTGAGCTCCACCGTACTCACAACGTATTTCATACATATATGCATTTTTTGGTTAGTTATTTCCAATTCTTCTATTTTTTTAAACAACCATTCAACATTAGGTATTACATAAGTTATGGTTTGTGCTGTTTAACCAGCTGTGCAGTCAGCTAGTGTTCAGCTCACACGAAGTGTTTCTGAAATAATTGAGGTTGAGACAAAAAAATCGTTTATTTCATTGTCAATGCCAATCAAGTAAAGACAATGAACTTCATTGAGATACAACGAGAACGAAGAAAGCTTGTTGAAATGTTTGTATAAACTATAGTTCACTACTGGCAATAATGGATATATCAATGACTGATGGCATAATCTATGCTTTGAATTTACCTTCTTGAATAACTGCATATTTGAACAATAAAAAATTACACCAAAAAATGAAAATTATCTGTTATCCACGAGAACAAAACAATCATTTTTCCATATATACGGATATTCCATTTTCGATAGGAAAAATGAAACAAATTGGTCTGGCAACACCGCAAAGTGCCCAAGACAGGTTCTTATAGTTACTTAAAGCTTCCCGATTTCCTAATGGTCGCAGAATTCTTTCGGGCTCTTCGGTTTTCTAAGAACGCCGGCCGAAGCAAGACTGCTAATTTTTATTTCGTTAAATGGTTGACGTCTCTGTTCCGCAGATAGAAAAAAGTTTAGTTGTCACCGTGGGGGATCTGGCGATGATCGTTCAGTGACGTCCATTAGTCGTTGGCATTCCGATTTGATTTGTCTTCGTTCATCAATTCCTTTAATTAATTCATACTTAATTTCTTTCTACGTACCTACAATAAGGTTTTCGTTTTTGTTTTATAGCCTTCGGCCTGTGCCTCTTCAGAAGTAATGATTACCAATTTATATCCCTGAAAAATTGGAGAAAACTATGCATAAGATCTTCTGATCTCCTTCATGATGGAACATTCATTGATATATTATTTGGGTTATTTCTATCATATTTACTTCTTCAACGTTTCGGCCAGCGTTCGCCATCTGTTGTCAGGAAAACAGTTACACACTTAACTCTCAAAAAAGCAAATTATGTCGATCTATGAAAATGTTTGTCATTTTCCACAGTCCTCAGGAAACAATTGACGACGATCTATTTCTGATTTATTCATTCGCCAAAGATTCATTTGATCTTTTTAAAGCTGGATTTTATTATTGGATGTTTTTGTCATCAAAGGAAGATTGATTGGTGGGGTTTTCGGATATTTACATAGAAGCTGCTTCTTTCAATTTTCTGAGTCTCAGTTTTATTTTCGATATTATTAAAGCTTCACCTAAACAAATCCTATGGTTTTCATTCACAGAACGTTGACAAGCTTTGCCTTATCAATATCTACAAGTTTTTTATGTTCTTTAATTCGAGCATTCAAGAGACGTTCAGTTCTCTTATATTACATGTTTGAATGAAGACCACAGGATTTTATGGGTCCAAGCTTCAATAATATCAAAAGAAGAAAAACTGCGACTCGAAGCAAGTCAACCGTCCGTTTATATCGAAAACATTTGGGCTCCAATCACAAAATCCAACTCAAAAGAGAACAAATCATTTTCTAACAACTGGATAAATGAAAAATAGATCCACATCATCGATTAATGTTTTTTGAGAATATTTTCAAAGAGACTGTAGTAGCTTCGAAGTATTGAGACCTGATGAAATCACATTTATACCTAATAAGAAAAGTATTTTCGGTCTACTGTCTACCAGAAAAAAACAATTTATTGAAACAATTGAAAACAAATCGTTGAATCACTGCAACCATTCGAAATATTTCCAATGTTAAACTGAACAAGGATCAAGCGATAAGTTTGTTTTTACAATCTGTAACTCCTGGAGAATGTGAAGCAAACATTTTATAGTATTTGTGTTTATTGTTTACACCGGTTTTAAAACATCTCAGATTTAAGCTCAGGTGAGTGTGGTCGATATAGTTTTCACACCTTCCTAATGTTTTTTTCCGCTGTTCAAAGAGGAAATTGTTCTAACGGTTATCAAAGAATGAGAACAAATAGTAATTTTAACTACAATCATTTCGAAACTATTTTATAGAAAACGAGTAGCTGTTGAGTTGAAAATATTCCACAATTATAAATATTGAACAGAAATGGCTATTGTTCACAACGAATAAATTGAAATGAAACTGAATATGTGTCGATTTCATTTTTTATTCCTAACTAATCAAACAGAATATGTACTAGTCAATTTTTCTATTATCAATTTCGTAATCAATAGATCCAAAAAGCCAAGAAATAATATGTATGATCATAAAAAAATTGTGTTCTTTGCGAATATTCAAAGGAACCCCTGCAAATGCAGAGGCTATTTCAAGTTCGCAACTCTCAATCTAGGTCTTTGTTTTCGTGGGATATATGTATTTTCGAAAAATAAAATCTCTTATGATTTCCCATTCAATTTTGGAGAATAGTAATTTACGTAACAAGTCCGGAAAATAGGGTTTTTTTGGACGAATAGACAAAATTCTAGGACGAGCGCAAGCGAGTCCTAGAAGTCTATGAGTCCAAAAAAACCATTTTCGGGCGTGTTGCGTACAATATTTTTTCGGCAACCGTCTAGAATAACAAATCAATGAGACGACACATTTCTTTTTTATATATTTTAATTCTTATTTAAATTAAACAGAACAGAAAATATCACATATTAACAGAAACATTCTAATTCTTATTTATATTAATATTTATATTAAAATTCGAGCAATTACTGATATTGAAGGGATTCAATTTCCGGACGCTTTTTCTTTGAGAAAGAAGCTTTCCCGGCCTAGTCCGGGAAGTACGTACTTCCCGGACTAGGCCGGGAAAGGCTTCTTTCTCAAAGAAAAAGCGTCCGGAAAGTGGGTACTTCCCGGACGGTTGCCGAAAAAAAAGTTTCTCGCCTAATTTCGATACAGTCGATACTTTTCTCGGGAAAAATAATACTTACAAGCAGTTATGATCACTATTCATTCAATTTCATCATCGAATGTTTCATAGAATGAATATGTTAAGATATTGTTTATGCTCAAAATTGGCATAATTTTGCTTATTTATCGAAAGAAAGTTTTATTGTGAAATCAAAAGATATACCTAATTGTCTTTCGGAAGTTAAGAAATAAACCTTCAGAAAGATTTATAAAACATTTTCATCTTCTGTCATAGACATACAATATCTTAGAATATTCATTCTAAGGAACACTTATACGATGAAATGGAATGAACAATGAACATAACTGCATATAAGTTTTTATTTTTCCGAGAAAAGAGTCGACTGTGTCGAAATTTTGCAAGATACTTTTTTTCTCCAGAATTGAATGGAAACCATAGACGGTTATTATTTTCAACCCCTAATAATAAAGTTATGAGATCTAAAAAAAATGTGTGAATAACATCTACTTAATGCTTCATAGTATTTATAATTTTATGACTTTTTAAGAAGCCGTAAAAAAATAAAAAAACCGTCAACTCGTCATCGCCTTCCAAAGGCTGTATCTTAGACGGGGGGTCGATTTCGAAAAAAATATATGAACTACCACTGCTTATTTTCATTGAGGAATCATCTCCCCAAGTCCCTCGCATTTGTTTACAGACGTATTCAACTTCGTATTTAACACTACTTTTGATGCTATACATGAACTACCCCTACTTATTTTCACCGAGGAGTCTAGGTCTTTGTTCCCAAAGTATTTTGAAGGAAAAATAGCGTCAAATTTGTGAAGTCTAAATCAAAAATTCAAATATGTAACAACAACAAAAAGAATAATACTGCCAAATCATTAAATATTTTTCAATCGATAGACTCAATGACGCTTAGGAACAATCAGTAGGTATAATCATAAACAATTTATGGGTTATTTACCTATATTAAAATCAATACCTGCAGATGCAGCGGCTATTTGAAGCTCCCATATTTCCCATAAAAGTGTATCATTTCCAAAAATCAATCATAAAAAGAACGTGACATAACTGGGTTATTAAACAACGGAAATATAAAAATCCATATTCTATTGCGACGAGAAAAAAAGTATTCCCTATTATCATCTCGAGACCGAAGACAAAAAACATCGCAATCTCAGTCTTTGTTCCCAACGAATTAAATGGAATAATACCGTCAAATTTGTGACTCCAACCGAAACAGAGAATTAAATCAGCATTCCCACAAATAAAAGTGGTCGTTGAATTCAAAACCAAAAAACCGAATAACATCAATTTACTTTTATGCATTAGCTCGAAATTATTTTCAAATTACACACGGCACGAAAGTCGATCGAAAATCGGAAAGAATTCCTCTAGTTATATATATTATTAAGTAATTATTCGAATGGTCTAATTACATTTAACGAGTAACCTGAGGAGTAGGATCGCAGACGTGCTCTTAGACCCAGGTAAATAATGGTGTAGACCGGGCTTCATGGCCCTCCTACTGGCTCTGTTGGTTATTTCTGTTCGGGCCAAATTACAGGGGCCTCGGACCGATGGTCTTGAGGATTCTTTCTCTCTCCAATTAGGAACATGGGACAAAAGCAATTATGATGATTCTTATGTTTACACAGCAGAAAGTTTATACTACCTCGTGGTGGTTCCGAGAATATCGGCCTTACTGTGAGCTTGTGGGTTGTGGGTTCCCATTAGGGAATGGTGCATGAGAGGCTTATAAACAAAATATTGCTTTCGAATATTATTATGACTATCCTCAACATTCTTTCAGGTTGCCGGTTGCATTCGGTTCATCCTAACTCAATTTTTCTGATTCGATAGAAATGATGAACACAAAATCGAATATGTTTTCAAGAATCAATGATTAATTGAAAGATATAAAACTGAAATCATTCCCATTGTTTATAAGATTCGATGGATATGCTTAATACAGAATATACAGGGTGAACGGGCCGGCCACGAGATGGACCAGAAAGTCCGATCCATCTTCCAGGAAAAAATGTTATCAGAAAAAAAAATTCCAGAGAAAAAAATTTTTCCTGAGAAATTTCTCTGAAAGTTTTTTTTTCTGGTAACATTTTTTCCGGAAGATGGATCGGACGATCTGGTCCAATCACGTGGCCGGCCCGTTCACCGGACTTGAATCCATTGGACTCTATTACTGGGAAGCAGTTAACGAAAAAGTGTATTCAAAGGCAATCGAAAATAAATTTGAACTACGGCAGCTACAATTAAACAAGTATTATACCATTTTGGAATCCTCACTAAATGCGCCAACTTTTGAAAAAACATGCCAAACCTACGTAGTACATTTTTTTTTCAATACGGTCAGTTGAAACTAGGCAATTGTTTATTTCGAATTTTTTTCTGAGAAGTAAGCCCTATTTTTATGAAACCTAGATCAGCTGGTATCAAAATTTTGATTACAGTTTAGACAAGCATTATTCAAGGTTACACAGCAAAGAAAAAAGTTGGAAAAAGTTGATATTTGTGGCAACAGGAGCGAAAAGACTGTCACAGGGTGTGGAATTTTGCGTGTTTTTAATACGCATTATTTTAAAATCATGCAACTTAGATTTTTTTTTTATATTTTTTGACAACCAGTATTACTTGCCTTTTCACCCGGTTCCGGGTTGACGTCGAGTAATGGGACACCCTGTATAGTACAAATTGAGATATCAATTTGTAATATAATTATATATTAATAACACGATGCATATTCAAATAAAGAGTACATTCAAGTGACAGCATTAAAAGTAGTGTTAAATACGAGGTTAAATGTCTGTAAACAAATGCGAGGGACTTAAGGAGATGATTCCTCGATGAAAATAAGCAGGGTAGTTCATATCAATTTCTATTGAAATCAACCACCCTTCCAAGATACAGCCTTTGAAAGGCGATGACGGGTTGACATTTTAAAATTTTTATTAGGAGTCCTAACAAACACTGAGCCGTGAAACTATACATAATATGATTCATTAAGGAGATGTTACTCACACAATTTTTTTTATACCATAACTTTATTATCAAGGGTTGAAAATAACATCTCCTTATGATTTTCCTTCAAAAATTGTTTTCGTGCTATAGATTTTCGAAAAATAAAATTCTCTTATGATTTCTCATTCAATTCTGAAGAAAAAAGGCTCTTGCAAAATTTCGATACAATCCATACTTTTCTCGGAAAAAATAAAAACTTACAAGCAGTTATGATCACTGTTCATTCCATTTCATCGTATGTTTCATAGAATGAATATTCTAAGATATTGTTTATGCTCAAAATTGGTTTTGTCAATTATGCTTATTAATCGAAAGAAAGTTCTATTTATGAAATTAAAATATTACGGATATAATTTTCTTCCGGAAATTAGTAATTAAACCTTCAGAAAGATTTATAGAACATCTTTATCTCCTGTCATAGACATACAATATCTTAAAATATTCATTCTATGGAACACTTTTACGATGAAATGGAATGAACAGTGATCATAACTGCTTGTAAGTTTTTATTTTTCCGAGAAAAGTATCTACTGTATCGAAATTTTGCAGGAGACTTTTTTTCTGTAGAATTAAACGGAAAACCATAAGATAATTTTATTTTTCAAAAATCTAGCCCACGAAACCAATTTTTGAACAAAAAGGGGGTTGTTATTTTCAACCCCTAATAATAAAGTTATGAGATCTAAAAAAATTTTATGAGTAACATCTACTTAGTGCTTCATATTATTATGTATAATTTTATTACTCAGTGTTTCTAAGAAGCCGTAAAAAAATTAAAAACTGTCAACTCGTCATCGCCTTCCAAAGGCTGTATCTTGGAAGGGGGGTAGATTACAAAAAAAAATTATACGAACTACACCTGCTTATTTTCATCGAGGAATCATCTAACAAAGTCCCTCGCATTCGTTAACAGACTCACTGTATATACCGAAATTTTACGCTCCTGGCATGAAATTATTTTCATTTCAATAGCGACATTCCATTTTGAAATAGCAAAAAAAAGTTTATCGAACTTTGACATCCCGTATCTCGGTAACGAAGCCGTTTTTGAGCCATGTTTAATGAACTTTTCGTCTTGAAATAAACTGGGAACTCTATATCATTCAACAATTGGATATATGGAAGATGCAGAAAATGCCATAAACATCAGGTACTGAAGGACTAGCCTACTTCAGTGCAAATGAACATAGTTTCAGTGACGACTAGTGTGGATAGTCGGTACAGTAAGATATATCAGTTATTCATAATGAATTTTGTTCTCAGCTCACACAATGTCAGAATTTGAGGCTACACAAGATCTTATTCACATCCAACAGATATCAAAATATCTTTCGGGTGATCTTCATAATAAATAATCGTTCGAAACAATGTGAATTGTGAACTTCATCAGTCCATCGTCTCACCTATATCATCCTTTGATGTTGAACTCGCTTTACTCGCTTCCACGACACCTGTACTGTTGCGTCTTTGTTTCATAAGCATAGTCTCAAAGATTCTCGCTACTGAATACGAAAATGATATATTCGAATAGATATTCCTTTTGTGGGAGATGAGGTTGATAAATTTGTGAAGCCTACTGCACAATTGTTGTGAGTATTATACAATTAATAACCGAACAATTCACCTTCAGTTTTCGAAGATCAAAATTAACAGCCACTATTTATTCAGGAAGTTAACAGAGATGACGTCGTCTACTATATCGTCTGGAGTTTGCAGTAATAAAAAAAAACATTTACGATAGTGCGATGCAAATGATATAATTCTTGAGCTATTAAACAAGTAACACCCAATTTACGAATTATAGAAGTGAAAGTTTATAATACGCATGGGAACCTTCATCAGGTAAATTAACAGAATACACATACAGAAATCTGTGATGATCTATCACGATATCTAATAGCACAATAATCAACAATATTTTAAGTACAATTTAAGTACCTGGTAGAGTACGTTCACCAAATATGAGCCCTATATACAGGGTGTTTGTTTAAACAAATGCAAGGGAGATGATTCCTCGATGGAAAGCAGCAGGGGTAGTTCATATAAATTTTTTTCGAAATCCACCTTCCTTCCGAAATACAGACTTTGGAAGGCGATGACGAGTTGACAGTTTTTAATTTTTTTTAGGAGTCTTGAAAAACACTGAGTCATAAAACTATACATAATATGATTCATTAAGTAGATGTTACTCACACATTTTTTTTGATCTCATAATTTTATTATTAGGGGTTGCAAATAACAACCCCTTATGATTTTCTTCAAAAATTGTTTTAGTGGGATAGGTTTTCGAAAAATAAATTTCTCTTATGGTTTTCCATTCAATCCTGGAGAGAGAAAGTCTCCTGCAAAATTTCTCGGAAAAAATAAAAACTTACAAGCAGTTATGATCAATGTTCATTCCATTTCATCGTATGTTCCATAGAATGAATATTCTATGGAACATAGAACGGTTTAGGCTCAAAATTGGTTTGTCAATTATGCTTATTAATCGAAAGAAAGTTCCATTTGTGAAATTAAAATATTACGAATATAATTTTCTTCCGGAAATTAGAATTAGGAAGATTCATGTCGTTATCTTCTGTCATAGACATACAATACCTTAGAATATTCATTCTATGGAACACTTATACGATGAAATGGAATGAACAGTGATCATAACTGCTTGTGAGTTTTTATTTTTTCCGAGAAAAGTATCGACTGTATGGAAATTTTGCAAGAGACTTTTTTCTCCAGAATTGAATGAAAAACCATAAGAGAATTTTTCTTATTCGAGAATCTATCTCACGAAAACAATTTTTGAACGAAAATCAAAGAAGTTTGTTCTTTTCGACCCCTAATAATAAAGTTATGAGATCTATAAAATTTGTGTGAGTTACATCTACTTAGTGCTTCATATTATGTAAAGTCTTTTGACTCAGTGTTTTTAAGAAAAACTATCAACTGTCAAATGAATATTTCATTGAAATGGTAGTGCCACCATGGCTCATCTTTCTTTCATTTTCAAAAATAGGTGTGTTTCTTGATAGCCGATTTCTGTTGTTTTATTTTTTTATTCTGTTGAGCAACTGAATATGTTTTTTCTCAAGAATATTTATATTCTTTGGACAGAATTCTTAGCAATTATTTCTATAAAAAATAACAACCTACCGCGAGTAGGTACTACCACATAACCTAACAAGATACCAGATCTTCCATCGCAAAGAACGTGTTCCGGCGAACTACAGTTAAAGCGAAAGTCTGATAAAAACAACACAGGAAACATCCATCGAGATTAAATGCCCCTGATCCAATCAACTTTTCCGTTATACCCAATTGCAATTCAACTTCTTGGATCGAGTCAATCAGCAGATAGGTATCCCGCTTTTTTCATCGACAAGTGCGTGTGCAAGAGCAGCGGTCCCATATTTCCTATGGTACTTCTTCCATATGACATCGGCCACTTGAATTTATTGTGAAATTATACAGAACGGCTTTTGCTCCGTGGCCGAGAGGACTAGTTGGCAAACAAGAAATATTTAATGAGTTGGAAGAATCTCCCAATCAAAGTAACTGCATCTAATGATGAATTGAGGAATGTTGCTGATAAGGCATACATATTTCGAAAAGAGTTTGCTTTACCATAAAGTTGAAATGGAGGGGGAAAACGTTATTTTGTACACCGAATTCTACATTTGGGCAATAATTCTATAAATTCAGAAAAAATTGTCAGAAATTCTATTAAATTCTACTAAATTCAAGTAGAGTGTACGCCAAAATTTTACATTGACTTCCCTCTCGATTTGTGACGAGGGGCCAATCATTACTGAAATTCTGTACACCGAATTCTACTTTTGATATAATTCTTCTCAATTTCACCGAAACTCAGAAGAATTACCCTGTATATTTCTCATTCCATAGTGATTAGAAAAATATTTGAATTATATTTGAAGCTTTAAAGAGCAACCCCTTAAGAGGGGGTACAATGTCTATGGAAAAGTCATAAAATTAGGTGAATTTAATCTGGTCACCCGATACAGAAGAACAGAAGTAGGTACTTTCTTTCTGTTCTGTAAAATATTTAAATATGGGGAGTACCAATAGAATTTACACGTAATTATTTCTGATTTATCGCCCACAAAATATTTCCGCAAAATTTTCAAATAGCTAGAGATTCATAGAAATATTTTTCAGAAAAGCACACGAGAAATACATATATTTATTCATTATAATGTATCATCTTTCAAGGAATTATCCTCATATTATTATGTTACAAACACAATAGTTACTAAACACTTTCTCAAGTACCCTGAATGTTCTGTTCTGAGGAACTTATTGGGCCTGATAGTACAAATCAACATTATTTTATTTCAATATTTTACTCTTCAAGAGTCCTTTAAAACCGAGTTTAAAACAGCCCAAACAACTCAATCCATTATTAGGAAGACAAAGTCATAAATGAATCAAAACCGAGATCAAAACTGTGAGTGCCATCATAACAACTTGACCTACGTGCACTCAGATAACCAGTGGACATTTTTTCCTCCATTGTGTTTACTTATTCCATATAACTTCAAAAAAGAATGAGGACTTGACATTATGAGTATGCCTAATCAATCTATAATAGTAAATGTACCAAACTATACAGGATATCTGTAAACAAATGCGATGGACTTAGGGAGATGATTCCTCGCTGAAAATAAGCAGGGGTAGTTCATATAAATATCATAACTGTGTCGTAAAACTATACATAATATTATTCATCAAGTAGATGTTGCTCACACATTTTTTTTGATCCCATAACTTTATTATTAGGGGTTGAAAATAACAACTCCTTATGATTTTCCTTCAAAAATTGTTTTCATGGGATAGATTTTATAAAAATAAAATTGTCTTATGGTTTCCCGTTCAATTCTGGAGAAAAAAGCCTTCGCAAAATTTCGATACAGTCGATACTTTTCTCGGAAAAAATAAAAACAATCAGTTATGATCACTGTTCATTCCGAGGTTCATTCCATTGCATCGTATGTTCCATAGAATGAGTATTTTAAGATATTGTTTATGCTCAAAATTGGCTTTGTCAATTTTGCTTATTAATCAAAAGAAAGTTATATTTGTGAAATTAAAATATTACGGATATAATTTTCTTCCGGAAATAAGTAATTAAACGTAAACCTTAGAAAGATTTATATCTTTCCCATCTTCATAGACTACATATCTTCTGAACGTATATCAAAGGGGTTGTTATTTTCAACCCCTAATAATAAAGTTATGAGATCTAAAAAATTTGTGTGAGTAATATCTACTCAATGTTTCATATTATGTATAGTTTTATGACTCATTGTTTTTAAGAAGCCGTAAAAAAATTAAGAAGTGTCAACTCGTCATCGCCTTCCGAAGGCTGTATCTTGGAGGGGGTGGTCGATTTCTAAAAAAAATTCATATGAACAACCCCTGCTCATTTTCATTGAAGAATCATCTTTCAAAGTTCCTCGCATTGGTTTACAGACAAATATGTATATTTTTCCAATTAATAGGTAAATTTGAAGTTAACAATGATGGTACATAATACATTTTCGAATCAGCTCAACTTATTGCATGTTTTTTTCAAAAATCAAAAGTATTTTTCATCATAGACTATTTAGTCAACATACCTGAAGAGAACTTGACCCAAGGTTGTGCATTATCAGTCCTTACTATGGGCTTATTAACCCTAACAGATTCCTCTACATTTTGCGAAACAACCATTGAACTCCACCAACTTATCACTAACGTTATCACAGTTATAAATTTGTTCCTACCGAATTTAAGATTCATGTCTATCACTTTTTCGGCTAAATCACTCCAAGAAATTTTCTATTTGGCAACAATTGTCCGTAATATAACTAGGTTTTCATTTGATGTACTTAATCATACAGTTTCATTGGATCAAATGATACTTAAGTCATTCGCGGTGGTTGAGCTTAAGTATCGCTCTATTTGACGTTTGATACGCATGCAGTTTACGCGTGGCGCCACTAGAACAATACACACTGCACCTCACGCTGGTAGCTTTGCGACTGATCGCTCTTTCTTCAGCCGGGCTTGGCTTGGCAACTTTCGACTTTTCAAGTTTCGAATGGGACTGGCGCTTGGCCTGGCCTGATAATTCGACTTAAAGCAGCCGCAACTAATTGCTGAAAGCGATACTTGAGACTTCGCATTCAAGAGGAATCTACAAGCACCCCTGAATGGATGGGGAAAAGTAGACTACCTGTCACAGTTTTTGTGGCGCCTAATTGATTTTGATCTGTTTTTAGCATTGGGGAAGATACTCTGAAAGGTTTGGCTTATTTTTAGGGAATGCACGATTTATGGTGATGGAAACGTATGAGATTATCTTGTGTACAAGACTACAAGGTTTTTGAGAGCTCGTTCTCCTTAACGAGTGCTATATTGTTTTGCCCAAATGTCTGTAATTTTCGAATTTTGAGTCGAAAATGGTCTAAAATGATAAGATTATACTCCCTATGACGAATTCGAGGTCGAATTAAATTCTGTCCGTGGGGCCGTCCGGCCGTCTGTTAGCACAATAACTTTCGAAGGGATTGTCCTAGAGACTTGAAATTTTCAATATGAGTGCGGTTCCCAAATGGCTCAGTTGAGTTCGTTAACCAGCCAAAGCGTACAGGGTGTTTTATAAAATATGGCCATTCAAAATTTTTGTTCCTCAATATCTCAGACAAAACGAAACCCTTCGAAATGGAATGTTGCGGCCATATGAAAGATGCTCAAATAAGCTTCATGCAAAATTTTGTGGCCAGAGTGGATTCAGAACCATAGAAAATTCAATTGGAATATTGAGAAGGAGAAATTTCATATTTCCATAAAAAAATATTCGATTCGAAAAAAAATTATTTCGTAAATAAAATTCGTACACTGAATGTTCATGCAGAATTTAGTGCCCATAGTAATAACAGAAATATAGAAAATTCAATTTGAATATTGAAAAGGAGAATCTTTATATTTTCATAACAGGATATCCGATTGAAGAGAAAACATTTTTTAATCAAGGTTATACTGAATTTCAATGGTGTTATTTAGATTTCCCTCGAATTTAAATCTATGGAGAAGTAAATCTATATAATTCACCCGAAATTATTACAGGCTTCATTCAAAACTTCCACAGAATCATTTTGAATGGTAATTTACTCCAAAAAATGTTTAAATCTTGAGCGTTATCTGTCTACAGGAAATATCAAGATAGAACTAGTTAGTTCTGGCTTTGGAGGTGAAATCCTCAGAACTCACAATAGATTAGGTGTGTTTTTTCTCTTTGTTACAGTATAAACATGCACTCAAAGAACAGCCTTCGGTATTCTCCTGACAACGTATTAAATCGATTGAAACAGGTTCTGGAAAGATTCAGCAATTTCTGATTTTTTTTGTATGATACAGACTCCAAGATTTGACTTACCTATAGTCCGTTCACGAAAGTTGAGCCGTCGGTTGGCCATGACAATTTGACATATTCCACTGTGTATATTAAAATTTTAGGTAATGATGTTTATTTTCTTGTCAGATTGATACGCAATGTTGTCAATATTGCATAGAGTCGTCTGATAACTCGCAAGCTCGTCGGACGAGGCCGGGTACATTCGGCAACATTGAATTTATTTTACGTTATGACAGCAAATACTGCCAACTTCAGATAAATAAGGAAACGCCTACTATGTGCTCAACCTTTCGTGAACGGAGTATATTTCAATATGTAGTTCAGTTTCAAATTTATTCGTTGCCAAGCAATATGTGTTTATCGCGCCCTATAGTGTAAAAATCCAAACTGTTCCCGTATCGCGAAATTTGGCAAAACAAACTCCAGTCAGTTCTTACACCATCTTCTTAGACATCTCTGATATATTCAAAAGACTTACTGCCATTTGACATATAATAACGATATGGGAGATATTTGAAATGTAGCGGTGATAAAGTTTTCCGAATCGCATTCAAAAAGGTCATCTCAGTGTCAGTTGCAGGAACGTCCATTAAAATTAAAGGTCCATTAAACTCTTAATCCTCCATTATTACAAGGAACTAATGGAGGATTAAGGGTTTAATGGACCCTTAAATTTTAACGGACGTTCCTGCAACTGAGCATCAGAATCTCAGATGGCTTTTTGATGAATGTGTCTCCAGTCAGATCAAACACCCCGATTACACTCAGCTCACTTCCACGGCATGAAGCAGGGAAGCGGGCAGCGAGAGAATGTAATCACTACACTTCCCTGACGCCTTCCGCTGCTCCTCGTGTGCTGCCTTATGCTCCCTAAATTGGCGGTTTTTCAGACGGAAGTCAAAGGACCAGCAGTACGAGCGGCTGTGCCGATAACAGAATCGCCTAACGCTCTTACGAAATTTATAATAGGTACACTGCGCAAAAAAAACTAACGCACATACTGAAAATATCAATTTTAATAAAAGTTAACTCTTCATTGACTTTATAACTTATTTTTTATTTTCTCCCGGGAAGGTTTTGAACGAAACAAGACACATTAAATGGAATAAAAATATTCCCTCATGTGGACATATGTATAAAAGGGAACGTCGATCACAATGGTAAAGGCAGAATCTAGACTCATCTGTGGAGAGAACTCTTTCCTAATCAGTCTCTTCCAGTGGATATGCTCTCTCGCAAAATACAAACGCGCCCTTCGATGGGCTGGGGTAAGAGCTGGGCCTCTTGCCGCGACACGAGGCTTTAAATCATATTCTCTGAGGCGATTTCTTATAATATTATCTGAGTGCTAATTTGCACCCCATGAGTTTGCTCAAGCTGATTTTGAAGTAGGCGAGCGGTTGCAAACCGTTGTCTCAACGAAGAAACTCTCAAGTAACGTTCTTGAATGGCAGTTGTTACCCGTGGTCTACTCTGCCTGGTCTTCGGACATTCATACCTGTCTCCCTGAATCGCTGCAACTTTCTGGACACACTTGTACGGGAAACTCCAAACCTTTCTGCAATTCTTGTGTATGTTCACCCTTCTTCTCGCAAAACTACCGCTTGGGCACATTCCTCTTGGGTCAAATTGCGTGTTTCGCGTTGCATAGCGATCGAGTGTGGAAAATCAAACGAAGAAAAACTATTGATCACTAGAATTGTTCGAGAACAACTGATTTCAGAATTGAGTCAATAGCCAATACATTCAACTCTGATAATCTCATCTTTTTTATTCCTACTGGAAAAAAAACATCTGTATTGAAGAAAAACGTTGAAAGTGGATAACAAATGCATGAATAATTCTGATAAAAATAATTATCATTGAGAACACCTTCAGTTGTAGAATAAATTTGAGATTCCATAATGTGCGTTATTTTTTTGCACAGTGTATTTTCGGAAATAGTGTTATTATTTTTGTCCTGAAAATGTCAACAACGGAGTGAAGTGAAACTTCGATTTTGAGAATAATTTTTCAGTATTATGTACCTTTTATTTTTTATCCCAAAACAGGCATTTCACAACTAACAATTCTGACGAATGTTACATTTTTCATCACTGGGTAGACCAAAATTATTGCAGAAATCACACGGGCTACAGTTTTTTTTAAGAGAAGTAAAATAACTTTTACCGGGATTCAATGATTTTTAGCCCATCCGCCTTCCAAGTCCGATTAAAAAAAGTCGAATCTAGTACCTTTTTTTTCCAATGACTTTTGTAGCTCAGGACTCCGCAAAGTTTTCAAATCTAGGCAAAAGCTAAAAAGACACCTTTTTGTATTACTAAACCGAAAATGAATGTTTGAATACATCCTACTGATGAAAACTGAATTTCTAGCTTTTAAGCTTATTTTGGGTAACTTCAGATATAATATAGAATAAATAAACCCTATTTGCTCATAAAAAAAATCACAAATAAATCAAATTAACCTTCAATACATTACAAGGTGCGTCAAAGTCAAAACATTTAAAGTATGTTGATACAATTAATATTATTCACCACATCAAACAATAAGTCAGAATAAAATTACAATAAAATTAGAATTACAATAAAATCACAATTACAATGACAATGGCAACTGGCTTACAAACACAAGTGTATAAATCTAAAATTGAAAATCTAAAAATTCCTTTATGGAATAAAATACATTCTTCGTTAAAAAAACCTTCATTTTATTTTTGAAAGAAACCTCGCTCAGTTTCATCCAGCTTTCAGGAAGTTTATTTAGCAACTTGACACCTAGAAAGTTGAAGCTATCTTGGGTCCTCTTGATGCGGTGCTGTGGGAGTACCCATTTATTTCTGTTCCTAGTGTAATAGTCGTGCTGTCAGGAAGCTCAATATTTTTCATTATTGAATCAAAATTCACGACGATCATGTTGAAAAATAACTCGAGACTCCAAAGAATCGCATAATATACTACATAGTTGTATAGGCACCGGTCTGAGGAATAAAAAAATTTTTTTGACGTCAATCTACTGGATATCCTGTATAATCAACGAGACACAATGATGAGGCAGAGTATGAATGCTCACTGCCTTCGATACTGCTGCAGAAGTATTTCGGGAATTATTGCCGACAACGCAAGCAGCAGTAGCAGGGGCTGAGTGTAATTGAGGTTTTATACTCGTAGTTCTTCACGTATTAGAGGTTCCACCATTGCTTTCAAACATTCCATTTTCACTACCAAAACAACTGAATCATAAGGGTTATTGTTGCTGTACTGCTTACATATGAAATGAATATTGGTAACCTTTAGTTGAAGAATAAGATTCAACGTGCATGTTGGACCTTAGGACCACTCGCTGTGCGCCACCGGCCCAAGTCCGGATTATCTCGTCTATACGGTATGTTCTTCTCCGGGCGAGTTCATTGTTTTTTCAATTTCTCGTGCTTCTTTTCTGTTTGTTCGCCCGACTCCTTCCAGCGGGATATCTAAAGATGCTCATAATTACCGAAGAGCTACATGAAAACACACTCATAAATATCTCCAGTTTATCTGCTCTGATAGGAACAGGGGCCAGAAATTATTTCTTCTGATATCCTCGTATGATGTAGACCTCTTAATTTAATTGAGAGATGCGTTTATATTTATTGGTCGTCAATAAGGTATACAGAGTGATTTCTTGGTAGACTATCATTTCGAAGTCATTAGTTTAATATTAAAAGTGATTGGAGTGGTAAATTGATTTGGCCATGGAGCACAGGCTGAAATATTTTCAGAGTTTAGTTTTGTGATGGAGATGAGGGTCCAAATGTAACGCAAGATTTAAATCAGCCAACATTCATGCCGTAAAATGTTGACAACTAAAATTGAGGAACTAAAATTTCGTCCTAACGTCAGCCGGCCAGTCGGATGGTCCTACGGACAGAATTGAATTTGACCACGGATTCGTCATCAGGGAGAAATAATAGACATTTGGCAAAACGATACAGCACATTTAAGTAGAACGAGCGCTCAAAAAAATCGATTGATTGATTATCAGGTTGGAATTAGTAAAATATGTGTTAAACGATAGAACAAATTGTCTTTCAAAATAATGAAAGCATGTCGAGCGCAGTTCAATTTTTTTTATGAAATAGTATTTCCAGAAAATGTTTTTAGGTTTTTACTCAGAGTCTCTGAAACAGAAACAATTAAAACTATTTTAATTAAGATGAAATGCTCCTGCGTAAATTCTTGCATTCATTTGTCAAGAGCAAATTTGTTTTGAAAAAATTGTTGCCTAACAGTAAAACTAAAAAGGAAAATAAATGAAAAGGATAACGTTTCGGTGTCTATATCATACTCTCTCTTTAGACAAACTTGGAAAATCTTTGGAATTACATATATCTTTTTTCGTTTGTACTCTAATGAACATTTAAAGTTTTCTCTATATCTGCAGTCCAAATTTCAGTGATAGAATGAATGGTTATTCAGAAAAAAATATATCCTCACAAGCAGAGCTGTGCCGAGCATTGAAGAAAAGTGCTTCAAAAGCACTAAGCCCTATTGAAAAGTGCTCCGGAATCTCGAGCACTAAGCCCTTATTTTTTGAAGAATGCTCGCGATTACTAAGCACTTTTGGAAAGTAATTCGTTTACACGAGCACCGAGCACTAAGCACTTTTCAAAAACAAACTTAATATTTTCCATCCAAATATCTCTTAGTTTTGGAATTTTGATTTTTTCTTTTTAATGTTATCGTTTTTTGAACTAGACATATTTGAAATTGACAATAGGTTTTTTCAGTGAGTCGTTCAATAGATATTTAATCAATTCAAAAGAATATATATCAGGTGTCCCAAGGTAAGTGGCCTATTAGATCAAATTGGCGTGTTGCGAAAATGACTCTAGTTCGCTCAATATTTGAGATTTTGGTCAGAATTTAGCAAGTCATTAGATATCGATTTTATCTATGTCACTGTTTTTGAATAATTGTTGTCAGTTATACAGGATGGACCAAAAATAATATATCAATAGATGCCATAATATTCCAATAGGCCACTCACCTTGGGACACCCGATATATAACTAGGTTTTTAGAGAGCGACTTATGGTCAAGATATTTCAGTATAATAGTTCGAGACCATTAGTCGCTAGATTAATAACTGGGTTGATTACAAGATTTTTCCGACGACATCAATATGAATTGTATATAAATTCTTGATTGAAATGAACTCTTTTTCACAAGACATACAATTGACATAATAAAAATTTCTATATTTCTATGTTATGTTGAGTTCTGACATTACTCTATCGCTTCTAATGCTTCAGGTTCGTTTGTTCATGGAAATGCACACTGAAACAGAATCAATTGAACATTAAATGGTCATTTATATTCAATTTTGTACATTTAAAATCAACTTTTAGGTCGACGAAACAATTATTTTTGATAAATTCCGGACATAAAGACAGTTACCATGACGACATACCAAAAAAAGTTATAGAGAAGAGTGACGTCTTGTCAACAAATTAGATGGAATGTTTCTTATGATTTTTTAAACTCTATATAATATTCATTCAGTTAACGAACTGTAACTAAAATATTCGCCAATAAATTACTTGAAATCATGATAAAAGATACATGAATCGTATGTTGAAAAAAAGGTCTCATTGTTCCATAGATTTTTTCCTGACAAAATCATCATACCAATCTGTTTTTCTAGCAAAATAATAAAACGTGAAAACCACAAAGCCCATAACATATAGCGAGATTGTATTTTTAACATCATTGTTCGTAATGCAAGAAAAATGAACAAATTTTTAATCTATAGAAGTGAAACGGAAAAAAATATTTTAGTTCTTTGTCTATTTGAAGCAAGCGAAAGTGTCTGTCATTTCCATGTTCTAACAAGTTTATGAAGGGCTTAGTGCTTGTAATTCCTGAAAGTGCTTGGGAGCACTTTGGTGCTCGGGAGCACTTTTTCGAATTACTAAGCACTAAGCCCTTTCGAAAAATTCGCGAAGCACCAAGCACTAAGCACTGGTTCAATCAAGTGCTCACGAGCACAGTGCTTACGAGCACAAAGTGCTTCGAGTGCTTTCACGAGCACTAAGCACAAGCTTCGGCACAGCTCTGCTCACAAGTAATATTTTTTTCTAGGTATATATGATTTTTCACCCATAGTTACAACGGTTTGTTTATGTATATCACAATTGATCGAATACCCAATCCCCATAAAATATTTTTGTTGAAACGTTCTCCATTGATGAAACAGTACAACCGATAGGTAGCGGTAGCGCTTTGCGCTCTCGTCCGCTGAAGTGAATGAGACCAATGATATTCCGGTGATTACGGTGCACGGCTGTCATGAAAATATTCAATTTTGACAAATGTCATATGGAGTGTACCCAGTGTCTTCTTTTCTTCTTCCTTGTCCAATAGCAACATCTACAGAGCAGCAATTCATTTCGCAAGACATAAACATTCACGTCAGATACCAGATACAAACTGAAAAAGTCCATGAGAGTACCCAGCGATTTCGGAAAAACACTGTTCATAATGGTTCGTTTTGCGTAGAATGGTATAATACATGCCAGTGGCTGACAGGAAGCCAAGTTCGAAATAAATTATTTTGTTGGTGGCGTGGTCTTGGGCCTCCTCGATTGAAATCTCACGAGCCGCCACTGACACTGACACGACGACAACGTATAGTCCGTTCACGAAAGGTTGAGTCTCATAGTAGGCGTTTCTTTATTAATCTGAAGTTGGCAGTATTTTCTGTCATAACGTAAAATAAAGTCAACGTTTCCGAATGTACCCGGCCTCGTCCGACGAGCTTGCTAGATGTCAGAAACTATGCCATATTGATAACATTGCGTATCATCTGAAAAGAAAATAAACAACATAACCTAAAATTTCAATATACACAGTGGAATATGCCAAAATTTCCATGGCCAACCGACGGCTCAACCTTCGTGAATGGACTATACGTTGCTGTGTGGATGGTGAAAAATTCAAAATGGATTACACGTTGCGGGCACGTCACGGAAATGTGTGGATCGAGCTTTATTGTGTCATTTCTTTGTAAAAAATATTCTACAGAAAATTTGAGGCATATTTTATTATGTGGAGGTTCAATTAGTAGGAGAGCTGGGCACGAATTTTTGGGTAGGTATTTGAGGCAAGCTGAAAACTTGTCAAATACCTCTCCTATATAACCCAACTCAGGATTGCAGATCTGGCTGGTGAGTAGCGGGGCTAAATCAACCCCTACATTTTTTAATGGCCTGGCAGGTAGAAAGCCCTACCGAAATGATCTGTCTTTTTGGAATCTTATTTTTTAGCTATAAAGTAACACTCCATTAAAATTTCAAGCTGCCTCAAAAACATTTTTTATAATTTTTTTGCAAAATATTTTGCACGCGTCTGGCAATGTTAAACCCCAACCCCGATTAAATTTTTGGCAGCTTGAAATTTTAATGGAGTGTTACTTATAACTAAAAAATAAGATTCCCAAAAGACAGATCATTTCGGTAGGCTTTCTACCTGCCAGGCTATTAAAAATGTAGGGTTCATTTAGCCCCGCTACTCACCAGCCAGGTCTGCAATCCCGAGTTGGGATATAATAGAGAGTAATCTGACAAGTTTTCAGCTTGCCTCAAATACCTACCCTAAAATTCGTGCCAGCTCTCGGACTAAATCTTTCAAGGTGAAAAAAAGGAGGAATGCCTGAAATGCCAAGTCTAAATGAAATACATATGCACCATTTATGCACATATATATTGTTACATAAACAAGTAATAGAGTGAATACTTCCAATAAAAATATCCATAATTATTGTAAAAATTGTTATTGTAAGAATTAAATAGAGTAAAATTCATGTTATGGTGAAGATTTCATTAATAAGAACTCTCTGTGAGAATATTCAATGAGTTCCCTTAATGTTCAATGAGAAAACGATAATTTAAATTTAGATATCCTGAGAACTTTCGGTTTTTTCTACTCATGAATGAACAAAACAGTTCTAATAATATCCATAACATGAATAATCATTTTCCCAATGTAAACAAGCGCATTGTCGAAGTTTCACGTAATGTCACCCATAACTGTTAGAGACCGGATAATATGCATTTGCATATATGCTTTTGCATATTAAGGACATCTTCAGCGGTATTTGCATATTTCAGCTAAAATCCAGTTATGATGCATATTTTCAGTAGATACATATTTTCTTCCCTGCGTTCCGAAATGCGATAAAAGTGCTGAATACGACCAAATTCCACAAAATACGAGATCTATTGAGAAATATAGTAATATTTGTGACTTTTGTCAATTTTTTTTTTCGCGCGCTACGAAGTAAAGAAAAAAAGGAGAAAAAAAAAGAAGAAAAAACCTCAGGAAAAGGGGAAAAAAGTTTGGAAGGAAAAGAAAAGTAAAGAGGAAGGGGGAAAAAAAGGGAAAGGGGAAAGAAAGGGGGGAGAATTTGGAACAGGATAGAAGTAGGGGGAGGAAAGGGGATGAAAATATTCAAAGAAGGTAAAAAAAAGAAAAAGAGGGGAGAAATTTAGTAACAAGGACGAAAACCTAAAAATTTACGAAGGGAGGGGATTTTGAAATAGGGGAACCAGAAAAAATATTGAAAAAGATTAAAATATGGCATATCCTGGAGATTAATTCCGGGGGGAAGCAATAGGGATAATTGGAATAAAAGGGAGAAAAAGGAAAGTAAAGGGGAAAGACAAGGAATTGACCGAAAATGGGAAATAATCACATCCGCTAATGCGGATATAGCCAAACAGGAAGGAGGAAGGGTGCAGATAATGAATAGGCAAAAGAAAACGGGAATGGAAATGGGAAAGAAGGGGGAAATAACTGGTTGGGAAGGAAAGAAAAAGGGGCGGTATTTCCCTAAAGAGGAAGGAGAAAAAGGTAAAAAAAAAAAAAAAAAAAAAAAAGAACGGTTGAGAAAAAAAAAAAAATGGAAATATAAAAGAAGGAAAAAAATAAAAAAAATGATTATTGCTTAAAGAAAAAATGTTCGGTATTTACATTTGAAAAAAATTATTATGGAATGAAAAAGAAAGGGGGAAATAAGAAAGAAAAATTAGGGACTAGGAAGTTTAATTTGGGTTTGTATGAATATTGGAACACCCTGTACGTGAGCATGATTGTTTTCTTTCATTCTCGTTACCACAAAGAATCAATTAATGATCAAGAAGTGATAAAAAAACATTTACTCATGAGTGACATTTAAAAGTTCAATAACTCTTAAACTATTCTACCGAATGATTTCAATTTTGAAAGTGTTGTCACCCTGCTATTGATATATTTCCATATTCCAGAAATTGAATAAATCAGATCCGGACTAAAAAGTTTCACACGTTCTCTGTACGTCAATATTATGTTTTTTTTTCATTTTCTTAACCAAAAAGAATCAATAAATGAGAAAAATTTAGAACCTCTGCTTGGCACTGTCATACAGAGTGATCAAGAAACATTACCTCATGAGTGAAATTTCACAGTTTGATTGATAAATCTTGACCTTATCGGAAATTCTTCGAGTTTTTCAGTTTTGTCACTCTTTGATACTGCCTTCTTCGAAATTTTCCTCAAATGGTTGGACAACTTCATCAACGTGCTCAAAAATGAAAATATACCATTTTGATCAATTTCTGAATTCAATTTGTTTTTAATATCGAATATTTCTCACTTATTTGTTGTTTTTGTTTTATTCATTATCCAGTTTGTGGGTAGAAATTTTTCTTTCAATAAATCAGTTTAATTAGTGAACACTCTTCTTTTGATTTGACTTCTTAATCTGAACACTCTACTTAAATATTAGTATTCTTTTTCAGTCATAAATAATATCATTGTTTAAGTTCTCCTTAAACAATGATAATATGCATAATACAAAACCTCCGCATATCACATTTTGTTCAATTCTTACCTCTTTATCCAAAGTTAATGAAAAAAAATCAAATAAAGAATAAACTTTAACACCCTGTATTATTGGTATATATTTTATGACTATTAGGTACACCCGAAAACTACCCAATATTTTAACACCCTGTATTTCTTAAAGGAATCAGTTTCGGACATATATTTATGGGACCTTTTTTTCATATTTTATGGCCCTCTATCGCGTGGCACCATGCATAGTACTTTTTTCCTTGACACCCTGTATACTCTACCATTGTATGAAGGATAGTGTTTACTCAAAATAATCTACTAATATATTTACGATCGTGACATCTATGATCTAGCTAAAAATGTTATATGTATCGTTAGAGGAATTCAAAAGGAGAAGTTCGCAGCAGAAAATGATTCCACCAAAAGTAGAAAGCTTTCTGCTTGGAATGAAAGGTAGCCCTGATTGAGAAGTATAGATGGCAGCCCATGCCCCATATCTTGCAGGAAACCAGAATATTTGGATGTTACGGAGCAATCTTGATCTTCATCATAATCTGTATGAAAAATAGCGCAATTTATGAAACCTTTCGCTTACGTTCGTAGGGGGTCACATGTTACTCTACAGTGGATGCTTGAAAACAAAAACTACGTTGAGGGGGTACAACAACCCGAAGATGTTGAGTAAGGAATAGGAGTTGAATGATACCTCATGATAAAGGGTCTATAAATTTCCTTTTTTTAACCTACTCGATAAACGAGTTGCATTAAGTGTACCTAAACAATATCACAAACGGGATTAAACATGCTACAAACATTTTGGAAGGCTTGGCGAACAAATTTTCAATAATTTCCGTTCTGAGTAAATGTTTAGGGTACCATCGATCCCATCAGAGCCCCCAGGCTGTTGTAAAGAGGCAAAAAAAGAGAATTCGAAAAATAATAAAGTGAATGGTGAATAAATATCAGTACTCTTTACTCTTTCACTACTCCCGAAGATTTCTAGCTTGAATTTAGCAGTAAATGATGCTGCTAAAATATCAAATGAAACTGTGAACTTTTCCAATATTAATTAATTAAATTTGAAATCCCTAAGGGATACCAGATTGTCGAGTAGAGTAAATACTATAAAACCATTGAAATGTGATTTAGTTAAAATTTGTGGATGACGATAGTTTTATTATAGAAAGTAGGCATAAAGCAAGTTCCTTAGTATTGAATATACATACATATTACAATCATTTGAATTTATTTGTAGTGTAATGATTTGGTAGGATGTTTCATTTAAAATTAATATTGTGAGCAAAATTATGTAAAGTGTTACAATCGTCATCAAAGTGAGTCAAAACTATTTGAAGAATTCAGTTTTGATCATTTCAAAGATTGTAGAAATGATAATTTCTTCGAGGAAATAATTGCTCAAGCGGAAAAATTAGCCGACTATTCTGCAATTAATACCACTAGACGAGAATATAATCCAAAATTTTCTTATCCCCGCATTCAAAGGGAAATTATTTTTCTTGAAAATTGATCAAGTAGTACTGGGTTCTTCAAATAATAGATCCGATATGATCTCTATATATGATATTTTGGTTTTTTCAGTAATTTTTACATTATATGACGATGATCTCCTAAAAAACTGCTCTACAACAGAAGCTTACTGAAACGGTAAAGATGGAGGCTGATATGGAGGCGGATGTTTTGTTTAATAAAATTGAAGCTTCAGGATTATTTCCAATTCCTCTTTCTTCAAAACTGCTGAATATATTGCAATATACAGGGTGAATCCTGTTGAACCGTACATACTTCACACAGAGATAGAGGACACTTTGCTGGTTTCAAAAAGACCCCACATGAAAGGTCTCAAACGATTCGTTTCAATTATACAGGGTGATTTCCAGTTTGGGTCATATTTCCGAATGCTCTATTGGACGAACGAAAAGAATAGATGAAAAAGTCAATAAACCTGTCATGACGGTTCAAACTACACTAAAAATTCTACAATGAAGAGTAATAAAATCACGTGGCACACCTACAAATTATAGAAAAAAAAAAATATTGAATATGCGTACTCGGAGATAAATTTTTTGGACGGGCCTAATTCACATGGAAAACCATACCCAAATGCATCAAGTTTGGAGAAGGTGACAGGTGAATATTATCAGTTTAAATCTCTCGATATTCAAATATTCCAATATTCAGGTAATTTTCGTCAGTTTCCAGGACCGGACTCTATTTTTCTGATATTATCGGAATTTATAAAGAAAATCACCCTGTAGATGAAAAAGTCAATAAACCTGTCATGGCAGTTCAAACTACACTAAATACTCTTCAATAAAGAGTAATAAAATCACATGGCACACACCTACAGATTCAGAGAAAAAAAATTGAATATGGGTACTCGGAGATAATTTTTTTATTTGTTTCTCATTTGTAAACGTCAGTTTCCAAAAACACAATATTAATCAAGGAAGTTTATTTTATCAAGTCACTAACGTGTAAAATTGACAGTTAACTTGTAAAATTTTTACAAGTTAGTAGTATTATTTACATTGAAAGTTGTCAGGTACTTGCTTTTAATTTCATTCATCCTTCTAATCTCAGAGTTCCTGGAACAAATGTATTTCTCAATAAACGTTCCCAAACTATTCAAAACGATATTCGTACCTTGTTTATTCGTATCTATTTGTTTTCTTTTCACGTACTTGCTTCTAATTTCATTTATCCTTCTAATTTCATCGTTCCTGGAACAAATATTTATAGTAATAAACGTTATGAAAGTATTAAAAAAGATATTCATACTTTGTTTCATTTGGATCTGGCCTTTTTCGTCAGAAATCAGCAAATATTCTCGAACGACTTCCCTCTCGTGAAGCCACTGACAGTTGTCATATTTTCTGATGTCATAAATAATCATAAATAGCTTACGACATTTGCGACAAATTATTGAGATTTTTTGGAATTTATCTCACCTTTTTACAAACGAGAAGAAACAAATAAATATAAAACAATACACGCAAGGTAAAGGGTTTTACTGGCTCAAGGAGGTAACTGACTCGCCTGCGGCTCGTCAATTATATCCTCCATTCGCCAGTAAAAACCCTTTTACCTTGCTAGTAATGTTATATACTATTTTTGTACGGCCTAATTCACAAAAAAAACATATCCAAATGTATCAAAAGTTTAATATAAATGGTGAGATCTTCTACTCATTCAAGTATTCAATATTCAGGACTGACTCCCATTTTAGATTGGGTTTTTCATAGATGATAGGTCGAAAGATTCGCCCTGAATATGGAACACCCCAAAAAACTGTTACGGGAGACCGAACAACATTAAATAACCTACAATCCAGGGATTATGGAATACTTTCATGGGGAGTGGATATAACCTGATAATATTCGACTTTTCATGCATTTCGGTATAGTTCTTCTACTAAACTTCAGCCGCCCAAAAAATTATCTCTGAGTACGATTATTAAATTTTTTTGTTAAATCTATTCTGTGTCTCGCGATTTCATGAAAATTTCTTGTAGGTTATTTAATGTTGTTCGGTCTCCCGTAACAGTTTTTTGGGGTTTTCCAAATTCAGGGTGAATCTTTCGACCTATCATCTTCTGAAAAACCAAATCTGAAATGGGTGTTCCATCTCCGAATATTGGAATATTTGAATGCGTAGAATATCTTAACCATTTATATTCAACTTTTGATACATTTAGTTATGTTTTTTTTTGTGAATTAGGCCGCACAAAAAAATTATCTCCGAGTACCCATATTCAATTTTTTTCTTTGAATCTGTACGTGTGCCACGTGATTTTATTACTCTGTATTGAAGAGTATTTAGTGTAGTTTGCACTGCCATGACAGGTTTATTTACTTTTTGATCTACAGGGTGATTTTCTTTATAAATTCCGATAATATCAGAAAAATAGAGTCCGGTCCTGGAAACTGACGAAAATTACCTGAATATTGGAATATTTGAATATCGAGAGGATTTAAACTGATAATATTCTCCTGTCTTCAACTTTTGATACATTTGGGTATGGTTTTCCATGTGAATTAGGCCCGTCCAAAAAATTATCTCCGAGTACGCATATTCAATATTTTTTCTCTCTAAATTTGTAGGTGTGCCACGTGATTTTATTACTCTTCATTGTAGAGTTTTTAGTCTAGTTTGAACCGTAATGACAGGTTTATTGACTTTTTCATCTACACGGTGTTTTTTTTCATAAATTCCGATAATATCAGAAAAATAGAGTCCGGTCCTGGAAACTGATAATCTGTTAACTCAGCTGTATGGAAATTGATACAGTCCTCCTACGTACCAAATTTGATGAATTTGTGATTATTCGTTCGTCCAATAGAGCATTTTGAAAATATGACCCAAAACTGGAAATCACCCCTGTATAATTCAAACAAATCGTTTGAGACCTTTCATGTGGGGTCTTTTCGAAACCAGCAAAGTGTCCTCTATCTCTGTGTGAAGTATGTACAGTTCAACAGGATTCACCCTGTATATTTGAAAACAATTTAACCTCATCACTGTCAAACGTTACTATTTTCTTTGATCAATTATGCATCACTAGAGGCTATCTGGGTTAGCTATATTAGTTTTAGAGATGGTTGGCAAAATTGATTTTGATAAAGTGAAAAAGAATCTGCTGTTATTTAATCAAGAAAAACATCTATTTAACCCAATGAAAATAATATGACGGATCGAAGAAGTTTTTTATTAATTAATAATTCATTGATATTATTTCCAATGGAATCGAAGTAAAAAATCTTTGTTTTTTAAAGAATAATAAAAAATATTCTTATAACTGGATCTCGTACTTTATTGAATGGCCGAAGGGCGCCACTCAGCTTGTGGGGGCCCTGGATCCTTTATACAATGATTTCGATATTGACATTCTGTATAACAGAATACCTACTATTCAATCATTCTACGAAACAATTTTGAGACAATGATTTCAAACACTGACATTCATAGTACCTAGCTGTTAACTATTGTTTTTTTTCGTAAATAATTTCCTAGCTGCCCACACTCAATTGAAGAAACAAATGTTATATCGGGTTATTTTTCTCAATAAAATTTCCCAATAATAAAAACTTTTAATTTCTACAACTGATTTCACAACTCGAATCTCCATTACAACTCACAGAATATCTCATAATCATGTCAACTTCAAACCTAACTGCTACCAACGTACAATATCATAGAGTTTTTTTTCTTTTTCTTTTGTAAAATTAAAATGAATTAATATATTTTCTATAACACTCGGCCTATCCTGACTAAAGTTTATTGTACATATTCTTGTAATATTTCGGTGGTCGTCTTCTTCTAGCATCTCGTCTTCCATTCTCGTTGCCATTTGTCTCCTTTTGGGCTTCTTTCTCTCCTGGTTTTCTTTCTTCTCTTGCTCTTCTTCCATCTCTTCGTTGCCTTCTTTGTTCTCCTCTTGATCGTCTTTGTTCTCCTTCTTGATCGTCTTTGTCTCTTCTTGATCGTCTTTGTTCTCTTCTTGATCGTGGTTTCTCCATCTGGTTCTTCTATTGGTGCTCGGGATAGTGCATCCACATGCTGCATAGTCTCTCCTGGTTTGTATTTGATTTCATAGTCATACTCACTGAGTGTGTTGCACCATCTGATTATCTGACTATTGTTCGTTTTATTTCTGTTCAAATAAACATAGTGCTTGGCAATCTGTAACAATTGTAAATTTAATTGGTAACAAAAGAAATCTAAGCCTTTCAATTGACCATATGATCGCTAACAATTCTAATTTTGATGAGTGATAAGACTTCTCTGCATCTGTGGTCTTTCGACTAACTGCATACACCATTCTCATTTTTCCTGTTTCATCTGATTGTAGTAAAATGGAAGCTAATCCATCCTTGCAAGCATCCGTATGCAACTCGGTCTTTGAGCTTTCGGGTTGAATATCTGTAATATAGGTTCCTTCATTAGTATTGCCTTTACCTCTGTGAAGCTTCTCTCTTGTTCCTCGTCCCAATGAAATCTGTTTTCTTTCTTCAGCAATCTACTCAATGGTTCCACTATCAAGGCAAACTTTGGAACAAATCTCCTGAAAAATCCTATAATTCCTAAAAATCTTTTAATTTCATGGTTATTACAAGGTCTAGGGTAGTAACAATTGCTTCTAGCTTTCTAGGTCCAGGTTGTAATCCTCTGTAAGAAATGACAAATCCCAAATAATTGATCTTGTTCTTTCCAAATTCACATTTTGATAATTTTAGAGTCAATTTTGCTTCTTTTAAAAGTTTTAACACTAGCTCTAATCTATCCATTAGTTCTGTCCAATCTTTTGCTGGAATTGATATCGTCCAAGATGATACGTCCAAAAAACATAATAGCTAGTGGTAAGTGTCTCCAATACTTTTTGCATCAGTTTGGAAAAATAAAATGGGGCGTTCATTAGACCGAATATTGCTCTAGTGAATTCTCCAGTCTCATCTGGGGTGATAAATGCTGTCTTCTGCTGAGCTTCTTCTGCTAGGGGTATCTGTAAATACCCATGGGCGAGGTCTAGAGTCACAAACATCTTGGCCCCTACTAAGACCTCCGAAATCTCATCAAAGTTTGGTATAGGAAAATTTATTATTTCTGTTGACTGTTCAATTTTCTATAATCAACAACTAGTCTATGCTCACCTGTTTTTTTCTTGACCAATAGCACTGGAGAGGCGTACGGGGAGTTTGTCTCAGTCACAATGCCAGCTTCTTTCCACTCACCCACAATTTCTTTTATTTTCTCTCGTTCATCCTGTGTTGTTTTATATGGTTTGCAGCTTACAGGTCTACTTTCAGGTTTCTCCTTAATATCCATCTCGATAAGGTCTGTCCTTCCAATTTCGTGTTGTTTTCGCTATTACTTCTCGGTACTGATTCAAAATTTTCCACAGCTCAATTTTCTGATCAGGTGTCACTTCTGATCCTACCACCAATTCTTCCATGGTCACTTGTTCCTCATTCCTAGTCGATACAGTTCAATCATCTCGAGCTCATGATCCTTTCAATTTCCTTCTCGGTGTCAACTGTCTCTTTGGTCTCACTCATATTCATAATGGGTAGAATGTAGTCCTTATTCCAACGTGTGTATTAATGAAATTAATACTCTTTGAGGCAATCTGGTGTTCTCTGTAATTTTAATTTCTTTATTGTGATTTTGTTCTTGATTGATGAATAAATCCTGAAGATGGTCTCTATAAGCAAAATTAAATTTATCATCCATCTTGTAATAAACAATGTGATCTAATTCCGTGAAATTCTACCTATTATTATGTCTATAGGTTGTACATCATTGGTACTACTCTAA
The DNA here is from genome assembly GCA_013421045.1 of Propylea japonica. NCBI lineage: Eukaryota > Metazoa > Arthropoda > Insecta > Coleoptera > Coccinellidae > Propylea > Propylea japonica. The sequence goes on from CM024245.1 coordinate 12,543,062, forward strand.
ATAATACATTGTCTGCTTTAACTCCATCTATTTCTACTGACTCTGTTATTATTCCGCATGATTTCACAATGCTCTGAGTTTCGTTACCAAATCCTTTTAATTCGCAATCTTGGATTACAATACCAAATTTTCCCTTATGGCGCTGTAGCTTTGATAGTGCAGTCTGAACTACCACAATCTATCATCGACATGTATTCTTCATTTCCAACTTTAACATTTTAATGTACTTATTACAGGGACTCACAGATCCTAACATTTTAATTTCTGGTCTTTCAAAATTTCTGGGTTTGTACAATGTTTTGGTGTATGGCCAACTTCATTGCATCGCAAACATCTAATTTCTCGTTTAGGCTTAGTGCAGTTATACGCAAAGTGTCCCATTTCTGAACAATTATAACATTTCAATTGATATTCGAAATTTTGGTTTGGTTTCAGTTCTCAACTTTTGTTTTTGTAGCTACTTCATTCCGGCTTTTCTCTTAAATTCAAATTTTGATCTCTTCTCCCTAGCCTTTTCTATCCTAGCATTCACTATACGGTTGTAATTGATTATATCACCTAATAGTTCATCTTCATCATCATGATTTTGGCTTATCAAAATTGACTCAATTCTCTCGATATTAATCCTATGATAACTTGTTCTTTAATTTCGTCAAAATCTAAATTTAACTGTTTACATAGAGAAACTTTTTCATGAAAGTACACATTAATGTTTTCTTTATGTAGTTGAACTCTTTTTTGCATTTCGTTCCACTTTTCTGTTCTAGATTTTTTGAATAAAAAGGTTTTTCTGAAACTTCTATTGAAATCGTTCCAATTTTTAATAGTTTCGACCCTACCTTCGTACCAATACTTAGCTGCTCCAACTAGGTGACTCCTCGCAGTCTCAAATATGAATTCTTCTGCCATTTGTGAAGTGTTGCGGTCGTCTCCAGCTTTGCTATCCACACTTGTGCCTGGTGAGGTCCTTCTTCACCGTTGAAGTCTTCAATAGTTTTACTCAGATCTGGCATTACATGATAACTTTGAACATTATTTCTATTGGAATGTTTTGCTGCATCATTAGCATTCATTAACATGGAATTTTGATTAATTAAAGTAGCAATTGTACTCATCAAGTCTGGTTGGGATGACTGTATACGGTTGTACTACATTTGCTTGATTTTCATGCACATTCTCTGAAAATGATCGAATTCCTCTTCACTCACCACGAGGTTTTCTTCATTCTGAGCCATGTTTTCTCCTACTCAATCTTCTTAACGGTTTCACAATCTTCCTTCTTACGTAGATATTTTTCGAAATATCCCACTTCTGATTTGTTATATCGGGTTATTTTTCTCAATAAAAATTTCCCAATATATAAAAACTTTTAATTTCTCACAACTGATTTCACAACTCGAATCTCCATTCACAACTCACAGAATATCTCATAATCATGTCAACTTCAAACCTAACTGCTACCAACGTACAATATCATAGAGTTATTTTTCTTTTTCTTTGTATAAATTAAAATGAAAATATATTTTCTATAACACAAATAACTAGGCAATATTATTTTATTTAATTCTATACCGAGTAAGAAAAATTACTCAAGATTCGTTGCAAATTAATAACACAACGGATTTTTAAGCTTTATTAATCGATTCAGTATACATAGTGTACATTTGATTCATTGTAAAATATAATCTCATTATGAATTATATCTACATTATAATTACATTTTCGTGTGAACGATCTATTTACAACTAATATATAATTTATACTAATGATAAAATAAATAATAATCGACATCTATTATGTATAGTATATGAGAATAGTTCACATTCAAACTACAGCTTTCCATTGGATGAGAGCTCTTTGTGAATCCGGAGCAAGACCAAATGTTTTGTGTTACTGGAGCAAGTATTGGTTTACTTGATTCCTGTAGCACTTCATACTTGAATACATCTCTCCCAAATTGTGAATAAATCATATATTATGTATTTGTATTCTGCCTAATTGATTTACTCAATATTTTTGCATGCTTACCTTTCCTATACAGTGTGGAACAGCTGAAGGAATAAATTCGATAACGAATAAATGAAAACGCTTGGACATGTCCATTTGTATTTTTAGATGCGCATTTAAAAAAAAATGTTTGTTATATAGGAAGTGCCATGTGACAGTGGCCGATATCAACTCTCTCACTTTAAATACAACCCCCTGTTTATTATTATTTTTTTGGATTCTTCAGAAAATTCTAGACCTAATTCATGTGCAATGTCCCCCACCTATCTTCAACTGTTTCGTAAATATTGTTTTCAGATGTATTACAAAAATTAATATTGAAGAAAGAAAATTATTTCCTTTCACAAATAATATAAAAAAAGCAATGTAAGAGATGTTTTAATGAGTATTTAGTGTAATGTAGCGCATCATTTGTGAAATGAAATAATTTTCTATTTTTAGTGTTAGTTTTTGTAATGCATCTGAAAACACTGAATATTTCCCAAACAGAGATGGGTGTGGGACATTGTACATGTCTAGAATTTTCTGAAGAATCCAAAAAACTAATAATATACAGGGGGTTGTATTTAAAATAAGAAAGTGGTGTCGGCCACTGTCACATGACATACAAATTGACGTGCCCAAGCGTTTTTCCCACACGATTTCATTATTCGTTATCGAATTTATTCCACTTGGCTGTTCCACACTGTATTTATCGAAATGGCATCCTAAATAGATGATACACATACAGGGTGTTTCAGAATAATGTCATGACAAAGATATCCTAGCTTATTTCAAGAAGAAAGTTCATTTAAACATTGATACTGGATGTCGAAGTCGAGATATTTGTTTATTTCAGAATTGACTATAGATGTTGATTTGAAATCTGACTCACGATGAATCCATTCAAAATACTCTGAAAAATTGAAAACTTTGAAAAGTCAGGGAAGTAGAATTTGGGGTTGTCCTAGTGGATTTTCACCCCTTTCTCTCAACGGAGTAGCTATTTTGTACTTCAAACAGCACAAATGGAAACCTAGTAAGTTTTTGACAACTTTTATGTCGTGCTCGAAACGTTTTCAAGAAAAATTACTGAAACATTGAAAATATCAATGGTTTACGTAACAGTTCTTCTAATTAAATAAATTGACATCCGCGAAATATACGCTTCTAACTTTTACAGAGCATTACGAATAGATTTATGTATACCAATCTCAATTCGACAGTAAAAATCAATTTTAAAATATAAGAGAATATTTTTTTTGAACTTGACTTCTCGTATCTCTGAAACGAACAGCTTCGAACCCATGTTTATTTGAAATTTTCTTCTTAAATCATCTTTTGGTTTTTTGATGACGTTATTCGGAACACACCCAGTACACAAAATTCACCACAAATATAAATAATTACTTTAAAATATTCTATATCATTCTGAATAAAAAACTGAGATGTTTCAAATTGTCTTCTTATGTTCGAAAAAAAAATGACAGAGAGTACCCATATAATTTGTTTCCCAATGTTTTTACCTGAGTTAATGGGCTGGTGTTAACAGTCAATATTCCCTCGAATCCTCTAGCTTTAGAAAGTTTATATACTTCTCCTCCATGAATGAATAACCATAATATTCTCTTTGCTGTCAAGGAACTGTGTGTGCCCATCATGTGACAATGCAATGTTTTGTTCTTATCCTTAGGTAGTTTGGATTCCCTACAATTAATGCAAATAAAAAATATAGTAGTTTCAATTGAATAATGGTAGATTCATAACTATTATTATAAATTTGAAGGATATAGTCAGTCAAGCCTGACTAGAAGACATGGATTTTCTGTATCGTATACAACTTTATCTAGTTTGAACAACACACGTACCATCTTTGGTAATAAATTTCTATGAATAATTTGATATTAAAATAGAAACACACTCATTGTGATGGAAAAATAGGTTCAAAATATAAAAAAAATATTTGGCAGATGTAGATTGTAGATCTTAAGGCGGTTATATTTCACTGAGACCTTCAGGTCTATTTTGCCCTTTTTAGAGCTGTTTTCGCATCTGCAACACAGCTCATCTGCCCGTTCCAGAGCTTCATGAACTATTGAAATACAGTGTAACCTCTTTATTCCTAACACTTGTTAAACCGGACATCCAGTAATCCGGACGCTCAAATAATACAAGCATAATCCGGACGGACCTCGATATTCCGGACGCGAAATGTAATTTCGAGTTTGAACTTGTAAGAAAGATATCGCTAGGAAGGTCGTATTCTCTATTAACTCATTCAGTTCACTACATCAAGTCCTCGGGTAATATTTCGTGAATTTTACCGATTTTTTTCCATTTTGTAAACTCTCGTTATGTGTTAATTTATTTTTTGTCTGAATTCTATTTTTTTATGTTATTGATATTATGTAATAAAAATGATTTTTATATAACATATGTACCATTACATTTTGCATAACTGCATATGTAGGTACCTACTGTTTTTGAATACAAATTTCATTAAAATGTCGGTATTAATGTGTTACAAAATATCTAACCTTCTAATCTCCTGTAGTCTCAATAGTATTTTTCTATTTATTGTACATACATGAATGTATATACATAAATGTATCTCATAGATGTTATGTATATAGCGTATTGATGCACTATTAACATGATATTCGGTAATCCGGAAATTACTCTAGTTCGGACACCCCCTTGCATTTAATTGTTCGGATTAAAGAGGTTACACTGTAGAGTATCTGAGAGGCCTTCAAGGATTTCGAATCAGCTTTTTTCCTGTAGTTCTCCTGTCCAAGACATTCTTTGCGCAGGATCGCAATGGCGAGCTATTCTGTAACTAAGTAAACAGCAGTTTCCTTCTCTTCCCCCCAGAATCTTGACTCGTCAGTTTTTGTTGAGCCTCTTCTCATAATATGCTTCGTAAGGCGACAATGTCCTGTCAGAAAGCTTGTAAGGAGGCGTAACTTATTCTTACTGAGATCCGAACATTTTTTGGACCTTGCAGTTTTGAAATTCCGAAGGTAACTCCAGAGTGTTTATCTTTCAGCTTCTTCCCTTTCCAAAAACTTCTTCTGATAGGGGCATTTCTCTGTACAACAGAAAGGTTCTGTATGTATGTATGTGGTGTACTCCCTTTCTGTCTAGTGTGTTAGCCTCCTTGTTCCCTTTGATTCATGAGTAACCAGAACCCAGACAAAAGAAACCTTAATCTCATCGACTACTTCATTGAGTTTTCTTTCGCATCCCTAGGTATTAGCTGAGTCGATGACATACGAGTTCAGTTCTTCAATAGCATCTTGACTGTCATCACTATTTCACACCATTTTAATAGTTGAATAGAAGCCTAACGATAGTGTACACTGGTTCTTGGCTGGGGAGATTTTGAATCATTTATGATGAGGATCAGCCATTATGAAAGTCGCTAGTACAGCGTGGCACATCTCATTGAAAAAATACCTACATACCTGAAAGGTCCTTCCCAAAACTCCAGAAATTCAAAAATCTTGATCAATCCAGAATTATTTCCACCTCAGGTTCGTCCATGAGATCGAAATTGATGCAGACTCCAAAACACCTTCTGAAATTCATTTTTCACAATGAAACTCAGTCGTTTTTCAAGCAACGGCTCCCAAATATCGTTCAAGTATTCTCTGTAATCGTTCTCTGAGATTCCGATAAGATCCACTGTTCCAAATCTGCCTTTCTGTAGAAACTTTCTGTTATTATCCTAAATAAGAAACGCAGTTAGTAGTTACAGTAAGAGAAACGTATAGAATCATTTGAGGTAACAAAAAATCATCTGGTGAAAACCAACCGGACACTGATTCAGCAGTTTGTTACACCTTTTATAGTTGTAATTATGAAAATCAAAGTTCAATTTCAGAAACGGAAACATGTATTACAGAATAGGAATATGTTATTTGGAAAACAGGAATTGAATTTGTAGAATTTCATATGGACTCGAATATTTCTTCAACTTGAATATAAACAAAATTCAGTTGATTATATTTAGAAAATATTCCTGAATTCCACAGGGAATATGTGTAGGTTCAAGTAGTACTTTTTTTCTCAATATGAACAGGCGCCCGTCAGAGCTTCGACGGAAATTCTTTGATTGAAGATGTATAGAGTGTCCCAACAAGTACGCAAGATTTAAATTTGGCGCCATTCGAAGTGTCATTGTTTGACATTTGAACAATTATATTGTTTGTTAGTAGAAGGTATGAGGTTGAAAAAAAGGGAACGCTACAAGGGATGAACAACGCAATCTCATTTTGAAATTCTTTACAAAATGGTGAAAGTTTTGGGGCTACAGTTCACAAATTGCGATTAATTTGGAATTACAATAATGCTCCAAAAGAGTCAACTGTGAAGGGATTAATGGAAACATTTGTTGAAACTGGATCTGTCACTGATGTAAAGACAACGCGCCTTCGACCAGGTCGATCGACCGAAAATATCGCAGCTGTACGTGATGATGCGCTCAAACTTCATCCACCTCAAGTCGACACTGAGCTCAGCGAATTGGTGTTTCCAAATCCACTATGCAGCGAATTCTGACGAAAGATCTGCATCTTCATGCTTACAAAGTTCATTGACTCAGGAACTGAAGCCAGCTGACCATGCACAGCGAAGGGAGTTCGTTAATTGGGTATTGGACAACATGAAAATGCTGATTTTTCCGATGAAATCATATGTAGTTACGAGGCTCATTTCCATCACGATGGCTTCGTTAATAGGCAGAATTGTCGTATTTGGTGCGAGAAAAATCCTCGAGTGAATCACGAGAAGCAAATGCATACTGAACGTGTCACTGTGTGGTGTGGATTTTGGGCTGGAGGAATCACTGGACCTTTTTTTTATGAAAATGAGTCCAGTCAAGCGCAAACAGTGAATGGCGTTCGGTATCGTGAAATGATAACCAATTTTTTCGTGCCTAGAATTGAAGAAATTAATGTGGAGGGGATGTAGATTCAACAAGACGGCGCCACATCTCATACAGCCAGAGAAACAATTCAATTGCTGCATCAGTCATTTCGCTGTCGTGTTATTTCGCGTTTTGGAGACCAGAATTGACCGCCTAGATCGTGCGATTTAAACCATTGACTTTTTTCTTTGGGGTTTTTTGAAGTCGATGGTTTATGAGAATAAACCGACGACGACTCAAGCCAGCAAAGCCGCGGCGGCCGATGTGTTGTTCCATACATAACCTCATCCTGTCTACTTTACGATATAATAAAGAATTCGCGATTTTTTTTGATATCTGCGTTTTATTTAAAATTTAAATCTTGCGTTCTTGTTGGAAACACTTTTAGATGCACTGTAACGTGTGAATTTCCCCGCTTCCCTGCCGCTCTCGACCGATATATGCGACCGAACTGGCGCTCTAGACCGCTCTAAACTTTCGCGTCCTTCGAACGACCAAATAGGATGATTTGACTCATGTTACGAATTCATATAAATTGAGGTTTTCCCATAGAAGGAAATTTTTGCAATCCTAAAAAACCATTTTAGTGATCTTACTATTCTCGTTAATTAAAATAAAGCTGATTTAATTATGTTATTATTATCAACTATCACGTGACTGCGAACGCCAATCAGAGAGGTGATCCGTATAGTGACGTCAAACTATCCGTATTGTCATTGCAAATTCAAATGTTCGGTGCTCAGATCAACAAATACATTCATAGGCCGGGTTCCACAAAACTCCAATCACCTTGATTATGAAATGTCATCATTTCTCTGCAATTTTCAATTCATTTTTGACATAAACCATCGACTTACTTCAAAACGAACGATTTAATGCCCAATCAAGCTGTGGAAAACCCACGGTTTTGACTTGAACCATAGTAAATATATAGAATATCATATCTATGTTTCGAACTCAAGAAGTTGAAAGCTGAAAGAGAACAGAATAGTTCGATTATTCGTTACAAGAACGATAATCTACAATTTCTTTATAATGGAGATAGGATTCATTAAAGGTAATAGTAGTGACTTAACGAAGATTGTTCCTGATGGTCGTAAGTTTCTTTGCTGAAAACAAAGATTTTTGCAGTGGAGCTTAAAAACGTAGATTGTCTCTGTAAGTAGCAAACTTTTAACTCATATTTATTATTACAAAAAAAGAAAAGAAAACACCTCATTCAGCTTTTATAGACCGGCATATTCATTTTGAAGGCTTAAATTGAACTTTTCCACAAGGAATCAGGCAAAATCAGTTCGTTCTGACAGAAGTCAAAGTAGTTGTAAGACAAACTGACAACTAAAAATTTTGTTAGTCTATGATGTCTACGACTATTGACGTAATCATCATAACGTGCCGTTTGGCGGGAAAATTAATTCTCTTTTCTCAACGTATTTTTTATTGGCAAATACTATATTTTTAGGAAAAAAAAGTAATATTTTCGTGTTTGTATAGGGTTATCTACAAAATAAAATGAATTCCAAAAAATAGTCAACATCCCTATTGTGTCTGGAATTCTCTCGAATATCCTAGGTATTTCTGGACAGGACCGTGCTCCGATATAAAACACGCGCATGGACTCAGGGTCAGTTACATCTAGAAATAAGTAGTGCCCTTAATACCGAACTCTTTCAAAGTGAATCTGCAAGTGAGTAACTGAACTAGTATTAGCTGAAAATGAATTAGTGCTAGTTATTGAAGATAAAATGGTGTGTTAAGTGATAGTGTAAATAAATCAGAAAAACAGCACGGAAGACACTTCTTTTAACACTAAAAAACGTCACAATACGTAAAGATTCGTTATAAAAACTGAATTCTTTTCACAAATCGATCCAAGATCCAAGAAGATACTTACGATATAACCAATTCCTTCTCTCCCGGTTTGCATTCGCATGCAGTGAACTGCGGAGGTTGTATTTTCATCAACGTGCCAGTGGTCATTCTTTCCAATACCTCTCCAAGATCCAATGCAGCTATGAAATCACTTATACCTAGAAAGGTACCAATGGAACATCACTGTCGAACGCCACAAAAGTGACACTTACCGATTCTGTAACCTTTCTCGTTCAATTTAGTGATCGTGTATATTGAATTGAGCGAATTTCCACCTAGACTATAAAAGTTAGCATCCACTTTGATGCAACCTCTGGCCAGACCTATTCAGAAACGGACCCCACTGTCTCGAGAGTACCTTTGCCGCTTCCATCTGGTGCGGTAGTACTCCTGTGAAGTCCATGTCAAACTGATGATATTGATAATCATCTGAAATTGATGATGAAATATTCAATAGTCATCCATTGCAGCATGATCAACAACACTTGGCATAATTAAGTGAAGGTTTCGCGGCAAGTGCCAAAAACGAATGAATAAGAACAATGAGCAGAGAAAAATATTCCTGTAAGTATACAAATATTAAACTTTTGAATGTCTTCCGAAGAATCTGAATGGAGGTTATGTCCCCAGAGAACCTGCATAAAGTAGTTTCTGGCTTTTTGGTCGTTATCAGTGCAGCGAGCTTTGAATGACCCAAGCAGGTTTGCCAGCTGCTGACACATAAAATGTCGCAAAAAATTACAATAAAAACCGCTAGATGTCGCTGTAGAGCAGAAAGCGCTCGAAATTAGAGACTTTTTTGGCGATTTAGCGACATTTTAGGTTACTTTTTTTATTTTCAGGAATTTTATATCGAATGAAAAATCATGAAAAACTTTTTTCATAATGAAAAATAAAATTAACATCAGCCTTAGATGTAACGATATTAAAAAATACATGAACTCTCTTAAAAAACATTTAATTAATTAGAACAATGGAGTAGTATATTTCTTAGACTTATTAAAAATATTTTGTTGGTCGCACACATATATTAATCCAGCCTCATATCATATTTCTATATGTTCAACGTCACTTAGATCAGGTACTTCATTTCATTGATATAATGTTTCATTGGTTCCAATGATTTCAATACTGATTCAGGCAACATGAAATTTTACAACAGGCATTACCATTTTTAAACCATATCGAATATACAAATATCATTCAGAAGTGGCAGAAGCATCCGATTTCTGAATTTATTTCAATTACATAAGTTCATTTGACTGAAAAACTCTTTCGATCAGCATTTGAATGTGACAAACACAATATTTGAAATGCAAGTTTTACCAAGTCGAATGGACTTTCTTAAACCGAATTTTGGTATAGAAGAACTTCATTCCAGTATTTTCGGTATCTTTCTTCTCACACCACTCTATCATGTGAATATTCGTCCACTGGTTCTCGATTTGTGTAATAATCAATGGATCATCAACAAATGCTTTGGCTATTTGGGTCACAAATTCATGTGGTCGAAATATCTCCATGAAAATCGCTAAAATTCCGACGCGTCGCAAATCGAGTTGAAATGTCGCATTTAACCAGCCTAACACTCTAGATTTAGCGACAAATCCGCTGAGTTGGCAAACCCTGGACCCAAGGTACTCTAGGATCAGGTTATGAGTTTTGGCGATCAACTAATAAGAATTGAACCTTACTAGCGCCATCTCGAACCAATCCTCGCGAATACCCACCTCTATAACACAGAATTCTGTGTCGATAATGCAGAAACCTTGGACAATAAATACGAAGTTTATCCATCAGCAGATAGACGGATACACGGACATTAGTCCGTTCACGAAAGTTGAGCCGTTGGTTGGACATTGAAATTTGGCATATACTATTGTGTATATTAAAATTTTAGGTTATGTTGTTTATTTTCTTGTCAGATTGATACGCAATGTTGTCATATTGCATAGAGTTCTCTGATAACTTGTAAGATCGTTGTACAGGCCATGTACATTCGGCAACGTTGACTTTATTTTACGTTAGGACAGCAAACACTACACTGTCAACTTCAGATAAATAAACAAACGCCTGCTATGTGCTCAAACTTTCGTGTGAAATTCAAAGGTGGCATATTGCTTGGGTATTATTCCTATTCATACCGTATGGTCAACTGAGAAGAATGTCGTTATCTTTCTCGAATAGAGTTGCAATGTCTGTCGCATTGAATCTCCAATGAATCAATGCCTCAGGTTTTCACGTAACACTTGATTCGATTGCTTTATTATGTGATCCTTATAGTGCTCAAATTACACCACCCCCAACGATAAGAGAAAACAACAACATATTCAAAGTTGATCCCACTCATTTCGTCAGAAACGTAGCACGTAAATCTTTCGGATTTATTACTGTTTAACTCGACGGTATAGTTCTCTCTCCTTGTTGCATACATCAATAACTAGTCAGTAGATGATCTAGAGAATTTTGAGCTCTGAAACTTACTGTTATTTAATAAAACTCTTTTCAGGTATTTGGACAATGTTTATTTATATCCTAGTTTTTTGTCATAAAACCGAAGTTTCGGTCGCACATCGGACCTTTATCAAGGTTAATGATTATACAGGAACAAGGTCAAATGTAGCAATTGAACATAAATCGTCATAAATAAAAATCTTCCCTCTCTCACAATTACAAACTCTGTGATGTTATTCTGAGATTCCTTGAAAGAGTTTGTAATTGTGAGAGAGGGAAAGATTTTTATTTATGACGATTATGTTCAATTGCTACATTTTGACCTTGTTCCTGTATAATCATTAAACCTTGATAAAGGTCCGATGTGCGACCGAAACGTCGGTTTTATGAAAAAAAACTAGGAATATAAATAAACATTGTCCAAATACCTGAGAAAGAGTTTATTATTTAAAGAATATGGACGAGAGTGGAAATCAAAATCTACTTAAGTTATTGTTGGTGTTTTCGTACATTTTGAGTAGCCCTGTCTATCAATCTTGCCGTTGACCAAGAGAGGAATGGTTTCGACCAATAGACCTGAGGAATCATGTATGGTGTGAGTTTTTTTCGTAGGTAGGCTTCTATCCAACTTTCTGCAACCAGTTGCTTTGTGGTGACGAATGCCAGCAGAGCTTGACTCATTTCTCCAGGTTTGTAGCAGAGGACAACGGCTTTATCTATTTCTTCAATCGATGACACTGCTTTTTCTACCTCTGTTAGATCTACACGATGACCGCGGATCTTTACCTAAATAGAAGAGTTTATTTCGATTTTGAAGAACTGCACAGGTAATTTCACCACTCATATTTCTTGATAAAAATGTTTGGTATTAAAAATGAAGGAAATTGCAGTCAAGATTCCAGAAGAAGTAGTAGATTTGCTTGTAGGTAATTGATGATTAAGTTGGGTTTTTTTTTAGTGCGACCAACGAGAATACCAGCGAGGTGGTGTTTTCAACAAATGGTGGTTAGATTTATTCCATTTTGTTGCAAACTTATTCGATGAGTATCCGAAAAAAAATCAGTGCCTTATAAGATAGAAAGATATAAGTCTATCTGATTGACTGATTGAAGACAATAAAATGACAATATCTGGACCATTAACTAAAGGTATCTGTTCACGAATGTTACAGTTCATCATTCAGGAGAGACAAAGTATGGATAGAAGAAAGTTGTCTCAGTTGCCGATGACCAGGTAGTCTTAGCACAGAATGAACATGAATCTAGCTAAGTCAATGTACCTAGAAGTAATACACAATGATATCAAAAACTTACAACTTGAAGATCAAGAAATGAAAGGCACGGTCAAGATTGAGTACATTAGATTTATTATATCAAGGAATGTTTCAGCTGAAGAAGATATAAAATCGAGACTGGGACAGACAAGAATGAATTAATGAAGCAATTGTACGGACTCAAAAAAACGAAAAATAAAACTAAGAACACTATTCACTGTACAATTAATAGTTCAGAGTATAAAAACATATGCCGCAGAGAATTGGCGAATTGGTAAAATTACTGAAGGAGGTCCTGTGGTTCGACCAAAAGAGAAAGAGTGACGAAAAAAATAAAAGTTAAGTATGTATTGGAGGAAGGGCACTGGCAAGATCGGAAAAAATGGGTTTCTGGTTGACAGAAGGGAATCGTCATCAGCTGTAACAGATGAAAATATCCAGATTTCCATGCATCAAAAGGTCAGTGAACAAGAAGAAGCTACTAGTTATTTACAAGCAGAATTCTTCACCTGATACTTTTTGAACTGAAAATTAGTTATGTTCGAAATCTCAAGCCACGTTCCTAATGGAGCGACGAGGAAAGCAACAAACCAATGATAAGTGTGCGCATTCATAGTATTAAATAGAAAACAGTTGGTCCGCTTCATACAAAAGCTGTGTTCAATTCTCTCCTAAATATACCTAATTGAATGATGATATGGTCATTAACAATTTTTTTTAATTTTTCGGGATGATTTTGCAATTTCCCATGCCAGTTCGACTAATTTGATGAATATTACAAGGTGAGGCATCTGGTGTCACCTATTTTTCATAGTGCGTTGGGGGAATAATTATTTGTTTTTCAAAATTGTAGTGACACATTTCTACGGGTCAATAGTTGCAATTAATTTGTCGTGGAGAAATTTCCGATAAATCAATAGAAAATGATAAAAACCAGTTGAATGTCTTGATGATACCAGAGGAAGTGCACTTTTATTTATGTGAATAAGCAAAATTATCGCTATTGGTTCGACATAAATCAGGAACCTCTTCATGAATTACCCCTCCATGATCGTAACCGTCACCTTTTGGTGTGATGTTTCAATTTTTGGAATCATAGGGCCATATTTTTTTGAAGAGATCAACAGAAATGTTACATTAAATTCCGAACGTTACCATAACATGTAACGGGTATTTTTAAGGGCAAAATCATATTTGGTTCTAACAAGATGGGGCTACCGCACATACGGCACGACAAATTCGAATTTCGTTGCAAGAAATGTTCCCTGGTGATTGATATCAAAATTTGGTGTCATAACATGGCTAGCTAATTCCTATGATTTGACGGCTCCTGATTTTTTCTGTGGTAATATCTAAAGAAAAAGGTTTTTGAAAAGCCAACTAAGAACTCAAAATATGAATTTTTGAAGAAATTAGAATATTGGAGCACAATTGTTGTTAATTATGACAAATTTTAGATAGCGATTGCAAAAATGTATAGATAATCAAGAAAGCCATTTGAAAAATGTAATATTCAAAACATAAATTGCACATATTATATTTTTATTTTTCATGATTTTGTTTCAATAAAATGTTTTTTGCTCTTACAACAGATTTTTGAAAATAAGTTACACCAAATGCCTAAACCTGAATATCTCCAAATTTGCTGTTTTTTCATCACATAGGGGAAAACCCGGATAGATGAACCACTTTTTGAATTTGCCTCATATTTTTGAAAATATTGATTTTATATGTGTAATTTCTATTAGTGCAGGAAGCCCCATTATTTGATTTGGAATACTGAGACTTTTTTCTGACATAGCAATGCCTACTCGTGTTCATTTTCGAGGACATTTGGTGAGAACCCCGCTCCACCACTATGAACAGTCAAATTTTATAAGAGAGAGGTGATCTCTCTGCTTTGCTCGCCGCTCTTCTCGTCGTTTGCCTCACCGCTCCACTATGAACGTGGCCTGACTTTCAACTAAATCACCCTTCATGGATTATTTCACTGCATAATGAAAATTCTCGGTTACCTGTGAATCTGTTCTTCCTTCATACATCAATGTTCCCTTCTCAAATCTGGCGAAATCGCCAGTTCTGTAGATTTTTGCGTAGATGGGATCAATTCCAAGAGGATTGTCCAGGAATTTTTCTGGGTCTCTTCCGTTGATATAGCCGGATGCCAAGTTCAAACCTGATACATATAGCTCACCAATTTCACCGGCCTTTACTGGTCGCATGTTGGAGTCAAAGAGGTAAACGATCGTATTGTCAACTGGATTACCTATATGGAAGTAAGAAAAATAATTATGGTGATCATGGCTTGGTATTCATGAGTTTTAAAATCGTCATATATTTTTTTCTTCAAATTTGACGAGTAGAATCGTATTTCCGGATCAAATCAAAATTCTGTTTATGCTGTATTGCAACTATATAGTCGATTTTTGGAAAACTGGTGGATGTCAGCGCACCCAAAAAGTGATCTGTATTTCGTCGTTTGTATGAAAAAATTTTAAGAAAAGCCCTTGGCAGGAGCTGTTGAGCGCTCGTTGTTTGGGGGAGCAATAAGACCATTAGCTCAAAATTTTATATGGGATTTGATATTAATACCGAATATATAAATGCAGAATCTCACCACAATCGGAATTATATTCGGAAAAAAATGAAATATGTGAAAAATGAATTATTACAAAAATTACATTATATGTTTCTGATGATGCAATCCTCTTGAAATCTGCATGAATATTCATTATAGTAGTTTTTCATTTTCAAAATACATTTCACTTGAATCGGATATCTGTTGGCTGTTATGGAAATATAAAGATTCTTCTTTTAATTCTTCGATATAATTTTATATGGTTCTGTTAACACTATGGCCACAAAATTTCGCATGAAGATTCAGAATATCGATATCGATATATTTCCATAGAATTCTTCTCTCAAAATTCCAATTGAATTTCTATGGTTCTGTTCACACTATGGCCAAAAAATTATTTTACAAGTGGCTTGTTATCAGGATCTTGCATTCGGCCGTAACATTCCATTCGAATTAGTTTCGTATTTTCTGAGATTTTAAGAAATAAAAATTTGAAAAGCAATATTTTATGGAACACCCTGTACGATTTGGCCGGTTAACGAACTCAACCGAGTCATTTGGGACCCAAACTCCTCCTGAAAATTTCAAGTCTCTAGTGCAATCCCTTCGAAAGTTATCGTGCTAATGGACGGCCGGCCCCACGGACAGAATTGAATTAGACCTCGAATTCGTCATCAGGGAGTCTAACCTTATTGCTTGAGACCATTTTTGGCTCAGAATTCTAAAATTATAGACATTTGGTCAAAACGATATAGCACTCGTTTAATTAGAACGAGCGCTCAAAACATGATGAATACAATTAGGGGCCATCCATAAAGTTACGTCACACTAATTCATGAGTTTTGAGTTTTGCCCCCCCCCCGTCCTGGTCACAGGTGGTCACATTTCTGAGACCCCCCCTCCCTAGTATGACGTCACATGTTTTGCAATTCAACATCGAAAAATTATTGAATTGAAACAGCAGTTCCGAAATTAGTTTTATTTCCATTTAAATTAAGTACTTTTTATGAAATCAACAAAATATCAAATATTTGAAACAATAACAAAAAATAAACTGATGAATAATGAATTAACTTCTTCCTGTATATGCTGTTTTTTCATCAGTCGCACTGTATGTTTCGTATAATCTACGGTAAAGATTACCTAAATCTATCTTTTGTTCATTTGGAACTTGATTTATTAAACTACACTACTGAAAAAAATTAAAGGATCAAGAAAATTCCAAATTTTCGTCAATTTTCAACATGCCGTAACTTTGAGAGGAATGGTTGTACAAGGAATTTAAAAAGAGGAAGTTGTAGCTCCAAGTGTCTAGTTTTTGGATTAGAACTTCAAAAATTTTAAGTTTCAGTGGTTTTCGAGTAATGATAGAAAAATCAGCAACAAAAAGATTCTCAAAATTTTACCACTTATTTTTTTCTTGTCTACGAGCATGGAAATTTTATTTTTAATAATCGTTATAATGATGAGATACTTTGTTAATTCAGCTTTAGTTTATGTTTTCATTGACCTCAATACGTCCACTTCTCGCCGAGATATCGGTCTTCAAATGGAAAACGATCCATTTGTCTTTGATTATCGATTTCTCAGCAACCAATGATCGCACAGAAAATTGAAGGAGGGTTTCAGACCTTAAATGAACTCCCATTATTGAACAACCATTGCTTATTCATAGGAATTTTTTCTTCATGTCACATCAATAAAAAAGTTAACAAAAAAAGGGCTTTTGGTGGTTTCTTGGAAAATCTACCCTGGATCAAAAATGTTCGGGAAACCAATACTATTAAGTGTGACTTTCACAGTTCAATATGTTGATAAAAACCTTACGAAGAGCCAACTCAATCCAAGAGCCGTTTTTTTGTTAGACAGGATTGAATTTTTGAAAAAAAATAAGGATCACATTTTTTGCTCTGAGAAGCTCATAATCTTTAAAAAGGGCGAAAAAGAATTTTCTTCAGCTTTTTCCACATTTTATTTGCAGATAGTACATAAATTTCAAAAAAAAGAAAAATAAAATAAAATAAAATTTTTATTAATTTAATAACGGGTATTGCCACCCCTGTTTTCAATAACGGCTCTCAAACGTTCAGCCATGTTAATGGATCCTTTTAAATTTGAAGACCGATATCTCGGCGAGAAGTGAACTATTGAGGTCGATAAAAAAATAAATTAAAGCTGAATTAACAAAGTATCTCATCATTATAACGATTATTAAAAAATAAAATTTCCATGCTCGTAGACAAGAAAAAAATAAGTGTAAAATTTTGAGAATTTTTTGTTGCTGATTTTTCTATCGTTACTCGGAACCACTGAAACTTAAATTTTTGAAGTTCTAATCCAAAAACTAGACACTTGGAGCTACAATTTCCTTTTTTTAAATTCCTTGTACGACCATTCCTCTCAAAGTTACGGCATGTTGAAAATTGCCAAAAAATTTGAAATTTTTTTCTGATCCTTTAATTTTTTCCAGTAGTGTATGTTTATATCCACAAAATAGCACAACTAAAAAAACGACGTCGTTCACTCAGCGAAAGCAAATTGTCGAATGAAAGATAGAAACAAAAACATTACATACGCGAGGTGCGGTGCGTTTAGCGGCATTAGTCAAAGGGCTCGTCGGCGATCGGCACGTGTCAGAAGCGGCTATGAACTTGTCAACAAAACAATTTAAACCGTATTGCCCTAAAGATAGAGTTGGACATATTTTTTAGTTTAATTAATATTTCAAATTACGCGATTAGTACCTTTAGATTTTGAAATGTGATGTCAAGAAACTTAGGACCCCTCCCACCCCTTGTCACACCATGTCACACTTTGTCGACCCCCTCCCTCCCCCTTTACGTGTGACGTACTTTATGGATGGCCCCTTACAAACAGATTCGATAAACTGTGTTGACGGTGAGCGTCTTGGAGTTGCAACCACGTCAACGAGCTAAGAAAAAATTTACAATTTTTTCGAATTTTTTGGACATGACGCGTGTGGCAGCAGGGTTACTCCCGAAATTGCTCGAATTTGAGCAACAGCAATGTCGCATTAGGTGACAAATGAAATAACATAGATATACGGTTATGACAATACTACAAGGAAGTTATGCAACGTTGCATGATGCCATACAAGTCATGCATTCTGCATCTGTATAATACAAGCTGAGACATCAATGCCTGTCCGTGATTTTTCGGCAGAGTACAACACCTTAATCATGCCTCAATCAGATACCTTTGACTTTTTTCCATACCAAGAACTGAAGAGACCAAATGAAGAAAGGCGCACTGAATAACTGATGAACATACCGAAAAGTGCATTTCAGGAGTGCTCCGAGGATTGGAAGATACGACGGCATATTTGTGCCACTACGATAAAATGGAAATCTGTCAATTGACAGATTTAATCTGTCAATTCAAACTTTTAATCTGTCAATTGACATATTTAATCTGCCATTCACAGATTTTAATCTGTCAATTGACATTTTTTAATCTGTCAATTGACAGATTGAATCTGACCATTCAACAGGTTAGCTAGATTGTTGGCTACTCAGCGGGTAGACCGTTTTATGTGTAATCATTACAATCTCACAAGATAATTCACTCGCTTCAGTAGCAGCTTGAAAAGTATCTCAATGTAATCGACCCATAAGAAAGCAATAACTGTTTAGAAAACTTACCAATCGGAACTTTTTCTAGAGCTTTTATCTGATCCAGTCCCTTAATGACGTAATAGGTGACGTCTCCCATGACTTCAGTACTGCCATAAAAGTTGCAAAGACGATGTTCATTCTCTGGGAAATATTTGTAGAAATCTAGGGCAGCACTCTTAGCCAAGGTTTCTCCTGAACATACCCATGTCTTCAGATTTGACAAGATACCATCATTTTTCTGGAAAATTAGCGAGAATAATAAATTCTTCCAACAAGACACGTTAATTGATTGGATAAATGGATATTCGACGTAATCGATTCCGAGATAAAAGTAATTTATTACCAATACAGTTTCAATTGCGAGTTAGTTCTGTTGACATTCAGAGTGGCAAGATGAATATCTTTTCTATCGTGATCTTGATACTACCAGTTCATTCAAGTTCAATCAATATTGCGCGGTTTTTAAAACGGAACAAACATAACAATTAAATTGTGAAGAGTCATTTTATTATCACGATTTTACTTTGAAATATCAAGTAGTATTCTTGTGATCACTAGAAGTTGAAAACTAATGGCCGTTTTTATTTATTTATGCTTATGATTTAATATTTGATCAAGTCAATACTCCTAGTGGAAAGTATAAAGATAAAGAGTGTTATGTTCAGATGTTATTGTTGTTGCAACGGAAAAATTTTTTAATTTTTCATGACATGCAGCTGAAATATGTTTGGGAAATATCGCGAATCGGGGTGGAAATCAACTTCCCCCTGAATTCTTTTTCTGCTGCATAAACTACAGATGGCCTAAGCCAGTGCCCAAGGTTTTCTTTGAATAGCCCGCTATTTCGGTAGATGTCACATCTGAAGCTGTCATTATTTTACATTTGACAAGTAGAAACTAAGCCATTAATAAAAATGGAACGATACACGCTTCAAGAGAGCATTGAAGTTATTAAAATTCACTATAAAAATTGTGAATATTTGGCAGGGACGGTTCGTAAAACTCGAACATTTTTGGGTCGTAGTGAAGCACCTTGTCGGACCGCAATAAAGAAATTGGTGGAAAAATTCGAGCTATTGGGACAATTTACCTATGTGAAAAATAAAACTCGTGTTCATCGCTTAAGAACAGCCGAGAATATGCTGATGTAGCCGAAAATGTTGAATAAAACCCAGGTTGGGCCATTCCTCGTCGTTCTTTGGAATTAGGCATTCCACAAGCGTCATTACACCGTATTTTGCATAAAGATTTGGGTCTTAAAGGTTGACGCTCACTTGGACGAGACGAGACGAGACGAAGCGACGGTTAGTTCGCCTGGGACCATTCTGATCTTCGCTTCGCGCCTCCTAAGTGAACGTCTACTCATTTGATTCAGTGAAAATCGTGGTCTGCGGAAAACAACTCTTCGCTTCGTCTCGTCTCGTCCAAGTGAGCGTCAACCTTGAGGCGTATAAAGTTCAATTAACACAAGGACTCAATCCGGTCGATCATCAACAACGTCCTGTCTTTGCTGAATGAGTTATTGAAATGCATGAAAGTGATCCGGAATTCCAACGAAAAATCATCTTCAGTGATGAGGCCCATTTCCACCTCGGTGGCTTCGTCAACAAGCAGAATTGTCGCATCTGGGGCTCGAAAACCCAAGAGCCTCTGTATCCCCATCGTGTGACTATTTGGTGCAGTTTATGATCTCGCGTCATTGGACCTTTCTTTTTCGAAAATGAGGCTGAAGCAACAGTAACGGTGAATTGATTGGGGCTCGAGAAATGATTTATGATTTTTTATGGCCGAAATTGGATAGTATTGATCTGAACAACGTTTACTTTCAACAAGACGGCGCTACGTGCCACACAAGCAACGCATCTTTTGCGGGAAAAGTTTCCGGACCGTGTTACCTCTCGAAGAAGTCATCACAATTGGACACCAAAATCTTCTGATTTAACACCTTGCGACTTCTTCCTTTGGGGCCACGAGAAAGAGAAGGTCGATTCAAGACCTCAAAGATGGGTTTCGTATCGTGAGGCTATCGAGGACATAGGGCAGCCACTTTTCGATTTGGTTATGGAAAATTTTATTAAAAGGATATGGTCCTGTAAGCGTGGTCGTGGTGGTCATTTGCCTGATGTTATTTTCCACTATTAACGGCATAGCTTCTTCATTATGATGAAATGAACATCCGATCATTTATATTGAAAAATGGCATTTTTTTATGATGAATCAAAATAACACTTTTTATGGGAAAACCTTATAAAGACATGCTATGTCCATTTGCTCTTCGTTTTTGGTAAATCCCCTTTATTCCAAACTTATTAGATTAACATGATCCAGGTATGAGGTAGCAACAATTGGTATTGATTTGATATTTTACAACACTTACCCTTATTTCGAGGAACATAAGGATAGATCTCAACAAAGACGGAACCAGTACCAATCTCTCCACCTATTAAAATTAGAGAAGCGGGATCAGTAATTTTCCAGTATGTTGTTCGTCGTGTAGGTCAAAATTCAACAATGTCTTTTATTTCATTCCGAAAAATTGATTATTAATTTAAATTTTGAATATATGTGGTAATACATTATAAAAGTAAATACTCTGAGATGACGTTCATCGCTGTCTCCATGCCTTCGAGATTTAGTCAACACTCGTCATTTTCGAACAGGCATGACATGATTGAATCGAGATCAACAATTATCAGCGTATTCAAATTTGAATTAAAGTGTTCCCAACAAGCGCTCAAGGCTCAAGAACTTTTGACATCACTTCAGAGCACTGAGCTTTTCTGAATTGTCATGAATAACAAACCTTGTGTCTTTCTAAGGCTTCTATGAGTCTCTCGGGATCCTTGGTCACTTCCTTTGGTATGACCAGAAGAGTTAACCCCTTCATCAGAGGACCCCAGATTTCAGAAACCACTGTCTACAAATGTCAGAGCTGTGTTTGAAAACACAGACCCTTTCTGTTTCACTGTAAGGGAAGGCCTTGAATTGCCAGTTCAGCCTGTTCAGAATCACTTTGTGTGGCAACTTGACACCTACAGAAAAATTTATATTGATATGGCAAAAAAATATAATTTAGAAAGAAGAATTCAATAATTATGGTAGTCAATATTATGATTCACCTTTTGGTACACCGGTGCTTCCAGATGTGTATAGTGCAATAGCTATGTCACCTGATTGGTGTTTTGAGACGTTCGTTCTTTTTCAGTCCCAACTCAGGTTCCTTGTTGGATTTTGACCACAGCTCATCAACTGGTAGTTTGTAGGTGTCAACGTAAAAATCAGAATCTGAAATCAGAAAAAGTTCAAAGTTCAGCATTATTTTTTCTTCACAAAGGAGTCTGTGAATAAATTTAACCATTTCGCCTTCTTTATACGATTAGTCATTGGTGAATAAATCTCAGAAAAAATTCGTCAGAAAGCTTTCGATGTCTCATTGTTGAGGAAGAAGTGAATATACTAGTTGGAAATTCGTTCTAGTAAAGGAAACAGTTATTTAATCAACTAGGCTATTAAAGACAGCGACTAATGGTCAAGATGTTTTAACGCATTTATAGTTCGAGACCATTAGTTGCTCGATTTATATCCGAGGTGATTACAAGATTTTTCCGATGATCTCAATATGAATTGTGTATGAATTCTGATTGATTGCACAAGACTTAGACAAGACTACATTTGACATAATGAAACTTATATGTATTCTATGTTGCAGTAGAGTTATTTTCATTTCTCGTAGTGCTATCCTGAATACTTTGTGAACGGTTGCCATGAGGATTGTATATTAATAGTTATTTAATAAACTAGGTTATTAAAGACAGCGACTAATGGTCAAGATATTTTAACGCGTTAATAGTTCGAGACCATTAGTCGCTCGATTAATAACCGAATTTATTACAAGATTTTTTCGACGATCTCAACATGAATAGTGTATAAATTCTTGATTAAAATACATTCTCAATTCGCACAAGATATACATTTGACGTAAGGGAATTTCTATGTTTCTATGTGCTAGTAGAGTTTTTGACATTTCTCGTAGTGCTTCTGAATACTTTGTGTTACGGTTGCCAAGAGGATTGCACATTGAAATGGCTAAAAAAATTGAGCATTAAAATGGTCATTAATGCTCAATTTCGTTACACATTGAAAGCACCTTTTATTTCGAGGTTGACGGAAAAATAACGTAATTATATTGAGCATGAAAATGGGTCACTAATGATCATTTCGTACACATTAAAATCACCTTTAATTTTGAGATCGACAGAAAAGTAACATTTCAAGTGTATATGTTCCTGTGGTCCTTAGACTGGACAAGCTCACTGATGAACTTAATGTATTTCTATCAGAATAGTAATTTATTGGTATCACATGGGATATTGTTTAAATTCTTTTTTTTTACATGCGCTGAAATCACCAGACGTGATCTATTCGCCAAAAATATTCAATACGAAGATATATCATTGGATATGATATAATTTTTAATAACAAAAGAAGCTTATATGGTATGGTTCAATTGTTGATCAGCAAATAAAAACCCCTCTGTTAGATATTTGATCCATAATAGTTATTTAATAACTAGGTTATTAAAGACAGCGACTAATGGTCAAGATATTTTAAAGCGTGAGCGGAGCGAACGCTTTAATAGTTCGAGACCATTAGTCGCTCGATTAATAACCGAGTTTATTACAAGATTTTTCCGACGATCTCAATGTGATTTGTGTATGAATTCTTGATTGAAATACATTTTCATTCTGCACAAGACATACATTTGTCAAAATGAAATTTCTATGTATCTATGTTCCAGCAGAGTTTTGACATTTCTCGTAGTGCTTCTGAATACTTTGTGATCGGTTGCCATGAGGATTGCACATTAAATAGCCAAAAAATTGAGCATTAAAATTGGTCATTAATGATCAATTTCGTACCCATTAAAATCACCTTTTATTTCGAGGTCGGCGAAAAAGAAATTATGCAACTTTGATTATTTCTAGAAAAATCATTTGTACGGGAAGATTACTCCAAAAAATTGAACTTCAGATTGAATGAGTACTCTCACAGACCATTAAAAAAAAATAAGTAACATGAACAACTTTTGATGAAATTGAGTTGCTCTGAAGCATTCACAGCATGTCGAAGGTGAGTAATTTCTGTTTCTTATAATAGTGAAAGTTTGAAAATAAATTTAGATTTTTCTTCTGAAAATCCTACAACAGAAAGAGAACATTCCAAATCACTGCACCTTTGTTGATTCCATCCACATTTTTCTGCTACTTTTCATCTCCCCTCATAATTGAGTTAACTCAAAAAAAAGGTTTTTTGAAGAAAATTTCACTGTAATAGTAATCATCAAATCAAAAATTCAACAATATGCGTTTTTCGGCATTGTAGTAGATAACTGATATAATTCAAGAAAATGAACATCCGTACTTTCGACTGCATTGATTTCATGTCAATTCTAGAAATTTCCACTTTGAACTTGAAATTAAGCGATATATTTTTCATTATTCAATGATATTTCAAGTAAGCTTGCTCGATTCAAAAACAAAACTTTAGTTTAATTGATTCTATGAACGATTTTTCCAAAGTTCAGTGTGAGAACTATGGGGGTGAAGTTTTCTTCAATTATCGCCTAGTTTTTGAAACGATTTCTTTCCTGTATCAGCTTATCCAACTCTTCAACTAATCTAAGTTCATTGACATTAAAAAAAATCATTCTAATGACCTCCATGAAGACAGAATAACGTCACTCCTATCTGACAAGCGAATTACACAAACTCTTTGATTTTTCTTCAAATAAAGGGCGGAATGTATTAACTATTGACAGCATATCGACAGCTACAACATTTTCAGGCTGAAATTTCAAACTTATGGCTGAAATATGTATGAGAACTTTCCTCATAACAAAGAAAGTTTGACAGAACAAATTCAGGATTTTCCTTTTGAAAAACCCACAACAGAAAAAGTACATTCCAAACCATTCCCATTGTTGATTCCACTTTTTTCCTAAATTTTCATCGCCCCCTCATAATTGAGCAAACTCAAACCGTAAAAAAATAAACACTGATTCCTCTTTAGCCCTATTCAATCCATAAAATGCTGATTTTGCATCCCCTTCATTCGACCGGCTTCTGTTTACGTTGCATTCTGCGAAAGAGTGTGTGATATTAACACCGCTTTATTTGATGTAACGTATTTATTGGCCCGATGAAGAATGCTGGCGAATTGCCTATCGATTTTGAGTGTTTTCCATATCGAAGTCAGACGGCTTCATCAATACGCCGTATTATGTTTTATGGCCCGCCCGGGCGTGAAATTGAGCTGGTGATTGATGACGATATGATAGGAGACCCATCAAAGTGAATCACAATACCGAAGGGTGGTTTTGGAATTTTAAATAACGCCTAGGGAGTTGCTGGTTAGGGAGTCTGTTCTGATATTATGTAGAGGAGTTATTGAACTCTAGTTGTTTTTTAATGTTTCTGGTGAAGAAATTGAATATTAATTTTTACCGAGTAATATTCACTGTAATTTGTACACTATCAGTTATAAAGTGAAAACAATAACCAGCCAAAAATGAGAATATATAGTCTGTTCACGAAAGGTTGAGCGCATAGTAGGCGTTTCTTTTCTTTATTTATCTGAAGTTGGCAGCATTTACTGTCATAGAGTAAAATAACGTCAACGTTGCCGAATGAACTCGGCCTCGTCCGACGAGCTTGCGAGTTATCAGAAAACTCTATGTTATTTTGACAACATTGCGTATCAATCTGACAAGAAAATAAAGAACATAACCTAAAATTTTAATATACACAGTGGAATATGCCAAATTGTCATGGCCAACCGACGGCTCAACCTTTTGTGAACGGAGTATAGGTGTATACGAAGTTAATCAGTTTCCAACCAGTACATGAGGAAACGGTCACATTCCTAAAATTTTAAGGCTAGAAGACCTTTAAGCGTAGCTCGGCTATCACCTAGACATACTAGCAACGTATCTTTATTCGAACTAGTCAGGATTCAGTATACAGAGTGATAGTTAACGAGAATGGGTTTGGAGGGATACAGTCAGACTATAGCATCTCAATATCGTCTAAGAAGTTGAACCCTTTCTAAGCGGATCAATAATGTGATGGCAGTACCTTTAATGTTTGAAAATCAAAATATAAAACATCATGCTGATTTTTCATCCCCTTTTTTAAGCGGCTTCTGTTTATGTTTCATTTTGCGAACGAGTGAATAATATTAGATCCGCTTATTTTGATTTAAAGTATTTATTGGCCCGATGAAGAATAATGACGAATTGCCTCTCGATTTTGAGTGTTTTCCATATCGAAGTCAGACGGCTTCATCATATATATATTTATTTCTATGGCCCGCCCGGAAGTGAAAATGAGCTGGTGATTGATGACGATATGATAGGAGACCCATCAAAGTGAATCACAATACCGAAGGGTGGTTTTGGAATTTTAAATAACGCCAAGGGAGTTACTGGGGAGAGAATCTGTTCTGATATTATGTAGCAATGTAGCTGAGTTATTGAACTCTAGTTGTTTCTTTAACGTTTCTGGTGAAGAAATTGAATATTAATTTTAACGAGTGATATTGACTGTAGGTTCTATTCTATCAGTTATAAAGTGAAAACAAGAAATCATCCAAAAATTAGAATATATACTCCGTTCACGAAAGGTTGAGCACATAGTAGGCGTTTCTTTTTATTTATCTGAAGTTGGCAGTATTTGCTGTCATAACGTAAAATAAGTCAACGTTGCCGAATGTACCCAGCCTCGTCCGACGAGCTTTCGAGTTATCAGACGACTCTCATAGACATATAAAAGGATGGACAGGGCGTCACGTGACTTTCGCACTAAGTTATTGTGCTCCCACATTATAGAGAGAGATACTGTGAAGGGTGAAGTAATATTAGTGTGGTGCATAGACTAAACTAAACTAATATTACTTGATCCTTCACAGTATCTCTCTCTCATAATGTTGGAAAACTGACAGACACATAACAAATATCTAATGCTACCCAATGTTTTTATTATATGTTCTGTGCTTCGCACTAATATTATTCTATCCTTATCTGAAGTCAATATTCTCTCTCAACACGTCCTGTCCATTCTTTAATAAGTCTATGACGACTCTATGCAATATTGACAACATTGCGTATCAATCTGACAAAAAATAAACATCATAACCTAAAATTTCAATATACACAGTGGAATACCTATGTCAAATTATCATTGCCAACCGACGGCTTAATCTTTCGTAAACGGACTATAGGTGTATACGAAGTTGATCAGTTTCCAACCAGTATCATGAGGAAACGGTTTGCATTCCTCAAATTTGAAGGCTAGAAGACATTTGAGAGTAGCTCGGTTATCACCTGGACATAGAGATATATGTCGGCACTAGGCAGAACACCAGCTGATGGCTTTTTCCACAATGGCGTAACGTAGTACCTTTATTCAGTATACAAAGTGATAGTTAACGAGAATGGACTTTTTCAACACTCTAAAAAGTATTGTACGACAATTATGATTAATTATCATCAAGCACGCAACAAACAGTTAGAAAAAATGAATTTTATAATTGACTTGCTTTTTTCGAATAGGTATTATTAATTGAAATTAAATAACAATTCCTGATATATTGAATTACGATAATTTGCAACATGTATAAATCATGTATAGAAGTTTACTACGATGTGTCGTAAACAATAGCAATAAGCTAATAAATAAGACTGACTCTGATTTTCCCATCATGAACCATTTTGTTTGAAGAAATGTCGCCTATTTCTGAGAATAACAGAAACAAAACGCTATTACCTGGGATCCCTACGAACACCTTGAAAGAAGTAGCGAGATGTTTATCCGTTTTTCATACAAACTGGTGGCAGTCCAACTATGTGGATTCAACCCTCAGTCGATGAAGTGGAAAACTCTCGATTAATCGTCATAAACCAGACGTGGTGACTGGTGAATGGTGATAATAGTACGAAATGAAAATTCATTCGTTTAACCCGGCGGCAGTGTGGTAGGGGTATCACATACCCCAGTCGTTTTAAAATTGACGCAATTTGGGTATACATATTTATATCTGTACCACTAGGGGGCTCAGAACCTTCAAGTCCATACTTGCTTTACCCATTTCAGTAGTGTTTTGATGTCGAGGTCGACAAGTGCCTATATTTTCTTGATCAAAGTGCTCTGGGGTATCATATACCCCACCACACTGCACTGGTAAGTCTATATAAAAATGTATTCAAATAATTATGTTATGGGTATTGCTCCTCATGAATATCGTCAAAACTTCATCATTTCGTATACTATTAAACCTAGAAAACTAATATTTTCAGATTTATAGCGAGTTTTTTTACATTTAGTTATGGCCGAATCATGAGAACGAGAGCAGGGGTGATTACTGGCACTGTGGAGGGAAGTATAAAGTTTCTAAGTGTCACAGGGAAGATCACAATATTCCTCCGAATTTGGCTTTCAGAAATACATTACCTTGGTTTCGTATACTCAAAAAAAACGAAATAGTTTTACTTTTATCTACTTTACATACACCAGATATAGATGAAACGATGAAAGTACTGGTGAAAAGACGAAGCTCGAAGTAATGACTTTCTATAAAGCTACAAAAAGTGGCGACGATGTTGTTGACGAATTATCGGCATCTTACGATTTATCCCGAAATAGCAAGAGATGGACACTGACAATATTTTATGCTCTCCTCAATTGTGCTGGTATAAATGCAAGGGTGATTTTTCGGCTAAACAATAACAAAGTCAAGATGAAGAGAGAATTCCTAGAGAATTACAAGCGCCTAGGATAAAAGATCGATGGGATAATGAAAAACCACCTGGGAAAAGACAAAAAATGTCTGTCAGATATGAAATTAGGCCAACAAGAAAGGTTGGGAAAACACCGAAAAGCAATTTGTCTGGAATATTTTATGATGTATTGCGATACCTGTAACTTGACAAGTAATGAATGAATTTAATTCTGGTTTTTATTATATATTACTAGCAAACCCGGCGAACTCCGTTTCGCCACCAGATGGCTTCGTTTCTGTAACATTTCGTTTGGTGATAAAAAAATGAAGAACATTTTTTTTTATATTTGAAAAGGAACAACAGTAATAAATTCATTTCGATTACAAAAATGAAGTGTTACTTAGTTAAACTTCTCTAAGTAAATGAAAGAGAATCCAAAGTAAATACTGAATCGAAGCGTTATACGTTTCCGCAAACTATCCTTTTTTCTGAAATGCTCTTTGGTAATCCATTTTTTTATTTTTTGGCCTGACGTAAACACAAACAAAGCGGATGGTTTTCCAACTCGTGAACACGTATAAAGTATAACTGCCATGTAAAAAACAATGATTTTCTAGTCAGGCCAGTAGATCTACCTTTTAAGTAGATTTGTGAAACCGGTAGATCTACCTTTCTAAGTAGGATAATTTAACCGGTAGATCAATTGAACCGATAGATCAGATGAACAGTAGGTCTTTCTAACCGTTTTGTATACCTCGATAGATCATCATTGGTTATTGATGTTCATAGATATTTGATATATTCCTTGGTATCTGTCTGACTACACTACACACCCTGTATATACTCAGAGCGTCTATTGAACATTTATGGGAAAAGTAATACAAATGTTCGTGTTAGGAAGTAGAAAATTACAATATTGGCATTTTTATGAAGAGGCCCTGTATAAATCAAACCACCATCGATAGTAAATCATTTGAAATTCAAAAACTTCTTCGTTTCTGTTGAAATGTCCCTGTGATAATGCAGGAATTCAAAATATTCGACATGTTTATAAGAGCACCCCGTATGAATCCGAAGCATAGTATCTATATTTAAAATTCCACCTCCTATAACGAATCACTCGAAATTCAAAAGCCCCTTCAATTTCATTGAAAGCTTTCTGTTATAACGTAGAAATGTGAAATAATTGATAGATTTATAGAAACACCCTGTATATATCTAAAACGTACCGTATAAAACATGCACATGAAAATTTTGAATTATTTTCATCAGCTTTCTTTGAACCTGGAAAAAATACTTTTTATCCAGAATAAACAGAACATGCCACCATGGGGTTTCGAAACCGGTACACTACCAGGTCCACACACCTAGACGTTAGTCGTTACACCACTTGCCTTTTTACACGTGACGACTGTTTATCTCAGACTTCAACGGGTTTTAACATGTAAACATATCAGGAAATCGAAAAAATATATTGAAATATCGATAATTATCATAATACATACAGTTTGATATCATTTCCTGGCGTATTTTTTCCTAAAATACGAATAATCCCCGAATTTTGTTCTCATTACGTTATTTGTCAGGGAAATTCGGTTTAGTAGAAACCTCAAATATCACTGCGACCTGAAATGATGCTTTTGATCGCTGAAATGTTAGGAATTCGTTGAATGAACGTTGAAGTTGATGATTTCATATGGACTTACCTATTCAAATAACGTTTTCCACTCGAAACGAACAAATGTTCACATGAGACGTACCTATGTCAAAAATATTTTCATCTTCCTGGTTATTTCAGAATTCCTGCAACGAATATCTTCGTTAATTAACGTTATAGAACTACTCGAAAACGATATTCGTACCTTCTTTGATTCGGATCTGGCCTTTTCTTCTGAAATGAGGAAATTGTTGGAAGCACTTCCCTCTCGAAAGGAGACTTGACAGTTGTCATTGAATTCGATGTCATAAATAATGAAATTTTCAGAAATGTATCAATTTCCTACGTTCTTCTCGATATCTTGAAATTTTTCCTGAATTTTCTTTGCTACAAACCTCGCGGAGCCCGAGACCTTCCAACGAATGCAAAACCGTTGAAATCGGTCCGTGCGTTCTGGAGTTAAAGCGTCAGGGAGGAAAACCCGACTTATTTTTATATAGTAGATTTCATCTTTTTCTTCACAAGAAATTAATTTTCAATTCTCTTTACTTCTTGAGTATTATGCTGTAATAATATCAAAAATATATGTAATTTTCTTTGAAAAAACACTTAGTCTAGTTTTTTTATTGTAATAATTCAAATACAAATATTTTCGACAAATTGCAAATGAATACTTTTTTATAGATATATTATTTCAATTAAATAAATCTTGAAATATTCCAAAAGTACCAAAAGATTTGTTTCTGTTCACATTTGGGGTATGTGATACCCCACCACACTTGTCCTGTGTGAAAAGCACTGCACACTGCCGCCGGGTTAAGAGTAACGCAGGTATAATAGAAACAATGAAAGCAGAGAATAATATTGATTGATTTGAAATCAACCAATATTTCATATATTTTATAATCATAATTCTCACCGTTGTCGAAGATAACCATTGCTGGTTTAGCCTCACTGACGATATGTTCGATACGTGCTCCAGGAAAAGCATGGTCAAGAGGTAGGTAGGCAGCACCAGCTTTCCAAATGGCTAGGAGTACCAGAACCAAGCGATCAGTTGGTAGAAGATTAACAGCTATTAGGTAGTCCCCATCAAGGTTTCTCTGAAGTTTTTCCTGAACTATCGTGTTTTTGATTACCCTGGCTAACTTGTTCGTGATGATATTGAGCTCAGCGTAC
This sequence comes from Propylea japonica, assembly GCA_013421045.1. NCBI lineage: Eukaryota > Metazoa > Arthropoda > Insecta > Coleoptera > Coccinellidae > Propylea > Propylea japonica. The sequence goes on from CM024245.1 coordinate 12,574,401, forward strand.
GTATGTTTCGATGTGTATCCTTCATCTGAAAAAACAAGAGTTTTGATTTGAACGGAGAGGTTGAATTCAAAAATGAAGCCAACAGCTCTCAGGCTAGCAAAAATCGTATTATGAAATGTCAGACAAAACGTAATTTTTTGATCTTTCAGTTTCAGTTTTGAAAATATAAAAATATTGCTGCTCACAAAAAATTATTCGAAGATCAATGGTTATACAATGAAATTCCAGATTAGTACTTTCAGAAATACATATTCAGAAACTTGAGGAAAATATTTGAATGATAATAACTACATTACTAACTAACCATTTTGGCCTGCCAAAAAACTCAGATTCTAAACCGATACTGTTAATTTCGAGCTTTTTTCTCGTTCTTATGGAAGGTTAAAAGTGAGCAATCATTTACAGGCCAGTTTTTGAGTTAATGTGAAGCAGACATACAGATACAGCTGTATTAATGAATTTTTGCGAGGAAGAAAATTTCCCACTGATAAATGAGAAATTCCCCATGAATATTTTATTTCCGAAATTATTTCAATTCTAACGTGAATTGAAAAATCTTCTGAAACACCCAGTATACTGTTATTTATGAAATACAAGCCGAATCACTTTGGCAGTTTGGAACTAAACAGAATCTCAAGTTCTAGGTCAGACGAGGAAACCAAATTTATCGTAAAATTAATGATGAGAGCATTCTTCGGATTGTTCGTCTAATTATATGAGTTCTATCTATTTAATAGACCACCCTTGTTTTGCGAGTAATTTTGAAATATTTCACTAATGAAATCCATACAAAATTTTGTAGGTACACATCCTTGACTTTTTCTTCAATATGTTACCAAACTTAAATTATTTATTATTCTTTGAAAATGTCGAAATTGAACTTGATATATCCGATGCGTTCAACTCCGGATGCTCCCAAATAAACATGTTTATAAAATGAAATTCAACTCAGTAATGATTGATTTATGCAAACTTCAACTAATTAGGTCGGATTGTGTCAATTTATCCTCTTAATGTGGAAGTTACTCTTTTCGGAAAGTATCATGTTACCTTTGTTCTAATAGTTCAGGTAATAATTATAATTCATCAGAATGTTTTTGAATGTATATCGAATCATATACTAAACCATAGAATGATGACCTTAAAAAATTAATGGGGAAGAAATAATGAATGAACGAAACTTTCATTATACAGGGTGTTACATAATAGTATATCACAACTTGAGGGGGTGAATCTATATGTAATTTTAAGAAAAAAAGTTTTTTCAAACATAAGTCCGTAGAAGCTTCGTTACGTACGGAGCTACAGGTTGTTGAAATTTCCAAAAAAAAATGGTTTTTCTTCATAACTCCTGCAGTTTTTCAGATATTCATTCCAAATTTGGAATGCGAGCTATTTTCAACAGTCTCCATCATTGCACGTCCTGAATGTTAACTAGAATCTATAGGATGTTTTCTTTTCCGGAGCCATGTCTCCTTTTCACTCTCAAACTTTTTTGCGATGCGCCACTGATCAGCGTAATATTAATTTTTGATATCTGCAATTTTTTCGTTCTATAACCGTTTTCAAGTAAAAATTATTTTAACGATTTAGCTGAATAAGCTTAAGTTGATATCAGATGACGAGGTTACAAAATAAAAGCAAATTTTGAGCATTCCTGTCTAGTATTTCTATTTTTTTTATTTAGCGAATAACATACAAACGTAGCTCCGTAACGAAGCTTTTGCTGACCCATGTTTATATAAACTTTTTTCTTAAAATTACATATAGATCCACCTTCTCAAGTTGTGACACAGTGGCGGTGCTATCACTATTTTTGGGTGGTGCGAGATCAGGAAGTGGCGCCCCTACAACTATAAAACCGAATTTTTACTGTCATAAATTTCAAATCATTGAAATTGAAAAGTTCTTCTGACCAATTTGAGCGAGTTATGGATAATAGGCTCTACCTTCCGTAGTGCGAGTATACCTATATGATAGAAATTACAGTTGGGAAATAATAACAATAAAGCTTTTATCCATTTCAAACAACTCAAATATGCACTTTTCGAGCTTTTTTTATCAATTCACCATAATTTAGATATTGCGCTATATCATTTTCTATGTACAAGATTCCATGATCGTATAGTCTTTCATGGCAGATTGTAGATCGTAAGTAAGTTTTTATAATCTTCAATTTACTAAAACTTCTTAACCTTAAACCTTAACCTTAGACATAGTCTAAGGTTCGAACAGCAATAACTCTCAAATTATGTAACTTATAGAAATAATGTAAGTGTTGTTTTGTAGCTAATATCCTTGCATGTTAAACCATTGAAAATAAATTATACTTCAATGTGCTAGTTCTTGTACCATTGCAGATTAACTAAGAAAATCCGTACATATTTTTAACTAAAACTTTTTTAAAGAATTTTTTATGGCGTTTTCAAGTTGAATGTTTTTATATTGTTAGACTTCATTGAAGGTGGTAGTATCATCTTTCAAAAAAACATTTTTTTCACATCTGTATTACCTTTATGTCCGAAGAAATCGATATTATTTGGAAGGGTCAACGGAAATAAAAAAGTAAATTTGAAATGGGGGCTACTGCAAAACTAAGGCGGTGAACTTTCAAATTAGGGTGTTTTTGTCGATAAAATTAGGTATATTTGATGCCCTTAAATTATCGCTAAGTCATGACCAAAGACACTGTATATTGCTTCCAGATCAGTAGGTGTTTCATCCACTGCTTCATATTCAAATAACCGTATTTTTTCTCGCAATCGGACTTCCTTAAAACATGGATTAATTCCGGCCTCAGAAGCTATTTCTTTAGCTGTAATTAAAGCTGACGAAAAGCTACGATATGATTCCACGAATTCCGAACAATTTTTCAGTAATCGCGATACATTTGACAGGTCCATAGTTTCAGACTGCATCGCTTTACTCACAATATTCACTCGAAACAAATTCATGTCTGCCCCATATTTATAATACATCGTTTTTGGGGCCCCTCTCCTGATGGCGCCCGGTGCGACGATTTTGGCGCCCCTCTCGAGACGGCGCCCGGTGCGATCGCACCGCTCGCACCGCCCTAGAACCACCCCTGTAATGTGACATACTATTATGTAACACCCTGTATACTAAACCATAGATGGATGGTCCTAAAAAATCAATGTGGAAAAATAATGAATGAACTAAATTTTCATTATAATTATGTATTATTAGATAGTACTTCCGATTTCTAACCTATCTGTCAAAACACTATGATTGCTATTCGCAATTCCGGAAACGTCATGATTATCCACCGAAAAATTTAACTCGATTATTTCGAAACATATTTCATCAGTGGAGAATATGATCTTGACATATAAATGAACAATTCAGGATGCTCTACCATGAATTTTGCTACTTAGTAGGTGTTAACATAATGTGATTATTCATTGAACCATTTAAATCAATTGATGTTGTATGGTGATTATGTTCTATAATGAAATGAGTGAGGTGGAGTAAGAAAACATTCCTATCTTCAATGATAATTTTTTTTCGGCAAATTGCTGAGATATTTCGAAATTTCTGATAAAATTTCGTGAAAAAGTCTTATGTTTCTTACTCTTACTAGGGAGGATATATTTTCTTTCAGCTATTGTCTTTCCTTAAGCAATGCTTACAGTTGTTAGTGTTTTATATAAACAGAATGCTTTTCGTACTTTTTTTTCTCGATTTCTTCGGCAACAATTTTGACAAAGCATTGTTTATTAGCTTTTAGAGGAGTTCGAGAAATGGAAATTTAATTCGTTTCCATTACAACCCAAGCAATTTTTTAATTGATGTCAGTCGAATTTTAGAGGATTGTGGAAAACAGTTTGTTTGCTTCAAGAGTCTGTGTTGCTTCCTTAGTTGCGGCTTGAGCCTGAGTTAGCATTCTCCACAGTCTGCCAGGAATATTAGGATTTTCCTACCCGGTAATCAAAAACTACATACTTTTGACATTTTTGAGAAACCGCCTCATACTTGTACATGATTCATTTTGTATTGTTACAGGCCATTGTTGGTTTATATCGAAATAAAGTAAACTATGTATACAACTAGTGCAAGCTTGCTTGTAGAGCGAAATTTTCTGAAATTTTCAGTTGAACATGGTCACAAAGTAGTCAAAATTATTTCAGTTTGGTGATTCTCAACAATCTCACGAACGAAACAAGCTCAAAATTTTCAACAGTAAAAACTTTGCATGTTTTGCATTATTCAGATTGATTGATTATTGATATTAATTATCCCAGTTCCAACTCCTTTTATCTGCACATCTCATCTACAACATTAGCTCTAATTAACACTTTCACAAGAATTCCGTTGTTTTATGTAAATTCTTTCACATTTCTTCTTCTAATTTAGAAATATATCACTAAAACACCGCCTCTAGAAAGACTGTAGAAAGCAAGTTATTGCTGTTTGATATTTAACACACGAGTATTTGTGCACCGTTAATGTTAATCGATAGATGTGGAAGAAACGGATGGAAACACAGGAGTTTCAGTGTTAAATTCACGCTGGTTCGGAGTCCAGTGGAACAGTGGAAGAATCGAAACCTCGGAGCGATGCGATGTTGAATAAGCGGCTGGTCTGTTGGAATGGCAGTCTGTAGTGAGTGGGGAAGCGCGCAAGCAACGATCTAGGATCGAATATTCGAATATCGAATCAGTAACACTCCAAACGGGAGATGGATAACATCGCATGATTATTGAAAATGAATACACAAATTTTCTCCACTCTTATGGGCGTCATGGGCGGAAGTTATTTGCCTCAATGAATGAAACAAATAATTTCCTGTGAAAATTAATATTCAGGTTCTTTTTCGTCATAACTGGTTTGAAAAAATAAAATAAATTCTACGAAAAACAAAAAAATTCAACGAAAATAAAAATATGAAAAAAAAACAGAAATTAATCTTTTATAAAGATTTAATCTCATATCTCGGAGAAGATTCGGCGTACTTGCTATTTTGGAACAAAGTTGGATTATTTTGGACCTTAATTCAATAATGTTCGTCGCTCTTTTAATTTCTTGCCAATACACTATATTTTTGAGATATCCCCAAAGAAAGAAATCATTGGGAAATAAATCTGGAGATCTGGGGAGCCATTTGATGGTTCCGTTTGTGGTCAGAAAAAGTCGTTCTTAGATATTGTGTGACTACGCTTGCGTTATTCTGTAATAGATCCAAATATTTTGCAGCGTTTAGGTTACCATCGATGAAAAATGGCCCTATCATGTAATTACCCAGCATTCCTGTCCAAACATTAAGTTTTTCAGGATACTGGGTACGCACAGGAATACTCAGGTGCTTATTCTCCTCAGACCAATATCTTACTACGGATGGGTTATGTTTTCTATGCAATGAAAACGATGACTCATCCGTGAATAAGATATTGCTCAGAAAAGAACTAATCTCATTATCTTTTTCCATCATCTTTTCCCAGAATTCCATTCTTTTGAAATGGTCTTCTGGAAAAATTTCCTGAAAGGTTTGCACCTTATAACATTTGTAACCATTTATTTTCAAAATATTCCGAACAGTTCTATCGCCCAAATCGACTTGCTGGGCAATTTTTCTGCTAGAACAAGGTACACTGGTTTCAACAGCAGCACACACATCCACTTCTCTTGCCAAACGAATGCTGGGTAATTACATGATAGGGCCAGTTTTCATCGATGGTAACCTAAACGCTACAAAATATTTGGATCTATTACAGAATCAAATTATTCCGACAGTTCGACAGCTACCAATTAATTAATTATTTTATTTTCAAACCAGTTATGACGAAAAAGAACCTGAATATTAATTTTCACAGGAAATTATTTGTTTCATTCATTGAGGCAAATAACTTCCGCCCATGGCGCCCATAAGAGTGGAGAAAATTTCGTCGTATTCATTTTCAATAGTCATGCGATGTTATCCATCTCCCGTTGAAGTGTTACTGAACTGATTCGATATTCGATCCTAGATCGTTGCTTGCGCGCTTCCCTACTCACTACAGACTGCCATTCCAACAGACCAGCCGCTTATTCAACATCGCATCGCTCCGAGGTTTCGATTCTTCCACTGCTCCACTGGACTCCGAACCAGCGTGAATTTAACACTGAAACTCTGTGTTTCCATCCGTTTCTTCCACATCTGTATAGTATCAATGTATCAAAACCTTAGTAATATTGTTATGAAATTCTTACCATCTTCGTAAATCAATGCTATTTTGTCAGCAATGTTCGAATCAGATAGAGTGGACTCGATGATGTCGTTTATATACTCTGGATTGCATCTTCTGTTGGGACCTTTGAGAATGGAGTATTGTGGTAGGGACCCCATGGTCTGTAAAAAAAACATTGTGGATATAAAAACTGAAACAGAATTATACCAAGTAATATAGACGGTAAGAATATCAATTATGCTCAAGAGTTCATGAGGTAAGCTGATTTTTTTATTTCAGTCTATCCAAATTGCAATAATTAATACTTCATTCACTTCATAAAATGAAAAAATTTGTATGCTAAATACAATGAATAATATATGATAACCAATCAGATCAATTAGATTAAAGTGAGTTTCGTCAGTTGATGAAGACTTTCATTATAACATTATCATAACACAGAATGACTTACATTTCCTACGAGTTGGAAGCAAGTGCTGCAAATCATAAGCGTAAAAAATGGTCATTCCTCGAGTTTTACACTATACTTTTTCTACGACTGATAAAATATACAGTAGTAGTAGTAAAAGTAAAAAACATGAAACATGAAAATTAATTAATTGAAAAAATAACACTCTAGGTAAATGCCATAGGCACCTTCTACATTTATCGCTAAAAAATTCCTCTCCTTTGTTATCAACAATATTGAATGTTACATTGGTACAATTACTAAAAACGAATTTTGCAAGAATAGAATGCGTTCTATTCTATTCTATTGAATTGTCATTTAATTTTCTGATTATTTAATTGACTACGAATCTCATAACGAGGATCGCGAAAATTGATCTGTGCGTTTTTAAGACATTGTATACTAGTTACCCAGAAGCTAGTGTATAATGAAATGGAGTATGTACAGGGTTTGTCACTATAATTTGACCCCCCCCCTTTAACTTTGTTTCTAAGAGAGATACAGAAAAATGTTTCATACAAAAATTTCACGAAATAGACTGAGGTTTTACAATATGAATTCACATAATGGAATATATACAGGGTGGCCAACATATTGATGGCAACTTCATTTTTTCAAATGGAACACCCTGTATATTTTTCCATGTTTGGCTATCTCTTTTACCCCTGATTTCGAATATGTAACATATGTTGACCTAAATAAATGCGTATGTGGATGTGCCTCTTCAATTTTCAGAGTTTCAAAGTTTTGAAATGATGACACCGAATAAAAAAGTATGTGAAATACCTATGAAATTCTCTATATCCAAACAATCTATTTAAAAATATTATTTTAGAATGAATACTTAACTATTACTGAACCAATGAAAAATAATAAACTATGGTAGTATGGTAAGAATAACATCAACGAAAGAAATTGCTCGAAATGACCACCTTCATTCATTTTCCTTCAGGAACAGTTATAAAAAACGTGTCCAACGGTGTTAAATCGGGATTATTTGGTGGTCATGAAATGGGTGCGCCATTACCAATCCATAGATCAAACTGGCCACTTAAATATTCACGAACTTCCAAAACGCTATGCCTGATGGTTCTTGAAATTTGAACTTTGTGGTGCTCTGAATAAGAAAGATCAACATGTGTTACATATTCGAAATCAGGAGAAAAAGAGCTAACCAAGAGTGGAAAAATATACAGGCTGTTTCATTTGAAAAAATGAAGTTGCCATCAATATGTTGGCTACCCTGTATATATTTTTGTTTGTGGAGTCAAATCAAAAAAACCTCAGTTGATTTCATGAAACTTTTATACGAAACATTTTATTGTATCTCCTTTAGTAACAAAGTTAGAAGGGGGGTCAAATTATAGTGTAAAACTCGGTACATTCAGAAATCATCATTGAACATATAGGCCGTTCACGAAAGGTTGAGCCGTCGGTTGGCCATGATAATTTGACATATTCCACTGTGTATATTAGAATTATAGGTTATGATGTTTGTTTTCTTGTCAGATTGATGCGCAATGTTGTCAATATTGCATAGGTCTGATAACTCGTAAGGCTCGTCGGACGAGGCCAGGTAAATTCGGCAACATTGAATGTATTTTACGTTATGACAGCAAATACTGCCAACTTCCGATAAATAAAGAAACGCCTACTATGTGGCTCAACCTTTCGTGAACGGAGTATAGAGTAAGGTATTTTCTGATAGTCCTAGAAACAATTTGTTTTACTCTTTTTCATACAACGAATATAATAATTTGTAAAGTCTTGAATTCATAGACAAAGCCTTAATATTATCTTGTACCATGTAAAAATTTACTCGAGTTATGAGAAACGTTAAAAAAATAGTTTCTATCTTTCTATCATGAGCGTAACGGTGATTTCGCTCTTGTTCTATTGTAGTGATGTAACTAATGTCATATTTTATACATTCGCGAATGCGAATTCGAATGCAAATGTCTGCTACTGACATTCGCGAATGCGAATGCGAATGTAAAAGTGTTCAATAAGATAAATAACTGTTATTTTTTGAGAAAGAAGTATGTATTATGTTTGGAGAGTTTATACATTTCTTGTTTGTTCAGATTTTTATTTATAATTTAATGTAGAAGAATATAGTTTCTGATTATTTATCATATTTTGAGTTTTTTTCAAGATGATGATTATTTAAACATTTAAAAGTTATACAGTAGAGACTCGATAATCCGGATCAATTAATGCAAGGGATGATCCGGATTAATGAGGAATCCGGAATACCGCGTCTTACAATTTAGTAAAGATGCTATTAAAAAAAACGGTTGAAATAAATATAGGATTTATTATTGAAACCGAAAAACAAATTATTATTTGGAATAATTAGATATTTTACGTTTTCTACTGTAAGAGAAAAAGAATGCTGAACAATAGCTTTCTCCTGTATATCTTTCAGAAGCTGAATATCAGTAATTGCATTGAGTTATGGAATAAACAGACTGCATCGAATTGATCTATGCTCTAAATGCATTTGCTAACATTATCCCCATCTTTGAGGATCGAAAAAATATGTGCTAAAAGGCCTTTCGGTATTTCAGTTTTGTTAATTTAATATCATTATGATCCATATGCTGTATCAAAGCTGTATGGTTTGGAGGTAGAAACATTCCATTCCATTTCACTAATTAATTATTCTTGTCTGACTTTTTTTGTCTTATACTATTGTGCACTATTATATACCAAAAGAACGCCCGATCGTCGTCATAGAAATTGAGTTACGACAGTTAGAACCGTAAACCACTTATGCAACGATCGGAAATTCGGATTATTGAGTCTTGCATCCGGATTATAAGGACATAATACAATCTTGACAGCAATCCGGACTAGTAAATATCCGGATTATCGAGTCTCTACTGTATAAGGAAAGACGTCATAGATTGTATTTGTAAGTTTCAATTGCACTCAATTTTTGTGTTATAGTTTTTTTTCTGATATTCATATTCGCAAAACATTCGCAGAAATTTTGCGGATACGAATGCAAATACGAATATTCAAAAATATGCGAATATATGCGAATGCGAACGCGAATGCGAATATTCGTTACAACTCCATTCTATTGATAGGAAAATAGTCATTTTGTTCATCCATCGTGCATAATGAATCAGTTTGTTTTTGTTTGCACCGAATGAAAAAACAATATAATTGAAAGGTTTATTTCATAGTCTACCAAAACAAATCATGGATAAGCAAGTAGTACCTATCATTCCCATTGAATCATTTAGTTCATATAACAGTATCTATGCTTTATTGATGATGAAATGATGACACTTTATATGTATTATTCAGAATTGATTGTTCCAATTGATGAAAAAGCTCAAGGATTTAATAGAAATATTAGCTTGTTAAAATCATAACCTTCCTCGTACAACAAAACAATTACTTCTTACGTTTTGACTGACATATTCAGGGTATTTACTTATCGAAATATCAAATTAGTGAGGAAACGCCTACTAGATTTATTATTGGCACACTTCCGACATTCTGTTGGCCTTGACCTAGAGTGAATTGGTACCTGTGAAATAATAAATTATCTCTGTGCTTTGTTTGACCGTAAGGTATCAATTATATACTTAGAATTAAACAACCCGTATTATACGATCAAGGAGGCGTGATGTTGCGAAAACGAAGATATACAGGGTGTATCAAGGTGTTCCATACATCCAATTTCTTGGCTCTCAGATAGGGTAGAAATTTCAAACAACAAGTTTTTGGAATGGCAGCGAAAATTCTTTCTTTCGTCGTTAATTTGTTGGGTCTGATAACAACCCCCAAAAAAATACCCCCAGAAAAATTTTTTTCAAATGCCCTTTATAGTTTTTTCCTTTCAAATGATTTCCCAGTAAAATAAGAATATGTTAAAACAATTTCTCATCATTTTACGTTGAATCAACTTTCAAATATAATAATCATAAATATATCCACTTTATTTCATTTTGACAAAATATTAAAGTGAATTATTGTATTTATTAAGTTGTCCAATTATGCTTCAAGGTGTCTTTCGTGTTGATGTTTTGTTTATTATTTATGTTGAATATTTTGAGACACCAAAAATATTTTACCATAAATATTCAAATGGTTAATGCACCACAATTTGGAGCTCTTGTTTTCTAAGGGTTGAATTTACATGAAATGATGAATAATTGTTTGATAATATTTTCCTTTTACTGGGGAATAGTTTAGAGGGGAAGAATATAACGGTGCAATAAAAAGATATATCTGGGATCCAAGTTTTTGCTGCCGTTTAACATACTTCACGTTTGACCTTTCTACCTAGTGTCACAGTCGAAATATTGGCTGTATGCAACATTTTGGAACAGCCTGTATAGTGTTCTACGAAAGTTTGAAGAAATATTGTGTGCGTTTCAAAAATTGTCGATGTATGGCTACTAAATTTTCTTTATCTTATCTCCATAAGGATTTTGTGAGCCTTTAATTTTCAGGACAATTCTTGCTGTTTGCGTTTCTCGAAATTTTTGAATATTAATTTTTATATGTCCCAATAATCGAATTTAAAAATCTGAAAATTTATTTTGCAATAATGCCAAATGGTAAACTCAGTGTGGGAGTAGCCATTAGATTACTCGAAAATTGTTTGAAATCTATGAGATATTTTAATTTCATGGATTGAAGGTGAATATGAATAAAAATCGTATGTATAAGATTCATTCTTTAGAATCGATCACTGAAAATTCGATAAACTGTGGTTTATTTTTCTAATAATAATCATTTCTTCACAAATAAATATGTTAAAAGAATAAGGAAAATCCCTGAGGGAGATTTTGAGCGCTCGTTCGTGGTGGAGCAATAAGACTATTACCTTGAAATTTTATAATGGATTTGAGATTGATAGCAAATATTTAAATGCAGAATCTCAGCACAATCGGAATTATATTCTGAAAATTATTCGAAAAATGAAATATGTACAAAATAAATAATTAATTACAAAAATTAAATTTTATGGTTCTGATGATGTGAACCCCTAGAAATTCTGCATGAACATTCAGTAAGTATAGTAGTTTTCATACTCAAAATAAATTTCACTCGAATCGGATATTTTGTTATGGAAATATGAAGATTCTTTTTTCAATATTCCAATTGAATTTTCTATGGTTTTGTTATCACTTTGGCTACTAAATTTTGCATGAAGATTCAGTATATCAATCTTTATGTTCAGAAAAAATTTCTCTCGAATCAGCTATCCTGTTATGGATATATTAGGATTTTTCTTTTCAATATTCCAATTGAATTTTCAATGGTTCTGTTGCAACTATGGTCACGATATTTTGGATGAACATTCAGAATATCGATCTTCATTCACAAAAAAAATGTCACTCGAATAAGATATCTCTTTATGGAAATAGGAAGTTTTTTTTGAATATTCCAATTGAATATTCTAGGGTTCTGTTCACACTATGGCCACAAAATTTTGCATGAGGCTTGTTATCAGCATCATGCATTTGGCGATAACATTTCATTTCAATTGATTTCGTATTTTCTGAGATATTGAGGAACAAAAATTTTGAATGACCAAATTTCATGGAACAACTGTACGATTTGGCTGGTTAACGAACTTAACCGCTCCATTTGGTACCCGAACTCATCTTGACATTCTTGACAATTTCAAGTCTCTAGAACAATTCCTTCGAAGGTTATTGTGCTAACGGACGGCAAGAATCTGTTATTTCTAAGCTTGGTGGATCGGTTTCAGAAATTCCGTTCTATATGTTATAGCACTCATTGAAATATGCATAGTGTTAGCTGTTAGCGCAAACTAGAGTTACTCTACTCTCTGGCATGACACGTCAGCCGACATAAAAAAGAAGTTACCAAAAAAAAGATCAACTTTGCGAAGGAGGAAACTTTCCTCCTTGTAGTTGTTGTATTGAAACGTTCTAAAGGCTTAATTGGTAGCAGGTGCAGAAAGGTCAACATTATGCCAATCGAACTCAATCTTATTCGACAAAAATTCCAAGGAAATTCTTGATATTTTGAACAAATGATGTTATCCAACTATTTCTGTAAGACAAAAATTTTCTTGCAGTGTAATCTTGAAAAAAGGTTTCCATACACCTGATATAGGTAGCACACAAAAAGTTATGCTGCATTGAGGGCCTGATCTTTAAAATTATTACTTCAAAAATGGTCTGAGAATGCTCGAACAAATTAAATCAACAACAAAAACGCAACAGAGTCTCCATGATTTGAATTCCAGGATTTTCAGTTTCATTTGTAGGATGAGAACCCTTCTCATAGGGAAAATACCTATCCACAATAAAGGATTCCTGAGAATAGAGGAGGCAGACAAGGAAGACACCCTGGCAGAGATTTTCGGGCTCAGATCTTCAAAGTTTTTCGGAACGTTCAATTCGAGATTTTGGCTGTTCTTTTTGACAGGGTTCCTCATAGGTCACTGTCGTCTCGGGAAACATGCGTTGAATGCAAATTTTGTGGAGAAGAGGAAGGAACCACAGAACACCTTTTGATATAATGTTTGGCCAACGGTTCCCAACGGAGGAAATGCCGATGTTGGCATTAACCTGGATAAAGACATCGCAGTTTTGAAACCACTTCAGTTTCCGAGGTTCATTAAGGTTCTGGAACAGAGCGGAACTCTAAGGTGAGTACCGTCGACAACTCAACACATAGAGTGCACAGACACCGCTTCAATTGAATCTTCGATTGTGTTGATCGCATAAATACGCCGAACTTTTGGGCTCCACTTATACTATATCGCTCAAAGGGATTCAATATCAGAATAGTAATGGATGACGCATTCCTGAAAATTCAGAGGAGCAGGTTCTATTTATATTCAATGACACAACCAATTAATTTAATGAATTTCGAAATGCAGAAGTTTGCGAGCAGAGATCTTGTAATAATTTCAAAATTAATCCTATCGAATTGTTGGTGTTTTTTGTGGAACGCCATTACCTCCAGCAACTGTAAAAACTCTTCTTGCATCAATTGAAGCAGCCTTGGAATGCAAACGCTAGTAATTTATAATTGCTAATAATCAGATAAAAAGAACAGATTTTTACTACCTGTGTAATTACACGTGGATAACTGAAATGTTCTCTTCAGTATGTGATAATAAAATTAATCATAAATTGTGCATGCGCTGGGAGTATAAATGGGGTGAATGCGTACAATCTCCTTGAAATACATTCTGACAATAATTATGCTCAAAGCGTTTACGTTCAAGAAAAGTTTCGTATTATATATTCGTTATAATTTGACTCGTTTCTAAAAACAAGGCATTAAACTTGGTAGCTACCTTCGCGATAGATTTTTCGACTTACTGCCCTCAATTGCCGACAAAATAAATCAGATTCGCTCTTTGATGTAAGACACCTGCAATGCAATTGATTGAGGAAATTGAAAGTTAGCGAACAGTGCCGGCGTCAGGACACAGCGGAAGAAGTAAACAAAGACCGTCCTTAGACGACAGCAGCTTTATACAGTGTGTTTGGTCATGACTTAGCGATAATTTAAGGGCATCAAATATACCTAATTTTATCGACAAAAACACCCAAATTTGGAAGTTTACGCCTTTAGCTTTGGAGTAGCCCCCATTTTAAATTTACTCTTTTATTTCCGTTGACCCTTCCAAATAATATCGATTTCTTTGGACATAAAGGTAATACAGATGTGGAAAAAATGTTTTTTGAGAGATGACACTACCACCTTTCATTGAAATATAACAATATAAAAACATTTAACTTGAGAACGCCATCAAAAATTCTTTAAAAAAGTTTTAGTGAAAATATGTACTGATTTTCTTACTAAATCCACAATAGTTCAAGAACTATCACATGGAAGTATAATTTTTTCAATGATTCAACACGCTAGGATATTAGCAACAAAACAACACTCACATCATTTCTGGAAGGTACATAATTTGAGAGTTATTGCTGTTCGAACATGATCATTACGCGAGGAAAAGACACAAGACAGGCGGCCATTTTGAGCAATTGTATGAGTATGATAATGAGGATGAATCAACTCTTCAAGTCTATATCAAAGGCATATCTTCTTTACTAATTTCAAATGCAACTACCTATATTTTTATTTATGTATCAATCAATAACAAATTAGCAGTATAAACTACTAAAAAATTTCTCTGTCATGCATTGTTGCCAAGTTCTGCACAAAATTCTTGAAATTTTTGACATCTGCATTGCCAGTTTGGAAATGCAATATCTCTATTTTCTATGCGAACGGAGCCAAACTCAGCTGCCTCATAGTAGAGAATCATGCATTCATGTGGTATATTCAGTATTTTGATACATCGCAAGGTTCCTCGAAGATTTTGCTCCGTAAATGTGGAACTTAAAATTGAAATATTTCGAGATTTTCAAATGGCAACCCCATATTTATTTTGCAGCATTAGATTTGAAATGAAAAATGAATGGCAGTCTTCTTTTACACTCATTATTATTATATGGATATTTTTCGAAATAGATAAAAAATACTGAAATTCTTCAATATTTATAATCAGTATAGTTGCATTTGAAATAAGTAAGTAGATATGCGTTTGAGATAGACGTGGCACAACTTTCGACTTGAAAATATTGAAAAATTTTAGGCGAAGAGTTCCTTCATCCTCAACGCAATTTCAGAACGAAATATTTTCTGGTTCACCAAAAACGTCTAATAGGCCAACTCAAAAGGAAAATCCTGTATATAAACAGGTATTCCACGAATGATTGAACAAATTATCAGTGCAATTGCAGGGCATCTTGAGGAGTCTGAATCAGTATTTGAAATATATATTCGTTTGTTGGGAGATACAAGGTGTTTTGTGTATTTTCCAAAACTTTTACTCAGCATATCACTTTTAACTCATTCGTTCATGAGAATGTCAACAAATGACCACACAAAAATAGCCAATATTAACTTACAATAATGCATAAATAGTCTATTCTGTTTGATTGAAAGTCAGAAAACAATTGAAATGGTTCCCAAAAAACATCCAGCAGATCTTCGAATAGAGGTTCTCAAATGAAGACCAGGGGGGTGATTCTTGAATAATGTCGTATTCGCGATTCGGCAATTGTCGACCAACTTCCTTGCTAAGTTGGTCGTCATTTGTCGATTCACGAACACGAAAACACGGACATAATTCAAGAATCGACCCCCAGCATACACATGAACTTATTCGAACGGTGAGACCAAGAAAAGTATACTATTCTTTTTTACAAATGAATTCTTCCATAGTATGTTCTCTCGAAATCAAGAAATGTAAAATAAAATAAAACACACTATTGTTGTTTATTAAAATCTTTGGCTATCGATTTCGGAATTTATTCCATATCAGGCCAGCTGAAAGTATACAAATATAAAAACATGTATTTATCTAGGCGAGGAGTATTGCAACTTACTGTCTGTTCTTGAATTAAATATTATCTTGAATAATATTCCGAAATCGATAGCCAAAGATTTTAATAAACAACAATAGTGTGTTTTATTTTATTTTACATTTCTTGATTTCGAGAGAACATACTATGGAAGAATTCATTTGTAAAATTGAAAAATTGGAGCTATCCAAAGTCTTCCAACACCTGAAGTATACAATGAACAAAAGACATCGCATCAACAACCATATACATTTTCTCCAACAATGCAAAAGGATAATGTCACACCAAAATTTCTAAACATCAAAATACCATCTAACTACAACAAGAACCAAATACAGTCAACACTACTTAAGAAAGAAATAAGAAGACAATATAAAACAATCAGGAATCATCGACAGTAAGCTTAAATTCTTTCACCATCACCTACAAGAATAACATACCTTAGAATACCAGATTTTAATCGATACAATAGAAGAAGATGTATTCTATTCAAACTGGGAAGCAGATAGAAAGAGGAAAATTAAACTCAGAAACTAATCGAGGAAAAAGAAAAGAACACACCCAGACAGAGACAAATAGAGAACCACCTGGTAAATCCTGATACACCAAAGCCCCATGAATTTTACAACAAATTCACGAACCTCTCAAATATAACTCTGAACGAGGAAGAAATGAGAATAATGAACCTGGGACATAAATTCGCACCGGTTCCTAAAAATATGAATGTTCACAAGACTGCAGTTGACCTGGAAGTTCAAATAAGGAAAAACCCAGATTACCAAAAAGTGACTGATGCTTTAACGGAGGACCTTATCCTTTATAAAAATGAAAAGGTAAGAGTATGCAACAAAAAACAAGTCATTAACAATAAACAAATAGCAACAACTATAAAAACATACGAAAGAAAATAAATGACAACAACCTAATATTAACTAAAGCTGACAAAAACGCAGGACTAGTATTGTTAGAAAAGAATATGTACATCGAGAAAAACACTCAAATTTTTCACCGAAAATAATATAATACAATGTAAAAATAACCCGTTACAAAAATATTCAACCAAAGTAAACAATACATTGAAAACAACTCTTCCAACATTGAAAAAATTCAGCGAAACAATTCATACTTTGAAAGAAAAGAACCCACAATTACCAAAAATGTACAGCACAATTAAACTTCATAAAACAGATAAGAGCATAAGACCAATAATTCGGCAATATCATCCCCATGTCACAAAATTTCAAAATTTATTAATGACTTCTTCAATAGAAAACTAAAATACAGATCGAATTGTTCCATAAAAAATTCTCTAGAACTAATAAAGGAAATTCAATCCCTCGAATTAAAATCCGATAAAACATATATGATTTTATCCTTTGACATAGTTAACCTCTATACCAACGTCCCAATTAATGAATCCCTCAATTTACTCAGAGAACAATTAACAACTCATCAAAGCAACGATAACAGCTTAAATTTGGAAACTGAGGATATAGAAAATATAATGAAACTTAGTCAGTTAATAACCGAACAAAACTTTTTCATATTTGACGAAAAATTATATACTATGAAAGACGGATTACCCATGGGCCTACCATCTAGCGGACTCATAGCGGATAACTATGTAGATCACGTAGAAAAACAAATAATGCTCCTACCACATAGAAAAAACATAATAATCTGGAAAAGATACATGGACGACATCTTTTGCTTATGGTCAGGAACAAACGCTGAACTTGAAGAATTCTACCAAGAAATCAACTCCAAATATAAAATTAAATTCACCATAGAACACGCCATAGCAAATTCACTGAATTTCCTAGATCTGAGCATAACACTAAAAGACGATAATGTTTTTCTTTTCGAAATCTACAGGAAACCAACACAAACTAATACCATCATTCCTTTTAGCTCATACCACGCACCCACAATGAAGAGAGCCGCATTTAGATTTTTATTTCATAGACTTTTTACACCCCTCTAACACCAGAAAATTATAAGAAAGAACTAGATATAATATACCAAATAGGCAGAGAAAATGAATATTCTAGATCATATATCGACGAAATTCTAACATCAATGAAAAGAAAAATAATTCTAGATAAGATCTACCCCCACACACCAATCAGGAAATATTCATATCAACACCATACTACAAAGATCTACATGAAAAATTAAAACATACTTTAGAGAAATACAATTACACACTAACAAGTAAACGACACAGAACAATAGCAGATATACTGATTAATAATAAAATGAAAACTAAACTCGAACAATACAGCGGAGTCTATGAGATAACATGCACAAACTGCCCTTCATTTTACATAGGAATGACAACTCGTAATGTAGAAAAAAGATTCAAAGAACATAAAAGAAATCAACCCCATTCCGCTTTAGGCACACATTTAACGATACCGGACATCATATCACATTAAATAATCTGAAAATACTTCATAAAGAAAATAACTACCATAAAATAATATTACTTGAACAACTAGAAATTTAAAAAATAAAGACAACCAATTTTTACTTAATGATATATAGAATTCGACAGAAGAAGTATTTTTAAACTCATAGATTCTTGAAAAACAACAATAAATAAAATTCAAAAATTCCCGCCACAATAGACCACCGATAATAACATATTAGATATCACATTTCGCACATATCCTATAGTTCCAGATTCAGTTGACATTCCACAAGAAAGATACATCAATAATAAAGGTTGACTAAAATTCAAATTTTAACAATTCTGACCGAGGAGAACCATTTTTAATATTTTTAATGTTTTTAAACAGTTTCTGTTCATTTTAATTCAAGACAGTAAGTTGCATACTCTCGCCTAGATAAATACATGTTTTTATATTTGTATACTTTCAGCTGGCCTGATGATGGAATAATATTCCGAAATCGATAGCCAAAGATTTTAATAAACAACAATAGTGTGTTTTATTTTATTTTACATTTCTTGATTACTATTCTTGTTTTTTCAAAATAGTTAAATCTATAATTTGGTAATTCACAGGTCCCTGTTCATTTAAATTTGAAGAAAGTGTACCCTTTATTTAATGGTGAATTGATATGAAGTTGGACAGTATACTGACTGTTTGTTGGTAGGATATTCAATGTTATTTATACGACTGATTTCAATTTTCGAGAACTAAATATACAGAATGTTTCACAAGGTGTGACATAAAGATATAATTTTCTGAGTCCGTTCCTGCACTATCGATTTAAGTACTTGAAGTGAATATTGGTCATTGTCCTTGGCTCGTTCTTGAACTTTTCATGAACATATATAATGAATTAACGCACGCAGTATTCGGAAATTTCTATCATTGTGGATTGCAATTCTCCTCATTCATTGATAAGTGGCGCCTTAAGACCACTTCCGGATCAAAATTTTTGAAAATTCCAAAATTTGGACAAAACATAACCTGGTTGTCTTTTAGGTCATTATGGGCATCATGTTGAAATATGTCATATTTTTATTCACATCTGTGATTATCACAAATAAGACTCTCAGATATCGAGAGGCTTTCGGATTTTACCGTTAAATTTGGACCAACCTAAGAAAAGTACTAATTCTGAAAACTATATGTCCAATATTTAGTGCCTAATTAGTGCCTATAAGTGCTTCATCATTCACTTACGCACCACTATAGTTTTTGAGAAATTGGACATTTATATTTTCTGGTGCGGACTTCACGCTTTCAAATTACCATGAAATCACTATACCAATATGTATTTAGTGCTCAATTGGTGCTTGTTGGTGCTTTTGAAACCAATGGAAGAATAAACCGTTTTTATGATATCAGAGATTATTTACCTCGGTGCTGCCTTCGGAGTCAGCACGAATATCTGAAAAATTTTTGTTTCATTAATTAGTACTAATTAGTGCCTATTAGTGCTTTTGCAACGGCTGTGATAAAATTTTTAGTTTTACAGTAATTGAGTATTGTTTTCGACCAAGCGTGAATTCAGCGAAAGTTGGAAGCACTAATTCTGAAACTTTGACAAATATTTAGTGCTTAGCTAGGGTGTATCAGTGCTTTATAACACTATAATAGCACTATTGTTGTTTTTAGATACACGCAATTATATGTATTCATACTGTACCGCCATCTATGCAGAGTTATTGGAGTCGCTTTGTCTAATAGAATCGCGCTCGTTGCTTCATATTACCTAAAGCGTCTCACAGACGTACGAGTTGGTTTGCAAAGCGCAATATCGCAAAGCATACAATGATAATAGGCACTGATTAAGCTCTAATTAACGAAACAAAAATTTTGAAGAAATTCGAATATGTTGGTGCTGACCAAGAAGTCAGCACCGTGGTAAATAATCTCTGATATTATAAAAGTGGTACATGTTTTCCATTGGTTCCAAAGGCACCAATAAGCACCAATTAAGCACCAAATATTGGTATATTAATTTTATGGTCATCTGAAAGTTTTGGTGCTGAGCGTGAAGTCAACACCAGAAACTATGAATGTCAATTTCTCAAAAAACTACAGTGGTGCTGAAAGTGGATGATGAAGCACTATTAGGCACTAGTTACGAACTAAACATTGGACATAGTTTCAGAATTAATGCTTCCAACTTTTCGCTAACTTCACGAACCTCTCACAGAATGATGCTCTTTCGGTTATGGCATTTACCTCCTGATTATAAGTAAAATGCATTTATAGTTTTTGTATTACTAACCGATTTTCACGAACCAATATTACTCCGGAATATTGGTATGATTAGTTCACGAACTGCTAACGCGAGTTCTTTTTGAATGATTTCAGCAGTCGCTCGACAGTCGACACCATTTCAAATTAAAGACATTTAGATGAACAGTAGCATATTGATAGGTATTATTAGGAAAAGAAAACACACTTATTCAATATACTTATACAATAACGGGGTATTCTTCTCCTAATAACTGTTTATGGAGTATTTCGTTGAGAAAAAAACATACTGCATAAGGAACGAGCGAGGAAATGATGGAACAAGTTTTGATATCTATGGTATTTCTTTTGCGGAATACCATATAAAGTTTTCTTGTTGGTGTCAACTTGAGCAATCAACAAAATTTATTATATTGTTAAATAAAATCGCAATCAATAAAATCAAGGACTATTCTATGGTAGTTCTCTCAACGATAATAAGATCTTGTTTATAGCCATTTGGGTTGACTACATTACTTTTTCTTTAAATAGAGAGAATGAAACTTATAGCTCCTAGAATTTTCAAATTCGAATGACCGTTTTCTAATTTGAAAATTTGTTTTCTACTATGACGTTGCGTACTCACGAAATTGATTCGGAAAAACCATTACAATGCAATGTGGTCAATTTGTATTGTTATTCCTGGAATTATTAATGATTCTTCAATAATTATGAATATTTATTCGAATTTATTCCTTCTATCCTTTCGTTAAGTGCTTCACCCATAGGAAATTATGTAGTGTTTTCGAATCAAAAAACCCCAATATTTATTTGGTAATCAGCTGAGGGGTGGAACTAATGTATAATTATTTTTAACGACGCTCTTCATGTACTTTGTATACCACAATCGATCGCATCCCTGAAAAGGTATTTCTGCAGCCGTTTTAAAATATAGAGAATTGTAAATTCATGGGATGCTTTTCCATGATAAAAATTAAAAATTGCTCCAAGTGTCTTCTATACAGTGCTCGTCAAAATTATGGAGCAAATTCATTAACTCAGAGGAAAATATTTGGCAACAAAATAACTTTTACCAAATTTTTAAGCATTTTTGAAAATTTTTTGTTGCACCCTGTGTCAACCTCATCAAACCTCTAAATGTGGTACTTCTTTGGCCAGATCTTTGTAACTTTTTTTACAGGCGTGCAGAAGTTTTCAAGAATAATGTATAGAATAATTAGTTAGTTCAAAGAGGTTTTCAGTATGTGCACATTGTCATGGCTCATGTATTTTAAGACGATGGTACTGATGAAATTTGTCACCGAATGAAAGTCGACCATTACAGTTTTGTTCACGCACAAGAAGCCATACTGAAAATCTCTTTGAACTAATTAATAAAAAAAATTCTCTCTTGAAAATGTCTGCAGGTCTGTAAAGAAGATATAGAAACCTTGCCAAAAAAGTAGGTACCACATGACGCACTTTTCCTATTCAGAAAATTTAGAGGATTGATCGCACAGGGTGCAACAACAAAAATGATAAAAATTTTGTTAAAGTTAAACAAAAATTGACCTGTTTCAGAATTTTGTTGCCAAATATTTTTTCTTCGAGAAAATCAATTTGATCCATAATTTTGACGCGCACTGTATATGGGTGATTCTGAAAATATCGCGCTTTCGTAAATACTGTGCATCTCGATAACCCCCTATAATATTTCATTTTCAAGATGGAAAGTATCTGAGATAGAAGATATATTCAAGCAGAATTCATTAGCGCACATTGAATAATTTCTGAACTATCGTTTTCGAATCATAACTCAAAACTTTTTTTTTCTTATCGAGACAAATTCCATTCAATTTCACTATTTAATGGAATATTTTTTCTGAGTGAAGTTAGATACACTTGTTATTTTCAAATCATTTGTATGGTGAAATTTTCATTTTATAATGATAAAATTTATAATTCATTTAATTTCAACCAATAGAGCTGAGAAATAACAAAAACTAAAAGAATTATTAATGAAATTCAGCATATATACGAGGCTCCAATCCTGTGTAAATAATTCCTTTTGTGATTTTTTTACCACATCTGATCACTTGTTTTGAAAACAACACGGACACTACTAATCCGATTTGGGTCATCAACAAACTGTTGTTCCCTGAAAATTCCGATTATCTAGGTCAAGCCCTTATATGATCACAGAGCACCTAAATGTAATAAAATAATTGGACCCAATTACATTCTCAGTTTCGCGAATGTTAGAATAAATAATAAATAATAATTCGATATTTATTAGACCGATTTTGCACATTAATGTACTAGATATTCGGAGCCCTCTACCCTGCACTCACCTTGATTCATCGAATTCAAAATCAATAATTCCAATCATTATTATTCAAGACCACTTCTGGCTCAAAATGAGAAATAAGCAAAATTGTGGCAAGCTGTTTCCCTATAGAAACAAGCGAACAATAAGAGTCAGGAAGTATTAAATGTATCGTAAAAATTATCGCACACTCGTTTGATTTATAAACCTGGCCTTCCGTTTAATCTACTTAATCGTTTTGATCGTTCCCAAAGAGCCAACTTTTTTACACCTTTGACCAAATCGACTCATTTCGAATCAGAAGACTCGTATGCTACCGCTAAAGAAAGTTGAATTTTGCTACCCTGTTTTTATTGATGCGCGATAATCCAAATGTTATCTGAATATATTTCCAAGACATTGGAAAAATGGTTTCAACATAAATGAAATGCATTAATCAAGTTTTTCTGCTTTGAGACTAGACTTGAAGAAACCTTTTTAAAACACATAATCAAAACATATAATTATGATCGAAAAGTGCGCGAACTTGCTTTTTCTGGGTCATAGCTTTTTCTGCGGAAAATTACCATCTAGAATATCTGTGAGATCAAAGTTTTGGGTACATGAATATGGTTGTTAAATGTTTTTATTCAGATTTATTTTTCTTGACATAAATATTATTTATTTCATTTTTTCATTCATTTATTCATTAACAGAAAATCGAGTTTACAAACCTATTCGGCTTATAATAATAAAAAAATAAATTTCTATGGTTTTGATTATGCGATCCTCTTGAAATTCCGCAAGAATATTCAGTATATTAATCTTCATTCACAAAATGAATTTTACTCGAATCGGATATCTTGTTATGGAAATATAAAGGTTGTTCTTTTCAATATTCGAATCGAATTTCTAAGATCCTGGTAATACTATGGCTGCAATAAAGCTTATTATCATCATCTTGCAAAATTTCATTGGATTGGTTTCGTTTTGTCTGAGATATTGAGGAACGAACATTTTGAATAGCTATATTTTATGGAACACCCTGTACGATTTGTTGGTTAACGAAAATAACCGTGGCGTTTGGATACCTACTGAAAAAGATAGTTCTGCACATAATTGCTTATATATTTTCGATTTTGTTCTGTTTCATATTCGTTAAAGTTTTCTATTGTTTGGAAGGTTACAAGGAATATTTGATTGATGTAAGTAAACCCTTCAATGATTAATATGTATATTGAAGTTAAGCCCTATGTCAATCACTATTCGATGTAATATTATTGACATAGTTATCGACATAATATGTCGATAACTATACCATATAACCATATTATGGTTAAACCTTAATATTCAAATCATTGAAGGGTTTACTTACATCGATTAAATATTCCTTGGAACCTACCGAACAGTAGAAAACTTCTAACGAATATGAAACAAAACAAAATCGAAAAATATACGCAATTATGTGCTGTCGCTATCCTTAAGTAAACTCAAACATAAACACTTCTGCAAAATCTCGCGCCAAATATCTAAAGATTGCGTTTTCAGAATGATAGCTTGTGGAAATTTGACTTGTCCCAAATACAAATAAAACATTCAGAAATTTGTAAAAACAGATGAAAAAACCCAAGATATAGCGCCAATAGTTTATTACATCAGTATATATATGTGAAGATCACTAATACTTTCTGCTACTTCGTTGTTTATATGAAATAACATCGTCTAAACATTCTTATTTTTCTACTATTTTAGTATGAATGTTTCATTGACCCTTATATTGAAGATAGAGCACTAGAAAGATAGGTATGCCAGACAGGCTGACTGGGTCCAACCATAGACTCGAAAATTACAGATAGTAATGTCAATTTCTCAGTTATTGTGCTCTATTGTTAGTTGCGTGCTTTTTTTGAAGGAAAGTTAATAGAAAGTATTGATTTTTTATTCAAAACAATAAAGTTGGAGACTAGACAGGTAAGCATAAGCATTTATTCGATTACAGATTTCATTTCATTCGAATTGTTCTGTAATTTTCGAGTCTGTGGTTGGACCCAGCATGGCTGTCTGGTATACTCCCCTTTTCAGAGCCTTATTGAAGATGTATGAGTGAGAGAAAGTAGGATAATATTATAGGTACCCGAAATTGATGCAAGAGTGAAATTAAATTATGTCAATGACTATCATACTGAGAGTCAATTACTATCAAAGTATGTCAATGACTATCAAATATGTAACTTCGACGAAATTGAAATCTCCTCGAATATTGAAAAGATAGACATTGAAAGTTTGAAGGAATACCAAAATATATCAGTGTATATAGTCCGTTCAAGAAAGTTTGAGCGCATTGATTTCATAACGTGAAATAAAGTCAACGTTGCCGAACGTACCCGGCCTCGTCCGACGAGCTTACGAGTTATCAAAGAACTCTGACAAGTAAATAAACAACATAACCTAAAATTTTAATAAACACAGTGGAAATTTGGCATATTTCACTTAGTATATTAAAATTTTAGGTTATGTTGTTTATATTCTTCTCCGATTGATACGTAATGTTGTCAATATTGCATAGAGTTCTCTGATAACTCGCAAGCTCGTCGGACGAGGCCTGGTACATTCGGCAACGTTGACTTCATTTTACAATACGTTATGGCAGCAAATACTGCCAACTTTAGATAAATGAACAAACGCCTACTATGCGCTCAAACTTTCGTGAACGGACTATATGTGCACAGTGTCAATCTATATCAGGGTATCAACAACTGAACCTCTTACCACTATCTATGATTATATTGCGCAGTAATTGACGACCAACGTCAAAATAAATACACAGAATATAAATATTTCATGCCAAACCCTGATTCAATCAACTAAAAAAAAGCCATATTTGCTCTGTAGAGTCGTTCACATTTCGCATGCACTGTACATTGAATTGTCGACATTAATCAAACCAATTGTTATCAGTAAAACAAAGTATGTCCAGAGATTAATGAAATTTTATCAGAAAAAAATTGTTTCCTGAACAGGAGGGGTCAATGAAAGTGTCCAAAATTATCCATATCATGACATGGAATAACGAATTTCTGAGATTTCAATAACTAAATTCTTATTCCAAAGTTTTCGTAACATATTCATTATATTCAAAGATTATATCGAGTCATTGTCTGCCTATTATAAGTCTAGAAAGAAGCTATTATACATTTGATTCCCTGTCACTTCAAACGAGACCTTGTTGTTAGCAACCTACGGGGTTACAACAATAAGAAGTATATAGAGCGCAATGAGAGTTCCAGGTACAAAAAATTACACCGAAACAATTCAATAACGATAAACCATGCAATGAATTGGTATTGACCTATTTGAATTATATTGTAGCGGTTTTCCCTACCTGATGAATTCTATATTTTGCCAACCACAGTAGCCTTCATAAGTCTTATTTTTGATGAGGTTCCATTGGTTGGTTCAGTACTCTTCTAGGAGGAATCGATTATAAAGATTTCACTTAAAACCTTGCGTTAGTGAAGGATTCAATAATATTAAGATTCAGTGTATTTCTTGCGTTAGTTTTACTTGTGGAGGAAGCACTATGGTAGTTGTAATAAAATGGGGATATCTTCAAGGTGAATAATGAAGGAATCATTTCGGAAGTGAAGTGATAATTATTAATATTCAAAATATTTTATTTCCGATGCTGTTCCGTCAGCTGTTCGTTGTGACCACTTACCAATAAGGATGCATCCCACATTCGCTGTCCCTCAGGGCATTTCTGTAACTCTTGGAGATAAAAGTTTTTGAGTTTACATCACCAATTTGAAGATGCTTTCATCATTTTTTAATTTATGGAAAACTTTAGAAAATATAGGGGGAGTTTGAAATTATTATGTCATCGGGGAAATTTTGTATCTCTTTAACATAAGGGGTATGCTATTTCCAAGACAAAAACTGTCTGTGATAAATTTTTTCACGTATATTCCTTTTTGAATTAGTACTCAATCTTATAGTTTTTTTGAAGGGATACTCAATATTTCATTTCACCATCAAAATTATTTTCATGATGGAATTCTTTTTCAAGTCTCAAACTCAAACAGGAACAATAACAACAATAAAAATTCATAATCCTTGTCAAGAAATATTGTGTCCCGAACATTTGAAGAAACTGTCCCTAATTTTGTTCATCATGTTCTTAACATTATTCACATCTTCTTTTTTAAATTTAGCCATTTAGAATATGAGGATAATAACTAATAATAACTGTGCGAAATGCTTCCTCTACACTGGTCCGGGTTGTTAGCCACCTCGTCTCGGCTTAGTATAAGAATTTTTTTCTGTGGGCATTTGAAATATACAGGGTATCTGTAAACAAATGCTAGAAGCTTAAGGAGATGATTCCTCGATGAAAATAAGTTTAAGTCGTAAAAAACTGGGTCATAAAACTATACAAAAAATGATTCATCAATGAGATGTTACTCACACATTTTTTTTGTGATCCCATGACTTCATAATTAGGGGTTGAATATAACAACCCCTTATTATTTTCCTTCAAGAATTGTTTTCGTGGGATAGATTTTCGGAAAATAAAATTCTCTTATGGTTTCCCGTTCAATTCTGGAGAAAAAAAGTCTCGTGCAAAATTTCGACACAGTTGATACTTTTCTCGGAAAAAATAAAACTTATCATCAGTTTTAATAAAAAATTTGTTTCCTCTTCAGTCGCTCCAGGACATATACTACTGTCTTGCTTACCCACATATATCATACAATATTCTCATATGGGGTAGTGCATCTGATTTGGACAGAGTTTTGTTATGCCAGAAAAGATTAATTAGATGTATCTTCAGAATACCTCCACAACATTCATGCCGGCCTTATTTTCGAACAAATAAAATCATGACAGTCGCATGTTTATATATATACAAGTGGGTTCTTCACGTAAAATCCAGCGAAAAATCTTTTAAAAAACTTTCTAGTTGTCATCAATATCCAACAAGGAATGGGGATGTCCTCTTTGTGCCGGCACATAGAACAGCCAGGTTGAACATTCGCCTTTATACCAGAGTATACGAATATACAATCATCTACCTGCGAGTATTAAAAGCTTGAATCATGTACGGTTCAAAAATACGATGAAAAGTATATTGAGTAGAGAATATATTCGGTTACCGAATATTTGAATGATTTGGAGTTAGATGTGGTCTTCTAACTCTTTCTATTTTGTTGCTATTCTTTGATTTATTTTGTATTTGACTTGTTCTATACTGTACTGTCTGACAGGATGAATAAAGTTTATTTTTTATTTTATCATTGTTCATTCATTTCATCGTAGGTTCCATAGAATGAATATTCTAAAACATTGCTATGCTCAAAATTGGTTTTGTCAATTATGCTTATTAATTTTATTTAAGTTCTGTTCGTTAAATTAAAATATTATGGATATAATTTTCTTCCGGAAATTCGTAATTAACCTTCAGAAAGATTTAATGAACATCTTCATCTCTTGTCATAGACAAACAATATCTTAGAGTATTCATTATTTGGAACACTTTCACGATGAAATGGAATGAAGAGTGATCATTACTACTTGTAAGGTTTTTTTTCCGAGAAAATAATCGACTGTTTCGAAATTTTGCGGGAGACTTTTTTCTCCAGAATTGAATGCGAAACCATAGAAGGATTTTATTTTTCGAAAATTTATACCACGTTGTTATTATCAACCTCTTATAATGAAGTTATGAGTTCTGAAGAATTTGTGTGGGTAACTTCTACTTAGTGCTTCATATTTTGTATAGTTTTATGACTCAGTGTTTTTAAGAAGCCGTAAAAAAAAATTAAAAACTGTCAACTCGTCATCGGCTTCAAAAGGTTGTTGGAAGGGGGTCGATCTCGAGAAAACATTATAT
This sequence comes from Propylea japonica, assembly GCA_013421045.1. NCBI lineage: Eukaryota > Metazoa > Arthropoda > Insecta > Coleoptera > Coccinellidae > Propylea > Propylea japonica. Next base: position 12,603,276 of record CM024245.1, read on the forward strand.
GAACTACCCCTGCTTATGTTCATAGAGGAATCATCTCTCGAAGTCCCTCGCATTTGTTTACAGACACCCTGTACTTATAAGTAAACCCGGTGTATGAATTACGGCAAGGTTGTTACAGCTGAAGCATTTGCTACGATTAGAGCTCCGCATATGCTTAAATCCTAACAGGTACCAATATTTGGCAACAAAATCTTGAAACACGTCAATTTTTGTTTCACTTTCACCAAACTTTTATGCATTCTTGAAGGATATTTTTGCACCCTGTGCCATCCCCATCACCCCTTCTAAATTTTTTGAATAGGGAAAGTGGGTGATGTTATCCTTTTGGCAAGGTTTACGTATCTTCTTCACAGGCGTTCAGAAAGTGTCGATTTTTTTTTAAATTGGTTAGTTCAGAGAGCTTTTCACTATATGCACATCGTCATTACAGTTTTTTTCATGCACAACTTTCAACCCCTTTCAATCCCCTCACACGAAAAATTCGAATGTTGATGAAATTTCGTTGTCAGAAATCTTTCTTTGAATTGAAACATTTTATCGAAAAGTTTCAATTTCAGTGAAACCTACTAAAAACATATCTACTTAAGATCATAACTAAAGCGCAGTGTTTCTCCCATTCTAATGTTCACGTGAAGGGGTAGAAAGGTTAGTTTCTGGACACCGACTGAAGGTTTCGGCATTCTAGAAAAGATCTCATTGAAAAACGCCCAATTTCCTTATTATCGGACGATATTTAAATTCTATGATTTTATGAAGCATTTAGAAAAAATAACTTTTCAATAAAATTCATTTAGAATGAAAAAAACTAGAAATATTTCAATTATTTATAATATCTTATGCAGTTTTGCAATAATTATTAATTTTGAAGTGATATATCAAATGTGTCAGTTTCCATTACATTCGCAGCTCTTTGATGCCAATTTATTAGAACGACTCCATCCTTTATTTTCACGATTATGGAATATTTATGTTGATTTCTATTTGATACAATCGGTTATTGCGCAAACGTGAAATGTCACGTCTGGGTTTATGATGACATTGCTTGCCAATTGCAGCTCACCTGCTAGAATAATGCAAAATTTACTACGCAATATGAGTAGTGCATTCGCAACAATTATCGCGATTTTTATCAACTCTGAAGATTCATGAATATGTGTAGAATTTGAGTAATCAATATTTGGTTTGACAATACTGTTTTCTTCCGACCTCAAAATAAAAAATTATTTCAATGTGCACGAAATTAAATATTGATGACCCATTTTTAAGTTCCATTTATGCTATTTTAATGTGTAATCCTCATAGCAACCCCACATGGAGTATTCAGAAGCGTCATAACTCTATTGAAACACAGGAACATAGAAATTTCATTTCATTTCATTATGTCGTTCACTCCGCTAACGCGTTAAAATATTTTGACCTTTTAATCGCTGCCTTTCATAACCTAGTTAATAAAATAACTATTCATCAACACTACCATAAAAAACTTCAAGAAAAGCCCCGAGCAAGAGCTTTTGAGCAATAAGATCATAACCTCCGAATTTTATATTGGATTTGAGATTGATACCAAATATATGATGTAGAATCTCAGCACAATTGGAATTATATTTTTGAAATCATCCAAAAAATGTAGTATAATAAAAAATAAATAATTAAAACAAATCATTTCTATGGTTCTGATGAAGTGATCCTTTTGAAATTTTGCACGAATATCAGTATATCAGTTTTGATTCACAAAATAAATTTCATTTGAATCGGTTATCCTGTTATGGAAATATAGGGTTTCTTCTTGTCAATATTCCAATTGAATTTTCTATGATTACAAAATTTTGCATGAAAATTAAATATAACAGTTACCGTTCACAAAAAAAAATTCGATTTGAATGGATATACTGTTATGGAAATATAATGATTCTTCTTTTCAATATCTCAATTGAATTTTCTATGGTTCTGTTAACACTATGGCCACAAAATTCTGCATGAACATTCAGTGAATCAATCTTCATTCATAAAATAAATTTGATTCGAATCGGATATTTTCATATGAAAATATGAAGTTTCTTCTTTTCAATATACCAATTGATTTTTCTATGGTTCTGTTTACAGTTTACACTATGGCCACAAAATTTTGCATGAAGCTCATTATGAGCATCTTGCATATGACCACTACATTTCATTCCGATGGTTTCCGCTTCGTCTCAGATATTGAGGAACAAAAATTTTGAATGGCCACATTTTATGGAACAGCCTTTACGATATGGCTGGTTAACGAACTCAACCGAGCCATTGAGCCATTGAGGGATACTTGTTAAGTGAAGCTACTGTGTGAATGTACAAAACTCTTAATTCGAGGCATTTGGGAATAGATATAAATTCCTTCAATCAACTCATGAGCAAAACATCATTTGGATTGAAACATTTTTCAATGTGTAATGTTATTTTCGGAATCCGAGTTTCATTCTGGATGATATTCACAGAGGATTTCATCTTCTTCTCAATTCATTCGGAATTCAATTTTTTTCTTCATTTTTGGCTTGGCACAGGATACATCATATGATAAATAGTACAGGGTTAAAAGCGATTTGAGTTTTGATGTTATCGGAGCAGATTTTTTTGTGATCTTGAAATCGCGCTCATAATACCAGAGTCAATACATGAAACAGTTTCTTCATTTTCTTCGTTAGGGGTCGTTCCTTGTTTGATATCATAAGCTCCATTTCATCATTCATGTTATTCTCTTTATTTCGAGAATATTCCTGAAGACAGCTGGTGTATGCTGAGCGAAACACCGGTAAGAAAATATATGGAAAAAGTGAATGAATTGTCGTGAAATATTCAATCATAAATAATAAAAACCGCAATTCCGACTAATTTATGCATTTCTGAACGATTCTGGAACATCTAGCGGCAAGCGAATTAATTTCAAAACATCGATTGGACAGTGAGTAAGCGTATGCAGAAGCATTCGCAACTACTTACTTACCGCAATATAACAACCAATAAGTGTTTATTTCAATAAATCCAACTCCGAGCCTGAAAATGACGCATATTCACCTAATGAAGCAACGAAATTTAATTCGACTTAAACGCGTTAAAATTAAAGTTGAACCTTGCTTCTGACACGCAAAAATACTTTTAAAGGAATTTAAAGTGGTCCTTATTTTCACCTACCCGGAGAATTTTTTCTCTTTTATAACAATTGATTAAAATGTTCTCGTTCCTTAACTCCTACAAAATAATTTCTTATGAAATTTTATTGAAGAATCAAATGTTGAGCATCCACCCTGCTGTCCAATCTATACAGATAACTTGAACATTTTGCCATCTGAAGGTAGCTACTGAGTCAATGCACAAAACCCAATTTTAATTGGCTGTATTTTGAATTTCATTTGAACTGTTTTAAATTCAATTCAATTGAATGTATGTTATTGTTTTTAGCAACTCAAAAGCAAACTTCAGTTGAAATACAAAGAATTTTGTGACGACTGCGAATCAATTTTATATATTGGATTAAATTTCGAATTTGTGTTTCATATATTTTTTTTCATCAGCTTATAATAATCTCTCCTTAATTCATGTTATTCAGTTGGAATTCAATTAAATTTTTCCATTTTTGGATAACACAAAGGAACGCATGATAAACATTTAGGAAGAAAAGCAGATTTTCTTTGAATTCCGCGAATAGTAGTCCGAAAAGAATAAACCTGCAAGACTTCTTTCAGTTTTTCCTGTTAACGTCTTTCTTTGTTTGATATCATAAAAGCTCCATTGCATTTCATTCCATTCTTTTCATTTCAAGAATTTTCCTGAGGACGACAGGCGTAAACTGAACGACACATCGAGAAGAAAATAGATAAAAACAGTTGAATTAAATGCCATGAAATATTCCATAAATCAGAAATAAAACTTCAATTCCATATTCCGACTGATTCATGAATTTCTGTACATTTCTGGAATATCGACCGACAAGCGAATAAATTTCAAAACATCGATTATCGATGGTATAGTGGGTGTGCGAGTATGCAGAAGCGGGTTTTTGAATCGCAACAACTCACTTACCGCAATATCAACTAATTAGTGTTTATTCTAGTAAATCCAACTCCGATCCTGCAAAAGACGCACATTCACCTTATGAAACAACAAAATTCAATTCGATTTAAACACGCGTTAAAATAGCTTCTGACACGCAAAAATACTTTCGCAGAAATTTAAACTTGTCTTCATTTTCAACTACTCTGGAGAATTTTTTTCTGTTTTATAACAATTGATTCAGATGATCTCGTTCCTTACTCCCACAAAATTTTTTCTCATGAGACTTTATCGAAGAATTTAATAATACAAAGAAAATCGTGGTGACTGCGAATCAATCGTATACATGTGATTAAATTCGGAGTTTGTGTTCATATTTTTTTTCACCTCGTAATAACCTATCTTTAATTCATGTTATTCGGTTAGAATTCAATTACATTTTTTTATTTTCTGCAAACCACAAAGGAACTCATATGAGAAACATTTAGAAAGAAGTGCGATTTTGTTTTTGATGTTCTCAGTGCAGATGTTTCTTTGAATCCCGCAAATACTAAAAAAATACCTGAAAGGGTTCTTTCAGCTTTACCTGTTAATGTCTCCCTTTGTTTGATGTCATAAAATCTCTATTCTTTTAATTTCAAGAATTTTCCTGAGGACGACTGGCGTAAGCTGACCGACACATCGAGAGGAAAATAGAGAAAAACAGTTGAATTGAATGCCATAAAATATTCAATGAATCAGAAATAAAAACTGCAATTCCATATTCCGACTAAGTCATGCATTTCTGTACTTCCTGGAACATCGAGCAACAAGCGAATAAATTTCAAAACTTCGATTATCGATAGTGGGTGTGCGAGTATGCAGAAGCGGGTTTTAAATCGCAACAACTCACTTACAGCAATATCAACCAATTGTGTTTATTCTGGTGAAATCCAACTCCGATCCTGTAAGAATACGCACTTCAACCTAAAATTAACGTTAAAATTAAAGTTTAACCTTGCTTCTGACACCAAAAAATACTTTTAAAGAAATTTAAACTGGTCTTTATTTTCAACTACTCTGGAGAATTTATTCTCTTTTATAACAATTGGTTGAGATGTTTTCCTAAAAAAACATTTCTCATGAGAATTTATTGAAGAATTCATTGTTGAGTATCCACTTTTCTGTCCAATCTATACAGATACCTAACTCGAATATTTTTCCATCTGAAGGTAGCTACTTGCACAAAATCCACTTCTAATTGACTGTATTTCGAATTTTATTTGAATTGCTTAGAAATCGTCTGAATGTATGTTATTGTTATAAGCAACTCAAAAGCAAACTTCAGTTGGAATACAAAGAATATCGTGGCGACTACGAATCAATTGTATACATATGATTGAATTCGGAGTTTGTGTTCATATTTTTTTTCATCAGCTTATAATACTCTCTCCTTAATTCATGTTATGTAGTTGGAATCAAAATTATTTTTTTTATTTTTTTGCATAACACAAAGGAACTCATATGATAAAAGCTTAGGAAGAAAAGCGATTTTGTTTTTGATGTTGTCAGAGCAGATTTTTCTACGAATGCCGCAAATACTAGTCCGAAAATAATTTACCTGAAAGTGTTCTTTCAGTTTTTCCTGTTAACGTCTTTCTTTGTTTGATATCATAAAAGGTCAAATTCCATTTCATTACATTCTTCTCTTTCAAGAATTTTCCTGAGGACGACTGGCAGAAGCTGACCGACAGATCGAGAAGAAAATAGATAAAATAAAAACAAATATTCAATAAAACAAAAATAAAAACTGCAATTCCATATTCCGATTAATTCGTGAATTTCGGTACGTTTCTGGAACATCCAGCGACAAGCGAATAAATTTCAAAACATCGATTATAGATGGAATAGTGGGTGTGCGAATATGCAGAAGCGGGTTTTAAATCGCAACAACTCACTTACCACAATATCAAACAATTGTGTTTATTCTAGTAAAATCCTACTCCGATCCTGCAAAAGACGCACATTCACCTAATGAAACAATGAAATCTAATTCGATTTGAACACTCGTAAAAATTAAAGTTAAACTTTGCTTCTGACACGCACAAATACTTTTAAAGAAATTTAAACTGGTCTTTACTTTCAATTTCTCTGGAGAATTTTTTCTTTTTTATAACAATTGATTCAGATGTTCTCCTACAAAATTATTTCTTATGAGACTTTATTGAAGAATCTATTGTTGAGCATCCACCCTGCTGTCCAATCTATACAGGCAACTTGAACATCTGAAGGCAACAACTGAGTCAATGCACAAAACCTAGTGTTAATTGTCTGTATTTTGAATTTTATTTGAATTTATTAAAATTCTTCTGAATGTATGTTATTGTTTTTAGCAACACAAAAAAAACTTCATTTGTAATACAAAGAATTTCGTGGCGACTGCAAATCAATTGTATACAAATATAAAATTTTCATCAGCTTATAATAATCTCTCCTTAATTCATGTTATTCAGTTGGAATTCAATTAATTTTTTTTGCATAACACAAAGAAACTATGATAAACACTCAGGGAGAAAAGCGATTTTATTTTTGAGGTTCTCAGATAAGATTTTTCTTCGAATCCCGCAAAAATCAGTTCGAAAAAATATACCTTAAAGGGTTCTTTCAGTTTTTCCTCTTTACGTCTTTCTTTGTTCGATATTATGAAAGCTCAATTCCATTTCATTCCCTTCTTTTCATTTAAAAAATTTTCCTGAGGACAACTGGCATAAGCTGACCGAGACATCGAGAAGAAAATAGATAAAAACAGTTGAATTAAATGCCATGAAATATTCAATAAATCAAAAATGCAATTCCATATTCCGACTAATTCGTGCATTTCTGGAACATCGTGCGACAAGCGAATAATTTCAAAACATCGATTATTATCGATTGGATAGTGGGTGTGCGAGTATACAGAAGCGGGTTTTTAAATCGCAACAACTCACTTACCGCAATATCAACCAATTGTGTTTATTCTAGTAAAATCCAACTCCGATCCTGCGAAAGACGCACATTCACCTAATGAAACAACGAAATTTAATTCGATTTGAACACCCGTTAAGATCCTCACACTGATACGACAATTGTTGAAAAACAAAGCAAACCGAACGTAGGGGTTCAAATATATATAATATGCGATTTAAAACAGTGGCATAGAAGGGGGGCAAGTGCATTGCAATTATCCTTGTATGTCTTGACGTGCGTCGATAGATCCCTACTCCAGTTTGTGGTACCACCGAGGGAAGGATGTGAATTGAAGTAGATGGATTAAAGACAATTAAACGACTTCCTCGAATTTTATCATTTTACAGGAACCCCACTGTACAGTCCAATTTGTATTGATTGTCCGGTTCCTTATGTTTCTCATGTTGGCAAATTACTGGTTCATGGTCATTATTTGACCGATATGATGAGTGATTCGAAACATGAGATGAGAAATTAAAGGACAAGTACATAATGGGTCAAATAGAAAAAATCGGAGAATGATATACAAAAAAATTATGTCCGTGTATAAGGTCTAATTTTCATGAGAAACTCATTGGCGGAGACCTCAACTTCATAGCTATATCACATATACATAATGGCTTGGTCAAACTTTGATCAAACTTTCTGCATGAGAGCTTAAAGGTACCATTCCAGAAATATAGCATGCTGAAAAGTCGTTTGAAGTTATGTTCCGAATATCGAATATTTCAATTTTTTTCAATTTTACAAATGAATTCTTCCATAGTATGTTCTTCCGAGATTAAGATATAAAAAATAAAACAAAACACACTATTAGGTATTGTTTATTAAAATCTTCGGCTATCAATTTCGGAATTATTCCATCATCAGGCCAGCAGAAAGTATACAAATGTAGAACATGTATTTATTTAGGCGAGAGTATGCAACTTACTGTCTTGAATTAAAATGAACACAAACTGTTTAAAAACATTAAAAGTGGTCCTCCTCTGTCAGAATTGTTAAATTCAATTTTTTCACTTGTATTTGTAAACTTTAGACGATGCAGCGGCGATAATAAATCATTGAGAACATTGGATTGTTTGACAGTTGATAGTTCGAGCAAAACCCATCATCTCATGAAATTTGGTGGAGTAATAAGACTATTACCTCAAAATTTTATATGGGACTTGAGATTGATACCAAATATAAAAATTAGTAAAAGCCTTGTTCATTGATGAAGCAATAACATTATTACCGCAAAATTTTATATGGGAGATTGATACCAAATATATATGCAGAATCTGAGCACAATGGGAAATTATTCTGGAAGTTATTCAGGAAATAAAATATGTAAAAGTGGATATTTTGAAAAATTAAATTCTATGATTCTGATGATACGACCCTCTTGAAATTTCGTATGAACATTCAGTATATCAGTTTTCATTCACAAAATAAATTTCACCCGAATCGGATAACTTCTTATGGAAATACAGGGTGTTCCAAAACTCGACGTCAACCCGGAACCGGGTGAAAGGGCAAGTAATACTGGTTGTCAGAAAGATATAAAACAAGATCTAAGTTGCATGATTTTAAAATAATAGTCATTTAAAGAAACACAGAAAATTCTACACCCTGGGACAGTCTTTTCACTCCTGTTGCCACAAATATCAACTTTTTCCATTTTTTTTGCTGTGTAACCCTGAATAATGCTTGTCTAACAGTGATCAAAATTTTGATTCCAGCTGCTCTAGGTTTCATGAAAATAGGGCTAACTTCTCAGAAAAAAATTTAAAATAAACAATTGCCTAGGTTCAACTGACTGTACTGAAAAAAAATGTACTACGCAAATTTGGCATGTTTGTCAAAAGTTGGCGCATTTAGTGGGGATTCCAAAATGGTATAATTCCTGGTAAATTGTAGCTACCGTAGTTCAAATTCTCTTTTGATTGCCTGTGAATACACTTTTTCTTTAACTGCTTCCTAGTAAAAAAAATCCAATAGATTCCGGTCCCCGGATTGGACCAGAACGTTCGATCCATCTTCCGGAAAAAATGTTTCCAGACAACAAAATTTCCAGAGAAATTTTTTCTGGAAACATTTTTCCCGGAAGATGGATCGGAAGTTCTAGTCCAATCTCGTGGCCGACCAGTTCACTGGACTTGAATCTATTGGACTTTTTTTACTAGGAAGCAGTTAAGGAAAAAGTGTAATCACAGGCAATCGAAAGCGAATTGAACTACGGTAGCTACAATTTACCAAGAATTATACCATTTTGGAATCGCGACAAAATGAGCCAACTTTGGACAAAACATGCCAAACTTGCGTAGTACATTTTTTTTTCAATAGAGTCAGTTGAAACTATTTTGAATTTTTTCTGAGAAGTTAGCCCTATTTTTATGAAACCTAGAGCAGCTGGTATCAAGATTTTCGATCACAGTTTAGACAAGCATTATTCAGGGTTAGTTGAAAAAAGTTGATATTGTGGCAACAGGAGTGAAAAGACTGTCACGGTGTCACGGGAGGTGGAATTTTCTGTGTTTTATAAATGCCTTTTATTTTAAAATCATGCAAATAAAATCTTTTTTTATATCTTTCTGACAACCAGTATTACTTGCCCTTTCACCGGTTACGGGTTGACGTCGAGTTTTGGGACACCCTGTATGAAAGTTTCTTCTGTTCAATATTCCAATTGAATTTTCTACGGTTTTGTTGACACTTTGGCCACAAAATTTTGCATAAGAATTAGGTATATCGGTCTTCATGACAAAAGCCATTTCATCCGAATCGGATATCCTGATATGCAAATATAAAGATTCTTATTCTCATATTCAAATTGTTCTGTGTATACTATAGTCATGAAATTTTGCATGATGCTTACTTTGAGCATCTTGCATGTGGCCGCAATATTTCATTTCGATTGGTTTTTGTTTTCTGAGATATTGAGAAAAAAATAATTTGAATTGCCATATTTTATGGAACACCCTGTACGATTTGGCTGGTTAACGAACTTAACCGAGGCATTTGGGACCCAACCTCAGCTTAAAAATCCCGAAAAGTCTCTAGGACAATCCCTTCGAAACTTATCGTGCGAACGGTCAGACGGACAGCCGGCTCCGCGGACAGAATTGAGTTTGACCACGTATCCTACACCCCATCTTTTGAAGCCTTTTTCGCCTCAAAATTCGAAAAATGCAGACATTTGGGCAAAACAATACAGCACTTGTTAAGTAGAACGAGCGCTTACAAAATCATAAAATTCAAAAACAGCAATCGAAGAATATTTTGTCTTGAGGTGTAAAGTGCACTTTCATGAAAGCACATTCGTCATTTTTTCTGAATATTTTTTGATGAATTAATAAGTACGATGTGATTAAGAGAAGCGTTACCTTGAACTACTGTCATTTCCAGTTCTTCTCTACAGTTGATCAATTTTTTATATTTTAGACGTTTTAATCTCCCCCAAAGGTCAATAATCACATTATTTCAAACGATCTAGTCGACCACCAGTTGGAACCTTGGTTGACAAGCCTATTTGGACCAAATTCCGGATAAAAATTTATGATAATGATAGCGTTGCGGCTAGATCATAAGTGCTTGTAAGTTTTTATTTTTTTCGAGAGAAATATCGACTGTATCGAAATTTCGCAAGAGAATTTTTCTCCAGAATTGAATGGAAAACCATAAGAGGATATAATTTTTCGAAAATCTGTCCCAAGAAAACAATTTCTGAGTGAAAATCATAAGAGAATGTTATTTTTTTATTATTTTCAACCCCTAATATTTGAGTTATGGGATTCAAAAATAAATGTGTGAGATACTTAACGAATCATATTGTCAACTCGTCATAGCCTTTCAAAGGCTGTATTTTGGAAGGGAGGTCGATATAAAAAATTATTTTAACTACCCCTGCTTATTTTCATCGATGATCTGTTTACAGACACCCTGTGTAAACAACAGACCAACAAGTCATACTTTTCAATAATTTTCGTATTGCTCGATTAACGTCATTGAATTCTACAGGGTGTCCCATTACTCGACGTCAACCCGGAACCGGGTGAAAAGGCAAGTAATGCTGGTTATCAGAAAAATATAAAAAAAAATCTAAGTTGCATGATTTTAAAATAATGCGCATTTAAAAAAACACGCAAAATTCCACACCCTGTGACAGTCTTTTCGCTCCTGTTGCCACAAATATCATTTTTTCCAACTTTTTTTTTGGTGTGTAACCTTGAATAATGCTTGTCCAAACTGTAATAAAAATTTTGATACCAGCTGATCTAGGTTTCATAAAAATAGGGCGTACTTCTCAGAAAAAAAATTCGTAATAAACAATTGCCCAGTTTCAACTGACTGTATTGAAAAAAAAATGTACTACTTAGGTTTGGCATGTTTTTTCAAAAGTTGGCGCATTTACTGAGGATTCCAAAATGGTATAATACTTGTTTAATTGTAGCTGCCGTAGTTCAATTTATTTTCGATTGCCTTTGAATACATTTTTCGTTAACTGCTTCCCAGTAATAGAGTCCAATGGATTCAAGTCCGGTGAACGGACCGGACACCAGATTGGACCAGAACGTCCGATCCATCTTCCGGGAAAAAATGTTATCATAAAAAAAAATTTCCAGAGAAAATTATTTTTCCAGAAAAAATTTTTCCTGAGGAATTTCTCTGAAATTTTTTTTTTGGTAACATTTTTTCCCGGAAGATGGATCGGACGTTCTGGTCCAATCTCGTGGCCGGCCCGTTCACCGGACTTGAACCCATTGGACTCTATTTCTGGGAAGCAGTTAACGAAAAAGTGTATTCAAAGGCAATCGAAAATAAATTTGAACTACGGCAGCTACAATTAAACAAGTATTATACCATTTGGGAATCCTCACTAAATGCGCCAACTTTTGAAAAAACATGCCAAACCTACGTAGCACATTTTTTTTTCAATACAGTCAGTTGAAACTAGGCAATGGTTTATTTCGAATTTTTTTCCGAGAAGTAAGCCCTATTTTTATGAAACCTAGAGCAGCTGGTGTCAAAATTTTGATTACAGTTTAGACAAGCATTATTCAAGGTTACACAGCAAAGAAAAAAGTTGGAAAAAGTTGATATTTGTGGCAACAGGAGCGAAAAGACTGTCACAGGGTGTGGAATTTTGCGTGTTTTTTTAAATGCGCATTATTTTAAAATCATGCAACTCAGTTTTTTTTTATAATTTTCTGACAACCAGCATTACTTGCCTTTTCACCGGTTCCGGGTTGACGTCGAGTAATGAGACACCCTGTATGTGAGAACTTGCTACGAGATTATTAAACAAATAAAAAATTTCAACAGAAGGTAAACTGCAGCAATATTTCTAAAATGAAATGAACGCGTTTAATTTGGCCTACACGGTACAAACAGATACTGTTGTTAAAACGTAAGAAGAATCCCAAAACTTTGGTTTCGAGTTATTGAATTTAACACTTTGCTCAGTACCTACCTATCAATTTCTATTATTTTTCTTTTGTTTATTTTTAAAAACGAGATGCGCTTGTTCGAGTCTCCTCCTCTTTTCAAACCTAACATCCTGATGTCACATATGTTCAAAAAACAATATGAGAAGATTAACGAACGAGAACGGTGTGAGGTGCGAAAAAGGTATTTTGAACGAACGAAAACACGTATTTTAAGTTAACGGCGACTAAAAGAGGTTTTCTTGTGAGAAGAGTGCACAAGGGCATACTTAGTGCTGTATGGAGAAAACAGCGACTGGTTGCAACCGAAGATCTGGTGCTGATTGGTAGCCGACTTGTAGTAAGTGACACTTTTTCCTTACTCATTGTCACAATTTTTACATTTCTTCCGTCTACTTTATGAACCAGCGCATTTCAATTACTTGAATACTTTTGTCGTAAACACATGAGTAAGTTAATTGTCATCTGTTGATATAACTACACGGTCAGTTCGTGAACACTGTAACTCCTGAACGGAATTATCTAGAAATATGAAAAGCACAAGATAGGTGTATCGGAATCAGAGCTGTGCCGAGCACTGAAGAAAAGTGCTTCGAGCACAAAGCACTAAGCCCTATTGAAAAGTGCTCCGGAATCTCGAGCACTAAGCCCTTATTTATTCAAGAATGCTCGCGATTACTAAGCACTTTTCAAAATCAAACTTAATATTTTCCATCCAAATATCTCTTAGTTTGGAATTTCATTTTTTCTTTTTAATGTTATCGTGTTTTGAACTGGACATATTTGAAATTGACAATAGGTTTTTTCAGTGAGTCGTTCAATAGATATTTAATCAATTCAAAAGAATATATAAATAACTAAGTCATTTTAGAGAGCGACTTATGGTCAAGATATTTCAGTGTTGTAGTTCGAGACCATTAGTCGCTAGATTAATAACTGGGTTGATTACAAGATTTTTCCGACGACATCAATATGAATTGTATATAAATTCTTGATTGAAATAAACTCTTTTTCACAAGACATACAATTGACATAGTAAAAAATTCTATATTTCTATGTTAATGTTGAGTTCTGACATTACTCTATCGCTTCTGAATGCTTCAGGTTCGTTTGTTCATGGAAATAGCACACTGAAACAGAATCAATTGAACATTGAAAGTGGTCATTTATATTCAATTTTGTACATATTAAATCAACTTTTAGGTCGACGAAACAATTATTTTTGATAAATTCCGGATATAAAGACAGGTTACCATGACGACATACCAAAAAAAGTTATAGAGAAAGAGTGACGTCTTGTCAACAAATTATAAGATGGACATGTTTCTTATGATTCTTTGAGCTCTATATGATATTCATTCAGTTAACGAACTATAACTAAAATATTCGCCAATAAATTACTTGAAATCATGATAAAAGATACCTGAATCGTATGTTGAAAAAAAGGTCCCATTGCTCCATAGATTTTTCCTGACAAAATCATCATAACAATCTGTTTTTCTTGCAAAATAATAAAAACGTAAAAACCACAAGGCCCATAACATATAGCGAGATTGTTTTTTGAACACAGTGTTTGTAATGCAAGAAAAATGAACGAATTTTCAATCTATAGAAGTGAAACGGAAAAAAATATTTTAGTTCTTTGTCTATTTGAAGCAAGCGAAAGTCTGTCATTTCCATGTTCCAACAAGTCTATGAAGGGCTTAGTGCTTGGTAATTCCTGAAAGTGCTTGGGAGCACTTTGGTGCTCGAGAGCACTTTTTCGAATTACTAAGCACTAAGCCCTTTCGAAAAATTCGCGAAGCACCAAGCACTAAGCACTGGTTCAATCAAGTACTCGCGAGCACAGTGCTTACGAGCACAAAGTGCTTCGAGTTCTTTCACGAGCACTAAGCACAAGGCTTCGGCACAGCTCTGATCGGAATATAGGTATCAGTTAAGTCATTAATGAGCTAATTATTTCCTTACTGTAATGATTTGAATTATAATTTCTCAATAATTTTTAAACTTATGTTGATATTTTTGAGATAGCTTTTTTTTCGTAATCATAATCATAATTTTATTTATTTTTGACTATCATTATCACTGGTTTGTCAATGATAATTTTTTTTTATTTTTTCATCTGTAATCATAACAAAAAAATCGCAATTTCAATGATCGTTTCGAACACCAAAATTAAAAAAATCAGTAACTGAAATCAAATCTTCTGTTTCCAGCTTGTGAATTAATTGATTTTAGATATACAGGGTGTCTGTAAAAAAATGCGAGGGACCGAAAAAGGTATCAGTATCGAATGATAAGGATGAAGAATCCCAGATGGAACGCAGTTATCTGAAAGTCTTGGTGCTAAGAAAATTAATCAACTGAGAATCTAATTTTTGCACAGCTGAATTAATGGGATAATTCATTAATTTGATGGTTCGAACAGGCTCAACAGTTCAGAAGTAAAGCAAATGAAAATGGGCAGAGAAATTTCATATAAATTTTTTTCGAAATCGACCGCCTTCCAAAATACAGCCTGTGAAAGGCGATGATGACAGTTTTAATTTTTTTACGGCTTCTTAAAAACACTGAGTCATAAAAATATATATCATATGAAGCACTAAGCAGATGGTACTAACAAATTTGAATGATCTCATAACTTTATTATTAGAGGTTGAAAATAACAAACCATTACGATTTTCCTTCAAAACTTAAATTCTCTTATGGTTTCTAATTCAACGCTTCTGACTCTTGCAAAATTTCGATACAGTCTATAGTTTTACCTGAAAAAATAAAAACTAACAAGCAGTTATGATCACTGTTCATTCCATTTCATTGTGTGTTCCATAGAATGAATATTCTAAGATATTGTTTATGCTCAAAAATGGTTTTGTTAATTATGCTTATTGATCGAAATAAAGTTCTATTTGTGTAATTAAAATTTTACGGATATAATTTTTTTCCAGAAATGAGAAATCAAACCTTCAGAAAGATATATAGAAAATCTTTATCTCCTGTCATAGACAAACAATGATACAATATCTCAAATATTCATTTTATGGAACACTTATACTATGAAATGGAATGAACAGTGATCATAACTGCTTGTAAGTTTTTATTTTTTCCGAGAAAAGTATCGACTGTATCGAAATTTTGCAGAAGACTTTTTTTCTCCAGAATTGAATGGGAATTTTAGTTTTCGGAAATCTATCCTAGGAGAAAAATTTTCAAACGGAAATTTTAGGGGTTATTTTAAACCCTATTGAAGTTATGAGATATAAAAAATTGTTAGTAATATCTATTTAGTGCTTCATATGATGTTTTGTTCCATGACTTGTTTGCTATGGTGTTTTTAAGGAGCCGTAAAAAAATTAAAAACTGCCAACTCCTCATCGCCTTTCAAAAGCTGTATCTTGAAAGGGTGGTCGATTCCGAAGAAAATTATATGAACTACCCCTGCTTATTTTCATCAGGGAATCATCTCCCTAAGTCTCTCGCATTTATTTACAGACACCCTCTATTTGGAGATTTTTATTGAGATACATTACTTCTGAACTGTTGAGCTAATTTAAACCATCAAATTAAAGAATTATCCCATTAATTCAGCTGTGAAAAAATTTGATTTTCAATTGATTAATTTTCTAAGTACCAAGACTTTTAGATAACCGCGTTCCATCTGGGATTCTTCATCCTTGTCACTCGATACTGATACCATTTTCGGTTTAAAAATCTGAAAGTGACAGACATTTGGAAAACATAATTTCTTGTAGTTCATCCGTGAAGCAAGAGCGCAATACATTTTCCATAAATCTTTTTCATTGCTGCAAAATGACTCCATTGATTATTTGTATTCCTTAAATTACTGGAAAAGTTAGAAATTTCTTTATAATGGCCTTTCACTGAATTTCCTGATATGTCTCTCATCTCCTTCAATCATACACGAAGTTGTCTTGCAAGTTTGTTAACTGATGCTAAATCAGGTAAATAAATGAGGTACTTGTCGAACGAAGTTTTCGGCGGAATATTCTCGAAAAACCAGTACCTATAGAATGAGCATAATGGAAATTGGGTTCCCGAATCCAACGGTGAAAAGACAACTTTTGGTTCCCGCATGCACCGACAAGTAACAACCGGTAGATTTCTTGTCTTGGTGAAAGAAATATCAGACAAAACATTTCTAAAGTTCTAAAGTTAATGCGGTCTGAATTACGAAACTATTCCAGTAAGAGTGGAATGATATTTTTTACCACCCAAATAAGAAATCTGATGAGCTATAAAGGGATTTTGAGCTTTGGGAAGGTAAAACGCAAACACCCTCGGACAGGTCAAATTTTGTTGAAAGGAAGGCAAATAAGGGTTTGATATCACAGCCCTTCTAGCCGCAACCCCTAACAGCTCTCATTTTTGAATAAGGAGAAGGGGTCGAGCAGCACCCTGTTGGAAAGGCAATTTAATTTTCTGGATGAGTATACTTTTTCACAATGTGAATCGTGCTCTTTCATTTTAATTGAAATAATTGCTAGGTAGCGCCTAGAGGGTTTGAGGGTTAGTGATATCAAACTCATTTCAACACACTAACATTTCCTCCTGTGAATAAATTTCGACTTGTCCGAGTACTTTCTCATCTGAAAGATCCAAATTCGGTATGTGAAAGTTATTGATGGAATACTGGGTCACTCTGTCAATAAAGCGATCTAAAAAAATACCCTCATGCAGGAAATTGAATTGCCTTTCTAACAAGGTGCTGCTCGACCCTTTTTCCCTATTTAAAAATGAAAGCTTTTAGGGGTTGCGGCTGGAGGTGTAGTGATATCAAACTCAATTGAAAACCCTTATTTTCCCCCTTTCAACAAAATTTAAACTGTCCGAGCGTTTTTTCGTTATTCCATCCCAAAGCTCGAAATCGGTGAGGAAAGTTATGGATGGCCCACCTTTTATGTATGTCATTGTTCTCTGGTAGTTCTCTTCTTTTACAGTGAGCGTCGAATTATGGAACAAATTCAGTTTCTCATAAGAAAAATATTTGGCAACGTATTTGGTAACGAAATAATGAAGAAACGAAAAATAATGCGGTTGCAAATTGGGAAAATATATATATTATACAGGGTGTTTCATTGGGAAACTGAAAAAGTGGAGTATGGATAAAGCACCTCTAGGTGGTTCCGAATATACTATATTTTATGGGTCTAACAAGTTTCATCTCAGAGATACAGGTTGTTTTATCAATTTGACCGATTTCTTTGAGTGAAGCATGATTTTTGGTACGAACATTATTCTACTTCAACACAAGCGACCTGACTATCTGTCACTTCGAAAAGAACATAGTTTGCTTCAGTTTATTTGCTGTTTCCAAACATCAAATCGTAAATGGAAAATGCTGTTTTCGGGATGCGAAGACATATAAAATTTTTGTTAATCCGGACCTGGATTTCCAAAGTGACAGATAGTCAGGTCACTTGTGTAGAAGTAGTATAATGTTCGTGCAAAAAATTATAAAAATATTCGGAGTGGTTCGTGAGTTATGGCCATTCAAAAAAATCGGCCAAATTGATAAAACAGCCTTTATCTCTATTATTAAACTTGTTAGACCATAAAATATAGTATTTTCGGAACCACCTATAGAGGTGCTTCATCTATCCTCCACTTTTTACCGTTTTTCAATGAAACATCCTGTATGAAAAGTGATTGCAATATGAAAAATGGTATAAAATTGCGTGAGAATCTCGATAAGAAAATCTAGTAACCAAAAGCTGCTGACTAGATGTCAGTGAACCGATTTTTAGTTTCGAAACTTTTGAGGAAAGTTCTATGCAATTTTATTCTTTATTTAGGTATTTTCCCACGTAAATTTGATTTCATTTTCATGGAAATACATGTCCAGGCAGTGTGGATACGTTCCTACTTATTTCACAAAATGGCGAATGCGTTGCTTTTACTCAAAGTGATTTCAATTTGTTAAGTATTCACATTTAATAAGAGACAAAATCAAAATAGTTCCTAACTCAGGTCCAAATTTTCCTTCTTCTAATCAGTTTTACGAAACTTTTATGGGAAATAATTTCTAGTTCTGGAGATGTGTTATTGCTCGCTTAATATAAGTAATTTGATTTTTTCACATGATGTCATGTTTGTACATTATTGAAGCTGTTGAACTTCGCATACTTTAACATTTACTAAGACGATATTCAGCCAGACCTCAAATATGCTATATTAAGGATCTCCAGCAACTTGCTATACAGGGTAAGTTTCGAATTTAGGTCATTTTTGTTAAAAGGCGAACAGAGCTGGACCGTGGGCGTGGCGAAGCAGGCATTTGCCACGGGCGCAAACGACAAACCAAACGTGAAATAACAATATTTTTTATCGTTTTCTATTCATTTTGTTGATTGTGTTTTTGTTCATTAACTTTTAAGAAATGTGGGAGGCACAGTATACTTGTGCTTAAAAAGAACCCCTAGTGGGGAAGTTTTGGGAAGTTTTGATATCTTCCATTTTTTATGTTTTTTTGGGTGCTGAATCCGAATCTGAGGTTTGCTAACAAAATTTCGTGACGGAACATAGAAAAAAAAATAAAAATACAAAAGAAGATTAAAAATCTCATTC
The DNA here is from genome assembly GCA_013421045.1 of Propylea japonica. NCBI lineage: Eukaryota > Metazoa > Arthropoda > Insecta > Coleoptera > Coccinellidae > Propylea > Propylea japonica. Next base: position 12,622,298 of record CM024245.1, read on the forward strand.
TTGCTCAGTTTTTGCTCATAACTCGGAAACTATCAACTTCCCGAGGAAAACCTTTCCATACAAAATGAAAGTACATGAAATTTCCAACGAATTGTACTTCCACAGCTCGTTCTGCGACAAGGTGAACTGGCTTAAAATAAAGTTTGAAATGAGGTATTAGATAGATTAGATTAGATAGATAGATTAGATTAGATTAGATTAGATAGTGGTCGATCGGCACGTTGATTACCCTTCTGCACTGCGACCAATAAGGTCTTTTGTGCGTTACCATGCTAAAACTACGTTTTTCCCAGGAATCTAACCTCCTTAGCAAAGCTGGTTACTTCCTTAGGAGACTTCGCTCTTATGTCGGCTGGCGTTAATAACGCGCCACCTAGTAGAGTAAGTCTGGTTTGCGCCAGCGCAGTGCATTGGCATAGTATGTGTTCGGTGGTTTCAGTGGCCGATTCACATAACCTACAAATGTCGGAGTTTTCTTTACCGATCTTGTGTAGGTGATATCTCACGGGACAATGCCCTGTGAGAAGGCCGATTAGCAGCCTTAACTCGTTTTTGACAACGATAGAGCTTGTTGAGCCTTCTCTTTGGAAGGTTCGATTAGTCTCTTTGCTTGTCTTTGACCGCATGTGTTATCCAGTAAGAGTGTTTCTCCTTTTTTCCCAAACGCCTACCTCTGCCCTAATCAGTGTAGGTGATACCCAACAGGAGGGCACGGGTCCGGTGAAGGGGTGTTTGCTCCTCTTTTTGCAAGGGCATCAGCTTTTTCATTTCCCTCAATGTTCTGGTGGGCAGGTACCCAAGTTAAAACTAGCTTGTTTGTACTTCGCCAGTGTTTTGAGGGACTGTTTGCAGCTCCAAATGGTCCTTGATCTACAATCAACGGTCATAAGCTGCCTCAGTGCCATCTGACTATCAGAGGCAATACAAATTCTGGCTCCCTTGTACTGTCTGGACAGACAGACTTTGGCGCATCTTTCTATGGCCAGAATTTCAGTTTGAAGCGTTGTTATTGGATTTCCCAAAGGCTCCGATTCCCTGTATTTGGGTCCGTATATGCCTATGCCTGCTCCTCGTTCCCTTAGGGACCTATCTGTGTACCAGATGAGATGATTTTTACGAAGTCGAGACCAACCTTCCACACTTTCTTGGCGATCACCTATGATCACTTCGTAGTTGGCGTCAAGGTAATACTCGATTGGCATGGAATCCCTCGGTAGCAAAGGGAGGTCACCACCGAGTGATCTTAAAATATTTCCGTGTCCCTTGCCAGGCCCTATTTGGTCCATTCTTAGGGCACTCATGAGACCTTCTTTCTTAACATAAATGTGCAGCGGAGTGAGATCCAGTATTACCTCTACTGCAGCTGTAAGAGTTGTATACGCAGCTCTTGTAATGCCTAGACAGGCCAGTCTTTGAAGCTTATTCAGCCTCTACTGGCTTGTCTTTTCTTCAGTTTTAGTCCACCAAACTAAAGAGGCATATGTGATGTGAAATGAGGTATTGTCTATGATCAATAATGAAACAAATATTAATTCTATGGTTCCGATGATGCGATCCTCTTGAAATTTCACATGAACATTCAGTATATCAGTCTCGATTGACAGAAATTTCACTTGAATCGGATATCTTGTTGTGTAAATATAAAGATTTTTTTTCAATATTCCAATTGAATTGAATTATTTCCTCATAGAAATTAACTCATTTTGAACTTTAATTTAAGCCAGGTTGTCGCAGAACAAGCTGTGGTAGTACAGTTTGTAGAAAATTTTATGTACTTCCATTTGTATGAAAAGGTATATCAAGAAAAGTTGATAGTTTCCGAGTAATGAACAAAAAATGACCAGGAATGAGATTTTCAATGTTTTTTTGTATTTTTTTCTTTGTTCCGTCACGAAATTTTGTTAGCAAACCTAAAATTCGGATTCAGAAACCAAAAAACTTGAAAAAAAAAGAAATCAAAAATACCCCAAAACTTTTCAGCTAATAGCACAATTCGACTGGATTAATATTATGTGGATAAAAAAGTTCTTCAAAATATAATCAATAAATATCAATAAGAAAAACATGTATTAATTGAAAAATGTATTTCTTCAAGGGCGTATTTTGAAAGTTTGCCACAGGCGCTAGAATCCTAATTCCGGCTCTGAAGGCGAAAGGAAGGTACTTCACGAATATATGCCCAACGTTTCAATATTTATGGAGCTCATTATGGACTTTCAAATTACTGAAAAGTTTCATATAAACATGGATACGCAAATGGGCAATTCTGGTAGATTTGAGCGATTTTATTTATTATATTTATTGTTGAAATTGAGAGTCATTCGATTCCTTCCAATAATACACAAGCCATTGAATCATAGTACTTGCGATGGGTATACTACCGTTTGAATCCAAATTGTATACGTTTTTCCAAATATCGTTTATACCCGGAGTCTATCAGAATGTACAGGGTGATTCACTTATCTTGATCAGCAAAATTTTTTCTCGAAAAAGGGTGAATATATTTTCATTCTGTTGACGGTATTTGGTACAAGTCAATGTTGACTTGAGATATGCGTAACAGTAGGAGACAATAGTTAAGACGCCAAGTGTCACGCCCCTATCAAATTTTTTTTAATTAGGAACATAACTTTTTTATTGTGTTATTCGAAAGATAATTCGATTCTGGATGTTCTTCTGAATTCCATTTTTTTTTCTTTTTCCTACCGTCAGTGATTTGCCCCGATATTAATGTTGATTCTAGTTCATATTTTTTTCTCTATTATGACAGTATGCCTTAATTTAGAGACACATATATGATTGCATGGGTTTCTTAAAATCAAAGAGATTTGTAGGAAACTATTTTTCAAACATCATACTCATCATATATTATGAATTATAATAATGAATATTTTTTTAATAATAAATGCAACATGTCAAAACATATGTTCTATATACCGGCCATAATGATCCATACATCTTTAGTTCATTATAGGTTACTGTGTCCAAGTGAACCCTAATATTTTGGCCGTATAAGAAATGAGAAAAATATTCAATTTATGTATGGATCATAATGGCCGGTATATAGAACATATTATATGACATGTTTCGTTTGTTATCAAAAAAAATTTATTGTTATGAAGTATAATATTTGATGAATATAATGATATAATAATAATAATAATAATATGAGAAACACAATCATATCTGTGTCTCTAAATCAAGGCATAATGTCACAATACAGAAAAAAAAATAATGTAATAGACATAAAACACGCTGCAGGTCGCTTACGGTTAGAAATAGAAAAAACTGGCAACAGAATGAAAAAATATTTATCCCTTTTCGAGAAAAATTAGGTTACCAAAATAAGTGAATCACCATCACATATTCACACTGCGTTTTGAGAAAGCAAATCGCATTCAATTTGAACATTTCGTAGACGAAATAAATTTAATACAATGCAAATAGCAAACAGACCTTACGTTCATTTGCTGAACCACTGCTTAGAATATATCGACAACAATAATCTACAGAAAAAATTCAAACCCGTCCATTCTTTCACATTCTTGTTACTGATCAATATTGGGCATGCCCCTCTAGACCAACTTAATTGACATTTGTCTAACTGCTTCAAACTTTAACAATTGTTTAGAAATTTTTCCAACTGCGTCCAAAACTTTTACAACTGCTTCGAAAAATTCAGACCTGGTGACTGATTTCGGATGAACATACCTACAATTGAAAAAAACAATCAAATCGGACTCAAAATGAACATTTACGAATAAACGAACTCCATCGATATATTGAGTGGATTGAGTATTCTACCGGTGAGTGTATTATGATATATGTATTTCAGGAGCGGCAGCTTCCATTGGGACAGCCTGTATATGGTTTGCGTTAGGAATATTGAAAGTTGAACAGTTCATCATTCTAATATTCTAGAGGTAGAGAGACAACCTATAATTATGAACTTGTCGCTTCAAACAGATTTGGATTACTGATAATGAGAATATTCGTATTTCCGGAACATTACTGAGAGCTACAGGAACTGACAAGATGAGTTACGGACCAATAAATAATATAAAGACCAATATTAAGTCATTCGGAAGAGAAGCACGTGATCTATGTGCATTTTCAGAAAAAAATCAAAGTTGTTCTGGTTGTTCTTCGTATGATTAACATCGATATTCACCTTGATTGTCACGAAAAAACGAGAAGTATTTCTTTGGTAAGACTTGTCATTTTGATATATTCATAACCACGTATTTTCAGCCAATCAAAATCAGCGACTGGTTCCGGTTCATTTTTGATTTCTGGTAATTAGGTACTTCCTCTCAAAATGGAGTAGGTATGTATATAAATTTATGTTAAGTACACGATTCAGGTGGTGATTACTCGTTCGATATTAAGATGAGTTTTTCTTAGAACGAAGTTTCCTCAGCCCCTCCTGCATTTCCGATAAATCACCCTTAAAAAAATGGTGACTTAAATTGAGTTTATATGTTTTCCCTAAAATTTCAGTAAGGCTAGAAACTTGTAATTATGTTTCATGCAGCTAGGAAGAACTTACCACGATTATTTTTCTAACATGCCTGTTATATTATACGGGAGTCAAAAAAGCAATCCCTATTTATTCCATATCGAAACCTATTTTCGAAATGTTTGATGAGAAAAGATATAATTCGAAATAATTGTTTCATCCAAAAAATCCTTGTTTTTTGGAAACTATTTCTATAAGCAAAAGCTGAAGAGAAAATAAACACCATCATCTATTTTTGTTTCAGTCGCGAGTGCACAAAGATGATAGATTTTCAAGGTTCCAGCTTCACTAAAATTTTTGAAGATAAATAAAAACTCACTACCTTTTATGGCTAATATTTAGAAAGGATTGTTTTCTTCTGTTTCGTAATGAAATTACTTATTTCATATAATTCTGCTAAATTTGGGGACTGGTTTCATTACACACGAATTATATCTGTGAGATATTCTTAAATTCATTTCCTTCAAGGACCGAAGTGAAAAAATTGAAGAGAGCCCTGAGCAGGTGCTTTCGAGCACTCGTTCATCGGTGGAGCCATGAGCATACTATAGGTACCTCCAAATTTTGTATGGATATTGATACTAAATATAAGAATGCAAATCTCAGCACGATCTGAATCATATTCTGGAAATATTCAAAAAATGAAATATGGAAAAAGTCAATAATTGAAAAAAAAAATTATATGGTTCAGATGATGCAATCTTCATTTTGCATTCAGTATATCAATCCTCATTCACAAAATAAATTTCACTCGAATCGGATATCTTGTGATTGAAATATAAAGATTCTCTTGAATTTTATATGGTTCTGTTTAGACTAGTGCCACAAAATTTTGCATGAGACTTACTATGAGAATTTTGCGAGTGGCCGCATTTTCATTTCGATTGGTTTCTTTTGTTCGAGATATTGAGGAACAACAATTTTGAATGTCCATATTTTATGGATCACTCTGTGTGATTTGGCTGGTTAACGAACTTAACCGCGGCATTCGGGCACCAAGCTCACACCGAAAATCTCAAGTCTCAAGGACAATTCCTTCGAAGTGTATCGTGTTAACGGCCGGATTCGTCATCAGGCAGTCGATCCCTATTGTTTGATACCATTTTAGTAAATATCACGTGGGATGAAAAGTCTTGGGCCTAACACATAGATGTCGCTAGTTTTCTCGCATTCACTTTTTTTCAGTTGATGCTAATAACATTGTTTAAGGAGAGTTTTTCTTAAACAATGCTAATAATCTTCAAAAGATAGCTGTTGAAATTTCATGACATTCTATTCATTAGTTTGTGAGTTATTTTGTTAAGAGTTTTTTCCATTTTCATTTTCAAAACAATGGATCAAAAACAGTTTCGTGGTTTAATTTCACACAGCTTCTTGATGGGAAAAATACCGTTCAAGCGAAGCAATGGCTTGAAAAGTGTTGGGGACTCCGCTAAATCAGAAACAACAAAAAAACGTTGGTTTGCTGACTTCAAACGTGGTCGTAGAGACACCGATTATGCAAGACGCAGTGGACGTCCAAATGAGGCGGTAACACCAGAAAACATCAAAAAAATCCACAAAATCGTTTTGTATGATTGAAAATTCTACTTGCGTGTTGGCTTTATATTGCATGAGCATTTGAATATGAGAAAGCTCTGTTCAAAGTGGGTGCCGTGTTTACGGCTCACTGTTGACCTAAAACAAGAAAGTTTTGATGCTTCTGAGCAGTATGTGGCCATGTTTAAACGTAACAAACCGTATTTTTTGCATCGATATGTGACAATGGATGAAACATGGATCCATCACTTCGCTCCGGAATCAAAACTATCGTCATCTGAGAGGACAGCAACTGGCCAACCAAAAAAAACGTGTTGTCTTTGTTAGGCCTGGGACTTTTCATCCCATGTGTTAAGTGATACTAGTGATCAAAAACGAATTTCAATTTCAGTTCTTATACCATCCAAATCATACCCTGTATGACATTTAGGAACAAAATTCTTGAATGGCCATATATTATGGAATACCGTGTTCCATAAAATATGGCAATTTGAAATTTTGTTACTGAATATCTCTGACAAAAGGAAATTTTGCGGCCACATGCAAGATGCTGATAACAAGCTTGAGGCGAAATTTTGAAGCCGTTTTGTCAACAGAACTATGGAACATCCAATAAGAATATTGGAAAGAAGAATCTTTATATTTCCATTACAAGATATTCGTTTTAGGTGATTTTTTTTTGTTGATGAAATTGTTATTCAAAATGTTTGCAAAATTTCAAAAGGATCGCATCATCTAAACCATAAATTCAATTTCTTTCCGATTATCGAATTTTAATATATTTGATTTTTCAAATAATTTCCAGAATATACACGATCGTGCTGAAATTTTGCTTTCAAATACCTAACATAAATCTTGAATCCTATACAAAATTTTGAGGTAATGGCATTATTGCTCCGCCAAAGTACGAGTGCTCAAAAGCACCAACTCAGGGCTTTTCTTGATTTTTTTTACGAGAGGCAACACCGCAGCGATGAAGATATTGATTTAGATCGATATACCCGTTGTTATTACTCATGAAACTAGATTGCCAACAAATAAGTACGTCCGTCTCCGGAAACGCTTCAAGTACCATCGACATGACCCGCCCTGTATGAACTTTTCTTGTCGAATACTTATAAGGTGCAAAAGAGTTGTCCTCTCTGATTCGATTACCTTTCAGGATTAGGGTTCAGAAATTTTGATTGTTTTCGTGAGCACCGCAATCAAGGGCGGATATAGATTTTTTTCATAGGGGGGGGGAGGTAATGATTCAAGATCGATAATCAGGTTCAAAACTTGAAAAAAATTCAATCAAAATATTTAGAAGGAATAATATAATAAGAAAAAATAGTAGTAAAGTAATATCAGTAAAAAAAACAAACAAATGAAAATATGTGCCCCACGTACGTAACTTTTTTTTAGGTTTTCGATGTTCATGGGGGGTAATTACCCCTATTACCACACCCCTCCATCTCCGTGAATCTGCCCTTGACCGTAATATTATTTCTTTGGTTCCCAAAATGGTCAACCAGATACCCTTTTGATCTAGCAAATTCCTGTTTCGAAAAGAAACGATTACTTTGAAAAAAACTATCGCAAGAGAAAAAAGGGACAGGCAAACATCAATTTGAAATCTGGATAAGTTTTGAATCCAGAAATTTGAAGAAGTGAATTTCACATTAATCAGCTGTGAACAGATATTGAAGGAAAAATGGAGAAGATTGAAAAATGTTCGATACACAGCATGTCTGTAAACGATTGCGAGGAAATTTGGGAGATTATTCCCCCATAAAAATAAGCAGGGGTAGTTCTTATAATTTTTTTTCTAAGTCGACCCCCCTTCCAAGATATAGCCTTCGAAAGGCGATTACGAGTTGACAGTTTTTAATTTTTTTACGGCTTCTTGAAAACACCCATAAAACTATACAGGGTGTTTCAAAAAGGGTAATTATCTGTCTAGGGTAGATAGAAAACCGAAAAATAATTAGGGTTTGTTTGGTAAAAAAATTTCGTAGCCCCATCCGTATTCAAAATAGAGGGCGCTATTTACACGGTTTGTAACACCTTGTTATGAACATAACTTTTCAAATATTAGATTTATTGAGCAAATTTCAAGTGAACTTCAACATCATTTAATTTTATACCGAAATGTACTCTTGAAAAAACTCGTAAATGTGTACCGTTTGCGAAATATTTTTGTTTCAAAATTACATCAATGACCACATAACTGATTCCCAACCGTTACTGGCATAGGGTACGTTACATCATATTATCAAATCTGAATATTTCGATACAATACACATTATCGAGTTTTTTCAAGAGTACCTTTTTGGTGTAAAATTGAATGATGTTTAAGTTCACTTTAAATTTTGCTCAATAAATCTAATAATTAAAAAGTAATGTTCAATACTAGTTAGTACGATCCGTGGGAAAAGCGACCTCTATCTTGAATACGGATGGCGCTCAATTATTTTTCGGTTTTCTTTCTATCCTATAGAGGGGATCACCATTTTTTGAAACACCCTGTACATAATATGATGCACTAAGTAGATGTTACTCACACAATTTTTTCAAATCTCATAATTTCATTATTAGGGATGAAAATAACAATTCCCTATGATATTCGTTCAAAAAATGTTTTTGTGGGATAGATTCAAAAAAGGAAATTCGCTTATGGTTTCCCATTCAATTCTGAAGAAAAAAAGTCCCCTGCAAAATTTCGATATACTCGATACTTTTCTCGGAAAAATGAAAACTTACAAGGAATTATGATCACTGTTCATTTCATGGAATGGTATAGTTTTATGACAGACTTTTTTAGGACTCCTAAAAAATTTAAAACTGTCAACTCGTCATCGCTTTCAAAGGCTGCATCTTGGAAGGGAGGTTGATTAGAAAAAATATTATATTAACTGTCCCTCCCCTGCTTATTTTCATCGAGGAATCATCTCCCTAAGTCCCTCATATTTGTTTACAGACACCCTATAGGGGTTTTTTCTATTTATGGGGCAAAATTGAGTATGTGATTTCTTGTATAAATTAAGATGGGCTTTTCCTAACTAAATTTCCTCATCCCACTCCTTTGCGAGATATCAGCCATTGAAAATGGTAACTAAAATTAACTTCAAGTCTTTTCCTTAAAATTACATATTCAAGGCTTGCTTGCCCTGTATCGACGCATTTCTTCGGGGTCAACCTGCTGTACTTTCTCCTAGCTAAAGACTTACCACGAGTGTTTTTTCAATATTCCTGTTACGTTATTTCATACGTCATCTAGCAAAAAGTTTTGATATTGAATTAGGTAAGAGTTCCTAATATCAATATGAAAATTATATATGTGGTTAGTCCTTTTCCATTCATGGAAATAACATAATTTCAAGTTTCTCGCACAACTGAAATGTAATTAAATAAGATAAATTTTGGTGCCCTCATTTCAAGGGTGATATCCAGGAAAAAAATGGGCTGAAGAAATTTTGTTATAAGAAAGTTCATACGAGCAATCACCTCCTGAATTTTGTTGCATTACTTAAGAATCACTCTGTATATCAAACAGTTTCGAATCTTTTTAGTAATTTCTTTAATGTATCATGACATTGTATAGTTGTAACTCAATTGGACAACCAATAGAATTTGTACACTGATCATATTGAGTTCAAAATTCGAACGTACAGACATTCGGGCAAAACTGTGGCATAATGTACCCCTAGGAACAAGAGCATAATGACGATCAAAAACTACTCGACCTCCAATTCGTACAAGCTTTTCCATCCTGAAAATTACAACTTTCCTTTTCTAGATATTCTGTGAATTACAGTGTTGCCGATCGATTTCATTACACAAAGTACATGAAATAATTACGCTATCTTGTTTTCTAGAATATTTCGCTTAAACTCAATATCGACCTACCACTACTTCATTTGTCTTCCAAATTTAGCAAACTTGCAAGATAGCTACGATTATGAGTGAAAGTCATGAGATAAAAATCCCAATTCTTCCGATCATTTAAAAAATACTTTGCAAATTTTTCTGTTGCATTCGGTCAATCGGAGGTGAATGACACTGGATTCTCAGAAAATCACTCATTGGAAACCTGTGCTAGTGATTTGAAAAAATGTCGACTTGCATTTCTACAGCTTGCCAAAGATATGCCAAAATGTCTGTTTTTTCGAATTTGACTTAATGATGAATAATTCGTGGTCAAAAACAAAACGCTCTAACTATTGAACGGAAGGAGCTCTAGCTCCTCAATGAGGTTTATGACCCAAATTAGTCGAATAGTTCTAGAGTTCGCATAGACAAAATAACAAATTTGTGAATGAGTGACACAAAGAATTGAAATTTTCAGGGTACCTATGTGGTCGGAATAACTCAGCACTGATGTTTAATGAGTGGAAGAACCTAACGAAAGGAAAGAAACTTATCATTAATTTCCGCAGACTTGTTCTGCCAGTGGGTGTAGTGATTAACGAATTGAAACAATTTTGTTCCAATATTTAAAAAATTAGCGCGGGGGCATGGTTTGACCCTTGCCTCATAATAATAATAATATGACATGTTATAATTATATTTTTGAAACGAGAACAAAACGGTAATAATTTTTATGTAAAAATAAAATATTGCTTTCATGAGAAGGACAAAATATTATATAATAAATCAGGAAGAAAACCCCCTCAGAAAATAATTACACTGATTCTTGATGTTTTTCTTATGTTCGCGTTGTCTTATCTCTAAAGTTCTTGATATTCGGACAGACATGATCAGCGATTTGTGATCTTGTATGTCTCTATTTTTGATGTTGTTCTTATGTTCGCGTTTTCTTATCTCGAAAGATCTTGATGTCTCTCCTGTATAAGATTTTCCACATTTACAGGGAATATTGTAAACACAATTTTTTATTTTTGTGTCTCCTTCTTTTAGTTCTGGGGAGAATGGATCTCGAATTGAGAACGAAAAATGTAGAATCAAAATTCTAATGATGATCAGGTACAAACAGAAAACCACTAAGAAAAACCAATTTGTTGAACGTGTTTCCTTATATTCCGAGCCTTTTAGAAAAAATAAGAAGAATCGATTACCAAGTCAACATAAGAAATGTTTTCAAAACACGAAATGATTTGAGATCCATTCTAACCAGAACTTAACCAATGAATGAGACACAAAAATCAAAAAATTGTGTTTACAATATTTCCTGTGTATGTGGAAAATATATGTAGGAGATACATCAAGACCTTTAGACATAAGAAAACGTGAACATAAGAACAACATCAAAAATAGAGACATTAAAAGATCACAAATCGTTGATCACGTTTGTTCGAATAGCGATCATATAATGAACTGGAACAACACAAAGATTCTAACGACAAAACCTTATAATTATAAAAAGAAAATAAAGGAATCCACATGTATTTTGTTAGACGAAGTAGATAATTTGGCCAATTGTTTTGTAGGAATAGATCGTATTTAGATCGATTCATTGAAAAAAGAAATGGCATCAGAAAATTTCAAAATTAAATGAATCAACATCTCAATGTATTGACAACTTTCAATATCAATCAGACTAACAAAGAAAAATGACAAGTTCGTCTGTAGGAGGAGTCTGATGAAGGCACCCAATCGTTTCGTTAGCCATTTCATTTATTTCCTCTTTAGTTTTTCTGTTAGGCAACAATTTTCTCAAAACCAATCTGCTCCTGACAAATTAGTGCAAGAATTTACGCAGGAGCATTTCATCTCAATTAAAAATTTTAATTTTTTTTCTGAGACTGGGAGTAAGAACCCAAAAAAAGATTTCCAGAAATGCAGAATCCTCCCAGATTATATGTCAATCGATACAACACTTTAGACCTCCAAATAGAACAGTTGTTGTGATTTATGTTCCAAAAACTCCGAAATTGTGTAAATCAAGACATTATGTAAAATTCTAGGCGTATATTAATTTCCTCCAATCTGTAAATGAAATTTTTCATGGTTTAGAGAAATTTCATAGTTGAAAAATCTTAAGAATATGTCGAAGAGTTTTCGAGAATATTCTGAACATACAAACATTCAGCGAATTCTTGTTTTAATGCCGGATAAAAAATTCTGGAGTGGTACAGGTAGCTTTCCTTGATTCGATCTCTCTCAACCAGACACCAGCTCTCTCACGTGCATGTCCAGTGCTAGCAAAAGCTGGTTCATATTGAAACCATTGAAGTTTTTCGAGGATTTCGCTTCTTTATGGTGTAGAGGACACAACAAACAAGTTTTGAACCACGCCGCGCCTGAATTCGGTGTAGTACGATGGGAATATTCTTTTGGTGGCAGAAAATGATTGATTTCAGTGATTTTCTGGTGAACAGAGGAATTACCTAATCAGGATATGAAAAAAGTACTGAAAATTTCTGAACCAACTCAATAAGGGTGTGGTACTACTTTCTACGTTTAGAAGTATGTATGTTTATTCGCCGTTTTCTCATGAAATACTTGACAGATTTACACAATTTTTTCAATATAGATAGGATTTATACTCAGGAAAAGCTTAGGTACCATAATTAGAGTATGATCTAAAGTACGCCAGGAGTTTCTTTGATGTTGAAATAATTCAAGGTTCTCCAGCTGAAGATTGTTCAATTGGCCAATGACTAGGTACGTAAAATTCGAGTTTTTTCTGCGGATATTGAGTCTAATTTCGATAACCTTGAGAATATAATTATTCAATCTGCATTTCACTGTAAGATGTAATGTATCATATTTTGTATGAAACTCTCAGCACTTCCACCTCTTCTTTGAAATCTATAGGTTCGAATTTCGAGATCCATACAAAAGTAGAAATTACTTATATTAAAATATACTCATCATCCGAACTCACTGTTTTAGGTTTTCAAATTCAAGACATTTTTCCTAAAGAAATTTTGCAATTCAATAGAATGATTTTCTATACATAAAACGTACTGTAGGTTATCATTATTAAAACAATATTTTATGTTATTTTTTCTTCTTCCTGAATGAGTCCAATTGAATCTCTTACTTACTAAGACCGAATCGTAGAAGACTTTTCTGGCTTTCATTTAGAATCGTACTGAAATTTGGTCGAAACAATGGCTTGCTTCTCCCCTAAGAATAAGTGCGCAAAAACTCATCCTAAATTGCAACCTGATTTAAACCCCACTGTAATTTAATTGAGGTCAAACATGAATGTTATTGAATTTTATCTACTGGTATTAATTAATTAATTAATTAATTGATTATATATTCATTATTCAACTGCTTTTGTGTAGGAAGGAGATGGAATGTAGAGAATGAGGGAACGGGCGAAAAAGGTACAAAGTCGAAGGAAAAGGAAAGGATTGAACTAACCAATGAGCTTTCGAGAATGCACACGTGTAGGTACAGCAATACAATTTCAAAATAAATCTCTCTTGGTTTTTCGAAATCTATTATACTTTATGTTCCATATAACTCTTTGTTGTAATCAACAGCCTGTCTGTCCAGTTGTTCACATAACAGTAGTTTAACATAGAATTAAAGCATCGATTTCAAAAACTAGAAATCTAAGTGTGTCGTAAAATAATGTAATAAAACAGAATCATATTTTCATTGAAAAAAATTCAGTTTGTCACATAAGATTCTAAAAGGAAAATGATTATTCAATAGCACTCAGATAAACGAAATACTCAACAAATCACCAGATATTTCACAATAATATGATATTATAATAGTTTCTTTGATATATAATCTATCATAATATTTGAATTTGTTCATTCACAAATGGAGAATTACATTACATTTTTGTATTATTGATATTGGCTTTGAGATACTTGTTCTGTATACACTCAAATAAGTTTGATTCATCGTTCAAGAATCAATTCATCCACGCCTTCTTCAATTAATTAATTATGTGTATGAGGGTATCATCACCAAAAAGCATGATCTCCAATACAATCTTGCGTCAATCATTGCATCGTTTATATACAATAGGAACAAAATGGTTTCCAACATTGTTCCCTGCGGTACTCCATGTTTCTGCTTGCAGGATGTTCGACCTTCATTTGTTCAGGATCAATTAAATAATCATCGATATATTTCACTATTATAGGCCCGACACCATATTATTCCTTTTTTCAGTATAAAATGCATCCAATTTGTTTTAACGCTCTTTTTGAGCGCTCGTTCTACTTAGACGAGTGCTATATCGTTTTGCCCAAATGTCTGTAATTTTCGAATTTTGAGCCGAAAATGGTCTCAAACGATAGGGTTCGACTTCCTGATGGAAAATATGAGGTCAAATCAAATTCTGTAGGGCCGGCCGTCCGGCCGTCCGTCCGTGAGCACGATAACTGTCGAACGGATTGTCCTAGAGACTTGAAATTTTCAGGGTGTGTTCAGCTCCCAAATAGCTCGGTTAAGTTCGTTAACCAGAAAAATCGTACAGGGTGTTCCATAAAAAGTGGCCATTCAAAATTTTTGTTCCTCAATATTTCACACAAAACGAGGGCAAACGGAATGAAATTTTGCAGCAACTTGCCAGATGCTCATAGTGAGCCTCTCGCAAAATTTTGTGGCCATAGTATTAACAGAACCATAGAAAATTCAATTGGAATATTGAAAAGAAGAATTTTTTTATTTCCATAACCAACTTCCGATTCAAATGAAATTAATTTTGTTAGTTGAGACTGATATACTGAATGTTCATGCAAAATTTCAAGAGGATAGCATCATCAGAACCATAGAAATTCCAATTGGAATATTGAAGGAAAGACTCTTTATATTTCCATAACAAGATATCCGAATCAAATGAAATTTATTTTTGGAATTGAGATATATATTGAATTTTTGTGCAAAATTTGAAGATCATCGCATCATCCGAACTATAGAAAATTCAATTTGAATATTGAAAAAAAAATTATATTTAATAACAAGATATCTGAATTGAGTGAAATTTATTCCTGGTATAAAGATTGATATACTGAATGTTCATGCCAAATTCAAGAGGATCGCATCATCAGAACCATAAAATTAATTATTTTAATTTTCAAGTGTGACCATAGAATTGAATTTTTTTAATTGTATATATAAAGTATCAATTTCAAGTCATATACAGAATTTTGAGATGAAGGTCCTATTGCTCCACCAGAGAACGAGCGCTCAGAAGCTCCGCAATGCAGTCTCAAGATTTTTTTTAAATCCTGCTGGTGTTTTTGAAAAAAAATTGAGTTAATTTCCTTAAAATGGCAACATGTTGATTGGCCTAAATTCAATACCATTTATTATCCCTGTATTTTTCTCTATAGGAACTACTATGCCTTCCAGTTTTTCAGTGATACTATCCACATTTCTTCAATTATTTCCTATCTGTTTGAATATTAACCCTAGTTTTCGAACTTACTGATATATTCTACGTTATTTACTAGTACCTCCTTTTTTAGTTGATTTCATACTTGCTGTTTCATTGATACATAATGTGGAGATATATTCTGATTATCAATTCTTTAAAAAAAATTTTTTCGGACTTATATAAATTTTTTGAGTGTTACACACATTTCTTTTGGTTTACCCTGAAGTCGTTAAGATTTTTTTCTGATAATATTTTTTTGCCTTCCTCATTATTTTCACCACATTATAGCGATAGCGTCAGCTATCTCTCGATTCCATAATTTTTTTGCTTCATAATTTGTTTCACGACATTTGACTTGTTAAAAAAATCCATATATGAAAAGGAGAAGTGAATGAATTTCCAAATTCTTCTTGCTAATACTGCTCCAATGAATAACTTTGTGATTATGTATCATAGCAGTGAAAAGACGTTGAAAACGCAGTGGGAGAACAGTTTTTGAATATGGTTAATTTTCTTTTTCGTCGATCTCAAAATAAAAGGTTATTTTGATGAGTACGAAATTGATCATTGATGACCCATTTTAATTGCGCATTTTCTTTTTTTTAGATGAGCAATCCTCGTGGAAACGAAAAAGCACTATGAGAAATGTCAAAACTCTACTGGAACATAGATGCATTAAAATTTTATTATGTCAAATGTGAGTCTTGTGCAAAATGGAAATGTATTTCAATCGAGAATTCTTACACAATTCATATTGAGATCGTCGGAAAAATCTTGTAATCAACTCGGTTTTTAATAGAGAGACTAAAGGTTGACGCTCACTTGGACGAGACGAAGCGAATAGTTGTTTTCCGCAGGCACGATTTACACTGAATCAAATGGGTAGACGCTCACTTGGGAGGCGCGAAGCGAAGATCAGAATCGTTTGATTCAGTGCAAATCGTGCCTGCGGAAAACAACTCTTCGCTTCGTCTCGTCTCGTCTCGTCCAGTGAGCGTCAACCTTAATGGTTTCGAACTATTAACGCGTAAGCGGAGCGAACGTGATAAATTATCTTGACCATTAGTCTTTAATAACCTTGTTGATTGAATAACAATTTTTACTCTTCGACCACAAGACAGGAACCCGTGTCGCAAAACTGAATGAATTTTGAAAATGTGTGTATTTTTTAAATCAAATTGTTAAGTTTTACCTAGATCCTAGCGGAGACTTGATTAATTTTCATTCATTCATTACTCTTATGTTGTTTTTAGTTCACATCTGTTATATTTCCATTATTTAGACCTTATTTGTTTTCAGATAATGAGACTATTGGAAGATCAACGATAAATTTTCCAAGAAATGGAATGATTTTCTAGAGCATTAGATTCATGAAGATGACTGGCGAGTTCTGGCTGAAACTTTCAGTGAATGAATGATCGACGCTTCTCAGTAATAATACAGTACATTTCATTCATCAAAGATTTAACGTCAACAAATATTGTAGTAACAGGTAAACCAATTTATTAGTTAATCATCTTTTTACATAAAGAAATCATAAGAAATAACGTTCCCTATCCTTGAATAATTCATTTTTCGTAGTTGTAGTACACTTATTATATTATTTTCATGATAATTGTTAGGCTTCTTTTCAATCCATTCAAAATACAAAGAAAATGTATGCAAAAACATCAATTCCAAGAACATGAAATAAGGGAATAGCGATAAAAAAGATACGCTCGTGCTCTGATGTAGCTTATACATAGTGTATATCATTATATTAATATAAATTGATTGAGTTACTCTGAAATTTTGAACTATTGTAATCAGATTACCAGTTTCATAAAACAATGAAATGAAAAATAAAAATTTTAGGTTAATATCAAACTGTTTTCTATATTTGATACCAGATCGATACTTTTTGGAATTTCGTATTTTTCTCGAAATTTGAACATTTCAACCAATTAACCAGCAAGTCAATATATCTGGGATTGAATCTTTGGCAATCAATAACTTATCTGTTATTATATCGCTTGCGATTTAGTTTTTCACCTATTTTAGTTCTTAATTTTTTTTATAAAATCGGTGAATTTACTCATAGCCATTTCTTATACTATATCAGGTTCAACTTGTTCCTTATATTTTGGTTGAATATCAAATTCGTTAGCTGATGCACTGAAACAATCATACAAAATTTGCTTATTTTCTTTCAAATCGTTCAGTGTGTGAAAAAAACATATTTGGTCACGAGTTTTTTATTGAAAATTTATTCATCTGTCAAATTCGACAGACAACAATGTTCCGACTGATTTTTTATTGTTGTTTTAGCCAATGAGCATACAATTAAGCGATAATTTCGCACTAGTGCAAATTATCGATAATTCGCACTTGTGCAAAATTATCAGGTCCTTTAAAATAAATGCAGACGTCATTATGAACGTTTATTACTTATTAGAGTAACGGCAATGTGACAGCAACTTACAGCGACACAATACGATTTGATGGATTCACAAAATTTTCTTATTAAATTTAACTCTTGCAATGAAAATGAATCGATAATTTTGACCAATCTGCTCTCATGCAAGTTAAACTGTAAAAGGCACTCGAGCGCTCCGCGCACTCGTGCTCTTTTTCAACTTAACTTGCATTCGAGCATATTTCCCAAAAATTATCGATAATTTTCATTGCACTAGTTAAATCACAACTGAAAATTCAATTCAATTTATTTGCAGGATACAATATTTGAGGTTTTTTTCATAAATGATGATTACAGCATATTTTGTGTCTGCAGGGGGTTTCTTGCACATCTGATGTTCAAAAATCGTCACTTGGAGAACCGGTCCTGGAAGGGGATCCCTCTAATTCCTGAAATTTTTACATTATAAATAATTAATATTGCAATCCTGTCACAAATTGTATCAATTTGATTCGATAAAAACATAAATAACTCAACCAGTAAGTATTGGACTATCATTTCAATTGTGAAACCATTCATGATCGATTCTAATGAAAATATGATTTTTGGGAAATGGGAACAAAGGTAATAACACAATTACTTTTTTTTCAACTATTGAATCAACCTATTGATATTTTTTTATGTTCGAACGCTCATACCGAACGATCAATTCAATTGATAAACTTCAATTATGGCAACATATAATTTCAACTCCTCAACAGGGTTGCAAAATTGATACGGTCATTAATTAACATAAAATATATATTCGATGATCAGAGAATTACTTAGTTGATATCCCTCCTGAATATTAAATTTATGTCACTTTTACTAGATGAAGGCTCTCGTTATAATAAATCAAATGAATATTCATCGAATTTTCTGTCGTAACCATAGCAAATTAGCTTTCGATTTTTGTGAATATCTTATTACAATGCTGTTTATTTCAACCAAATTATGTTCTGAAAAAATTTAAGAAAAGCCCTGATAGGAGCTTTTGAGCGGTCGTTCTTTGGTGAAGCATAAGACTATATTACCTTAAAATTTTATATGGAAACTTCACAATAAATTTCACTCGAATCGGATATTCTGTCATGAAAATATGAAGATTCTTCTTTCAATATTCCAATTGAAATTTCCATGGTTCCCTTAACACACACATAAAATTTTGCATGAAGATTTCGGCACAAAATTCGAAAATTACAGATATTTGTTTAAGTAGAACGAACGCTCAAAAATTGGATGAAAATGTTTTTATTGTTAAATTCCCAATAAGAATAATTGCGAAAAAGCTTCTGACCCCACATCAGGTCTTTCCTAGTATTTTTTACTGCTGCAAATATAAAGAATGCAAAAAGTAACTTATAGCACGTGTTTAGTTTTGTTTCTGAAGATGACCATAAGTTTGTCAATAAAACCAAATACCCGAATAAATCCTTATAAATATTCTCAGCATCTTCTAAAAGCTGGTCTATTGACAGTAAATTATGCCTAATAATAACGACTGAAACTGTCTGTAAACAAATGCGAAGGACTTCGAAAGATGATTCCTCGATGAAAATAAGCAGTTTATATAAATTTTTTTCGAAATCGACCCCCCTTCTAAGATAAAGCTTTTGAAATGCGATGACGAGTTGACAGTTTTTAATTTTTTTTACGGCTTCTTAAATACGCTGAGTCATGAAACTATACATTAATATAAAGCACTCTCATAACTTTATAATTAGGGGTTGAAAATAAAAACCCTCTTTGATTTTCGTTCAAAAATCGTTTTCGTGGGATAGATTTTCAAAAAATAAAATTCACTTATGGTTTCCCATTCAATTCTGGAGAAAAAAGTAACTCGCAAAATTTCGATAGTTTTCTCGAAAAAAATAAAATTTACAAGCAGTTACGATCACTGTTCATTCCATTTCATCTAATGTTCCATAGAATGAATATTCTAAGATAATTAAGATATTGTTTATGCTCAAAATTGTTTTTTGAATTATGCTTATTAATCAAAAAAGTTCTATTTGTGAAATTAAAATTCTCTTCCGGAAATTAGTAATTAAACCTTTAGAAAGATTTAAAGAACATCTTTATCTCATGTCATAAACATACAATAGCTTTGAATATTCATTCTATAGAAGATCAATATGATGAAATGGAATGAACAGTGGTCATAACTGCTTGTAAGTTTTTATTTTTTCCGAGAAAAATATGGATATTATCGCAATTTTGCAGGAGACTTTTGCTCCAGAATTGAATGGGAAACCATAAGAATATTTCATTTTTCGAAAATCTATCACACGAAAACAATTCTTGAAAGGAAATCATAGAGGGTTGTTATTTTTAACCCCTAATCATAAAGTAAAGAGATTAAAAAAATTGTATGAGTAACAATAGTAACATCTACTTACTGCTTCATATTATGCATAGTTTTATGACTCAGTGTCACTGTCAACTCGTCATCGCCTTCCAAAATCTGTGAGTTGAAAGTTCGATTTCAAAAAAAAGTTAATTTGAACGACTTCTGCTCATTTTCATAGAGGAATCATCTCCCAATGTCCCTCGCATTTGTTTACAGACACCCTCTATATCATGAAACTAAGTTTGAAATGATATTATCTTTCAATAGGTATACATATATCTGTCGGAATTAGATGTTTTGTTTCCATCTCGAAAATGATATTTGCAGGTATTACTACATAGTAAGAAAGTTATGAAGTTAGTAAGTTGCGAGTATTGACTTTATGCAATATAATATTATCTGCTTCTTTAATGACAGTGTCCAGGGCAACTCTACAAAGTCAATGATGATTGTTGTTGTGGAATTCTGGATGATGGAACACAAACACAAACAATAACCAGTATATAATACCCTATGTTATCAGAAAATATTAGAAGAATTGTAAATAAGTACAATGTGAGAACTGCATTCGAGACTTTACCATCAGGTTATTCTGACTGAAGTTAACCTGATAATGAAAATCAACTAAACAACAGTTGCAGATATGGAAGAGTCTATAATGAAGAAACAAGGTATAGGTATGTATAATCGTTCTATCAATGTTCAAATCAAAGAACAAAAAATCATCTCATCAGGGAAATACTAATAGGTAGAAGATTGTTTATCAGCCTTTGGATTGGAGATCATAGGATTTTATGGGGTGAAACTTTCATAATATCAAAAAAACTCAAACGTAAAAATATTGAGAAAAGCCCTGAGCCGGAGCTTTTGAGCACTCGTTCTTTGGTGGAATAATAAGACTATTACCTCAAAATTTTATATGGATTGATACCAAATATATAAATGTAGAATGTCAGCACAATCGGAATTATATTCTGCAAATTATTCAAAAAATGAAATATTTAAAAAATAAATAATTACAAAGATTAAATTCTCTTCTTCTGATAATGCGATCCTTTCGAAATTTTGCATGCACATTCAGTATATCAGTTTAGATTCACATAATAAATTCCACTTGAATTGGAAATTTTGTTAATGAAATATAAAGATTCTTCTTTTCAATATTCCAATTGAACTTTTCATGGTTCTGTTAGCACTATGGCCACAAAATTCTGCATGAGCATTCAGTGTATCAATTCTTGTTTATAAAATAAATTTCATCCGAATCAGATATTTTTTTTTAGAAAATATGAAGTTTCCTCTTTTCAACATTCCAACTGGATTTTCTATGATTCTGTACACACTATGGCCACCAAATTTTGGATAAGGTTATTATGAGCATGTTTCATATGGCCGCAACATTTCATTTCGATAGGTTTAATTTGTTTGATATATTGAGGAACAAAAATTTTCAATGGCCATATTTTATGGAACACCCTGTACGATTTGGCAGGTTAACAAACTTAACCGAGCCATTTGGGAACCGAACTCACCCTGAAATTTTCAAGTCTTACAGATATTTGGTCAACACGATATAGCGCTCGTTTAAGAAGAACGAGCGCTCAAAAATTGGAGCAAGCAGCTTTTATGTCAATTATCGTAAATCATCATTCAGCCGTTTCTTCATCTCAAAACAATTTGGGTTTCAATGAAAAGAAAACAGCTGAAAATAATCATTTGACAACTGATCCAATCAAAAGTAAATCAAAGCCATCGATAGTTGTTTCCTGAAAACTGGCCAAAATAAAAAACATTTTCAAGGAGTAACGAAAGTTCATTTTCTGAAAGTTGGAGTCGTACCTAAGTGTTTTCTTGGCTGAGGAATGCTGGATGAAGCGTTGAATACAGGAAGCAAAAAGGAAGGAAATGGTTCAAAAATATTTCAAGTCATGAGGAACGTTCTGTAGGGATGAAGAAACATCGTGATGAGAATATTGTTATTTTTGGTCTGTTCGACTCTGAGCAAATGAAAACAATTCAACGAAAATTAATGAATAATAATTAATTAATAGGCTTTTTCCGGTTTATCCTTCATAATTTGAAAAATAGTTCAATAACGGAATCCATTGGGTGATTATTCTAATTAATGAAAACGATTGTGTTATATAATTCATTTTACTACAAAAATATCAGTACCAATCAATTCCATTTTTTGAAAGTTATGTTAATTAATTCGACCACGAATTTTTCATCAACGAGTGAAGGTTAATAGACTGAAAGTCTTATAACTGTCCACATATATCCTATCTTTTGTTTTTGAGCGCTCGTTCTACTTAAACGAGTTCTATATCGTTTTTTGCCAAATGTCGTCTTTTCGAATTCTGAATTGAAAATGGTCTCAAACGATAGGGTTAGACTACCTGATGACGAATTCGTGGTCAAATTCAATCGGTCCGTGCGGCCATCTGTCCGTTAGAACGATAACTTTCGAAGGGATTGTTTTAGAGAGTTTCAGGGTGTGTTAGGTTCCCAAATGCCTCGGTAAAGTTCGTTAACTAGCTAAATCGTAAAGGTGTTCCATAAAAGATGACTATTCAAAATTTTTGTTTTTTATTTCTCAGACAAACGAAACTAATCAAAATGCAATTTTGCAGCTTTATGCATGATGCTCATAATAAGCTTCACGCAAAATTTGGTGGCCATCGCGTAAGCAAAATAAAAAAAATAAATTGAAATACTTATTAAAAAGAAGAAACTTCATGTTTCTATAACAAGATATCCGATTCGAGTGGGATTAATTTGTGAATGAGATTGATATAATGAACGTTCGAAATTTCAAGAAGATCGCATCAACTGAACCATAAAAAAATTGTTTTTTTTTTGTTTTTTCCATAACAAGATACCCGATTCGAGTGAAATTCATTTTACATATGTACTAAATTGATAAACTGACTGTTCATATAAAATTTCAATAGGATCGCAGCATCAGAACCATAGGTGTTAATTTTTAATGGTCAAGTTTTTACATATTTCAGTTTTTGAAGGATTTCTAGAATATTATTCCGATCGTGCTAAGATTTTGCATTCATATATTAAATATCAATCTCAGGTCCTAAACAAAATTTCGAGGTAATAGCCTACTTGCTCCACCAATGAACGAGAGCTCAAAAGCAACTGCTCAGGGCTTTCTTCAATTTTTTGTGAGGGTGCGATATTTTCATGTCATTAACTTTCATATCCTCATCAAAAAAATGTAGTCAAATGAGATTTCACTCTTTAAACGATCCCATAAAGGATAAACGAGTTGAATACGAGGCTAATTGTTTGAATTAAAATCACTACATCTCAAACTTAATCTAATGATTGCAGAGGACAATGGGTCAATTCAATGATGGTTTGTAATTGCTACAATAAGTACGAAGTACCTAAGTAATTTAATATTTTTAGTCATATCCTACTAATTGGGAAGTTGATTAGCAGAAGCAATCTTTATTGAAGAAAGCGTTCGGAAAAGTAATCAGTAATATTTTAGCAATTGAATTTTTCCAGGGTTCAGCCACGATTATGCACACTTTTAATCACTATTTCACCCACTAACAGTGGGACCTGAGATTTCAGAATAAAAAAGACCTGAAAGTTACTCAAAATCTCGTCAGAAGATAATAAATATCATCACCAAAAGAATAAAAACAGAACCGCATTTAGAAAAACTTACATAAGCATGAATTGGTCCGGTTCCTATTCTCTTGTAACAAGTGTGCTATGCAAAGTGAAAAGTGAATAGTATGAAATAAATTAGGTAGTTTCTCATGGCTATAACGAAATTTTTTTCGAAAAATGTAAAAACTAGGTATAGATTTTGGGGCTCGAAAGAAAAATTATGATATTCTGAGTACTGCCCTGGAAATATCGATATTTCATGAACCTTTCGAAAGAACTCACTGAAGTGAACACACCCACAAAATATGATCGAAATCAGACCTTACATTCCAGGTTATAGCTATCGCAAGTTCAGGCCAATGTTCATAAATTACCCTGTATCTCCGAAACTAATGGTCTTAGGATACCAAACAACCAATTTTCTGAGATGCCCTCCATTCTCCATTAGGCTATGGACAACGACTTACGGAGCACCCTGTAAAATAGATGTCAAAGTGGTAGATACCATTATTAAAAATGAAACGTATTTGGTATTATGTTCGATATATATCTATAGTTCGTTCACGAAAGTTTGAGCGGTCGGTTTGCCCATGGAAATTTGGCATATTCCACTGTGCATATTGAAATTTTAGGTTATGTTGTTTAATTTCTTGTCAGATTGATACGCAATGTTGTCAATATTGCATAGAGCTCTCTGATATCTAGCAAGCTCGTCGGACGAGGCTGGGTACATTCGGCAACGTTGACTTCATTTTACGTTATCACAGCAAATACTGCAGAAACTTCAGATGAATAAACCAACGCCTAGTATGCGCTCAAACTTTCGCGAACGGACTATGGTTTGGTGATCTTTTCTTTGCTCCTTGATTTTGATGACATTACAAAATTTGTATAAAAATAAAAAAAATGGTTTTAAAAAATGTTACAGCACATTCTGAAAATTTTCATTGCTATTGACTTCATAAATTCAGTTTTTATTCAAAATGGTTCATACTTGAATAATATCTTAAGAATCGTCATGCAGATGTAGCTATCGTTACTAACGATCTTTAATTAAGTCTTGCTTGTAAATTGATAGGAACACTATCTGTATTGAATAGAACGCCAAAAGTGGAGTATGTTCCCATAATGAAATTTGATACACATCATAAAATTTTATGGTTCCTCAAATGCGTTATTCATTTGTAAATTAATCATTATTGAAACGAAGGAATATTCGGTATGAGAATTAGATTTCATTATCAGTTTTATGCAATTCTATTTCTTGAATGAGTGATCACTGAAGATATATTTAATTGAAAATTATGAAATATTCGTTTTTTAGTTTTGAATATATATAAATCGTAAGTGATGGGATTTTATTGGACTTATTTAATATTATTACGTACAAATCCCTTGATGATGCAATTCTCGAAGACTTTGCTATAGATATTTCAGAAAATGAATAATTCAAATATTGTGGAGTAAAATAACAGTTCCAATCCCGAATAAAGTGAAAAATTCTGAGTGGCTTGGATTTTATGAATAAATATTAGGAATTGTTTATTTCAAATGATAGAAGCTATCTGGCCTGGAATGAACCTTCAGGCGAATAAATGAAAATATATCTATATTAATTCAGCACGTCTTATCTGCATATTTTTAAGGGTAAAACTTTGAAAACCAATTCGAATCGCATATTGATTTGAATATAGTCTGGGAGGATTCTGCATTTCTAGGAAACTTTTGGGGTTTTCACTCCCAGCCTCTGAAACAAAAATAATTGAAAATTTTTTTATTAAGATAAAACTCCTGCGTAAATCTTTGCACTAATTTGTCAGGAGCAAATTGGTTTAGAAAAATCACACGATTCCAAAGATTGTTTAAGGTTGTCTGAAGAAGGAATGTTACATTATCTTTTTCATTTATTCCTGTTTTAGTTTTACTGTTAGACAACAATTTTTCTAACCCAATTTGCCCCCGAAAAATAAGTTCAATGATATACGCAGGAGCATTTCATCTCAATTAAAAATTTTCAATTATTTCTGTTCCAGAGACTGGGTGTGAAAACCTCAAAAGTTTTCTAGAAACAATTTGAATCGTGTTCATCGCTTGCAGAACAAGTGTCTGAAATACTTATACAATTTACCTTCACAATTAATTTATTCATGTTAGGTTTTCCATCTTCTGAATTATATAAATAAAAATTTTTAGGTTTGATAGGCTGATGACATTCAATTAGTGCGAACTAAGTGAAAGCTATACTTCTATAAAACAAGTAGGAGATGTACAAAAATTGAACTCTGGCAATAGGAACAACTATCATTTGAATGAAACTCACATTGGAGCAGAAAGGCTCCTTCCTACTCCCAAAACCCGTAACTGGTATTTTGGGGTCCACCAGACCCCCAAGATTTTATTTTCCTCGATAGTTCAGTAGTGTTTTTATTCTGTAATCAAAGTCATGTCGCTTTGGATGTTGCGATATCAAGTCAAGTTTTGCACAAAAGCGAATGCGAACCATAGATGACCCATGGTTCGAAGAATGTCATTTCAAAACTTGGATGCCATGGAAAGCGTTTTCCCCCCATCAGGCCCATAGGCAGGAAATGTTTCGGGGGAGGGCTAACTTGATTACAATAATCATTCATGATTGCCACAACGTATAACTGAACACATGCTTATTGATATTTCAATAATTTCGAGGGGGGGCGGGGCTTCAGCCCCTTAGCCCCCCCTAGCTACTACGTACCTGCACCTCATATGAAAAAAGAATAGAAAATAAGTATCTTCCTAAGATTCTGAAACAGTTTATTCTTTCAATCTCAGAAGCTGAAGAATTAGATCGAATACATTAGAAGAGGGAGTGAGATGCGCTAAAATTTCACAAGAGCAAAACATAAAGACATTTTCCATTATGGCACTTGTGGAGGAAGCATGCGAAGACTGCTCAGAAAAACTCTTGTAGTTTTTTATTCAATATCACCGAAATGTTGTTATATTCAGTAGTTTATTAAGATTAGAATTTAAATTTTATGTTTTGAATCTTCAGAAACACATATCATTTGAATTTTTTCAGAATTATGTGAAATCCGAAATTTTTACATGTTTCAGCTTTTTTCCCTTTTCCGCATCCAGATTAATTTTTTTTCGAATAAAAATGATTATTTTCCGAGAGTGGTTCAATTTATATCATTCACACTGTACTTTCAGTACTTTCAAGAACATCTAAACATTCATACCCTACCTATAAAAAGTCAATAGTTTAATGCGAACACATATATTTCGTGAAAAAAAAAGTTTGGGGTCTGACTGACCCTACCATACGTACCAAGAAACGTACCATACCAGCTACGGGTTGACAAAATTCGAGTCTCTCTCCTTCAAAGAATGTTGCAGTTTGAACCTGCATTGAAAAATTCATACGAATCAGTTTTTTTGATATTATGGAAGCTTAACCCCCTGGAATCCTTCGGTCTTCATTGAAAGCATGTTTGACAAGCTTTGACAGCCAAACCGAACTAGCACAAATAATAACCAATATATTAAATTATTATCTTAAAAGATTTGAGGAATTTGAACTATGTACAATGTGAGAACAGCATTCAACACTCAAGATCAGGGCCAATCTAACTAAAGTTCAACCCGATTATAAAACAAGATTGTATACATGATGTACTGTTAGTGTAGTAGAACCTAAATTGGAAAAATTTTAGAGAAGCCCTGGAGAGGACCTTTTGAGCGCTCGTTCTTTGCTGGAGCAATAAGACTATGGTCACTTAATTCTGCATGAATATTCAGTGTATCAATCTTTATTCATAAAAAAATTTCATTCGATGTGGATATTTTTTTTGAAATATGAATTTTCTATGGTTCTGTTCACACTATGGCCACAAAATTTTGCATGGGGCTTGTTATGAGCATCTTGCATTTGGTCATAACATTTAATTTCGATTGGTTTCATTTTTCTGAGGATTGAGGAACAAATTTTGTATGGCCATATTTTATGGACGATTTGACTTAGTAACGAACTTAACCGAGCCATTTGGGACCCGAAGTCATCCTCCTGAAAATTTCAAATTTCTAGGACAATACCTCCGAAAGTTATCGTACTAACGGACGGCCGGCCCCACGGGCAGAATTGAATTTGACCACAAATTCGTCACCGGGAAGTCTAACCCTACCCTACCGTTGAGACCATTTACGGCTTAAAATTCGTCATTCGTTTGAGTAGAACGCGCTCGAAAATATAAGTAATTGATGATTATTTTTGAGAACTATAAAATAGTTATTTTTTCTGGGACGGAAAAAAATGACATTTTATCTCTGTTGACAGATAATAAAATATAACTTTTCTTACCTCTTTCCCTGTCAAAAAGTGAGTGTATATCGGGTGTCCCAAGGTGAGTGGCCTATTAGATTATTATTATTATTATCATCATTATTATGATTTTTTTAGTTCATTCTGTATAACTTACAACGTTGATTCGAAAGTAGTGACATAGATCAGATCAGTATCTAATGATTGCTGAATTTCTGACTTAAATCCCAAATATTAAGCGAACTGGAGTCATTTCGTAACACCCCTCGTAACACCCACAATTTGATCTAATGGGCCACTCACCTTGGGACACCCGATATATAGTGATTTCGTAAAGAGTTATATTTTTCTTTCACTATTGAATCGTCGTTTTTTCTGTCACGGAAAAAATTTCAGATTTTAATAATAGTTATTTATTATACAAGGAAAAAATAATTAGATTTTAGCTTGAGGTTATGTTGTCACCGACGCGAAGCGGAGGGTGTCAAAAACCGTGAATTTAATATTTCTCCCGTGTATACACTATTTTTTCTATGACAGAAAAAACGACGATTTAATAGTGATAGATATATAACTTTTCACGAAATCAATTTTCTCCGGGAAAAAGCCTAAGATGATCTTAAACGATAGGGTTAGACTCCCTGATGACGAATCCGTGATCGAATTCAATTCTGTCCGCGGGGCGTTCCGTCCGTCGTCCGTTAGCAAATAACTTTCGAAGGGATTGCCCTAGAGACTTGATATTTTCAGGATGAGTTCGGGTTCCAAATGGCTCGGTTGAGTTCGTTAACCAGCCAAATCGAAAAACAGAAAACAGAAAAAATGTGTTTTTCGTGCCGGAAAAAATTAGACATTTTATCCTCGGTGTTCTCCCTTGTATGATGAATAACTATTTATTATGACGACCATGTGTTAGAAAATAACACAAATAATTTTTAATGAATGTTCCATCATCAAGAATTTCCACGTCAACAAGATAGTTATCAGTTACTGCAGAGTAACAGTAATTAGGTTTTTGTACTCTTGTTCTTTATACCTTATTGGATTTTTCAATCGGATTTCCAACATCTTCCTTCGAATAATTAATTCTTCAAGATAATTAATTTCAGAATTAATCCATTATGTGATATTCTCCTATTCATCGATGTGTAAATAAACAACGGGCAATTACGAAATATAAGTACAAATTGATTAGATGCCCATCAACCATACCTTTCTCAAGAACAAACTGCTGGTGATTTCCTTCATTTCAGACCATTATCGCTTCATGAAACTGCATTAACTGTATCCATGAAGTCACGATGCTCAAGCTTGTGGAAGGTCAAGCCTCTTACATCGTTCATATTCTTCAATTGTCTTCACGGTAAAGTAGTTGGGAAATTCTAATAAGGATGACTAAATACTCTGAAATTGATACGATGAATAGTGAACTCTTGAGTTATCCGCTTCTTTATTTGCCATGGGATTGTTTATATTGATTATTGATTGAAATCAGGAGCTGCTGAGGACATCTTTATACGGAGTGTCTGTAAACATATTCGAGGGATTTTGGGAGATGATCCCCCGATGAAAATGAGGAGGAGTAGTAATTTTCTTCGAAATCGACCCCCCTTCCAAGATACAGCCTTTGAAAGGCGATGACGAGAGGACAGTTTCGATTTTTTTACGGGTTCTCAGAAACACTGAGTCATAAAATTATACAGGATATGAAGAGCTAAGTAGATGTTATTCACACAAATTTTCAAGGTCTCATAACTTTATTATTAGGGGTTGAAAATAACAACCCCTTATGATTTTCCTCCAGAAATTGTTTTCGTGGGATAGATTTTCGAAAAATAAAATTCTTTCATGGTTTCTCTTTCAATTCTGTAGAAAAAAAATTTCTTGCAAATTTCGATACAGTCGATACTTTTCTCGGAAAAAATAAAAACTCATGAGCAGTTATGATCACCGCTCATTCCATTTCATCGTATGTGTTCCATAGAATGATTATTCCAATTGTATGTATTTGACAGGAGATAAAGATGTTCTATAAATAAATCTTTGTGCATTGACGGGACTAGTTCCAAAGTATGGGTTTAATATAGGCTGATTTTAAATCAATTAGTATTATTCTCCGCTTTCATTGTTTGTTCGATAAATCTTTCTGAATGTTTAATCACTAATTTCCGGAAGAAAATTATATCCGTAATATTTCAATTTCACAAATAGAACTTTCTTTCGATTGACAAGCATGATTATTGACAAACCAATTTTGAGCATAAACAATATCTTAGATTATTCATTCTATGGAACATACGATGAAATGAATTAACAGTAATCATAACTACTTGTAAGTTTTTATTTTTCCGATAAAAAGTATTGACTGTTTCGAAATTTTGCAGGAGACTTTTTCAGAAGAATTTAGTGCGAAACCATAAGATAATTTTATTTTTCGAAAATCTATCCCACAAAAACCATTTTTGAAGGAAAATTATAAAAGATTGTTATTTTCAACCCCCAATAATAAAGTAATGGGATCAAAAAAAGATATGTGAGTAACATCACCTTAATTAATCATACTATGTTTAGTTTTATGACTCAGTGCTTCTTAGGACTCCTATAAAAAATTTAAAACTGTCAATTCGTCATCGTCGATTTCGACAAAAAATTATAAGAACTACCTCTGCTCATTTTCATCGAGGAATCATCTCTTTAAGTCTTTCGCATTCATTTATAGGCACCCTGTAGAGATGAGTGACAATTCAATTGAAATATATTCTCATCTCTTCTTTTATTTGCGTGAAATTCTTGATCATGAAAAATGTATCAAAATGTTATTTGAGTTATTTTCATTATTTTCGTCTGTACTATTCAACTTTTTGCACAGCATTCCTCAGCCGACTTCAGAAAACACACTTTAGATTTGGAACTTGCAAAAGAACAATTTTCGTTACTTTGTGAAAATATGTATCATTTTTCACAGATTTCGAAAAAAATCATCAACAATTTCGATTTGTATTTTTTGATTGATTGATTGTTAAAATTTATTCGATCTTATTCAAAATTTATCTTATTATTGGATATTAGCTGTTTTTGAAATCTATAGATGATTGACTAATGAGAATTTTTCTATTCGATCTTAGAATTTTTTCTTCAATTGCATACCAAAATTCCACATGAGCGATGTTTACACTATTGCACAAAAAATTTTGCATGAGGCTTGTTGAGAGCATCTTGCATTTCATTTCATTCCGATTGGTTCCGTATTTTCTGAGATATTGAGAAACGAAAATTTGGATGGCCATATTTTATGAAACACCATCTACTATTTGGCTGGTCAAAACGAACTTAACCGAGGCATTGGGGAACCGAAATCACCCTGAAAATTTCAAGTCTCTAAGACAATCCCTCCGAAAGTTATCGTGCTAACGGACAGATGGTTGGACGAACGGCTTCACGGACTGAATTGAATTTGACCACGAATTCGTCATCAGGTAGTCTAACCCTATCGTTGAGACCATTTTCGGCTAAAAATTCGAAAATATAACAGACATTTGGGTAAAACGATATAGCACTCGTTTGAGTAGAACGAGCTTTCAAAAGGGAAAAACTCATACGTAGCATCTATAACCGAAAACCCTATCAGTCAACTTTCAGTTGATCTCAAAAACATCTTGGCTTCTGTAAAAAGAATCAGCTTGAAAAGAACGAATGAATTGTTTTACAAAGCATAGATTAAAGTTTGAACAAAGTAATCGCTGATTGATTTTTTGGAACTGTCAGAAACCCTTTTCGAAGATCCTTTTTTCGCTTTTCTCAAAGTATAGTTTTTCCTAAGGATGGCAGCTAATGCTGCCCGAAACATTGTACAGAAAAAAGCAAAAATGATAGGGATGGACCAAACTAATATTTCAATCATTGAACTAT
This sequence comes from Propylea japonica, assembly GCA_013421045.1. Lineage (NCBI taxonomy): Eukaryota > Metazoa > Arthropoda > Insecta > Coleoptera > Coccinellidae > Propylea > Propylea japonica. The sequence continues at coordinate 12,654,283 of CM024245.1, forward strand.
GTATATATTTTGGTTCAGTAACCTTCTTATTCATTGTAACCCCAAACTTCTCCTGATTGAAGTTGAAAACAAAACCTGTTACAAATAAAATGAACGGAAAGGTTACTGAACCAAACAAACACACCGTTCAATTATCACGAATATCATTGTTGAGTGGCTGTGGCTCCTCAAGCAATAAATTACACCTAGCCGCCAAGATGTACCTTATCAGCTGGAATCAAGAAAGGCGATGGCAGAACAATATTGCTATATTGTTTACAATGAAATATCATTAGATTCCAATAAAAATGTGAAAACAGAATAAATGCAAGGTCTCATTCTACAATTCAATGAATAAAACAAGACCTCTTCATGAGTTAAGAGACAAACAATACAGATTGCTTACAAACGATTTTGTTCTACAGAAGGATGAACTCTACAACATGAATCATTCCACTTGAGACTGAATGCTTCCTGAAATGTTTATCTTTAGACAGATTCGATATTTTTTTGTCATCATATTCGTTCACTCAATTCCAAGATGTACAGGGTGACCATTTTATTGACTGGTGACTGATTGATGGCACTATTCTGGAACTAACTCACTCTAAAAGCACTATTTCTTTACTTTTCAATGGTGTTATTCTGCGTCTGAATCCGTATTCTGGGCAGGTGATCTTCCGATGCTAATACGAACTTTATTTCGTAGGTCTTCACCTTCAAAAGTGTGAACCAATCAGAAAACGTATGAATACGTTTTGAATGAATGTCGGGCACGCGAAACCCAGACAGTTGATGACATATAATAGGAGTTCAGTGCAGCTTGGCTTGGGAGCAATAGGTATGCGACAGGTTGGTTGGATTCTATCTATGCATCTCCGATACTTCTGCCGAAAAAGCACTCGAAAAGAAGGATGACGATGGTGTATACTTCAATCACAGATACCGTTTGTAACAGGACTCTTGGAAACATGACTATTATTATTATCATTAATATAAATTACATGATATGAGTTGAGGTAATCCTATATAACTCATTCAATACAAATAATTAACAGTAAGTAACAAACAACACTCAGCCATAGTTATCATAATTATTCTTGAAAGAGTTCACGCTATGGGAGGCAAGGATCTCGATGGGCACTTTGTTCTACACTTAAAAAACTCTGTTGGACAAAAATTGTTGACAGGCTCTTGTCTTGAATTGCTTCCTGTATAGTTTCAGATGGTGACCTCTCAGGTGACTATGTGGATTCAGGACAAAAAGATTGGACATGTCAACACTGAATAATCCGTTTAGGCCTCTGAATGTAACAATCAAATCATCTCTGCTCCTACGCTTCTGAAATTCAGTGATTCCCATGGTATTCAATCTTTCGGAATTAGATGGTCTATTCCTATTAAGTCCGTAGGGTAAGCGTGTTGCTCTCCGTTGAAGTCTCTCCAATAACCATGTCTCGCTGGAAGGTTGGAACCCAAGCAGGACCCGCGAATTCAAAATGGGTCTGACGTAGGACTTATATAAACAGGGAGGCAGTTGCCGGGCTGCAGCCACGAAATGCTCCTTCAATAAGGTACAGAGCCCTTCCAGCTCGTCTTGTGATTCAGGGTATGCTGGGACCAACTGAGGTCCGCCGTTACTGTGAGGCCAAGATCACAATGACTTTCTGTGGTTTCGAGCACGTTTTCATTGATGGATATTGTGATTTCGGGTTATTTGCCGAGATGCATCACCTTTCACTTTTTAGATTGAGGGGCAGCATCCAGTCCTTGCACCATTCATTCAGGATATTCAGATCAGCCTGTAGAACCATGGGATTTTCCAACGAACAATTATAAATTATGTCGTCAGCATAAGCTACCACCTTAGACTTCAGCATGAACGGCAAATCAGAAACATAGAGCAGAAAGAGCAAAGGACCCAAAACTGAGCCCTGAGGTACTCACTACACACAGGTCTTGAGGTGGAAAAATCGTTCCCCACCCTAACACTGAACTCCAGTCCCGTCAGGAAGGCTTCGATCCAAAGCAGAACATTTCCCGCGATACCTAGGTGTCTCAACTTGAATAGTTAGCGGCGAAGTGGGACCCGATCGAAAGCCTTGGAAAAATCCAAGTAAAAAATATCGACTGACTCACCAGCGTCGACCATTCTGGTCCAATCATTCACGCATTAAAGCAAGTTAGTAAGAATGGACCTACCAGGGACAAAACCATGTTGTGCTGAAGGTATTAACCCGTTCTCAGGAAAAATTGAGTAGCTGTTTTTGTATAATCCACTCTAATACCTTACATGGAACCGATGTTAAGCTTATAGGTCGATAATTTGCTGCAGATTCTCTATCGCCCTTCTTATAAATTGGGGTTACTGAGGCTGAGACCCAGGAAGACGACAGACAATGCACGCGGAGTGACTCCTGATAAATAAGAGATAGAGGTAACGCAAGTGATCTCGCACATCTTCGTAAAATGGCAGGAGACAATCCATCGCGCCTTGGTGAGGAATCCTTGAAGGCAGAGAGATGTCTCAACACCAAATTCTGAGAAATCTCTACAAAATCAATAGTAGAAACACACCTGGGGATCCCCAGCCCCGGCATTGGTCCGTCTGGTTCTTGGAAAAAAGAAGCTAGAAGAGTGTTGATCATTGTTGTTCGGAAACAAAAAAGTTACGAATATCGCTGGTCTGAAGGTCAAATATTAGTGAAGAAAATGGTGGAAGTAGTCCAAATAACATTTACGATAAATTTTTGATCATCAAGAATTTTACATAAATATATGTATAAGGATTTTTCATTGAACTTTCACTCATCCATATGAAGAAGCGTACAAGACAAGAACTTCTTATTTCAACCTACAATCAATAAAAACAATCCATGCCAATTTGAAAAGCGGATAACTCAAACAGTTCGCAATTCATGGTATCAATTGCAGAGTATTTATACATCCTTATTAGGATTTCCCAACTACTTAGCATGGATACTACTAATAGGGCTAATCTAACCAAAATCTTATTTCATGATGAAAATCAGAAGTCCAAAAATTGCTCTTATGATGTTTCTTGAAGTGAATGTGGTAAAGCCTATAATAGAAAATCAATCACCCTACAAAAGTTCAAGATAAAGATAATAAAAAAAAAGGTCGACAGGATTAGACCGACAAGTCAAAGCCCGTCCAACATACTTTGTATAAGAGCCATAGGAATAAATGGAGTCAAGCTTTCATGAGATCGAACAGAAAAAAACGAAACGTATGAAATTGAGGGAGAATCGTTAATGTCGATCACCGAAAGTCCCATTAGTCAACCATCTATAGATTTCAAGCACAGCTGAGAAGATTGAATGAATTTCAACAATTCAATAATTCAAAAGATGATTCAAATTTATTGATGATGTTTTTCGAGATCTGTGAAAAATGATAAATATCTCCAAAACGTATCGAAAATTGGTTTTCCAAGTTCCAAGTCTCAAGTGTGTTTCCTGACGACGGCTAACGAATGCTGTCGAAAAAATTGAATACTAAAGGCCAAATTGATAGAAATAGTCGAAGAAACATTCGATGAATTCTTCATCATCAAGAATTATACGCGAACAACATTGATTGTATTTCAATTTATTGTCACTGGTCCTCATAAAGAAACGCACAAGATCTTCTGATTTCATTCTACAATCAATAAAAACAAGATATGTTGATTCATTTAATTTTGAAATTTCCTAATGTAATTTCTTTCTTCAACAAACCAATCAAAATCGATCTATTCCAATAGAAAACTTAAACAAATTATCAACTTCATGTAACAAAAGACATGTGGATTCCTTAATTCTCCTTTTATAATTATCAAGTTCCGTCATAAGGATCTTTGTGTTGGTTCCAGTTCATCATCTCCGTTATTTGAACAACAGGATTAGCGATTGTGATCTTTTGATCTTCTTTGAAAATTAGCAATTGACTTTGTAAATGCAGAGAATTGTCAAGGTCGCTTTCTGTAGCAAGTATTTGTAGGTATTTCTAGGGGAAGGGGTTGTTAAAACCCCAACTCCTCCTTGGCTAAGTCCTTGTAAGTTGTTTTTCTATAAGTTACGAATCTCACATGTTTTCTTTCTGACGACCAATGGTGCGAGTTGAATTTCCTTTTGTATACAGGTTGTTCCGGAAAATGTGGCAAATCTCTCGATTTAGGTAGAACATAAAAAATACCATGATTTTTTGCTATCTGCCCCCCTATGTAGATGTGACCTCCTAAATAACGCCACTGAAAACCATTTTAGTAAAAGACATTTCAATTACTTACTTCTTTCATTGTTTTTTTTTCGAAAATGGTTCATTTTATCGACACTGAACAAGACTATATTCTTTAGCTTGATGTTCAAGGTATCAAATTTATTTTTTTAGCACCTTATCATACACGATGTTGAAAATGTAAGCATTAAAATATACAACCCAGTCCGCCTCTGGTAAACTGATCATGCTAATTGAATTTGAGTGCGGTGATTTTAGGTTAACAGAACTTCCAAATATCTGTTAGAAGCCTCGAAATTTAATGTCAACAAGAATTTCATTAAAAAAATTGTGGTCATATAGTGTTCATTTATTCAATTATATTACTGAAATTATTGGTTTACCAAGTGTTAAGTGATGAATTAAAATGCGCCAAATATGCTTTGTAGAGTTGTTTATTTTTTGATTGCCGGCTCTGTACTGAGTATCTATCACAATTCGAAATAATCTCAGATTTTAATTCAAAATGCATAATAGAATAGCGAAATTCTATAATGTTCCAAACACGTTTTTCTTATTGCTCGATTTGAGCATATTTGAATTTCATTCACTAAATACAATGCGTAGCTAACAGATATTCCACTTTCTTGTCTGACCATACTATTTCTACACTGAATCTTGTTTTCCACTCATGAAGTAAGCTGAAGTACCAGAAGTAATTTGAACTATATTAATACGACTATCTCTCATAAAGTGGAAAGATCAGCCACATTTACAATAATCTTATTCGACAGAAGTGTTTCTTGAGTCGAAGTGCAAGTCCATTGAATCAATGTATAACTGAACAAACTACCAACAAACGCTGGTTCATTGTGACATCTAATTGTACCTAATATGAATTTATAGATAGAAATATTTATGAAATTGTTATTAAGTACAATGTTAAGTTTACAACATCATCAATGGGAAGGTTGATCATAAGCATCCATTAATAGTACGATCAATATTTCTGTCTGTGAACAGTGTCAACTCAGACAATTAGTTATCTTGATGAGTTGCACTTATAAATATTGATGTTCCTATATTCTACATAGAAACTGCTTGAAATATCTCTAATCCATTCATATTATTCATATAAACTTCAAGATAAACTGTAAACATTACTCTTTTCAAACTTCATCATGCCTTGTTCCGACTAATGGGGCAGCTAATCGTTACATGATGAAAATCATATGTATTTGTCATTATTGACAGCTAAAATACAGCACACAATGAAGGATCTGATAGTGATACAAGAATTTATTTCCATAATTACGATGACGAAAACGGACATGAAATCCTAATTGGATCAGAACGAAGGTAACAAACTGTAATAGAACAACTGAAGTGCTAATATGTTTATTCGACATTGACTTTTGACAGATCGTTAGAAATCCAAGATGGCAATGGAAAATATGCAGCAATTGCACAGCTGAAGAAGAGAATGATGAAGTGAGATCATTTACTGTGTGTTCCAACTAAATGAAGGAAATTCAGGACATTCATTTTTTGATGAATTTGGTCTTAGTGAATTTTATTTTAACGTTTCGCACATTGTTTATGTGAATATATTTAGATAATCTAATTTAACCACACAATTATTATGATAAGATATATTATTGAATATGTGAACAGAGTAGTTCACTTCTGCGATTCTGCAATTTCAATTAATAATTCATTTTTGAAAGGTAGGTACTCGTATAATATGTATATTTCCTTCAATAATTTTACTCGTCGAACAACTGAAAATAACTGAACCATTTTATCTTATTTCACTTTTGATATGATGAAATTTCGTTATTATGTCAATTATTGACATATATATACAGGGTGTTTCTGAGTTGATGCGAAAGATTTTTAAGGAGATGATTCCTCAGCATATTTTATGAAAGAAAGTTTCCATAAAGGTAGTTCCGGAAACGCATTGTTTCCAAGATACAGGGTGTTGAAGTTTTACTTAAAAACTGATTGAAAAAGTGGTACACCACTGAGATTTTTTGAACTTATAATTATTTTTGAATTATTAGTTCAATTTAGGGCGGAAAATCTATCCAGCGTTTTTTTCGTGTAGGGCTTCGATTTTATGTAAAAAATAAAACATCTTGACGTAGTATCTCTACTACATAAAGTGTTGAAGTTACGACAAATACGAGTTAAGATGTTTAATTTTCTTCAATAAAATGGCACCCCACACGAAAAGAAGTAGAAGATATTTTTAAAGTGAAATTTTACATTTTTGTATCAATTCAGAAACACTTTTTATAATATATAAAGCAAGATAGTCCAGTTGTCACGCACTCATCTGGGTGGATTCTCGAAACAAAAAAGAATTCATTCACCCATTTTAAATTTTTTGAAAATATTACATCTTAAACAGAAATATTTGGAATAGAAATAAAAAAATTATCCTCGGAGCATATAAACATAGAAACATAGAATGCCTTCTATATTTTCACCGGAATAATCCTATCAATTAAACAACAGACTTTTTACATAATAAAGTGTTTTATGGGGATAATCAAGATATTTATAATTTATTCAACTGAAAAAAACCGAATCAATTAGAATAACATTATGTATGCAGTTATGCATAATGCAAAAATATTGTTATCAAGTGTTGACACTGCATTCTTCCTTTGTATCATTGATGACAATAAAAGAATAATGCGATAAATATAATGAGAGCTCAATCAAGTTATGAGTATTAATAGGACATTTTAATTTTCTTGACCTATGTCTTGAAAAAATTTGTTACGGTTGCAAATCAATAAATCATCGGTTAAGTTTGTTAATTTACCAATAGGTCGAATATTTCCCGAATTATGATCAATTCAAATTTTATTTTTAGAATTTGTTTTGATGTTCCATTGAAACATTTTTCCGAAAAATTCGATACCTAAGCTTCAGTTTGACTGGAGCTTATGAGATGAATTAAATTCGTGATCACTGAACAACCATTCTTCAAACCTGAGAGATAGAGAAAAATTAATGGCCTATTACGTTGCTTTTGTTGAGGAAGTTGAAATGCTTTCTTCTGTTATAACGTGGGAAGTTTTCCTGAGGGAATACTAGGTACTTAACAGCTTCTATGACGGATTGGTTAGGTATTGAAAATTATGAAACTTTCGTGTAGGTTTGAGGTTTCTGGGTTCAAATCTCAACTCGGAATCAAAACTTCTGTTTTTTTTTACACTTTTCAAGTTTGATTTTCCTATTCCACTATGAGATGTGAATCAAAAGCTTTTAGCACTTGTTCGAAGTAGGCAAACAAAAATTAAAAATTTTATATCCCGAGAACTATTGGTTTCATTTTATTATTTATTATGAACTCTTCTTTTCTTTTCGAAACTCAAACGTTCTTTGAAAATTTTAACTTTTGAACATTCTTGTGGGGGTTATCTGGGCTTATGTGAGTTTAATTCCGGTACTCACTAATGAATTAAAATTCATGAATTCACAAAACAAGACACAATCTTTCTCTTCTACTACAGATACAAGTCTGTCCAATCTATCACAATTTTTACATTGATAGCTTGTGGAAATACAGTGGAACTTCCCTATAACGAAAGCGCTAAATCCGCAAAAAAAAATCGTAATAAGAAATTTCCTTAGGTATACAGAAAATTTGTTTCTATAGTCGGCAATGTCACGGTTGACTTCACTGATGAATTTAAATTTATCATTCAAACTTGAGCAGTGGCTTTTAGACATTTTCGCACAACTTTTCAGACTAGCGTAATGGTTAGATCGAAACCAAACAGCCAGGGGTGTATTTAAAACTGTTTCAGAAGGATCTCTCTGCCCGCCGTAATGATTTAGTTTAAGGCCGGGATTTATTAGGTACGTCCGGAAAAAATTAAGAAAAAACTCACCTTTATACCTTCTCACCAACACCCATTCAAAGAGTGATATTCTTTGAATATTTCGTTATAGAGAATTTACTTCCTTTTAGGGGGTGTTTTCAACATGGAATTTATATTCAAGGTGCAATATCTTGTTCGAAATTCGTTTTACAGAGAAATTCGTTATATAGACGTTCGTTATAGGGAAGTTCCACTGTATCTTGGATTTGGAATTATATTTTGTCAGTTTCTCCAAAGAGGCTGTTCAAAACAACTTCGACGTAGTTTTTCGATTTCTCCCTTATTTCAACAGATTTGGTAAAATTTCAAAAAGTTTCTGACAACCAGTGTCTGATGAGCTTTAGGTATGTATACGTATGCACATGTTTTTTTTGAACATTTTTTCTGTTTTTCGTTTTGACTGTACCATTTTCCAGAATTTTTGGGAATAAGAGATTGAGACGGTTCTTGATTCAATCCTACCTTCTCTATGTTCGATTTCATTATTATAATATTTTTCATTTCCATTTGTTAGGAGTTTTATGTATCTGCGTAAAAAAATGATTGTAATGGATACCATCAATACCAATTCTTATTATTTCAATGCGGAGGTTACTAAATAAATAGCGTCATGGGAAATGAAGAACTGTATGGAGAAATATGTATACATAAACATAAGTCATAAATGACGCTTCCATGAACTCTTATTCAGTTGATGCATCGACATTCATGATGTAATGAAAATGCATTGAGGTATTGTTTTTTCAAGGTGTTATTCGATAAGTATTGCATAAAATGGAGATTACTCGATTTTCAATTCATTTCCATTATGCTGGTAACGCGTATAAGAGTGATAAACTAAACACTCCCATCATCAAAATGGATTTGATAGGATTTGAAATACTTAATTTGAATTTTCATATTATTATTTTCAGTATGTTGAAGGGAAGAAGAGGGATCGGAAGGAAAAAAATGTCCTGGCTGTGGAACATCAGGCAGTGGACAGGACTGCACGATAAACAATCCTTGATCCATACATCCATTAGTGGATTTGAATTGGAAGAAGAAGTATGTTGAAATATAGAGTTTTTTCATGTGACACCATAGAAAGTACGTACGGGGACACGGTGTGTTCCTAAATAAGTGTATCAAACATGAACTATTTAACTTTTAAAGTGGCCATACTTCAAGGGGGATTAAGCGAGTGACATTCAGCGAAAAATCATGTCGAAATGGTGACGGTTATTCTTTAATTGAACATTTTTTTATTTCACCAAGTATTTTCTCTAAAATGATCACTAATCAGTTTTTCCCGTAGTCCCACAAATTTGACCACATTCGGAAAGAGCAATGAATTTTCCAGAAGATTAGGGAGTCTGTGTGCAGAAGAAACACTTATTGCGGGCGTGGTAGAGAGATGAATTTCGCGATTCTGAAGTTAACAAAAGAAGTTCTATTTTTTCAATAGTTTTTCGAGGAAATATTAATAACTATGCTTTTTCTTTCCGTAAGAAACCTCATTTAGTGTACTTTCGAATGACTTATCAACTTGTGCTGGTGCTCATCCTCCGTCATAATATCATGGCTAACAAGTAGTATAAGATCCCGATATAAAACGACCTTCACCGAGATGCTTATTTGATGAAACTTATTTTATATTTAATTTAATATGTCAATAAATATAATCCATATGGGTTGCCTAGCAAATTTCAGTCCAGAGTATGTTTAATTATAATTAGAAAAAATATTTTTTAAACTTTCACCGGTATGATTATTAGATAAATTCTATACCAATCTATACCTGTTTATACCTGGCAACCCGATAGTTGTGACCGGAAAAGAACAGGCAACCTAACGTTCGCATATTCTATGGGCTTCATACTTTCGATTGGTATAGAATTTATCTAATAATCATACCGGTGAAATGTTTAAAAAAATAATGTTTTTTAATTTTTAATTAACATACTCTGGACTGAAATTTGCTAGGCAACCCATATGGATTTATTTATTGGCATATTAAATTAAATATAAAATAATTTCATCAAATAAGCATCTCGGTGAAGGTCGTTTTATATCGGGATCTTAGACTAAAGATAACGACAAAGAAGTCGGAAAATTCCGAATCTAAATTTGCTCTATTTCGATGCTCTCCGTGATCGAATTTTAATGTGATTTTATGAAAATCAACAATTCATCTTGAATCGAAATAATAACGAAAAAATTAACCTCCTTCTTCATTACATTTGACACATTGTTTTCGTACTGAACCCTACAACTCTGCAAAGTTCATAGCGTTTCTGACGCGTTTCTGAACAACACAATGTTTTTTGTTGATGAGGTCTTTCCGAGTCTGAAAACAAGTTAGAATATTTCTTCTTCAAAGTATTCTAGACATAAAAAGCGAAAGGCGTAAGGTCGGGGCTATTCGGTGGCCATCTGACCGTATCTTTCAATCCATTGTATCGTGATAAGTATATTCATTGCATAGATCTTGAAATTACGACTATTATGTGCTGGACAGCCATTCATTTCAAACCAGACATTTTATCTGTAAGACAAGTGCATTTAATCGAATATGTCTGTCAAGTTGCTCTGGATTAATCTGATGAATTCTTCTGCATTAAAGTGATCGGTAAGTATAAATGGTCCGAAAAATACTCCTCTCATGACTGCCAACCTCATGTTGGAAATGAGAAACAATAGTGGCATGATGGTTTTTTCGCTGGCAAACATGGTTGTGTCGTAAATTAATCACAGCTGATTTAGTGAAAGTGGCCACATCAGTCCTCAAAATGCAATATTAATAATTATGCACACGTTTTCTTTTCAGTAAAAAATACCACATTTAGTGGACTTTCGAATGACATATCAACTTTTGTGCTCATTCTCCGCCATAATATCATGGCAAGATAACTATGAATATGTCTAAAAATTGCGAACCTCTTTCGAAGCTCTTCTTGATCGAATTTTTGTTGTAATTTAATGGAAATCATCAATTCATCTGTTACCTGTAGATGCTGAGACCAGACTTACATTTTTTTGGCGGTACCAGAATAATTTAGGAAAGTGGGGGGTCATAGGATATTGAGGACAGATGTTGCCACTTTCACGAAATCAGGTGTGATTAATTCACGACCAACCATGTATGTTTCTTTTTCTTAATTCCAACATGAGGTTGGCAGTATGAGAGAAGAACTTTTCGGATCTTAAGTTGCCTAACATACTGGTTATCAAGACCATTTATTCCTGCTCGAACATATGGTATGGTAAAATTCTCCATCTGAAGCATTGAATTTCGTATGTTTCCGGAGTGAATTCACAAACCCGCATGTGTTTCTTTAGATGCAGATTGTTGTCTAACAAAAACGAGCAAAAATAATCTTTGTTCTCATATCCCCAAGCAACTAGCTGTTCCATGCGTCATAAATAATCAAGTTATGTCTCTATATAATATTATTAAAATAATTTACCCATGTTTCAGAATTTTTAGCATGATTGTATACATACATATAAATATTGTGTTAATTGTTTTGGCTCGGAATGAATGTAATAATGTATACATATAAATATTGTGTTAATTGGAAAATTGCATCTCGAAATCTGCAACGATAATAATAGTGCATGAAAATTATTTGTATTTTTACCTATCGCCCCTAATCATATTGAAGGTCGAAGTATTGATAACGAACGGAAATGCAGCGAACTGATCAATTTTGTGTTATAATCATTCGATGAATGCTAATTTATACCGTAAGCAAAAATATTATGTATAATAATGAGCAAGCGAGCAGGGAGTAATTTGTCAAGTTTGGTGTTATATTTTCATTATAGTTGCATTTCGCATTCTTATCTACATTGAATCTGATAATTGGTTCAATGATTTGATTCCTGATTTTGATTGGGGAAGTATTGTTATTGAGCTGCTACGTTATTATATACCACTTGTACACTTGTACGTTTCAAGAAATAACTGTGTGTTTCTAATTGAAGGGGAGATTCCTCAAGTCTGAGGAAAAAAATCCTATGAACATGGGGTCGCAAACGTTTAATTTTGGAGGTATAGGGTGTAAAAGTTTCACTCAAAAACTGACTGAAAAAGAAGTACATATATACGTCACTGAGATATTTTAAACTAAAATTTTTCCCTCAATTTTTTGTTCAATTCAAACTGCTCGGTTAAGTTTGTTAACCAGCCAAATCGTACAGGGTGTTCCATAAAATATGGCCATTCAAAATTTTTCTTCCTCAATATTCGATTGAAAACGAATGTTATGGACAAATGCAAGATACCGATAACAAGTCTCATGCAACATTTTGTGGATATAGTGCGAACAGAATCATAGAAAATTCAATTGGAGTATTGAAAAAAAAACTTTATATTTCCATAAAAAGCTATCCGATTCGAGTGAAATTTTTTTGTGAATTGAGATCGACATTCTGAATGATCAGTTCGTGGCCATAGTTTTAACAGAACCATAGAAAATTCAATTGGAATATTGAAAGGAAAAAATCTTTATTGTTCTATAACAGGATATTCGATTCTAGTGATATTTTTTTTGTGAATAAAGATTGATATACTGAAACTCTATGCAAAATTTTGTGGCCATGGTGTTAACAGAACCATAGAAAATTCATTTGAAATATTGAAAGAAGAATATTTATATTTCCATATCCGGGTGAAATTTATTTTGAGAATGAAAACTACCATACTGATAAATGTTCACGCAAAATTTAAAGGTGATCGCATCATGAGAACTATAAAATCAAATTTTTGTATTTATTTATTTTTTACATACTTATTTCATTTTTTGAATAATTTCAGAATATAATTCCGATTGTGCTGAGATTCTACATTTTTAAATTTAATATCAAATCTCAAATCCCATATAAAATTTTGAGGTAATAGTCTTTTGTTTCACCAAAGAAGGACCGCGCAGAAGCTCCTGCTCGGGGCTTTTTCTTAAATTTTATTTTATGAAAATGATTCTTATTTTTACAATCCTTCACTTGGAACCATTATATCTACGAATTTTTCTCCTTTATTAACTGTAAGGCATTCATATAAAGTCGAAACCTTATAATATTCAACTTCAACTTCGTACAAAATATCAGATATCTTGATGAAATGTCAATGTTTTCCTTGAGGAAATGAGTTCTGAGGAAACTTGTTAAAAAGAATCTAGTTGCAGCAAAATTGCTTCACGTTTTATTGCTTTCAGTTATATATTGGAATTGATTGCTATGGGCGATAGTACATATCATGGAGTCCCTTGGTTCGATACAGTTTTCCAGTTTTAGTGTTCTACATGACATAATAAAATGAAAGGGAAATGATGAGATGTGAGTAACATATTTACGAAGACGCAGGGTGGAACTTTTCTAGATGCAGAAATTTAGATCTTACACATTCACTTTCAAGCTGGAGATATTACCATTACTAGATCCTTAATAAATCCGTTTAATCATTTTGGTATCTACAGGGTGTCTGTAAACAAATGCGAGGGACTTTAGGAGATGATTAGACGATGAGAATAAGCAAGGGTTGTTCATATAAATTCAATCCCCCTTCCTAGATACAGCCTTTGGAAGGCGATGACGAGTTGACAGTTTCAATTTTTTTTAGGAGTTCTAAAAAGCACTGATTTATAAAAAAATATTTATTATATGATTAAGTAGATATTACTCAGATAATTTTTTTTGATCCCATAACTATAATTTTCCTTCAAGAATTGTTTTCGTGGAATAGATTTTCGAAAAATAAAATTCTTTTATGGTTTCCCATTTAATTCTGAAGAAAATTTTTTTTGCAGAATTTCGATTCAGTCGATACTTTTCTCGAAAAAAATGAAAACTTACAAGCAGTTATGATCACTAGACATTCCATTTTATCATTTGTTCTATAGTATCTGGAAAAAATAAAAACTCGAAAAGAAGTTCTATTTGTGTGATTAAAATACTAGGGATATAATTTTCTTCCGGAAATTAGTAATTAAACCTTCAGAAAGACTTATAGAATGTCTTTATTTTCTGTCATAGACATACAATATCTTGGAATATTAATTATATGGAACACTTATGCGATGAAATGAAATGAACAGTGATCATTACTGCTTGTAAGTTTTTATTTTTTTCGAGAAAAGCGTCTTTCAAGCGAAAATCGTAGCTTTTGATAGATGTCTAGATATAAATCTAGAAAAAAACTATCAGAAGTGCGATATAGCAACTGAGATAGTCAAGCTGCTAACTAAGCACTGAGCTTAACGTCATCGTCTGAAGATTATCTGGGAGTGCCGGAACAAACTCAATGAGGTAGGCAAGGAAAATAAGATTTTTTAATCTAGGTTCCCGGCCATTCAGAAGCCAAAGGAAACGAAGAGGATCATACACTTGCCAAAGAGGGAGCACGAATGTCACTCACTGACCCAGAACCCTTCTGTGGTATAGGTAAATTTAACTATAAGAAAAAGTTTCTGGAGAAGGAGAAATCCGAAAAAAAAATTCTGGCAGAATCTCCCAGGGATGGATAATTGGATAATTCCACTAAGTTCATGCGGAACTTTGAAACAGCAAGATCCAAAAGATATCTGGATCTTGGTAAGAAACAGTTATACCCCTTCACTGGCAATCTTACAGGACACTGTCGGTTCAGGAAGTACCTGTTGAGGATGGGATTATCAGACACTGACGAGTGTAGGTTCTGTGGAAAGGAGGAAGAAACTCCCATCCACCTTGTCTAAGGAGAGAATGTCTAGGGCGAGAAACTTGTAAGAGTGAAGAACTTGCCTCGTTGAAGCCTTCAATGATATTGGATTTCATCAGATCTCTTGGACTTTGAAGCGAGCTCTAAAGGGTGTGGTCAGAACAGCTCTGTGAGGGGGCACAATAGACCATGAGGTCACAGTGAACTGCAACCCCTTTTTAAACTATAACTATAACACTATATTATATCCTGAAGGTTAGTCAATTACAACACATAGCTAAGGTAAGTACATAACATACTCACACTTTAATAATTGATCTCAACTTATTTTAGCCTATTTCAGTGTGGTCTCGCCCTTCTCGTGTCTCTTCAGTGTTTTCCATTTTTAAATGGTCTAAATGAACCATTAAAAAAAATTTGAAGGAAGAATTTTGAGAGAAAAGCTCTCTGGAGGAATCTTCTGAAAATTGATAATTCAAAAAAGATCCTTCGGAACTTTCAAACTTCAAGGCCGAAAAAGTATTTGGATTTCAGTAGTAAGACCTCCTCACTGGCTTTTTTACGGAACATGGTCTCTTTGGTAAGCATATGATAATAATTGGCATAACAGGAACTGACGAGAGTAGATTCTGTGAGGGAAGAGAAGAAAACTTCAGTTCGTTTAATTACAGAATGCCTTGCCGTCTGCGCAGAGAATGTCTAGAATAGTTCTGGAACTGATGGGGAAGCTATAGTGCTGTTAGGAAGACAGATCTGATAAGGGCACAATGAATTTAAAGCTCAGAACATCTGTGCCTAAAGATTGCAGTGAAATGTAACGCTCTTTACTATCTACAACAAGTAACCAGGTGGAATGGGAAATTAGGTCAAAAACCTCCAGGGTTCCTTATCAGAAAAAAATAGTATTGCTTCACGACAATGCAAGATCACATTCTGCGAAAGACACAGTAGATATTCAGAACAAATGAAATGGGATTCAGATCCTTAAAAAACTATATTAAGAATAAAACTAAGGGAAGAAAACGACGACAAACATGATTTGAATTTATTTTTTGAATAGAGGACACCTGAATTGTTCAAAGAGAGTCTTCAAAATCTAGTAACACCTTGGCTAGATTTTATTTAAGGGTTCTGGGCCTGTAAAGTGGCGTATGAGCTCCCTGTTTTGTAAGTTTGTTAACAACTTCTTTTTCTTGTTTCCTGAGTGATCAGAGGGGCTTATTGCACCAAATTAGTTTGCAACTTTTCACATTGCACTTTTCAATTAGGTATGAGATTCTTGCAATGTGAAAAGTTGCAAATTATTTTGATGGAATAAGCGCCTTGAATCCATACTAATGAGACTTGTTATTCTTGCCCACTTTATTGAGTTTTCTTCGCCACTCCAATATAAGCTTTGAGTCGATGACTTAGGACTCACATCTTCATGCCTTTTGTTTCTGAAACCAAGGCATATATAACCCTAACAATAGTTTTTCATTTCCCTTCGCGAGGTGCAGCTACAATAGAAACAGCTATACTTACAATAGGCTAGTCCATCTCTGTATCTGCCACGTTTCCATCACCGGAAATCCACTCCAGGTTACTATTTCATTGGGCAAACGCGTCGGGATGATTCGATGTTCAATTCATGGAGAAATCTGGGTCAGTAGCCGCGATATTGATACGAGCAGACGGAGTGTGTGCATCCCCTTAGGTCCCACAAGGCCCGTGCCTTTCGCATGTGAGGGTGAAAGACCTCACACGCACTCTCTTCTGGGTATGCGTTTCACCCCCCAAAACAACTATATTGGATGAGACAGGGCACTTGCCGAGTTTTCGCAGAAATTGAGATCATATAACATCTTCTTTACGACATTACGAATGGCAAAACGAGTTTATGAAATACTTTCCCTTGTGAGGGGTGAGGGTGGGATTTTATATCGCTGGCCTGCATTTTTTGCATTGATATCCTGAGATTTATGGCAGCTGTTGTCACAAGGTTTTTGTCTTGTTGTCTACGTTCCGCTGGGTTTTTTTTCAAATGAAACATTTTTCTTTCATGAAATTCATTTCCTTCCACCGGTTGGAGCAAAAGACGCAAGAATTCAAACAACCTTCTCCCCTTTTCCAGAGCTTTAATGGCTAAGGAGATTTAGTTTACTATGATTGATTTAATTAGGCCATTCCATCTATAAATGACATTTTCTGTGAAAATTATGATCAGGTTACGAGGTAGAGCATAATCAGTCTAATAGTGTACAATAGGGTTATGTGAGGAATCAATTTCGTGTACAATGTGATGAAGATTTCTGGTTTTTACATTAGTACATTGAATTCAGAATTTCAAATTTAAATCGCATCAATCCTACCTCGTTCCTTACTGAGTCGAGAGAGTTTCTACAACCCTTAAATTCCTTCCTAAAGTGATCTCCTTGGTCCACTGTCAGAACTACGCTAGTTCGGAAGTTGGATCTTGTATCAATTGGAATTTTTGGCAACTGGAGGTTTTTCATTGATTGGAATTACCGTGTGAAATATCGTCATAATGGCCAGACACGGTGAATTCTAAGAATGATCTGATCTGGTGAAATTCACTTTTCCAGTGCCAACTCAACAACGTCGAAGGTAAAACACGACCCTGACGAACCCCTTTATAGAATTACAAACATTGGTACAGATAGTTTCCAAGTTTTAACAATCTGTGAGTTCTCATCTATTCGGTGGTTCCTGGTTCTTGAATTTGAAATTTTGTAAACGTATTTGACATTTCTTAGATCCTTGACAACGATACATACATAAACCTCACGTGGATCGCTAAATTGTTGGCTACTCTCTGCGAATAGATAGTTTTTGTGTGTAATCATCACAATCTCATAAGCTAATTCACTCGCTTCTAAACTCGCGCAGTAGCACTTTCAAAGTATCCCATGTAATTGACCCATAACAGATTATTTATTTTATTTACTCCTACTGCTATAACATTGGAACAGAAGCAAAAATAAAACCTATTTCTCAAGATTAAAAAAGGGTTATTTACACAAAAGTGCTTTTCCCCATCTTTCCCCATATACGGGGTAAAAACAGGTTCCCCATGGGGCAAGATCAGAAATGACTTTATTAGGGCATGACATGATCAAAAAATATACTGATATGGATCGATTATTTAGTTAAGAGTTTATAAGTAGCAGGTTTTAAAAATTAAGATATGTACTATGGAAGTTGTTTTGTCAGTCAGAAAAGAAATAAATTAGAGAAAAGTCACAAAATTTGCTTCACTAGAATCCACCCTGAAAAAGAGTATATAATTCAATACAAAATAGTTCAAGAGATTGTATGGGTCGTGTATTTCGCAAACAATTAAACTAACAAATAAATCAAAATAGAAATTCACGAAACCATATCAATACGTTTTTACTGTAATATTGTTAGTTTATTTCGGAAGATTCTAATACATCAAGAAAAAGTGAATAAAATAAGAGGCAGATGGGGTTATCTTGCCTCTATTGTGGTCATATACCCCCTCCCCACTATTAAGAACCCCATCATGCCTCTTCGACCATTACAACACAAGCTGCCACTAAAAAAATGGTAACCATAAACCTAAAAACTGATCTTATCTTAACGTGCACTGTCCCTTATTCGAAAAAGTTCTGAACACGGCAACTAGTTTTGATGCGCTCAAGCAAAAACTTGACCTATTACTCGGAGAACATTTAAGCATTCTAGATGCATGTTAGCCACATGTATGTAGCTGTGTAACAGCTTGGTTCAGAGCTGTGCCGAAGCCATGTGCTAAGTGCTCGTGAAAGCTCTCGAAGCACTTTAGTGCTCGTAAGCACTTTGCTCGAGAGCACTAGATTGAACCGTTGCTTAGTGCTTGATGCAGCGAGAATTTTTTGGGAGGGCTTAGTGCTTAGTAATCTGTAAAGGTCTCGAACAGTTCAGAGAGCTCCAAAGCACATTAGAATTTACAAGCACTCAGCAGTTCATGGATTAGTGGGAACATGAAAATGGCCTAAATTTGGCATACATGGAATGTTTATTTTCCTTTCGGTTTCAATTTAATGGATATCATTTCAGAGAAACCCTGTATACAGAATTCTTATTTGATTTAAAAAACAATTTTATGTGAGAAATTATACCATTACAATTCAATTAGCACTATACAGGGTAACTCAATTGAAAGTGTCCACCCAAATAACTAAATAACGAATCATAATAATTGGTCAAAACACACAGACAGGTCGATTCTACTACTACTAGCCCACCCCCTGGAGTTCTTTGTAACCTTATCAAGAATATGAATAGGGAATCGGGTGAATTTGTAGCATAAATGTATGAATGGATTCAAATTTGTATGAACCTGCAGTTTGTGTTCTTTAAATGGAATGTTTTCATCTTTTTATCCGTACCATAATTCCATGAAAAACAACCTGTTACTTCGTGAATATTCACTTCATAGAACAAAACTGCAAGTTCATACAATGAATCCATGCATACACTTGTGCTACAAAACTACCCACTTTCCTTCACAAATTCATGATGAAGTTGCAACCCTCTTCAGAATGCCCTTCTGTCATAAAAAATCGGTCTGAATGTTTTCACCAATTTTGATTTGTTGTTGAGTTATTGAGGGTGCAAAACTTTAAAATAAGACACCCTGTATAGTCGTACGAGATATTCGTTATCCCCAAACATCAAAATCACAGACATTTGGCTGAAGGAGACAATTTTATTCAAAAAGTTCTTAGTACTCGATGCTCGTGAAAACAAATCTTAATATATATATTTCTTGTTGCGTGTGTATGTGACTGAACTGCTCCTAAACGAATGGACCAATTTTGATGAAATTTTTTGTGTGTGTTCGTGGAGATTCGAGAATGGTTTAGATTCACAAATCAGCCCGACAGGTGGCGCTGCAGTCGGTATCTAGTAGTATTTATAATTTATAAGGCAAGAAACGTTGCCGGATCAGCTAGTTACTTTATAAAGTGCTTAGTAATCGCGAGCATTCCTTAAAAAATAACAGCTTGGTGCTCGGGATTCCGGGGCACTTTCCAATAGGGCTTACTGCTTTGTGCTCGAATTACTTTTTCCCTTTCCCAGTTTCTTAGAAACTTTATAGCTTTTCACTACCGTCTCTGAAACATAATAATAAAAAAATGTTGGATTAAGGTGAAGTGCTCCTGCGAAAATCTTTGCACCTATTTGTCAGGAGCAAATTGGTCTTGAAAAAAATTGTTGCCTAACAGTAAAACTGAAAAATGAACAAACAAAACAATTAAAAGGATATTGTAACGTTTTCGGTGGCTATATCAGACACCTTCTTCAAACAAACTCTAAAATTCTTCAGAATTGTGTATTTTCTCATTTGTAATCTGATTGACATTGATAGTTGTCACTCTATAGAGATGTTGATTTATTTTATTTTGAAATTTCCTGATGTCACTTTCTTCCTCAATAAATCAATCCAAATACGATCTATTCCAATAGAACAATTGGCCAAATTATTTACTTCATCTAACAAAATACATGTAGATTCCTTAATTTTCCTTTTATAATTATCAGGTTCCGTCATGAGGATCTTTGTGTGGTTCCAGTTCATCATATGATCTCCGCTATTTGAACATATATGATCACAATTTGTGATCTTGCGATGTCTCTATTTTTTTTGTGTGTCTCATTCATTGGTTTTGTTCTAGTTAAAATGGATCTCAAATCATTTTGTGTTTTGAAAACAGTTCTTATGTTGAATTTGGAACCAATTCTTCTTATTTTCTCTGATAGGCCAGGAATATAAGGAATGACGTTCAACAAATTTGGTTGTTCTTGACGGTTTTCTGTTTGTACCTGATCATCATTAGAATTTCGATTAGATATTTTTCGTTCTAAGTTTGAAATTGTTCTTTCTATAAAATTTGGTGGGTATTGATTATCTAGTAGGAACTCTTTAATGAAAGAAATTTCATAATTTCTAATTTCAGGTGTAGATGAAATTAAAAAGGCCCTATCATAAAGTGTTTTTATAATACCTGTTTTGTTTGATGATTGGAATAAAAATTTAGGTATCTATTAGTGTGTGTTATTTTCCGAAATACACTTGTTTCATAATGATCTATAAATTTCTTATTAGAACATCTAGAAAATTATTGATATAATCAAAAAACTTATTTAATTCCTCTCTGCTGCCGTGTTGCCAAATTACAAAAATATCATCTACGTTACAATATCCTTTTAATTTGTTTCATTTTTCAGTTTTACTGTTAGGCAACAATTATTTTCAAGACCAATTTGCTCCTGACAAATAAGTGCAAAGATTTTCGCAGGAGCACTTCACCTTATCAAACATTTTTTAATTATTTATGTTTCAGAGACTGGGAGTGAAAACCTATAAAGTTTCTAAGAAATGCAGAATCCTCCCAGAATATATTTCAATCGATAACTTTTTCTCAGTGCTTGGAACAGCTCTGCTTTGTTTCAGATTATTCATAGGCAACCTTTTCTTGTAATGGGCCAATAGAAAAAATTTTTCGTAGACCACGAAACAAAATAAAATTTTTTTACAGTAATGAAATTTAAATACACCTTATAGGCAATGGAAGAGATGGGAAAACTCAAACTGATATTACTCAACATAAAAACTTCGTAACTCATCAGTCAAGAGTTTTCTTAGTTCTTATCTAATGAGACACCTAAGATTGCGTTTTTTTCGCAAGAGCATCAGTATTAGGTTGGCTTTGACGCAAGCAAGTCTTCTGTAATTTTGAAGGACTGTATTAATGAAGATTGCTAACTGTGCTGTATCAGTGATTTCAGTGTGCTGTCATCCAATAGTATAGAAAAAGCAACAGATGTTTCAAACCGTTTTTCCAAAAGCGACTTTTATATTCACAGCTACTGAATCTATTTGTCTTGTGACTCTTCTTCTTAATATATTTAATTCTGAAAACGTTTACAAGTTCACAAATTATCCGTGAATTCAAACAAGCACTCTTCATAAATTCACACCTTGCCGAACGATATCTTCAGCTTCGTCATTTTCGCAAAGTTATTCTGCTATCCAACCAAATTCTATTTGAACTTCCCTATTCTTTTATTTCTAAATTGTCCAGTCACAACTGCTACTGCTTCATTACTATTCAAAATGCTAATTTGGAGGTTTGTGTCGTGTTTGAAAAAATTTATTGGCGGGCCAAGAAAATTCTATTCCGCATGTGGCCTGCGGGCCGCAGGTTGACCATCCCTGATTTAGATATTTTCAACGTGAAAGATATTGGCGGTACCCCGTCTTGTCCCACCTTCCCCTCCTACTCGTAGAAACATAAATAATGGGAGCTTGATAGTTCACTTTATGTTTCCTGTATATACAGGGTGTTCATCATAAACTGGACAAACATATATTTTCGTGTAGAGGACATCGGGAGAATCATTTTTGCTTTATACAATATATCCCGTTTTCGAAGCATAAGCGAGATACAGGGGTCAAACGTCATTTTTGAGCAAGATTCTTATGAGTGTGGTCAGTTATGTATAAGACTTGGTGTAATGGTTTTGGTCAAATCTCAATATTTTTGGGTTCTCTATTCAGAAAAGTTGACGAACTCCGAAAAAAAATTTACAAAATGGCGGAAGACCTGCAATGTTCCAAATTTTTTTTGCGGTTGTCAAATTGACTTTTATTTTCTGAATGAACATAATATTCTTAGAATTTCTGTGAAAAAATTTTTTCAAAAATCGAACACAAATTTTTTTTACATGTCTCAGGGATGAAAAAATTTCACTCGAAATAGATGAAATTTTGTACAATTGTACTTCTTGAATTATCAATCACGAATATGAAAACAGAATTGAAAAATATCGAACGGTTTCGTTACTACAGTCATTCAAATGTTTCGTTCAGACCTCTGAAATATTGAAAATAAAATTGTTTTGGGTTCTAGAATCAAAATAATTAAATTATTGGCATGTTTAAACATTCTAGATGAATTTATAAGAAAAAAATCAGTGAAACTTAGTTGGGACTCGAAACGACGTAGGCATTAAATATACATGGCAATGGCACTGTTCTAAGGATATTAATATTCGTTGCCAGGCAACAGTAGTTCGTAGTTCATAGAGCTGACTGGTATTTTAATTTCAGTGAATATAATTTAGCCAGTAGTCAAACTCTATGAACTACGAACTACCGTTGCCTGGCAACGAATATTAATATCCTTAGAACAGTGCCATTTCCCTATTTAATACCTACGTCGTTTCGAGTCCCAACTAAGTTTCACTGATTTTTTTTCGTTTAAATTCATCTAAAATGTTAAGACATGCCAATAATTTAATTATTTTGATTCTAGAACCCAAAACAATTTTATTTTCAATATTTCAGAGGTCCGAACGAAACATTTGAATGACTGTAGTAACGAAACCGTTCGATATTTTACGATTCTGTTTTCATATTCGTGATTGATAATTCAAGAAGTACAATTGTACAAAATTTCATCCGTTTCGAGTGAAATTTTTTCATCGCTGTAGACATGTAAAAAAAATTTGTGTTCGATTTTTGAAAAAATTTTTTCACAGAAAGTCTTAGAAAATTGTGTTCATTCAGAAAACAAAAGTCAATTTGACAACCGCAAAAAAAATTTTGGAACATTGCAGGTCTTCCGCCATTTTGTAAATTTTTTTTCGGAGTTCGTCAACTTTTCTGAAGAGGACCCAAAAATATTGAGATTTGACCAAAAACCATTACACCAAGTGTTATACATAACTGACCACACTCATAAGAATCTTGCTCAAAAATGACGTTTGACACCCTGTATCTCGCTTATGCTTCGAAAACGGGATATATTGTATAAGGCAAAAATGATTCTCCCGATGTCCTCTACACGAAAATATGTGTTTGTCCAGTTTATGATGAAACACCCTGTATGTGATTTTAAGCAAAACAATCAAAAAATCATCCAATTAAAGGAACATCAAGAATTTTTGCGCTTGCAGTTAAGAAACTGGACGTCCTTACGTGGAGCTGACATTACTTTTCGTTAATGGTATAATCGAGACTGATCATAAGTCATCAAATTTGATAGATTAAGTAGGTACTCTATAAGAAAATATATTTATATGACATATTAATTCATCCTTCCACATATCAATATCCTGATCTATGAGTTTATCTCGTTCTCTGCTGTCAAAAAACATATATTATAACGATTCTTATGAAATGTATGCATAGTTTGCATCATGTTCGGAATCTTGATTGATAGAAGATAATAATAGTTCCAGAGAAGTTTTACTAACTGTTATCGATTCGACCTAGAAAGACCGGAATTTAAATGCACCAAAATTGCAGTTAAGAAGACAAATTTCGACAAATCATAAAATTGAGAGAAACTGCTGATTATTCCTTGACATTAATTGATTGAAAAAAAAATTTGCATGAAACTAATATTAAGAAAAGTGGTTAATTGTCAATTCTGGATGAATTTCCATACATATCACACCTTTAAAAATGAACCGTTACTAAACAAAAGTATCCAATTTTACAGGAGGACGAAAAGACGAAAAACGAAGATTTATGCATCATTTTGCTGCACCTATAATATTTAAATCTTCGGAAAAAAACTTATTTTCGGGATCAATAAGGTGCTTTTTATTCATGCCATGGTATGTTATAGAAACTTTTTTCTTATGTCAATGAAATAATTATATTTAATAACTTCTCAATTTGATAGATAACACTTTACCACCAGTTTTTTTTCAATTTACTAGATCCGTATGAAATCGCAATGTAAAAAACTCACCTAAACAAAAATATGTATTTGTATAATTCAATGGGGTAACCATGAATTGGTAATCGAACATATTATTTTTTCGGGTGTTTTTTTCATTATAGGCAATGGAAAACATCTAGGTAATGAATTGTTTCGAACTATAAAGGAATTAGAGTTATTATTCTATTTTGTAGTATACCAAGTTATGGAACAACTTTCGAAAAGAAAGATCTATTCAAAAAATGAACATAATTCCAAGGTTTTACAATATGAAGAGCAATCCAATGTCAATTGTTTACCAACTACCTATTGATTTAACATGTTGTTATAAAAAATATTTCACAAGTCTAAGACTCTAAGAATCATATTATTAGCGATCAAACTTTTTGAATTCCTGTGGCTAAACGAAATGTAAGTATTTTCCAATTATAATGAGAGAAAAACCTAATTTCCTTATGATGCAGCGAGGTTTAATTCAAATAAACACAATTTTCTCTTAAACTTTCATCACCTTTCCCGACATGCTGTTTTGCACTTAGCGTAACATTCAAGATCGGTATTGTAACAACGCCATCTAGCCTGTTATGAGGAACTTTGACAAAAGAATGAGCTTCTTTGATAGAATACTCCATATATAAAGAGATGGCATTAATAACACAAGTTGAGATAAGTTTGGTTTAGTAACGGTTTACCTTTAAAGGTGTTTTATGTATTGTTATCTTCTACTTTTTGATGGAATGATACAAAAATATTAGTTACCTTAACATATCTTATCAACAACTAATGATTACCATTGAGACATAGGCTGAGGACATAGTGGTCGTTGATCCAAATCTTGTTAAATTAGTTCTGTGGAAAAATTAGACTTTAGAATTGTTTTTTGTTATCTATACTTTGGTATTAATTATTGTACTGTCTATTCATTTTTTATGCACCATATTGTCGATATTGAAAGCATTTGTGTCGTACTGAATAATTGACTTCTTATAAATAAATTGAGCTCATTTCATTTAATGTTGAGATTTATTTCATTGAAGTATTGTTGGTATTGTGAGCGCGAATATTTATATTTATAGGAGATTTATAATGGCTTTTTTGTTCTCATAGATTTTTACGGTATGCTTCTGTATTGGCATCAGATGTAATTCAATTCTGTTCCTTTGAAGCACTTTCATACTACAGGGTGTCCCGTAATTAGACCGACAAACTTCTAGTGGACATTAAAGATAATATTTTAGACAGATTCGACCCAAATCATATAATACAAAATTGCTTCGTTAAGGAGCTAGTGCCCTTTGAAGATGACGTCCTGTCCACACTTTTTGCCACATATTCGCAAACATGAATGCAAATAATTGATATCGAAATTTTTGGCGAGAGAAGATGATCTTTGTTTGATAGAATTGATTTATATCTTCAACCTAACCATTATCAAATGAAATAAATTCAAAACAAAAGTGAAAAGAGAGAAAATTTCAAATCTATGTTTTTCAGAAATGGTGCATCTGGGCGTTATTATGCAAGAGCATCTTTTTTCAAGAAAAAACGACAGAGTTTATGAATATGATGTAAATCTCGCGCGAAATAATGAAGTTAAAAAAGTTTCAACTGAAAATATCCTTCGCTCCCCCCCCCAAATGATACGATTGTGCTTGACGTGTAAGACATGAACTCAATCTAATCGATGCGTATTTTTCATATTAGCCAATGTGTAAACTTTCAGCACTTCGTTGCGAATATGTGGCGAAAAGTTTTGACAGGACGTCATCTTCAAAGGGCACTAGCTCCTTATCTAAGCAATTTTGCATTATATGATTTAGGTCGAATCTTTCTAAAATACGATCTTTAATGTCCTTTAAAAGTTTGTCAGTCTAATTACTGGATACCCTGTATATCCTTCAATTTCTAATTTTTGTGACCGACTTCAACTGGACACATTTGTAGAGGTTTTAAAAAATGAATGAATAAACAACCTTATCATAATGAAAATGAAATAATATAAGGATGGACTATATTGCCTAGGCAAAGTTGCCTGTCTTGCGACATACCTAATCAGGAAACTAAAGAAAATATATTTTTTCTACAAACGTCAAAAAATGACAAGGTTCGCGCATTGGCAAGAATATGCGAAGTGACCCTTTTTTTCATTTCCTTCGTTACTATGACACCGTGGCGCGAAGTAGTGTGCGAAATACTTACTTCGCACACTGCATGTAAACTATATGGGATTTTTATATTTTAACTTGGTGAATTTCTTGAAATCCACGTTTTCTTTAACATTGAGTGTTGCTTTCAACATAGAATATATTGCCCATAGTTATAATACCTAATTACTTGATTTGGAAAAACAGTTCCAAACCAGTTCAATATTTTTTTTCATATTAAGCTAAGCGTTTGTAGAAAAAATTTTGTTTGCATCTCATGCGCGAAATACTTTGGTGATCTCGACTATTTTTTTTACTCGGCTGCGCCTCGTTAAAAAAATCAGTTCTCGATCACCAAAGTAGCATTTCGCGCACTAGATAAAAAAATAACTATTTCCGTCGATCTCAAAATGAAAGGTGATTTTAACGTGTACGGAATTGATCATTAATGACCTCTTTTAAGGCTCAATTTATGCTATTTCGATGTGCAATCCTCATGGCAACCGTTCACAAAATAATTCAGAAGCACTACGAGAAATGTCAA
The DNA here is from genome assembly GCA_013421045.1 of Propylea japonica. Taxonomy (NCBI): domain Eukaryota; kingdom Metazoa; phylum Arthropoda; class Insecta; order Coleoptera; family Coccinellidae; genus Propylea; species Propylea japonica. The sequence goes on from CM024245.1 coordinate 12,681,492, forward strand.
TCAAGAATTTATACACATTCATATTGAGACCGTCGAAAAAATCTGGTAATCAACTCGGTCATTAAACCTAGTGACTAATGGTCTCGAACTATTAGAATATCTTGACCATTAGTCACTGTCTTCAATAACCTAGTTGATTAAATAACTATTTCCACTGACCTCGAGATAGAAGGTGATTTTAATGTGTACGAAATTGATCATTAATAACCCATTTTAATGCTCAATTCTCTTGGCTATTTTAATGTGCAAACCTCATTGCAACCATTCACAAAGTATTCAGAAGTACTACGAGAAATGACAAAACTCTACAGGAAGATTAGATACATAGAAATTTCATTATTATTATGACAAATGTAGGTCTTGTGCAGAATGAAAATGTATTTCAATAAAGAATTCATACACAATTCATATTGAGATCGTCGGAAAAATCTTGGTTATTAATCGAGCGACTAATGGTCTCAAACTATTAAAGCGTTCGCTCTGCTCACGCTTTAAAATATCTTGACCATTAATCGCTGTCTTTAATAACCTAGTTGATTGAATAACTAATTATTAAAAACAGAAATTTGACAGAAAAGATTAACAATGTGAAAATATGAACTGAGAATGAAGATGGTTTTTTTGAACAGAAATTATTCTGTAGTCCTATTCAATTTATGGAAAAATTTGGTTAGTTGGAATTTTAATTCAGATATATTTTTGAGATTTTTGGGGAGAGAATTATAAAATAAAGGTCCGAAAAAAAGGATCTTTGTGTCACAGCCTTTTTGAATGCCGGCACAACATTGTATTTCATTGAGGTTGATCTGTTTGTTCATGATTATTCTTGAGATAAAGTGGTAAATGTAAAGCAATCTGATATTGATCCTTGTTATTTTTTCAATCATAATCTTTAATAGTACCTATGTTCTGTGTTGTTTGCAATATGTTGAGTGTGGTATTAAATCCTACTCCCCATGCAGTTATACAGTACACTGAGATGGACCCTGTCAAGATGATATGAAGCAACATTAACTTATTCCTGAACCCAATGTTGCTAAAAGTAAAAAACGATGTTCCAAGACGTAATATACTTACAGACAGTTAATATTCCGATTCTCAGAAAAGGTGGAAAGTTAATTAAATTAAAAAAACTATTCAGAGAAATTTTCACTTCAAATAATTTCCGATTGAAAAAATATATTGAAACAATTATTAATACGTGAAGTAACCCCCCTCAAAATAATTGCTATAAATGTCGGTGCATTCACCATTTTGCGATTTGAGTTGAAACATATTGGTGTACTAAAATGAGTTGAAATAAAATAAAAAACGAACAAAATGGGTTTTTCCGTGCAGACAAGCTGTTTATGAAGAATAAATTCACTGTGATTCTATTTGAAGTATTGACGGTAGTGGATGAATAAAAATTTTCAAACTAAACTTAAACATAATAATTCTACAATTATTTCTTTGATATAGTGGTCCGTGGACCACTAAGATTTCATACGATAATTGAACCATAATTATGAATTCGAACTGAATAAAAGATTAATGATGATCGAAGAAATGTAGACCCTCAGCATATCATTCATTATACACCTTTGTGTATTGTTAGTTGCGCGCACAAGCTCGCGTTGGGGATTTGTTCCTTCGCCAATTTGTATAACGTCAAAATATGTAGATCGAATAATTGGACGAGAAGAATAGCACATTGAATAACTTTCCAGAAGAAAAAGTGATCCATTCCGGAGCTACGCTTAAATGATCAAATCGTTTTGCTAATTGACCATATGTTATGGAGGTTCTGAAATTCATATTATGCTATAATCTTCTGAATGACTTCGAACCCAAGTTGAAAAATTTACGACTTTCCAAGACAACAACCACGTGTATGGAAAATCGGAATTGACTCAATAAAAATAAGGTCATAAAGGATGAAACTTCAACATTGCCAAACTTCACAGAAAATTTATTCGACGTTGAAACGATCCATTTTGAGTAAAATATATACACAGATAACTGTGAAGATTTTAAAGGAAAGTTTTTCATGCTTTATTATATCCCATAACTACTTATGAAAAAAGTGGGAATAAGAAAATTATTCTGAAAATTTTATTCATCTGTCAAATTCGACAGACAACAATGTTCCGACTGATTTTTTAGTTATTGTTTTAGCCAATGAGCATACAATTAGGCGATAATTTTGCATTAGTGCAAATTGTCGATAATTCGCACTTGTGCAAAATTATCAGGTCCTTTAAAATAAATGCAGACGTAATTATGAACGTTTATTACTTATTAGAGTAACAGGAAAACTGACAGCAACTTACAGCGACACAATACGATTGATGGATTCACAAAATTTTCTTAAAAATTAACTCTTGCAATGAAAATGAATCGATAATTTTTGACAAATCTGCTCTCATGCAAGTTAAACTGTAAAAGGCACTCGAGCGCTCCGCGCACTCGTGCTCTTTTTCAACTTAACCTGCATTCAAGCATATTTCGCAAAAATTTCGATAATTTTCATTGCACTAGTTAAATTACAACTGATAATTCAGGCGGTCAAATACAGTGGAGACTCGATAATCCGGATATCTTATACTAGTCCGGAAAAATGAAATGTTGTTTCTCATAAGAATTTATGTAGATAAGGGTCAATCAACGTGTTGAGGCTCATATTTTTCGAACTTTAATTGTATGAAATAGCATTTTTGGTTAAGAAATGAAAATAGTAAAAAAAATCATACAGATGATAAGGAAAATCAAATTTGTTCGAAGCCCATCATGTCATCTTCATCAAGCTATATTATGTATAAAGGGTGTTCTGTGAGTCGTTCACCATAGCCTAATGAGGAATGCAGGGCATCCAGACCTTCCAGAAGAAAGGGTTGTTTGGTATCCTTAGACCATTAGTTTCGGAGATACAGGGTGATTCATTGAACATTGGCCCAAACTTGCAATAGGTAGTTATAACTGTCGAATGCGAGTTCCAATTTCGATCAAATTTAATGGGATTCTTCACATCAGGGAGCTCTTTGAAGCGGTTCATGAAATATCGAAATTTCCAGAGCAGTATACTCAGGATATCATGATTTTTCTTTCAAACCCAAATTCTGATTTTTTTACATTTCTCACAAAAATTTCGTTATTGTCATGAAAATCGACACAATTTATTTTATGTTATTTCTTTTTCACTTTGCATGGCACACTTGTCACAAGAGAATTGGAACACAACGAATCAAAGCTAATGTAAGTTTTTCGAAATGCGGCCCTGTTTTCATTCTTTTGGTGTTGATATTTATTGTAATTTACCGAGATTTTTAATATTTTGAGTTTTTCATTTTAAAACTTCAGTTTATACTGTGTGTGGTAAAATTGTGATTGAAAGTGTGCGTATTAGAGCTATGAAATTTTTTGGACTAAGTGCTGATTCACAATTGACGTAACCATAACGAACACGTAAACGTACTTTGTCCGTGAACGTAAATGTGTTCAGAATGGACTTTGGGCGCAGTAGCAAATTATAGACGTTTTTGTAGAGTAAAAGATGTTTCTGTACCTTAATAATAAGTGTTCTATGAATTTTTTTGGCAATTGATTACTGTGAGTGTTGTCATTAATTAAAAATGTATGAAGTATTAAGTCTGTTTTTATTGAGACGATGTTTGAAAAAAAAAAGAAATTGAAGAGCAAAATTCTAAAAGAAGAAAAAAACGACGTTGGTGATTTAGACCTACAAATCACAGAATGTGAACAAATTTCTATAATTAACGTTAGAATTACGGACTACCATAAGCTCAACGTAAACGTAAAAATTACAGAGCCTATTGTGAACAGTTCCATATGATTTGCATTGGTTCAACTTTGCGTTTTTCGTTTACGTTTCGGGAGTTTTATGCTGGATTCACAATGGACGTAACCCTAAAACTCCCGGAACGTAAACGAAAAACCAATGCAAATCATATGGAACTGTTCACAATAGGCTCTGTAATTTTTACGTTTACGTTGAGCTTATGGTAGTCCGTAATTCTAACGTTAATTATAGAAATTGTTCACATTCTGTGATTAGTAGGTCTAAATCACCAACGTCGTTTTTTTTCTTCTTTTAGAATTTTGCTCTTCAATTTCTTTTTTTCCAAACATCGTCTCAATAAAAACAGACTAATACTTCATACATTTTTAATTAATGACAACACTTCACAGTAATCAATTGTCAAAAAATTCATAGAACACTTATTATAAAGGTATAAAGGCACAAAGTCCATTCTGAACACATTTACGTTACGGACAAAGTACGTTTACGTGTTCGTTATGGTTACGTCCATTGTGAATCCAGCATAACATAATAAATTCAGAAATAAATGAGGTAAGCCCTCTTAAAAAAATTGTGTTTTGCTCATAATACTGAGAACGCGCGAGATGTCGCTGAGTGAGGACGTGCTATCGGGTCGCTCCGATATCCCAAGTGCGGCGGGTGAAAATTTCGATAAACTTTGCAATTATTGCAAAAAGAAAGTTTTTGACTCTGTCCAGTGCTTTAAGTGTAATGAAGTTTTCCATCCATCATGCCTGATGAAAGCGGCAGCGAGGAAAACAGCAGTTTGTCGGCATGAATCGACAATTGAACGGAATTTCAATACCGAGGAAGCCAAAAATGATACGGCATATCTCAGAATGGAAATTACGTACCTAAAGGCTCTTTTAGAAGAATCTCAAAGCAAAAATAAGATATTAACTGAAAACAATCAATTACTTCATGATAAGATAAGAAATCTAGAAGGTAATATACAGGTGGAAAAAAATATTCAAAAAAATAAAGTAAACAACGTCAAACCAGATGAAAATAACAAAGCCGCCGAGAAAACTACAGAGAACACAACATCTTTCAGTTCTATGGTCTCGAAAAATTGCTATCCGCGCAGGTCGCTCAAACGTCAGCGCCGGCTTTCCGGGATGTCACCTCAGGACAACATGTCACTGTCAATAATGACAATCTGAAGGATGTCAAAACAAGAGGAAACAAAACAAACATTGCCGAGCATGAATCTCAAGCCAACATCGAAGTACAGGATGGATGGACGAAAGTTAGCAGAAGAAAGAATACAAACAGAAATAAGCCTCACTACGGAACTAAATCGACGGATGAAAATAAAAATTCGAGGCGCAATACGACGCCGGTGGATTTATGTTGGCAAAATTTCAGGAAAGGAAGTATCAGAGCAGGATATCCAATCATATTTAAGAGACGTCGGAGAGGATGAACAATTCATAGTAAAAAAGCTAAATACGGTTGGACAAAAACTCTTCATTTAGTATCGGCGTAACTCAGGAATCTTATAGTAGAGTATTCAGTGAATCACTATGGCCAAAAGGGGTGGTCATCAGAGATTTCACCTTTGACAAACAATTTTTTCGGAAAGAGAGGGACTCCCAAATCCCTCAAACACAGTAAAAATATCCTCCACCTGCGGACTTCATACAGCGGAAATTAGAATCACTCATTTGAACATTCAATCTCTGTCCACGTCAATTAATGGACTTGAGTTATTTGCCACAGACTACAACATAGACTTTTTAGCAATCACCGAACACTGGCAAAGTCTTGATCAGCTTATTGCCTACAGACTAACTGAGTACGACCTGATAACTAGTTTCTGCAGGGAATACAATAAACAGGGGTACAGCCATCTTTGCAAAAAAGGAACATGCAGGTAAATGCAAAATCAGAGAAGACCTCACAAGATTAAGTATAACAAATATAATTGAGTGCTCTGCACTAGAATATGTTAATCCCTCATCGACCAAACTGGTAATTGTTTGCATCTATCGCCCAAATGGGATCTGTTCTGACGTTGAGATATTTTTTGAAAAATTTACACAGATTCTAGACATACTTACAAAAGAAAAAAACAAAAAATTTGCTATAACAGGAGACTTCAACATCGATCTACTTACTACTTCAAACAATAATACTCAGACATTAATGCAGCTATTGGAAGTTTATGGTATCAGGATTATAATAAATGAACCAACACGTATTACATCAACTAGCAAAACCTGCCTCGACAACATCTTTACCAATATTGAAAAAGGTTCAGATGTGTACTTCAGCCCCACCTATCTGATCATCTAGCTCAATCTTTCACTTCGATTTGTACTCACAACCAGCTATTGCTTTAAAAACAACAACAAGCAGGCAGTTCAACGATGTCAACAAAGCAAATTTCCTTAGAGAACTAGAACAAATGGAGTGGTTGGAATTGGAACAGCTAGACAAAACCAACTTAAATGGTTTATGGGACACTTTCTCAGGTAAATTCAATAAGGTGTTTGAGAAATCATTTCCACTCAAGCAAATTAAAGTCCGGACCCAACCACGATCAGCCCTGTCAATACTGAAATCAAACCCAGAGGTACAGCAGTTAAAGAAACGTCTAGACATTCTATTCTTGATCTCTACCACAAATACTGAGTACCTAGAACAATATAAAGAGGCTAAGCACGACTACGACCTACTGCTAAGGAAATCAAAAAAAGATTACTATGGAGATAAGATACAGAGGTCTTCCAATAAATCAAAGGCAACATGGAATGTTCTCAACGACCTTACTGGCAAAAACAATAATAGAGCAGTGATCCTACCATCAACAGACTACAAAAAAGTGGCAAGTGATTTCAACCACTACTTTGCCTCGGCTCCAAAAGAACTATGTAGAAATCTGCCAATAAGTGAAATGGTAAATTCAGTAGGAAGATCGGAGAAAAGTTTCTATATGTTTAATATCACTCCAGAAGAAATTGTCAGAGCTACCTTGAAGATGAAAAACACAACATCGTGTGGCTTCGACAATATTCCAGTACATATAGTGAAGCTATCTATACATGTTATCGCTGAGCCTTTGGCATATATTATGAATTTGGCGTATACTGCGGGGATATTTCCAGACGCTCTGAAACTAGCGATCATAAAACCTTTCTACAAGAAGGGTACCACTACGGAAATGGGCAACTATCGACCAATCAGTCTGTTAACAACCTTCTCTAAGATTTTCGAAAAGATCTTGGCTCAACGACTGATCTCCTTTTTCACTAAGTTTGGAATATTCACAAAATGTCAACATGGCTTTATTCAAAACAAGAACACAGAAACTGCGATGTTCAAATTGATATCCAGCATCGTAAATGCTGTCGACAGGGGTTTTGTTCCCTGCGGGTTGTTCCTGGACCTAACCAAGGCCTTCGACTGCGTCAAACATCAAAGACTACTGGAAAAATTAGAGAAATACGGCATCAGGGATAACCAGTTGAACCTAATCCGGAGCTATTTAGAGGGAGGAAGACAGAAAGTCATCCTCACAACAGAAGACTGCACATACGAGTCAGAAGAGGAGATGACAGAGATGGGAGTAATACAGGGTAGTATCGTGGGACCCGTATTCTTCTTGGTTTACATAAATGATCTACCAGAAGAACTGGACAATGATGATCTCAACAATGTTGACGAACCCAATAGTAACCAACAACCCAAGAATGAAACTACAGACGTTGTTATCTTTGCAGATGATACAAATATAATCACCTACGGACAAAATCATCAAGAAACTCTCAGGCGGGCAGACGTGGTATTGCAAAATATAAATCGATGGTGCAGGAGCAATCAATTAGTGCTGAATATTCCCAAGACCGAATGTGCTATGTTTCACACGACGAGACTCAATATAAATTACCCCAAAGCAATCACACTTCAAAACGTCGAGATTGAAATGACTGATTCAGTCAAGTTCCTGGGTATATGGCTTGACACCAACCTGAAATGGCATACCCATATTCAAGAACTAGTCAAAAAGCTCAACAGAACAATCTACACATTTACTGTTCTAAGACATTACGTGGACCAGGAGACGCTGAAGGTTCTGTACTACTCCAACTTTCAATCACAGTTGACCTATGGTATAGTAATTTGGGGAAATGGAACACATTTGGACAAGATCTTTAAGACACAGAAACTAGCTATCAGAACTGTCTACCAGATGAAATATCGTGAATCTTGTAGGAACGTATTCAGAGATAATAACATACTCACAGTTATCGGAATCTATGCTTACAGATGTGCTATGTTTGTTAGACAACACCCAGAATACTTTGAAAAACATCAACAGGAATAATACCCGAAGAAAGGTACCCTATCTATACCCGGTCCACACCCTGAGCTTGGCACAAAATAACGCCGAATATATGTGCATGAAAATACACAACTCTCTACCAGAACACCTACGCAATATAAGGAGCTGAAGCTATTTAGGAAAGAAGTCTACAAGCATTTACTGTCCTGCGAACCATATTCAATGGGAGAATTACTACGCAAAGGATAGAAGAATTATGGATGTATTGATTTTTGTTTGACATACTTCTACCTTATTATTACTATAATAACTCTGGAAATGTAAATAAATTATTATTATTATTATTATTATTATTACTGAAAACTAATTCATTCGAAAACACAGTAATGAATAATTTGTGTGATCGGAGACGTTCGAAATGTATTCCATTTCCCGCTTTTTAAATTAGATGATTTATTGCCTGTCTCATAATATCTGGATTTTGTTTAACTTCTGCGCAGGATTCTTCTATCCTATATGCTTCAAATCCCCCCATGGAATTATTTCAGTAGCATATAAATTTTCTGTTAAAAAACCCTTCAGAAAAATAAAAGAAGCCTAGAACTATTTCCCTGGAAATAATCGATTCAAGTATTCAATTATTGAAAAGAAACATATTTCTTGTGGAACAATAGTCACATTTTTGCATAGCGAATCCACTCACATTTTCTAAGAGGGTTTGGTTCATTTCAATCTCAATTCAAAATGTAATTTCAGAAAAGTCTTAGCTTAGAAAAATTTCTCGACACAATTCAAAATAATTCTAAATCTCGGCAACAGACAATAAATATCAACATCAAAAGAAAAAAAACAGGGCAAAATTTCGAAAAACTTACATAAGCATGAATTCATGCAGTTTCTATTCTCTTGTGACGAATAAGCCATTAAAATTGAAAAACGAATTACATGGAACAAATTATGTAGTTTTTCACGGCAATAACAAAATTTTGTAAGGAATGTAAAAAATATAGATTTTGGGACTTAAAGAAGAATCATGATATTCTGAGTACTGCCCTGGAAACATCGATATTTCATGGATCGTTCGAAAGAGTTCCTTGAAGTGAAGAATCCTATAAAATTTGATGGAAATCGGATCTTGCATTCCACAGTTATAGCTATCGCAAGTGTAGACCGATGTTCATGAATCACCCTGTATCTCCAAAACTAATGGTCAACCCTTTTTTCTGAAAGGTCTGGATGTCCTGCATTCCCCATAAGACCATGACCAACAACTCTTCAAATGTTTAACAAGCATTTGAAGAGAATGGGATTGACGAGCTGCTCCCTATGCCGGTGGTGCAGGAGTACTGATGAAACGGTTGAGCATATTTTGTTCAACTGTAGAAACCTTACTGAGTTAAGGTCAACACACCTAGGAAATCCAACACCTTCTATTCCTATGGTGAGAGGGACCACTCCTGGCAGGCTCGCGACATTTCTGTCTTCGTGTCTGAGGAGCTGAGTCTCTATAGAACGATGCGGGTGAACAATGGGCCACTAGGCCTCAGTTCGGCCGGTAAGGCACCGCACAGAGAAGAAGAAGAAGAACAACTAGCGGAACACCCTTTATATGATACAATGCAAGTGCACTGTTTTTTCCTTCTGCTATTCTGAGGCTTTTGAAAATCCAATCACTAGATGTTCGACGTCATATCTTATTTCATTTGCTCTTCAGTAAATGCACTCTTGTTTCAGAACTCTTGTTCTCGCCAGCCGCCTTAGGGCAGCATTCATAATGCTTTGCTTTTGCAAATCTCGAACTCACCTTGAAAATTCGTTTTTATGCCTGACCTACAACCCACTCCGATACTGTAAAGGACCCCGCACATTTTGTGTGAGAATTGGCTCCCGGTGGATTTGGCTGAAAATTTGATATGATGTTCTACTAATCCTTCTGATCAAATGTCTCCACAGTCACGAAGCTGAAAAATGCATACTTCTAGGAGAATTATTTTTATTCAAAATATATCTACCTACTTGTATATCAAGTAGAAAAAACATATAGGGATCCTCAGCGATCATTCCCGTGTGGAAAATGTTGTCTCTCTTGATACACAAAGGACCCCGCACATTTTGTATGGGAACTGGCTCCCGGTGGATTTGGCTGAAAATTTGATATGATGTTCTACTAATCCTTCTGATCAAATGCCTCCACAGTCACGAAGCTGAAAAATGCATACTTCTAGGAGTTTTTAGCGATTTTTTGTATCCATTATGGTTTACGTATTACCGTTCACACAGAAATGTTTGAGAATATTTCGTGCTTATTGAAAGCAGATTCTGTCAATTCGAAATATTTCCAAACATTTCTGTGTGAACGGTAATATGTAAGCCATAATGGATAGTATTAGTAGAATATCATATCAAATTTTCAGCCAAATCCATCGGGAGCCAATTCTCATACAAAATGTGCGGGGTCCTTTGTGTATCAAGAGAGACAACATTTTCCACACGGAAATGATCGCTGAGGATCCCTACATGTTTTTTTCTACTTGATATACAAGTAGATATATTTTGAATAAAAATACCTAATTCCAAATAGTGTGAATATTAGTTTGATTTCTATTCAAGAATCATATCATAATTTGGCTTATCGAAGTTCCTCTGTACTCGCAAATTTCATATCAATCTTTCCATCAATACAATTCATTGACTTTCGATATCCCCCAAGCCATAATTTTCTTATATAGGCTCATTTTCCATAAGGAACAGCAATAGTAGTTCACCTATTCTGGAAAGATTACGAAAATGTCTGCACTACAATAATATATTTGATATATTACTTCCTATATCGTAAGGGTCTGTCGTTGCTTGAAGGGAAAGTGGTGTATAAATTGCAAAGAATGGCCATTCTCTTGAGTTAAGCCTGATGTAGAATGACTTTTCTAATCTTAATTACTCTGTTCTGTTTCGAATTCTGAACGAATCTCTACTGTGTAATACCGACAATCAGAATTCGAGTAATGATAAGAGGATTTGTTTTATTGTATTGTTTTTCATTGGCTTTGTTATGGTCTGTATATTAACACCTGTGTTTAAGAACAAACTACAATGTTGGAGGGGATTATTCTTCTGGGAATTCTGAGTGAAGAATTGGAAGAATTTGACTTACATTTATCTTCACGTATATATTTTCCATACATTTCCCCTTCTTTTGTGTTAGTATGGAATAGGTCTTATTCAATATACATATAAAGGGAAGATCCGATGAGTACTTCGCGAACAATTGACTCTTCTAAAAATACCCTAATGCGTCGAAGTAAGCATTCAGAGAAGCTGCTATTCTGATAATGATATTGTTTTCAATAAAATCAGTATATTATAAGTGCATATTGCTTCACGTTTGACAATTTATTGCGATACGTATTGATGAATACAAATTGTCCGAATTTATCTGTTAGGTTCTACGAATTGACTTCCAACTCACTCCTTCTTATGGAAGCACCGTGCCATAGTAAGGTTGAGACATATTAGAACATCTTTGGAAGACGATGACGAGTTGACAGCTTTCAATTTTTTTAGGAGTCATGGAAATACACTTAATAAGATTCGTTGAGTAGATGTTACTCACACTCTTTTTTTTGATCCCATAACTTTATTATTAGGGGTTGAAAATAGCAACCCCTTATCATTTTCCTTCAAAAATTACTTTCGGGGGACAGATTTTGGAAAAATAAAATTCTCTTATGGTTTCCCATTCAATTCTGGAGAAAATGTCCCTTACAAAATTTCGATACAGTCGATATCTTTCTCGGGAAAAATGAAAACACACGAGCAGTTCTGATCACTGCTCATTCCATTTCATCGTATATTCTATAGATGAATATTCTAAGATAGTTTTTTATGCTCAAAATAGGTTGTCAAATATGCTTATTAATCGTTAGTTCTATTTGTAAAATTAAAATATTACGAATATGAGTTTCTTCCGGAAATTAGTAAAAAACCTTCAGAAGAATTTATAGAACCTCTTTATCTCCTGTCATAGACATATACAATATCTTAGCATATTCATTCTTTGGGACATATACGATTAAATGGAATGAACTGTGATCATAACTGTTTGTAAGTTTTGATTTTATTTCCGAGAGAAGTATCGACTGTATCGAAGTTTTGCATGAGACTTCTGTTTTTCAGAATTGAATGAGAAAATCTATCCCACGAAAACAATTTTTGAACGAAACATAGGGGGTTGTTATTTTCAACCGCTAATAATAAAGTTATGAGATCTAAAAAAATTGTGTTAGTAACATCTAAGTACTTAATGTTTCATATTATATCTAGTTTCATGACTCAGTGTTTTTGAGAAGCCTTAAAAAAATTCGCCTTCCAAAGGCTTGGAAGGGAGGTCGATTTCGAAAAAAAATTATATGAACTACCCCTGCTTATTTTCATCTAGGAATTATCTCCCAAAGACTCTAGCATTTGTGTACAGACAACCTGTATAAAAAAGACAGTTAGGCAATTTTTTAAGGGTATTTCTGCTTGAATATATTTTCCAATTCATTTTGTTTTTCTTTATTTCTTGGTGGTTGTGGTTGCATTCATTTCACTTACTCAATATTCTGTGTTAGTTTCATCATTTTGTAATTTACTTACTTCAATTGTAGACATTATTTTGGGTTTTTAAAAACCTGTCTAATCCCTACTTTGAGTAAATGAATAAATAAATAGTTTTGTCAATTGTCTGTCTGATGAATTCACACATAAAGAATTGTAAAGATCATTCGATTCAATAGTTAATGAATCATAATAGGAAACTACAAATCCGATAGGAAGTTCAATAAATATTTCGTGGAGTTCTTCAAATTCAAACAAAATATAGAAAAGAAGATTACTTATGACAGATCCACTACAAGTTTTTATTTCATGTATCAAAATGTTCTCAAGAAGTTACTGACTCTTAGACCTTTCTTTTTTCGAATTGTGTTTTTCCTTGTTTTGAAAATATTAGAATAGCCGATCATTTTATGAGAATTATGTCAGAAATGACGAATATCATAATATATGGTTTCACAATTTATATTGTCCTTTCAGGTAAATACTCAATATCTTGAAATGTAACATCGATTGGTGAGGTCGTGTCAGGAAATACAAACCATTCAATTTGGGAAAGACAAGTTTGTTTAATTCCTACCTGATGAGTGACGAAACTCTCAATGACCAGTCTGAATCTTCAAACAGTAAAATTTCAAAACAATTTGAAGGAATTTTTTTCATCACGAACGATCGGAAAGCATGGTTTTGAATCACTCACGTTTTCTGTTGCTTAATTCATTTGAAGGGCAGTGAAATTATGCATGTACTGAACTACTTTCAGGATGGAAAATGGAAATGAATCAGCGGATATTCACTTCAACTTAATAAGGATCAGGTTTGGCTGTTCCTATGCAGGAAGAATCTTGTAGCATTTATTACGTATATAGTTTTTTTTTTATTTTTTCTTTATTGGCTTATTTCCATTTTCATATCAAGTGTCGAATGTGTCAGATTTTTTATTAATTATAAAAACAGCATCTAGATCATTCATGGGCGACCTTTTTAGTAAGGGGCCAAATAGAAAAATTTTTCGTAGACCACTGGCCAAAATACGATTTCCAACAGTAATTGAATGTATTCAACAAAATTTCAATACACCTTAAAATGGAAGAGAGGAAAAAACTTAAAGAGATATAATTCAACAAAAAACTCCGTTAGTCATCAGTCAGGAATTCTTATCTAATGAGACAGCTAAGATTGCGTTTTTTTTTGCAAAAGCATCAATATTACTAATATTAGGTTGGCTGTGACGCAAGGAAGTCCTCTGTAATTTTGAACGACTGCGCGAATGAAGATTGCTAACTGTGCTGTATCAGTGATGTCACTGCTTTCATTCAATGCTATTGGCAAATCCAAAAATCTAGACGCCCTCTGGTGCTAATTTCCGAACCTACTTTGTCAGTACTGTTTTTACTGTTTAGTTGGTTGTCTCGACTTACGAAGTGTTTTTTATCATTATTTGGAGTATTTATATTGTGGTTATTGTTATATTGTACTGGATTTTGCAGCAGAAATATTGAGTGAAGAAAAATATCCGAAAAGGTATTTATATTAGTGCTTTCAAATGAATATACATAGAGGTTGAATGATTCTGTTTGGAGCTAAGTTTTTCAGTTCACGATTCAGAAATGCAATTTCATAGTTTTTAACTACTGGGTTGTGCATTAATTCATTAATATAATCAACAATAATCTAGAATTTTTTATAATAAACATTATTTTCAGTTACATCTTAGTGCATCATGAGTGAACAAATGGAACAAAGTTCTTCTAATCGTATAAGAACAGTGCATAACTGTAACTGTTGTGTTTTCAATTGTTTATCGACAAAAAGCAAGAATAGGACTATACATTTTCAAAGGTTTCCAAAGAAAAATGCAGCATCAGTTCATATCACCAATGCCTTCGATGTACTGGAATAAGTTAATACAAGAAAGGCCTGGATAAACAAATTGTTGACATACCACATACATCATGGGGTTTCCTAGTTAATAAAGCACTAGTTTGAAGGCAAGGTGCCATTATTTTCATGGAGCAAAACACACCATTATTAATTTTTTCATCCATTATGCCAGTAGAATCACACTTTTTATACACTTTATTTGATAGGGTTGAAATAAAATACTATTTTACTTAACTCCTTGTATTTACTTTCCCAGTCAAACTATATATACGAATGATACATCTGTTACATTCTGTCAATACCTTATTCACTTTCCAATCCAGTTATTATATATTATAGTCATCTCTCAACTTCAAGAGTCTATACCTCGTTCAACTACATCGGGATCTCAATACGTATTAGCAATTCATACACTACATCTCTTCCTTTCAACAATTAGATAATTGTTAATTGACAGAGGGTTTCCCAAACTACTTTCAGTATCATTATGGTATTAGCAGCAGTTATTTATCGCATTATGTGAGAATCTTTTTAGCAGCTATAGTAATTAGGTTTGTTCCAACAGCTGACTTTTGTACGGTAATTTGACGGTCACGAAACTGTTAGTAATCGATCTTATGCGCACGTCAAAACTTTGACCGTACAAACCGTCCAAACAGTACTTGCTCCAGACCAGGGATCGAAATGACGATCACAAAACCGTTCCACTCACGGTCCCGAAGCAGGATGGAACAAAAACGAAACCGTTCTCAAACGATACATTTTCAGTTGGAACACATTTTTATCTATTGCGCAGAATCCTGACGATCATTGTACGGTCAATTCTTGAGTTGAACAAACCTATAGACTATAACGATGAGGTATTCTCCTTTTGATAAAGGACCAATAACTACAATGCCCACCAATATTAGGTGCTTAAAATTGAGGACTTGTTCACCTTCTATTATGCATCTTTTATTGGGTGCAGCCCCCAAATAATTGAAAACGGTATTCAAGCTCAAATAGTGCACCATTGTTCCTGTTGAATTATTGTCTATTTCGCCAAGGATTAGAAGGAACCATTTTTTCACCTTAATTTTATAACTTTATAAAACATCAACCACAATCCACTAATTTACTTTCATATGTCCAATAAATATATAGATTTTCAAGAAAATCGTACAAAAACCTTCATCTCGCTATACTAATCTTGAAAATAGTACTGACAAACGTCAAAGTTTGTTTACAGTTCGCAGCGCCATCAACGTAAATTGGATTCGCCAATAGAAAAAGCAACAGATGTTTCCTCCACTTTTCCAAAAGCGACTTTTATATTTGCAGCTATTGCATCTATTTGTCTTGTGACTCTTCCTCTTGATAGTTTCACTTCTGCAAACGTTTTCTGTTGTCTGGATAAAAAGTATCAGCGAGTTCCAATAAGCACTCTTTCATAAACTTACCTTTTGAAAATGGCTTCGAGTATCCTGCTTGACCGAATGATATCTTCAGTTTCGCCATTTTCACAAAGATATTCTGCCGTACAAATTCAAATTCTATTTCAACTTCTTCATTTTTTTATTTCCAGTCCAACTTCCGTATATTTTTGCAAATATTTGGTTGTAAAATGTGTTCTTAAATTAATTTTTTTCGCAACTGTTACGATCTCATTACATATTTTAAAACCTGATGTGGAGTTTATCGTGTGTGAAAAAATGCGGGCCAAGAAAATTCTTTTCGCGGGCCACATGTGTAGACTTTTCAGATGTTCAAGCATGATTCTGAACCAAATGAATCAATCAATTGTGTTTATGTTTTATTTTTCAGGTTTCCTTCAATTGATTCTTCGAACTCAGAAGATACAGGGTTTTCCTTTTAAGTTGGCCTATTAGACGTTTTTGGAGAACTAGTGAATATTTCGTTCTGAAATTTTTGGTGCAGCCCTGAGAGTGAGGGAACTCTTCGCCTAAAATATTTTCAAGTCGACAGTGTTGCCACGTCTATCTCAAACGCATATCTACTTATTTCAAATGGAACTACCTATATTTTTATTTATGTATCGATTCAATACCAAATTTGCAGTATAACCCACTAAAAAAATTTCTCTGCTATGCACTGTTGCCAAGTTATTCACAAATTCCTGAAACTTTTGACATTTGCATTGCCAGTTTGGAAATGCAATATCTCGATTATTTTTTATGCGAACGGAACCAAAATCAGCAGTCTCATAGTAAAGACTCCATGCATTCATGTGGTATATAAAGTATTTTGATACATCGTAAGGTTTTTCGAAGATATTGCTCCGAAAATGTGAAACTCAAAATTGAAATATTTCGAGATTTTCAAATGGCAACCCCATATTTATTTTACAGCATTCGATTCGAAATGAAAAATGAATGGCAGTCTCTTTTCACACTAATTATTATTCTGGATAGTTTTCGAATGAGATGAAAAATACTGAAATTTTTCAGTATTTATAGTTCATGATCTATGGTTCTGTTAATATGAAATGGTTCTATGATTATGGCGTGAATTGTTGAAGTAGATTCTATGGTTGAAATCATAAAAAGTATTCGATGATCATGGATGTCATAGAAAAAAGTTTACCCATATTATTCAAACACGATTCGGGTTGTTTCACAATTCACGGGGAATGTCAAAAATTATTGAAAGGACCTGTAGGACCTTCAAAAATCGTTATTCACATTTAGCACGAATGATCGGAAAGAAATTCCAAAAATTGTTTAGGCTTTCTGTAATCCTGGCTATATGTTCATGACCTCAACAATAGGATTCATTCCGATAATTCACTTTATAATCATATATCATTATGTCCATTGAACATGACTATAAAAACTGAAAAATTTCAGTATTTTTCATCTCATTTGAAAACTGTCAAAAATAAATAATTAGTGAACATAAGGCCAGGATTACAGAAAGCCTAAACAATTTTCGGAATTTCTTTCAAGTCATTCTTGCTAAATGTGTATAACGATTGTTAAAGGTCCTACAGGTCCTTTCAATAATTTTTTGGCATTTCTCGTGAATTGTGAAACAACCCGAATCGTGTTTGAATAATATGGGTAAACTTTTTTCTGTGACATCCATGATCATCGAATACTTTTATGATTTCAACCATAGAATCTACTTAACAATTCACGCCATAATCATAGAACCATTTCATCGTAAACAGAACCATAGATCATGAACTATTAATACTGAAAAATTTCAGTATTTTTCATCTCATTCGAAAACTATCCAAAATAAATAGTTAAAGTAAAAGGAGACTGCCATTCATTTTTTTATTTCGAATCCAATGCTGTAAAATAAATATGGGGTTGCCATTTGAAAATCTCGAAATATTTCAATTTTGAGTTTCACATTTTCGGAGCAATATCTTCGAAAAACCTTACGATGTATCAAAATACTCTATATACCACATGAATGCATGGAGTCTTTACTATGAGACTGCTGAGTTTGGTTCCGTTCGCATAAAAAGTAATCGAGATATTGCATTTCCAAACTGGCAATGCAAATGTCAAAAGTTTCAGGAATTTGTGAATAACTTGGCAACAGTGCATAGCAGAGAATTTTTTTTAGTGGGTTTTACTGCGAATTGAATCGATACATAAATGAAAATATAGGTAGTTCCATTTGAAATAAGAAAGTAGATATGCGTTTGAGATAGACGTGGCAACATTGTCGACTTGAAAATATTTTAGGCGAAGAGTTCCTTCACCCTCAAGGCTGCACCAAAAATTTCAGAACCAAATATTCACTAGTTCTCCTGGAACGTCTAATAGGCCAACTTAAAAGGAAAACCCTGTATAGTTTTCAGTGAAATATGTGAAGACTTGACAAAAAAAAATCTATGGTTCTGATTTTGCGATCCTCTTGAAATTCTGCCTGACCATTAAGTATATCAATCTTCATAAACAAAATGAATTTCACTCGAATCGGATATCTTGTTATGAGAATATAGAGATTCTTGTTTTCAATATTCTGAATGAATTTCTATGGTTCAGATAATGCCATCTTTTTGAAATTTTTGGAGAACGTTCAGTTTATCAATATTCATTTTCGAAATGAATTTCACTCGACTAGGATATCTTATTCATTAATTAATTCATTTATTTACTATGGAATAGACACGGATGATTTTCACATCCAAAAAGTTATTCACAACATATCAAACAGAAGTGCATACATGAAAATACATTACAAATTCCCCATGGTCACAAAGAATTTCAATCAATAATAAAAAAAAATTACTAGTGACTGATGAGGAAAACAAAATTGCATGTGCTAGTTATTCATGAAAATACAAAAAATAACAGTCGAAGATCTTCAAAATATTTTCCCAACATTTTTTGCATAATAGTTCTCGAACCGTCGAAGAATATGCCACAGACTTCACCAAACAATAAAGTTTCCTTTTGCACAGAGCCGGACCGTGGGCGTGGCGAGGGAGGCATTTGCCACGGGCGCAAACGACCTAGGGGCGCAAAATTTGAAATATGTATTCCATTTTAAATCAAGATCGACTACTAGCTCTATATTTCAAAGTGGTGAATTTAACAGTTTACAAAATTGAGAAACACGTAGTTAACGAACACTACCAAAACGGAACAAAATCCTAGAAAATTATACATGGCGAGAAACACGACTCGCGGTGTATTGTCCATTACCTTAAAATATGGGAGAATATTGTCAATAAAAAGTTCTTCAAAATGAAGGGTTTTTCAAAAAGAGGTGTTATTTCGAATAGCCCGCTATTTCGGTAGATATCACGTTTGAAGCTGTCATTTTTTGACATTTGACAAGTAGAAACTACGTCATTAATAAAAATGGAACGATACACGCTTCAAGAACGTATTGAAATCATAAAAATTCAATATAAAAATGGTGGAAAATGTGGGTCGTCGGAAGCACCTTGTCGGACCGCAATGAAGAAATTGGTGGAAAAATTCGAGCTCTTGGGACAAGTTAGTGATGTGAAGAATAAAACCCGTGCACGTCGCTCTAGAACAGCCGAAAATATAGCTGCTGTCACCGAAACTGTTAAAGAAAATCCAGATTTGTCCATTCCTTGTCGTTCTTTGGAATAAGGCATTCCACAAACGTCATTAGACCGTATTTTGCATAAAGATTTGGGTCTTATTGGCTTATAAAGTTCAGTTAACACAATACTCAAGCCGGCCGATCATCAACAACGACGTGTCTTTGCTGATTGGGTCATTGAAATGCATGAAAATGATCCGGAATTCCATCGAAAAATCATCTTGAGTGATGAGGCCCATTTCCACCTCGGTGGCTTCGTCACAAGCAGAATTGCCGCATCTGGGGCTCGGAAAACCCAAGAGTAATTGTTGAAAAGCCTCTCTATCCTCAACGTGTGACTTTTTGGTGCGGTTCATGGTCTGGCGGAGTCATTGGACCTTACTTTTAAGAAACTGAGGCTGGAGCAACAGTTACGGTGAATGGATTGCCCTATCGAGAGATGATCAATGATTTTCTATGGCCGAAATTTCAACAAGACGGCGTTACGTGCCCCACAAGCAACGAAACCATTGGTCTTTTGCGGGAAAAGTTTCTGAACCGTGTTATCTCTCGAAGAGGTGATTACAATTGGCCACCGAGATCTTGTGATTTAAAACCTTGTGACTTCGTGAAAGAGAAGGTCTACGCCAATAGCCCAGCGTCGATTCAAATCTTAAAGATGGAATTCGTGTGGCTATCGAGGAGATAGGGCAGCCACTTTGCGATTTGGTTATGGAAAATTTCATTAAAAGGATATGGTTCTGTAAGCGTGGTCGTGGTGGTCATTGCTTTATGTTATTTTCCACTATTAACGGCATAGCTTCTTCTTCATAATAAAATAAACATCCGATCATTTTTATTGAAAAATGGCATTTTTCTTTTGATATCAAAATAATACCTTTTATTGGAAAACCTAAGATGTCTAAAACAAGACATCTTAGAAAACCCCTTATAATCAATAAATGTCAATTATAAAAATCATATATTTATTGAAAAATAAATTTCTTCAAGGGCGCATTTTGAAAGTTTTGCCACAGGCGCTAGAATCCTAGTTCCGGCTCTGCTTTTGCATTCGATGTAAGGGTGAGTTTTGGATAGAAACAGTATTTCTCCTATTAACAAAAAGATGTTGTGTTTCCTCAGTGATATAGCTGGCGCATACAGAGAAATATGTACTGTTTACATCTTGTTATGGAAATATGAAGGTTCTTCTTTTCAACATTCCAAATGAATTTTCTATGGTTCTGTTGACACTATGGCCACAATTTTGTTTGCGGCTCATTAGGAGGATTTTGCAAGTGACCACAAAATTTCATTTCGAATTTTGAATGACCATAGTTTATTTAACATCGCGTATGATTTGGCTGGTTAACGAACTCAACAGACGCATTTCTAAAACGGACTCGACATGAAAATCGCAAGGACAATCCCTTCGAGAGTTATCGTGCTAGCGGACGGCCGATCCCACGGACAAAATTGAATTTGACCGCAACTTTGCCATCGTTTGAGACCATTTTCGGCTCAAAATTCGATAATTACAGACATTTCGGCAAAACGATACCCCTATGCAACACCTACCTCTATAACACACGAACACAAGTTGGTGAGGCAAAAGGATTTTCTTTTGAAACCTACAATTTCTTTACATAGAAAGTCTCAATTATAGGAAAGAACTAGATATAATATACCAAGTAGGCAGGGAAAATGAATATTCTGAATCATATATCTACGAAATTCTAAAATCAATGAAAAGAAAAGTAATTCTAGATAAGATCTACCCCCACACACCCATCAGGAAATATTTCATATCAACGCCATATTACAAAGATCTACATGAAAAACTAAAACATACTTTAGAGAAATACAATTATACACTAACAAATAAACTACACAGAACAATAGCGGTTATACTGATCAATAATAAAATGAAATCTAAACTTGAACAATCCAGCGGAGTCTATGAATAACATGTACAAACTGCCCTTCATTTTACATAGAATGACAACTCGTAATGTAGAAAAAAGATTCAAAGAACACAAAAGAAATCAACCCCATTCCGCTTTAGGCACACAGTTAAACGATCCGGACATCATATCACATTAGATAATCTGAAAATGCTTCATAAAGAAAATAATTACCATAAAATTATATTACTCGAACAACTAGAAATTTTAAAAAATTAAGACAACCAATTTTTACTTAATGATAATATAGCATTCGACAGAAGAAGCATTTTCAAACTCCTAGATTCCTAAGAAACAACAATAAATATAAAATTCAAAAATTCCCGCCACCAATAGACATATTAACATATTAGATATTACATTTCGCACATATCCTATAGTTCCATATTCAGTTGACATTCCCACAAGAAAACATATTAGTAGTAAAGGTTGACTAGATTTTCAAAGAAAGTTTAAACAATTCTGTCAGAGGAGGACCACTTTTAATGTTTTTAAACAGTTTGTGTTCATTTTAATTCAAGACAGTAAGTTGCATACTCTCGCCTAATAATACATGTTCTACATTTGTATACTTTCAGCTGGCCTGATGATGGAATAACTCCGAAATCGATAGCCGAAGATTTTAATAAACAATAATAGTGTGTTTTATTTTATTTTTATATCTTAATCTCGGAAGAACATACTATGGAAGAATTCATTTGTAAAATCTCAAATTGAAAATCCAATCTTGATATGAAATGTCTTCCAATTTTTTGATATATGAATGGATGATAAAATGTTTTATTTCGATAAGTTCCACCTTCTGAAAGACTCTTGAAACACTATACGTTCAACCTCACATTCGGTCGATTTTTCAACGGCATTATCAGAAACCATCTTGAAACCGCTGAGGGTGTCCTTGTGCCACATAAGAAACGAATTTCCGGAAATGTGTTCCAATCGTTCTGCAGGAGGCTGCGAGCGATTGAATTTGATCGGAAGAAAAACGTGGGATATGGCGATCTCCAGCTGCTAAGAATATGGCTACAGAGTGACTCTTTCGGAGAATTTCATTAACTTTGTAGCTTGAGTGTTAAACGAGAACGCCGTCGATGGACACTCTTTGTGGATATCTGGAGATGACTAATAGGCATTGCCAGTGATTTCCAGAAAAAAATCATTCCAGGAATGATGGTTCCTCGGAAAATCATAGCGATGATCCGTTTTTGGGCGCTCGTTCTACTTAACGAGTGCTATACCGTAATTT
Organism: Propylea japonica; assembly: GCA_013421045.1. Taxonomy (NCBI): domain Eukaryota; kingdom Metazoa; phylum Arthropoda; class Insecta; order Coleoptera; family Coccinellidae; genus Propylea; species Propylea japonica. The sequence continues at coordinate 12,704,303 of CM024245.1, forward strand.
CCGAATTTTGAGGTGAGAATGGTCTTAAACGATAGGGTTAGACACCCTGATGACGAATTCGTGGTCAAATTCAATTTTGTCCGCGGGGCCCTCCGTCCGTCCGTTAGCACAATAACTTTCGAAGGGGATTGTCCTAGAGACTTGATATTTTCAGGATGAGTTCGGGTCCCAAATAGCTCGGTTGAGTTCGTTAACCAGCAAAATCTTACAGGGTGTTCCATTTAATATGGCAATTCAAAATTTTTCCCCGTCTGACCGACCGTCCGTTAGCACAATAACTCTCGAAGGTACTCCTAGAGACTTGAAATTTTCAAGATGAGTTCAGGTTCCAAATGGCTTGGTTGAGTTTGTTAACCAGCTGAACCATTCAGGGTATAAGCATAAAATATGGCCATTAAATTTTTTTTCTCAGAAAATACGAAACCAATCAGAATGAAATGTTACGGCCAAATGCAGATGCTGATAAGCCTCATGAAAATTTTGTGGCCATAGTGTTAACAGAACCATAGACAATTCAATTGGAATATTGAAAGAGGAATCTTCATATTTCCATAACAGAATATCCGATTCGAGTGAAATTTATTTTGAGAATGAAAACTTCTGTACTGAATGTTCATGCAGAATTTCAAGGGGATCGCATCATCAGAATTTCATTTTTGTATTTATTTATTTTTCACATATTTCATTTTTTGACTGATTTTCAGACAATAATTCCGATTGTGCTGAGCTTCTGCATTTATATATTTGGTATCAATCTCAAATCGCATATTAAATTTTGAGGTAATTGTCTTATTGCTCCACCAAAGAACTAGAGAACAAAAGCTTATGCTCAGGGCTTTTCTTGAATTTTTTGTTTCATATCCAGGTTCTTCAAAAATAAATCATTCAAATTACCGAAATAAGCAAAGACGTAGCTAAGAAAATTGTTGGTTTAGTATGTCGTAGGAGTCAGGATAAATTTCATTGGTTGAATGTTAAATTACTGTTTACATCGATGCCAACTGGTAATTTTGTTGTGAACTGTCATTCTCACTAATTATACATGTCATCATGGCTAGATGCGCGAACGAGCGTAGAAATCGTATTGACAATATTTGAATAAAAATCAATTACATGAATTTTACGTTAACGATTGGATTGTAAATATTTCTCACCAGTCTACATGCTGCCGTATGAAATACACCTACACTTCAACATACTGGAAATCCCATTCATTGTGGCACAATCATAGATAATATATACTATAGATGGGAATCTCAGTGCTAAATTCTTGTTCTTTCTTATACATATATATACAAGTGGCAACTTTGGACTTTGGACCCTGTGCGTATTTGGCGGCAAATTTAAATTTATGTAGTACGTGCCCGCCTAGCCCCTGTACTGAAAATATTTTTACTGAATTGAAAACTTGATGTTATAATTCTTGATTTCACAAGAAGTATGAGAAATCAAGAATTATGGTATAAGGAAAATGGTTTTAGGAAAGAAATTATAAGAAAATTTACGATCAAAACAATTTTATTAAATATATGTATATCAGATACAATATAAATATTTATCATTTAAAAGTAATGAGCTGTATTGAAATATCATTATATACAAAAATATCAATAGATGAATTAGATTACTAAAATACCAATTATAAAAAAATTAAATGTAATAATGAGAAAATTAGGTATTGTTAACATCAGAAATATTCACAATAAACAAGTTCTATATATTTTTGAATTATGGCTATAAATTGTTAGAAAAAATTTACATAATATGTATAAAATGTCTCAATTGAGAAAATCAACAATAATATTTACAATGATATGTATTGAAAGCTTAATTTTTCAAGTATAACAGGAGTATATGCAACACTGAAGAATATCGACACAATTTTAATCTTAAATAAAATATGAGAGGGAAATGAATTTTTGAATTATAGCTGTGAACTGTTTGACAAAATTACATAATATGTACAAAATGTCTCGATTGAGGAATTAACAATATTATTTACAATGATATATACAGACAGCTTCATTTTCCAAGAATAACAGGAGTATATGCAACATTGAAGAATATCGACGACACAATATTAATCTTAAATAAAATATGAGAGGGAAATGAATTTTTGAATTATAGCTGTGAATTGTTTGAAAAAAATTACATAATATGTACAAAATGTCTCGATTGAGGAAATTAACAATATTATTTACAATGATATATACAGACAGCTTCATTTTCCAAGAATAACAGGAGTATATGCAACTAATTGGTGACAGAAGAAAAGTATGTGTTGGTGCGTTCAACTTGCCTCTAAGTAAATCAATGTTAAGAAAGTCGCTTTCTACTTCCCTGATAATTGTTTCAATGATACTATTTCATTTTCTAATCTTTTCACTTTTATTTTATTTATTTATCTATTTTATTTATTACTTCAAAGAACGGAAGCTATTTTATAAATATGTCTTACATCTTCTGAAAGTTCTGCAACTTTCCTAGTCTAAGAAACATTGAATAACAAACTGAATCGCTTTCTTCGACCACCTGTAGAAAACAAACCATATCAGGTTCTTGTATATCAGTACGAACCTGATACTTCACCTGTGTGTCCAAACAGATTTGAAACATCAACATTTTCAAAATTGTCCTCTAGATATTCAGGTTCCTCTAATAGACCTTGGTCTTCATTCTCAATTTCCACTTCGAAGGCCACTAGAAAAAAAACATTAAACATCCAAGAAGAATTTTGCTTCCAAATATAAAAGTAGCTCTCAATATTGCAAATAGCCTATTCGTTTTGAAGAGTTTCGTGTTCCTGAGTGACTCAAAATACGGGTTGTCACTAGTTGCGCACAAGCACTGGAACAGCTCAGGAGCACGAAACTTTTCAAAACAAATACTATCATATTTGATATCCTACCTGGTAAAAATCTGCCCATTTCTTCACCATCCATCTCTATAATGTGATCCCCAAAATCTTCAAAACCAGGTTCTTCTTCAGCGTTGTCATTATTCGATCCTCTTGAGCCGAGGAATGGACTTCAAAACCAAGTTCTTCTTCATCGTTGTTAATGTCTTGACCTGAATACATTCAGATATGTGAATATTATTTGTATATGCTGAGTACTTTAACGTGATGCTACTTCATTCATTTTTTATGTAGATATGTGAAAAGCTCAAGAATTGAATTTAGGTGTAAACATGTAAATTACTCACCTGAAGTCTCAGATGCATTATTAGGTAGAAACAATGTTGGTATTGAACCTTCCCTCAAAAAAGAATGGTTCCTTTTAAATGGGAAAATACATTCTGGCCCAAAATGAATATTGAATATTTTCTTTTTTTTCAGGATGTCCACCTGCTGACTAACCATATCCGAACGTCCAATATTAATTATCCATTTTCTAAATAGCTAAAAAATTAGATTATAAACATTTAGAATAACGATCTGAATTATTCAACTAATAATTCCATGAAAATTTTTCTACTCACCGCTTTATCTCTCGGAAATCTACGCATGTGTTTGTGCATAATGGTACATAGCATATTAGCGTCATTATTCTAATTATAAGTTAATATTGCGAATAAAAAAAACGATGAACACGTTGAACGCTGGAATCAATTTCAATATGGCGTTACGAAGTTTGTAAACAACATTCTTCGAAATTGTGACGCCTGAGACCTCACACGAGTGGCAACCTAACTAACTGCCCCCCACCACTCGCAACAGAATGTAACGAATTTAGCAAGGGAGATTCCGGCCCATGGGCACAATGTTACAGTCATATTTTCGTGAAAAGCGAAGACTGCTTCAACTGATCTCTTGATTCATGACATGCTTATTAGGTCTTTTCTTATTTGGGCGTTGCGAATCTTAGATGATTAGAATAAAGAAATGTCATATAATATACTATGTATAAACCTATTCATCGGTGGGGTAAGCGGCTATAGATCTTCAAAAATGTAAAAAAAAGTTACATGGACTTACTCGAGCGCGTCAGATATTGATTGTATCCATGTCCTACGTATTTCTAAAAATGTAAGAATATTAATCTGATCGATGGTGGGGGTGGTCGTAAGTAAGAGTTGAAAATGAAAGAAAAAATAGATTTATTCGAGCGCGTCAGATTTTTTGAGTGAACCTTTGACATACTCGAGCACGTCAGATCAAGATATAAGGTTCAGAAATTGACATCTGAAACATACGATATACAATGCATCAGACAGAAAATTTTTCCGTCCAGTTGCACAGATGAATAGTCGAGACAATCACGTGCTGTAACACACAGGATACCGTTGTCTTATTGCAATATTCTAGTCCCTTTCTTATCGTTGGGAGGAGCATAATTCATTTAGTATGGTAGCAACAATAAATACTTGAATCAAGTATTACGGGCAGCCTGACAAATTAAATAATCCTATACGTGTACTGCAGGTTCCCTACCAAACTGCGATAAAAAAGAGACAAGACTATAGGTTATTGCAATAAGTCAACGGAATTCATTCAGTTACAGTACGTGATTATCTCGACTATTCATCTGTGTAACTAGACGGAAGAATTCCCTATCTGATGCATTGTATATCGTATATTTCAGATGTGAATTTCCAAATCTGTATATGGTACATCTGTATGGCCTAGATGTGCTGTCTCTCAATCTGACGATAATCTGGAAGGATTCGCCTAATCTGACAATTAAAGTGAAGTAAAGCTCACCGGATTCATATTTGCTGGAAGCACTCAAGCAGGTATAAGGTATCCCCATGTATATTAATCTGCCGCGCTCTAGTAATTCCCGAAATCCCCGCTTGGCTCCCCTACTATACAGAGTGTCCCGGGAAGAATGCGACAAAAGGATACCATGAATCAAGTACATCAGGGAGGACTCTCATCAAGAGGTTCTAACAGTTTGAGGGCCTTTGTTTGGAATATACAATTTTAATAAATCAGATCCGGATTAGAAAAATTTCAGACATTCTTAATTTTGGTTAATAGTGTATCACCCTGTAAGTGAACATTATGTTTTTTCATTTTAGTAACCATAAAGAATCAATTAATGAGAAAAATTAAAAATCTCTGATTGGCACTGTCATACAAAGTGATCTAGGAACATGACCTTATGAGTTAAATTTAATATTTCGATAAATCTTGATTTTATCTGAAATTACTTCGAATTTTACAGTTTTATCACTCTTTTCTCATTTATTGGTTCTTTGCGGTTACGAAAATGAAATGAAAACATGGTGTTTACCTACAGGGTGTTTCAATATTCATGAAAATAGAAGAAGTCCAAAATTTTTCTAATCCGGATCTGATTTATTCAATTTCTGTAATATTGAAAGATGGCAATCGTAAAGGGTGACAAAACTTCCGAATTTGAAATAATTTGTTCGAATAGTTTGCGAGTTATTGAACTTTGAAATTTCAGCCATAAGATGAATACCACCCTGTATATCCCAAACGAAAACCCTCAAACTTTTAAAACCTCTTGTTAAGAGTCCTCCTTGATGCCCTTGATTCATGGTTTCTGTTTCTCGCATTCTTCCCGGGACACCCTGTATGTAAAAATACAATCACTACACTTATGCATTTTGAAATAATACTTCAATATCGCATTTGTTATAATGACACAAAAAATACAGAACACAAAGGATATTTAAGTTGTTCTCCTCAAAACTACGATTATTTATGTGAATCAATGAAATATAGTATTTTTGAGCGAATGCGAGTTCGTTTTAGAACTTTCCCATCCTTACAAGTTCAAACAGGTAGATAACAGCTAGGCTTCCACCAATGAATTTATCAATTTTCATATCCACGAACTGGCCTAAATGGAGATTCTCATTTTTGACAATGTTAAATTTTTAAAGCTACAGGTTATTGACCCTCCAATTATTTTCCTATTCCTCAATCAAAAATCATAAACCTCAATTTACCATTATCATCGAAGTTAATCCAAAGTTTTTCGTGGGTAGTCCTGAAAATATAACATAATGAAGACAATCTGCGAAAATTGAACTGAATATTAATATCAGGTTAATTGTCAATTGTTAAAGAATGAGGCCATTCACCTCTTACAGTCAATCAGAGCTATTGACTTGAATTGATATTATTTCGAAGTAGGAGATGATTAGTAGTAATAAATAACCAGATCTTATGATGAATAAATGGAGAGGATTTCCAATACTATCATGATTCAATATTCTGAATATGGAAATGTTCATCGATTATAGTTAAAACTTCAAAGTGACTGAAATTAATGGATAACTACCTAGTTTGCTAAAAGCCGCCTGGATAACAGATTATAATTATCATACTACTAAGGAGGAAAAGTTTTTCTTCGACATCGAATAGGTGGTATCCCTCGATACAATTATCTGCAAGAAACCCGGTTAGAACTTAGAAGCCCTTATTCGTTTTACTATGACTTGCTTGAGCCTTTCTCACTCGGGTTTTACGTAACTGACTAAAAGCAGAAATCGATTTAAAAAATGTATACGATATAGAAACTTCATTTAACATTGTCACATTGAGATAGAATAAACTCTCACCTAAATATATAATTTGTGGCCGGTTTATAATTTCATTCCTGGTAGGACTGATGAATGTACCAAAATTATCATTCTTGAAAAAAATCTCTTCGTTATGTATTATAAAGCATTAGGTTACATGCGAATTATTTATTATTATCATTATGTCTGAATGAGAATGTGTTTTTATGCGCTCATTCTACTTAAACCAGTGTTATATCGTTTTGCCCAAATGTATGTAATTTTGGAATTTCTAGCCGAATATGGTCTCAAACGATAGGGTTCGACTCCCTGATGACGAATTGGTGGTCGAATTCAATTCCGTCCGTGGGGCAGAAGATACTTGAGATTTTCAGTTCGTTTTCCAAATGCGTCGATTAAGTGCGTTAAATAAATAAATCACACGGTCTGCAATGAACTGGTCATTCGAAATTTTTGTTCCTCAAGATTTCAGACGAAACGAAACCATTCGGGATAAAATTTTGTGGCCACTTGCAAAATCTTCATAACAAGCCGCATGCAAAATGTGGCCATAGTTTAATCAGAACCATAAAAATACAATTGGAATATTGAAAAGAATATACTATATTTTTCCATAACAAGATATCCGATTCAAAAGACATTTATTTTGTGAATGATGATTGATATGCTGAGTGTTCATGCAGGATTTGAAGAAGATCGCATTATCTGAACTATAGAAAATTCAGTTGGAGTATTGAAAAGAAGAAGTTCCATAACAAGATAACTGATTGAAGTGAAATTTATTTTATGTATGAAGATTGATATATTGAATGTTCATGCGAAATTTCAAAAGAATCGCATCACCAAAACCATAGAATTCATTATTTTTAATTGTCAAGATTTTATGTATTTCAATCGTGCTGAGATTTTGTATTTATATATTTACTATCAATTAAGTCCTAAACACAGAAATCTTTCTGTGCTATAGGAGGATGTACCCATAAGAAAAAGTTTTTGGTGAAGCAAGAAACTGAAAACTGAACTGAAATTTTCCGAGAACGGATCACTCCAAAAAGTTCCTCCGGAACATTGAGACTGCAAGATCTAAAAACTGTTTGGATCTCAATAAGAATAAATTATGTCTGCTCGCTGGCTTTTAAACAGAATATTGCCGCCTTAGGAAGCATATTATGAGATTTGGCTTAACAGATACCTATGACTTTAGATTCTGTAAGGAAGAGAAGGAAACTCTTGTTCACTCAGTTTAAGAATGCCTGGTCATATAGAAAAAAAAGGAACGCGGATCTATCTTTCTTGAAGATCCCTCGGGTACAAAAATTCATTGGATCTTTTGGAAGGCGAGCTGTAGAGCAATTGCGGAAACCGCTTTTATGGGAGATACAATAAAACTTGAGGTTGCAGTGGAATATTACCCCTTCAACAATCTAGAATCAATAATTCCCCACTATGGGAAAAAGCTAACAGAAAGTGCTTTCATTTCTAGCAGGAAGGCATATTTTCAGGATATTTACAGATGTTTCGGTAACATCCTTGAAAACAATCTTCAAATATAAAGAGCAAGGAAATCACTTTCTTCGAATCACTTACACATGCGATTTGAATATTTTGATGAACATTCAATTAAAAAAATTTGAGAAAAGCCCTGAGCTTTTTGCGCTCGTCGTTCTTTGGTGGAGCAATAAGACTATTACCTCACAATTTTATATGGCATTTGAGATTGATACCAAATAATAAATGCAGCATCTCAGATATTAAACTCATATTTCGGAGCTAATTTCGTCCTCGTTCGAGACAAAATGCAAGGAAGTGGTATCAATCAGAGCACCTATGGATGGCCATTCCGTCCTTATTAGGACACATCGTCACAGGATAGCTCTCTCTCATCCATAGGTGCTCTGATTGATACCACTTCCTTGTATTTTGTATCGAACGAGGACGAAATTAAATCCGAAGTATGAGTTTAATATTGGTGGATTTATATCGATTAATATTATTCTCTGCTTTCACTAGAAAAATGAATAATTACAAAAATTGAGTTCTATGGTTCTGATGATTCGATCCTCTTGAAATTTTGCATAAACATTCAGTATATCAGTTTTGATTCATAAAATAAATTTCACTCGAATCAGTTAGTCTGTTATGGAAATACATATATGGGTTCTTCTTTTCAATATTTCAATTGAATTTTCTATGGTTCTGTTGACATTATGACCACCACTATGACCAAGATTTTGCATAAGGCTTGTTATCAGCATATTGCATTCGGTCGTCACATTCCATTGCGATTGGTTCAGTTTTTTCTGAGATATTGAGGAACAAAAATTTGAATGACCATATTTAATGGATCATCCTGTGCGATTTGGCTGGTTAACGAACTTAACCGAGCCATTGGGGACCCGGACTCATGAAAATTCAAGTCTCTGGGACAATCCCTTCGAAAGTTATTGTGCTAAAGGACGGACGGCCGGACGGCCCCACGGACAGAATTGAGGGAGTCTTACCCTATCGTTGAGACAATTTTCTGTTCAAAATTCGAAAACTACAAACATTTGGCCAAAACGATATAGCACACTCGTTCAAATAGAACGAGCGCTTAAAAATGAGTAGAAGTCTTCAGTGAGCAAATCTCTAATATTCGACACTTTGATATTTCGCAATCGATCCTTTCATTCTTTATGTGTTCCAGAACTCTCAGTGCGCAAACGATCATTCTTCGGATTCCCCAGCTCATTAAACAATTGCAAACCTCCTCAAGCAGCTGTTGGAATCTATGACACAAAAATAAATCGTAAAAACAACAACGGCGAAGAAAGTGGGCCAGCAGAACGGGATCCTTAACTTACATCTACCGTAATTGATTTTCCCGAAGTACTTTTCTGGACAGTGGCGGGCCGGAAACAGCAAATTTTCCGGCACAAAACCTCGACATATTCGCCGGAAATATCGGCTATCATAGCCACCCTCGATTTGCATAATCCTCGGAAGTGCAGACGACATTTTTCATTCATAAATGGGGACGTTACGGCCTTGTGCATTTGCATGAGATGTTTCTGTTGAAAAGGTTGGAAAATTAATAAAGAGTTGGATTTGACGGAAGTTTAGAGTGAATGTCTGATGACAATCTGGGATGACAAGCTTATTATGAATTCTTGGACGATGTGCTTGGAAAAATTCATTTTCTAGGGTTATTAAAATCTCATATATAAGGATGTAAGGAATGCTTACGTCAACTGCAACCACGCAACCACATTGACTATGTTTGTGGGAGACTTACTATCCCTTAAAGCGCATCAGGAGTTGTTTCCCTATCGAAGAACTAATGACCATTTATTACAGCATGGTTTACAGTAATTTAAATAATTACAACGTAGTTCTTTGGGGCTCCTCGGCATGGTCTAATAGACTGTTCATTTTGCAGAAGTGTATCGTACGACTTATTTTCAGACTTCGGCCATATGATTCATGTCGTCCGATTTTCGGTCAATTTGGTATTCTCACCTTAATTATATCCACCTCAACCTCTGTAAATACAAGGGATCCTCTGACTTTTATAGGTATGAAACACGTCACACCGATACCATAGCCTTCCCGGTAGACACCGCACAGCTAAATATGAGTCCTCCCCAAGCTTTAAAGGTAGTTGATAGTTGATAGTTTAAAAGAGGGGTTACAGTTC